>BNCP01000062.1:0-708705 GCA_019650235.1 Volvox reticuliferus | reverse complement strand
GCCCGTGAGGTTCGGGGGGGGGGAGACGAGTGTGGGCCGGTGGGGATGTCTCTAAAGAGCTGGGCATGTTGAGCCGTGCAGCTGACGAAACTTGTGACCATGCGGAAGGAGCACGTGGAAGAAAGGTTCGCCCAAATCCGTGTTAGATAATCTTTTAAATGTATTCATTAACACATATGTACGAGCGCCGTACAGCGATCCATCTCTCCGCTGCTGCCTCGCAGGACTGCTCCCGCAGCACCACCGGCGCCGGTGGGGCTGTGTGTGCGAGCATCGTGATCGCGACGGACGTGTCGAACAATACATTTGAGGGCAATCGGGCCACCAGCGGTGGCGCGGTGAGTCCAGCACTTCATCCTCCTGTGATCCTTCTTTTGTATTGGATTAGAACCCTAGATGATGTGAATGGGCAAGTACACAACTAACAATGATCAATAATAAAAATGATCAAGCAAATGGTTAAAACCCTAAGTGACAGATGGGTGGAAAATGGTTGAATGGGTGAATCGTAAAGGAAGGCCTTATGGAAGGAGCCCCCACGTGCACTGGGAACATAAAGGGGCTCTCGCCTTAGGGCTGCTAGCCAGAGCTCAGCACTGCCTTCCTGTCCCTCACCGCTGATAATCTAAAACCCTCCTGGCCGGGCCCCCCTTTGGGACCTCACTTGCAGGTTCCGCATTTTTGCCTTCTCTCTCTCCCTTGACCAAAGCGGACTCCCCCCGCCCGTGCTTCACCCTTGCCCCATACAGATGTTCGTCACTCGGCAATGTGGGATCATGGCGGACGACAGCACCTGCGCAACAGCGAGATTGAATCTGGACGGCGATAATATATTGAAGGACAACATCGCCGAAGGCGGCGGCGGCGGCGCGATTTACGCACTCAACGTAACGGATATCGCCATTACCTGCAAGGGCAACAGCACGCAGTACACGGGAAGTGTCCTATCGGCCTGGCCGTACGGTTCACGTGGGTGTCCCGATTGGTACGGCAATCAAGCTACAGCCGGTGGCTACGGCTCCGGCTTGGCGACGGGTCTTGCAGGGCTGCGTGAGTTACCCAGCAACGGAAGCTCCCGATCCAACGTCAGCAGTAACGCCGCCGTGAAGGTCGTATTGGTACTGTATGATTTCTTGGGTACGACAATTACGAAGGGGACGTATGAAGCGACTGGCACATATGCCACGGTGAGGAAATGATGGGGGGAAACGAGGGGAGGGAAGCCGTTGGCAAGGGTTTGTGTGTTTTGTTTGCAGTCGTGCCACCCACCTGAGCTCCTCATTGAGCTCCCTCCTGTACACACGCACGCACGCACACGCACACACATACACATACACATACATGCACACGCACACGCACACGCACACGCACACGCACACGCACACGCACACGCACACGCACACGCACACGTACACGTACACGTACACGCACATACACATACACATACACATACACACGCACATACACATACACATACACATACACATACACATACACATACACATACACATACACATACACATACACATACACATACACATACACATACACATACACATACACATACACATACACATACACATACACATACACATACACATACATGCGCACGCACGTACCTCACCGCCACCCAATCCACTTACATGCCTGTATGTTAGTTGCTCTGACGGCCAGAAGTAGCAAATCGTTTATTGTTGCGGAACCCTCTGCTCGCCCGCCTCATGTGTGAGGACTTCACCACCGTAGTCCACCGTATATCTTTTGTTCATTATCGTTTCTGCGCCGCAGCATGCGTGTCCGTCATCCCACGTTTGGCCGCCACTTCGACCACGTTTGTTGCGTTCCTTGCCCCCTCCTCGCTGGCCGTTGCTTACACCGCCCGCATTGCCATACCCCCTCCTCCGCCCCGCTCCTCCTCTCCTGATGCGCCCCTCCTTTGCGAGACAGGTGTGGATGACGAGTGATCTGCTAAGCTACGCCATCTCTGGATACACCAACACCAGCGACAACGGGGTCGTACTGCTCAGCGCCCTTAAGATGCGGGCACCGGCTGGCACATACAACATGACAATTTACGCACTGCCAACAGGTAAGACTGAAAATCTGCTCCTGGGGAGTGGGGGGCGGGGTAGCAGAGGGTCCGCGAGGGACGCGCATCACCGCGGTTGTCGGCTTAGGGGTACGACACCCGTGTGTGTGTGTCGGCTAAGGGTCTGGGCTAAGGGGTCGCGGGCTAAGGGGCTGGGAGTGAACGGGCGGGAAAGGGGAGGGGAAAGGAGGGAGAAGGGGAGCCCTTCCAGGGCTTCAAAATGACCGCATTATCGATCATCCTCGTTCACATGTATATCCTCTGCCCTAACCCGGGGTCTGTCCCCCTCTGCCCGTGTACTTCGCCTAGGAGATTTTTCTGTCTCTTCTCCGCCCCCTACTCCGTTTCTTCTGCGGCCCTCCTCCCCCGCCTCTTCCTTTAGGCATCACTGATCGTACGCTGTACAAATGGGCCAAAATCTCCTTCGAGGTGCGTGTTTGCCAAACAGACGGAGCTTACCGCCGAGATGGATGGGTGGAAGTCGGAACGGAACTGTGTGCATTGTGACACTTGGGGGGGACTGGCGGGGACTGGCGGGGGCCTACTGGGGAGTGCTCTGCCTCCCCCCTCCCGCATGTGACACTGCGGAGTTATCGTCCCTCCAGGCAACGCGGTTCAGGAGCCCCCGGTCGGTTGCTTTCAGACATCCCTCCCACACCCACACCCACACCCACACCCAGATCCGGCCATGCAAGCTGGGCGAGGTCCAGGACGTCACGGGCGACCTGTGCAACGAGTGTTCCGGGACGTCCTACTACACCTTCAACGCCGGCAACACCACCTGCGACAGCTGCCCCTCCTACGCGCTGTGCAGTTTCAACGGCAGCTACACGAACACCTCCGACGACAATGCAGGGTACCTGGTTCCGGAGGACGGCTACTGGCATTCTTCGCCCTTCTCACCCCAGGTGCGTCTCCGACCCCGCCAACATGCACGACTCCTTCCTTCGTCCTGACCTCGGACCTTGGCCCCGCTGCCACTTGGACCTCTTGACCCTCCTGCCTGCTGGCTCCGGCCCGGACCCTGATTGTGTCGATTGCCGCTCCTGCTCCACTCCTCTGCAAGCTCCGATGCCTTCATAGCTCAGGCAGCTGGCGCAGTGATCCCCATTTCGCACCAACGTTAGAGCCTGTGAAGGAAACTGCGGGCGGTCCTCATGCCTAGCTTGCAGCAGTTAATAGTGTTCGTTGCATATTTATAGTTTGAGAAAGTATACTACTATATAAGTATATTATATATAAAGACGTAAAGACTTAAAGACCTTTCATATAGATGTTTTTGGTGGAATCCCCCACCCCTCCCTTTCGCCCTTTCGCCAAGACGTCTCATGAAGTTCACATATATGCCACTGTATACGTCCGTACCTTGGGCCCCATACCCGGCACTGTCCCATGGGTCGCCTCCAGATGCATGAGTGTCCGTACTCGGGCGCATGCACCTTCGATGATCGCAACGTAACGATCGGGACTTTCCAGGAAGATTACTTGTCGGGATCCGATACCACTCTGCCCACTCCTGCCTCGAGCGTCCTTTACAACATCAGCACCTACTGGCAACTCCAGGTACGGCAAGGGCAATACGGCAGGTGGTCGCCGGGCAGTGATGACCTGGGCCAGGAGACTCGACACTCGGGCTTTGCGTATTTCCTCTCTCCCACACACGCACACACTCCAACCAACCCACTCCCACTGCCCGCACATGCTAGTCCGCACATACTCCCCCACTCCGATGTACGGCATAGCGGCTTTGGGCTTCTTATCGCCGTACGAACGTGCACCGTATACCTACCATGATCCCCTCGTCCCAATGGTACTTGTAAAGGCTCCGTATCCTTTTCCTTCTGGGTATGGGCTTGGACATCTAGTATACCCCTGTGATCCAAACTACCAACTGCCAACCGCCAACTGCCAACCGCAAACTGCCAACCTCCCCGCCCGCAGTGTAACGATGGGTACACGGGGCGGCTATGCGCCCAGTGCGAGAGTCCCAATTACGGCTGGCGCTCAAGCGGCCGCTGCTATAAGTGTCCTCCGCTTGTCCTCAACACACTGTACTATTGTTTGTCCTACCTGCTCACCATCGCCCTGTTGGCGTGGACGGTCCGAGCTACGCTGGGTCGAGGTATCGGGGAGAGTCGCGCACTAGCGCGTGCCGCACGTAATAGCGGCCAGCTCTCTTCCCGCCGCGTAGCCAGCGACATGGACGATGGTGATGGTGATGGTGATGGTGATGAGAAGGAGAGGGAGAAGAATGGTACTGCCGTTGTCAGCTTTAAGATCAGGGACACCGCGTACGACAGCAGCGGCGGCGGTGGCGGCGGCGGCGACGGCAGCCGCCGTGGAGGCGGCGGTGGCAGCTTCCACGGTTTTCCTGCCGCAGAGAACAGCATCGAGGATTGTAGTGGCGGCGGTAATTGCGTCGGCGGCGGCATGGGAAGGGAAGGCATGGATTTCAACGGCGGCGGCAGCGGCGGCGGCGGCAGCAAGCGAGGAAGCTTTGGTAAGGAAGGCGCTAGCATGAAACGCAGCAGTCGATCATCAAATGCCAGCGGCGAGGGGCAAGGGGGTACCGCAAGTGGCCGGGGCAGCAGGAAGGGTGGGGCCGCTGGAATCTTGGAGATGGCGGCGGCGGCGGCCATGGCGCAGCTAGAGGAAGAGGCCGGCCGCAGGGGTGCCCCAACCCGCGGCAGCGTCAACGGCAGCGGCGGCGGTCCATACGCTGACTATGATGATGATGATACTCTCACATATGGCGGCAGAGGTGGAGGCAGAAACTACAACGATGGCGGCGGGTACGATAGCTTTGGCTTCGGCGGCGGCGGCAGCGGGTTTGGCGGCCGGCTGGCTGGCGGCGAATTCGCCGGTGCGGTGGTTGTTGACTCTAGGGAAGGCTCCGCTGCTGCGCTGCCGCCAGCCGTGCTGCCCGGGATGCGACCAAACATCCGTAGCCGTGTGCCCCGGTCCGTGCGGGCGCGTGAGAGCCGACTAGCGCAGAGCTCCGGTGCTGGCGGCGACGGCAACTTCGCGATGCGGGTTTCGGAGGGATCTGATGGGTCGGACAGCGAGAATCGGCGGCATCGCCTGGCGCGAATGTCCCGCGCGGAAGGTCAAGGCGGAGATAGCAGTGACAGCAGTAGCGGCGGCAGCGGTGGCGGTGCCGGTGACGGCGGCGGCGGCGGCGGCGGCGGTACCCACGCAGCTGTCCCGCCCAAGACGCTTGGGGAACCGGTCGCGGAGGGCCTTACCACGTGGTTCGATGGTATGCGGCGACGACGGGGTTTCTATAATGAAAGCGCCGCTGGTGGTCCTGGCGGCGGCGGCGGCGGCATTGATGACGGCAAGGCCATGCAGAGCGGAAGCCACGGAGGCGGCAGCGGCGCCGCTGGGCTGTTACTCGACCCGATTGGGACAATGCGAAGGGAGAACGATGAGCTCCATGTACAGCTCAAAGAGGACGAGCTCGACCGGGAGGATAAACCACCTCATGCGGTGGTACTCAAGGTACGTACGACTATGCCGTGTAATGTAGTACTGAAGATAACTGCAGATAAAACGCATCCATGAAAAGGTCACGTAGTTGCGGAGGTCGTGGAGCGAAGCCAGGGTCGCACAGGGGGAGGGTTCACACCATGAGTGCATTGGGCTCAACTACCACGCCTCCTCCTTCCCCCCGACCCCGCTCCCCCCATCCTCGTGGGGCTCCTGCTCCCCGGATCCGCTGTTGCCCTCCTCCTCCCTCCCTCCCACTTCTTCGTTTGGCCCGCCATCATCTGCCTCCCTTTCGCTGACCCTCGTCTGCGCACAGATCCTGGTGAACTTCTTGCAAGTCACGACGGTGGCGAGAAACCTGAACCTCAATTTCCCCGACTTCATCAACAAGATGTGGAGCGTGGGGTCTATGGTACGTGGGTTTGACCAGCAGCCGGCAGCCGGCAGCCGGGATCCGGATCCGGGATAATGAATACGGCACGTTCATGTTCTGGATCCGGCCCGCACCTGTTGCCAGAAGAAAACGAAGCCACATCATCAGCATCTGGTTGTTCGTTCGCCTAACGTCCTTTAAGAGAGCCCACGAAGTACCCCTATTTAAGAATCTTTACCCTTATCCCTAAGTGTTCATGTTCATGGCTCAAGGTGTTATTCTTGATGTCGACGCCACCACAGCACATCAAACGCGCACAACTTTGCACAATCGTATGTTCAGCTTTCATATGATATGCACGCAAAGGTGGGATAGGTATGCACGTGGTGACGCAATAATCCGCGTGCTTGTGTCCTCCCCCTCCCACAACACACACATACACATACACACACACATACACATACACACATACACATACACATACACATACACATACACATACACATACACATACACATACACATACACATACACATACACATACACATACACATACACATACACATACACATACACATACACATACGCATACACATACACATACACTCCTTCTTCCCTTCCTCACCCACAGGCCTCCAGCGCCATGACCACCCTCGTATCCATCGACTGCAGCTTCCCCGCGAACAGAATCTCTAAAGCGATCCAGAGAACCGTGCTGTCGGTAGCCATACCATGGATCTTCATCTTGGCTGCGCTGCCGATGTGGATCCTTCTGTACGGCCTGCACCTGCGGCGGCGCCGGAAGATGGCGCCGGAGTTCCTGGCGGCGGCGGCGGCCACCCCCACGGCCACCACCGCCGCCGCCGCCACCGACGGTGGCGGCGCCGCCAACGATAAAGATTATCAGGGGCTGACGGCGGTGGTTTCGTTTCAGAAGCTCAGTGACACACCGGGACAAGGCGAGCTGGCGCCAGCGACTAAGGCAACAATGACTGCGGCGCGGCCGGGTGGCGGCAACGTCAACGTCAGCGGCCGCGTTCGTTTCGAGGTGGTGGGAGAGGGCGCGGCCGCCTCGCTGCCGGGGAGGGACAGCTCGGAGACGTTTAATTCCTACCTGAGCATACGGATGGTCGTCACCACCCTCACAGTCATCTTCTACTTCTACCCTGTGGTGTGTCGGTGCGGGCGAAGGTTCAAACTGGGTTTTAGGGTTTTAGGTTCCGGGCTCGCCCGCAACGTGTCGTATACGGTTACATCAGGTTAGGATACGCTAAGAGGCTCGGCACGGTTTGGGGGGGGGCCCGGTAGAGGAAAGTGCTCAACAGCGCGAAGGGATGGGGGCACGGCCAGAGCAACCCCTTCACCAGCTGTGTGATACGTAAAGATCGGTAACCCCTCATGACACCCCACCACCCCCTCGGCCCGTTTGCCTTACCTGACCGGAACCCCACCAGACCATCTGTAACCTGCTGCTCTTTTACATGCATCACATGCGCCCTTTCTCATGCAATGCGCTCTATCACACTCTATCCCTGCTTTGCGCCGGCTACGAGCACGTGTTGCACACACATGTCGTTGATACCTCTTGCTGTCGTCGAAGCCCCCTGCATGCGGCCTTTCTAATGCCTCCCTGCATACGCAGCAGCTCCGCTCCTTCCAACTGCTTCCGAACAAAAGCATTTGTGACCGATCTATGTCTTGAATGCTTAAATTTGCCTGATTATGAACATCGGCTACGGTTAGGAAAACGTCTCCAAAGAATGTTTTTCCTAGGGTTTGGACCTTGATGTCGTACATTCGCGCTCCCAACCCTACATGTAATATGTACATAGTATTAAAATATACGATTACTACACGAGTCTAGCTACAGTAAGGGGTATCAATTTTATATACACACAAATAGATACAGTATACACATCTATGTACACACACACTCATACACACACACATACACACACGCACATACACACACGCACGCGCACACACGCACCCATCTTCTTCCTCCCAATCGAAGTCGCGCACCGCTGCCGACTTCCCGCCCTCAGGTTACCGACACGATCCTGTACATCTACCAATGCGACCAGCTGGACACGGCCTCGGGGGCTTATGCGGCCTACCTTCAGTCCGTGGGTGAGTGCCGGTTGGCGCAGTACTTATCGGTATACGTGTAGAGGTGGTGAGGTCGGTTGTGACAGAGGACGTGAGGTAATGAGGGCGGAGGGACCGAGCAGTTGTACAGAACATAAAGTCACGTGCGCTGATTAGTATATGAGTTCGTTATGCCTAGAAATGCCAAGTTCATAAAGAGAGGTACGACAGAAACCCGATCTGGTGAAATTGCGTGAGAGGCTTCCCACCCCCCCCGATGTGGGCGGCGGCAGAGCCGCGTATAACGGCCATCATGCAGCTCAGTTACGAAGGTGCCGAGTTCTCAGGTCTTAATTGAAATCTTTTGATCGATGAGTACGGAATATGAAGCGACCATGTCTGCGTCTGCGTCTGGATTGGGTTCTCTCCTCTCACGTCGGCAGTACGGTCCTTTTCTCTCTCTCTCTCTCTCTCTCTCTCTCTCACACACACACACACTCACTATCTCTCTCACTCACGCACATACACACACATACACACACATACACATACACACCCATACACCCATACACCCATACACACGCGCGTCATGCGGCATGATCGGCTCAGGTGTTGGTCAAAACCCAATCCCGGCTGCATAGGCTACTTTTGGGAGCTGGACTACGATCTTCGCTGCTTCAAGGGTTCGCACCTGGTACTGACTCTGGTGTTGGCGGTGCCCGGGCTGGTGCTGTGGTGTGTGGGGGTGCCGCTCGGCAGTGCGCTGTGGCTGAGACACAACGCGGCGCGTGGCAGGCTGAACCAACCAGACTTCAGCGACCGGTACGGCTTCTTGTACGAGGGTAAGTGTGGCGGCCGAAATCACCCTACATGGGGGCCATATACGGGTGGGAATATGATGTTGTGCTGCCTATGAGGGACGTGCCGCCCGCCAGGGTCCACATATCGTCCAGGAGTTTATGCCGCGTCCGTTTGGGTGGCGGCGGTGGTCCTTGCTCGAGCCACCCCGCCCGGCCGCCTTCGGTTAGCCCGCACTCATAAAACCTAATGCACACCGAACTGATGCACTCGGATCCCACAAGCGATCATAGTGATGGTGATGGTGAAGGTGAAGATGAAGATGAAGATGAAGATGAAGGTGGTGGACTCTGCTGGTGCTTTGTCCTCCACCATCCCTAAAACCCTACACACGCACCGACCCCACCTGCATATACACACATAGACACACAGACATAGACATAGACGCATGGGCATTTCGGGGACCACCCGACCAATTACCCGCGCGTCTACTGGCCCCTGGGTGGTTGCTAACTGACAGATTACCGTCGTACAACGTACTACTGGGAATCCGTCATCATGGCTCGTAAGCTGCTGGTGGTTGGGGTGATGCTGGCAACGAATTCATCAGAAGATATCATGCAGGTGAGGCAACCTGACGGCGTGGTGAGGTGAGTACGGTAAGCCTTTGGTTGTTAGTTGTTGGTTGTTGGTTGCTGGTAACAGCTCATCGGCCACAGCCCTGGACACCCGCCGAATCTTTATGTGCCCACATCCAAACCGCCAACTCTAGACAGTATTCCTTCGAATAGTATGATAATAACTTCCAACTTCCAACTGTATGTCGTACATGCCTGCAGGTGCTGGCGGTGATGGGAGTGGTGGTTATTGCGGGTTTGCTGCAATTGTACGTCAGGCCGTACACACATGCTCGTTTCAACAGCCTTGAGAGCACCTCCCTCGCCGCCACGCTCATCATTCTGTACCTCTGTTGCTTCTTTTTGCTCAGCGACATCACAGAGACCACTCAACAGGTACGCCTGCGTATACGCGTGTGTGTATGTGTGTGTATATCTGCGGGGATGTCGGGTAGTGGGATGGGTCAGTGGTAGGTTAGTGTCAAGAGTGGCGAGTACGACATCACCGGTGATTTGTTTTGCAACGAACCTCAGACATGGCGCTGAGCTCCATTGGAGGTGGGTGGCGGGATGACGACCCCTTTGCGCCCCCTCTCCCCCCGCATGAAGCCCTCTCCCCCCGCCAGCTAGCTCAAGCCCTGACTCCTCTCCCCCTCTTCCGTCCAGGTGATCAGCGTCCTCATTTTGGTCGTAAACGCAGCCACCATCGGATGGTTCGTGTACTGCCTGGTCACGGAGGCTTATCGGTACAGTGTACAGGTGCTCGACCACGACGGCGATGGGCGAGTCTCCAGGGAGGAGGTTAGAGAATGGCTGGCGCTCACAATGGGGAAACCATTGTCGCGCGTGGTAGCGTTCGTTGCTGCGCCGCGATCACATCGGCAACGGAACCGCGGCGGCGACAACGGTAGCAGCGGCGCCGTTAGCATGGCGTGGCGGTCGGGTACTGAGGTAGCGCCGCCGGCGGCGGGGCCGATATCTCCATCTTTGCCGCCGCCACCACCGCCGCCGCAGCAGCAGCTGGTAGTCCTGGGCCAACCGTCGCCGTTAGCACCCCCACCACCGCCACCGTTTGTTCCACAGCAGCAGCAGCAGCAGCAGCCCTGGATTTCCGGGCCGACAGTCGCAACTCAGGCGAGGATATCGCCGCCATCGCCGCCATCGCTGCCGCCGCAGCAGCAGACGGCCGTTCCGACGCAGCTTGTTGCCTTACAGACCGACGAGCCGACAGACAGCTCCTTCACGGCTGTGACGGACATGCAAAGCTCACAGGACCTCATTCCCGTGGATTCCATTCCGGCCTCGCCGCCGTCCGGTGCCGCCGCCGTAGCCGTGACCTCCCCTAAGGCCGCCGGTGGCAATGGCAATGGTGTGTATGGCGCCCGCCGCTCCAGCGGCGCCACCTCGTTCCCGGAGGGTCCATCGGCGGCGCTCGGCCGCCAGGTAAGCAGCGGCACGTCCTACGGAGCGGCGCCGCCCGGAGCGGCCGCCGCCATCTCCTCCAGCGGCACCAACAACACCGAGAGGTCTTCAGGTATTGAAGGTGGGGGATTGCAAGGCAGGCCAGCGTCGGGCCGCGGGGACCGTCCCCCCACGCCTTCTGCCGCGGCGGCGGCGGCGGCTGCGGAGCTGCTCGCAGCACCTGGGAGCCTTCCTGGATCACCCCTTGAAAGTGGAAAGGGGACAATGATTGGTAATAGTGGTACGACTAATAGTGCCGCCGTGGGCGGGACATGTGGGAGTTTAGCGGCGGGTGCGGCGGTGGGGTCGGGATCACGGCGCACGTCCCGGCCCAGCTTGGGCTCTTTCAGCGGTGATAGCGGCGGCGAGGTGGGGCCGCCCCCCGGTGGCGGTGTTGTGGGCCGCCCGCGGATGAGTGCGTCCCTGGGACACGCGTCAGGACCCGTTGCTCCCGCCAGCGTTGGAGGCGGAGGCGGAGGCGGCGATGGACGGCCCCCAACCGCCGCCACCGCCGCAGCTGGTGGAGCTGGCGGCGCCAACACCAATGATGCGGATGTCCAGTTTGTCGGGCGATAGTATTAGCGCCGCTGTGACCTACCGCATTGCAACTTGTAGGCTCGATGGCGTACGTAGTACAGTTCCGCATCGAGCACTTCTTGTACACGTTGATAATTGCAATTCATCCCCTAGGGCGGCGGCTGCAGCACCGCGCCTTCCACCACATCCTGCGCTCATTCCTGCGCTGATGGCATTTGTGCACCCGTCGGTGTTTCGGACTTCCACCACCCGTATGTGCACTTGCATAAAGCGCCATATCGTGCATCTCGCTTTACCTCCCTCCCTCTCCCTCTCTTGCGCACGTCCACGTACGCGCATCGCCGGAAAAGATTAGACCCTCGGTCGCCGTAATTACTGAGGGGGATGCATGTCGGATATTGACGTAACAGAGGTCCTATAACTGATGGATAATGGATGCATCAACACGCGGTCAGGTTGCCGCTTATAAACGACTGGTCATGTTGTACTTTCGCCGTAGAATTGGTAACTGCATGTACGATGGGCGGAAGGAAAGGAGGAAGGGAGGAAGGGAGGGATCTCTCGGGTGAACTGGGGGCAACATCGGGCCATGCGTTGCTATGCTCGATGGTCCGTAACCGCACCTAAACGCGCAAGCGCGTGCAGACACATGGATATTGCTAAAAATGCGATCCACACACGCTTAACCCAGCTAAGTGCAAAGGGGGCACGCTTCACTTGCAGGTCCAATGATTGTGCATGTTTACGTCCGCGGAAAGCTCAGAAAGCGCTGAGAAGCTCCCTTGTTTGCTGCAATATGTCCTGGATGGCTCGCTGAACGGATAGCGACACCGACAATAGGCTCAATGTATCGTTTGCGTCGGTTCTCCGTCTCTCCATCATGGCGGCGGAGGTGGCCGACGGGCCTTATATCGGCATATAACACTTGTGGAATTACGTGTCTCTGACGTGTTATGCATGCATGCTCGACTAACTGATGCTGGGAGGGAAGGAGTGAAGGGGCATGGAAACGACGTCTGCGGGTTGCGCTTGCAGTACAGTGGATTTGGCTTAGGCTGGTGAGAAATATAATATGCAATGCTGCGCACGAGTTCGGTGTTATGATATTTGCATTATGTATTGATTTATTGGTTTTGAAGGAGGGGGTGTTCAAATGTGTTATGTACTTGGTGTTTTGATTTGGAAGCTCATCGTGATGTATGACGGGGGGGGGAGGGGTGAACCATCTTTCGTTGATGGGGTCGAGAGAAGCAGAGGCCGGTTCTGTTCGGAGCAGTTCAGTGTCTGCGTCCGCAACGCTGATCCCGTTAGCTTCTTTCATGGCTACTCTGATGAAGGAGAGGCAACCTAGGAGCAAAAATGTCCTCCTTCTGAAACCTGCTGACCACATACGTACGTGGCACATACGTACATGGAGTTGAGGATAAAGGTTGGTGAATGAAGCGTACTGTGTAGTACATAGTACATACACGATGAAATAGAATCCAAGGAGGATCCAGTTGTTCGCTGCGGCCTCCTCCGCGGCCTCTGTGACACTGCACGCCAATCGATTCATGTCAACCCCAATAATCTCCATCGTTACCTATAAGCAGGAGTGTTGGATAGCATACCAACATTTCTAGAGAGCGATTTGGCTCTACGCCATTTCTTAGACGTCCGGAGACCGCTGTACAAACCTTAGTATTAAGAAGTCGCCCGCCGCCGCACCACGTGTTGTGTTCCCACTGCATGGGAAGAGGACCATGCTGGACAGCAAGGGAAACTACAATCAATGGATAAATCCATTTTTACAGCTTCGACTCTCCGACAATACTTCGATAACCGCGGTGATACCCCATCAGGAGATAAAAAGAGGCACAGACACAGGCACAGACGCGCGCACGGCTCCCACATCCCTTCACGTCCCAGCGCGCGGCTCCCTCCTCTCAACCCATGTGCCTCCACGCCCATCACACGCCCATCACACGCCCATCACACGCCCATCACACGCCCATCACACTGCTGCTGCCCCTGGGGAGCCGCTGCCCTCTGTCCCCACCGCTGCAGCTTCCTTGGACATCATCGCGGTGATGGGCGACGGCCCCGCTGGCCCTGGCCCCAGGTAGGTGGATATCTCTATTCCGTCCTCCACGTCCTCGCGCCATTCGAGCTTGCAGCGCACCAGCTCAGAGCGGTACTGCGAGCTGCTACGTACATACTCTAGGTAGGGACGGAGGCCGCCCGCGCCGAAGACACCTGCGTTGTCTGCCACCACCAGCGCACCTGGTGCAGGCGGCAATAACACAGACGCAAACACGGGCGGCAGTCAGAGGGGTTTGGTCTGGTGGGAGGGTAGGGTATGGACGGAACTCTAACGTATGGACGGATATTCCTCATCGTACCAAAATTGAACCCTTTTGGGGTTGCTGTTCATATGCTAACTTCTTTGGCTTTTGTGGTCACTTTTTTTAAAGAGTTAAAGGGTCTGCGGGTTAGCTCTTTTAAACCACCAACTCCTTGATCTTATTCCACATGGGTGGAGGTGGGGGTCCTATTGACTGATTGCGAGCAGCAGCCAGCACGTTGAAGAAGGTGAGTAATAGGCGATTGGGGGGGCGAGCCGATCAGAACCGGAAGGATTTGGACCAGCTGACGAACCGCACACCAGTATGCCCGGTCGAGAACAGATTCGGTCAACCGGTCAACCCCAAGCGCTGAGTGACATCATCATGGAATCAGGAGGGTGCAGCCCCTCAAAGAATCCCCCCTGAATCCAGATCCATATCCCCCTGGGCACGAATTCGAGAAATCCAACAACCCGTAATCCGACCCCCCTTTCCAGCTCCAAATCCACTCGCCTGGCTCCAGGAAGGGCTCCGCAGCTTTCAGATAGTCCAGGTACTCTTTTGGAGTGCCGTCCAGGAACAGCAGATTGATGCGGTCACGACCGGGCCGCAGCACGCGGGGGAGCACCTCGCGCGCGTCGCCCCACTCCAACTGGATCGGTGAACCGCCAGCCACCGGGAGCCCCCAGGCCCCAAAGGAAGGGAGCGGGATTTAAGAAGATATGAACAATTGCTTTCGTGATTTCGTGAATGGGATCGGCGCACAGCCAATTAGGCATGTCTGTATGTGCGTGCGTGCGTGTGTGTGTGTGTGTGTGTGTGTGTGTGTGTGTGTGTGTGAGAGAGAGAGAGAGAGAGAGAGAGAGGGCGTGTGTGTGTACTTGGAAAGCACGGAAAGCACCACGCCCCCTGGAGGGTGGTAAGCTATCCTTCTGTTGTGACATACAGCCGTACGGCAACCTATCACGTACCTTCGGGGCGAGTACGAAATACCTGTCGCCCGTGAGTCCGTGCAACCGTGTCCACCTTCTACGTCACCTTCTCATTCCCCTTCCCTTTTCCATCCGGGGCCCCGGCCCGAGCATACCGGTTACCAGTTGCAAGTTTTCTTCAGCCACTTCGCGTCTAAACATCCTCTTCGCTCGCTGCCCCCTGCCCCCGCAGTCTCCCGGTTGAGCCTCAAAACTAACACGAAACCAATCCCGCGCAGCCGCACTGCCGCGCCAACCTCCACTACATCCTACACCGTACACCGTACCTTCACTCGGTCTCCAACGCGGGTCTCCAGCCCCGCATTCTTCTCGCCCTGGTTCGCTTGCCACATGAACCTCTTAGCCACCAGGAACCAGGTCAGGTCCTTTTCGAAGCTCACCACGCGGCCACCGGGGGGCAGCACCTGAGCCATCAGCAGAGCCGAGTAACCTTTCGTGTGTGTATATGTGTGTATGCGTGAGAGTGGGGGGAGGCGGAGGGGGAAGGGGGGAAGCGGGGATGGAGCAAGAGGTTGGGACTTAGAGCGAGGGTTGGGGTTGGGGTTGAGGTTGGGGTTGGTTGGGAGACGGAGAGCATGTGGGTGAGAAAGCTGGGAGCTCGAAGTTGCGAAAGGGACTAGCCTCTCCTTCCCCTTCCCCTTCCCCTTCCCAGAACCAGGAACACCATCAACACGTTTATCCGGCATGGCGTTGGCATGGACGGACCCCACCACCAATGAGCCATTGGGGTGCACATGCCGCCAGGCGAGGGACAGCTCAGTCCACCCAATCCCACCCCCGCACCCGCCCACACCCTTCCTAAGCTTACCCGCCATAGTCCCCACCTCCACCACAAGTTGCGGCCGCTTATCCGCCACCAGCTGCTGCAGAATGGCACCTTTGGCCGGACCCACGAACGGCATCCCGTCCCGTTGCCCCCACCGCTCCAACCGCCGGATGATCCAGTCGTCATTCACCTCCTGTGTGTGTATGTATGTGTGTACGTGGATGGGGCGAAGGATGGGGTTGTGAAGAGAAACAAAAATTGTGAAGCGCGGGAAGCGGGAAAGCGGACTGGGGTTTTGGTCCTCATGGGGGACTGAGGGGTGGACATATAAAATACAACCAGTACGGGCCAATGTTGCAGGGTAGGGGTCACCACTCGGTCTCTTGAATTCGCCACCCGAAGACGTGTGCCATGTGGGCTGTGGGCTGTGGGCTGTGGGACACAGAGCCGTGAGGAGTTGCGATAACGGGCCAATGCGCAGCGGAGGCCAATGACATGGCACGATTGTAGCAGTAGCAGTAGCAGTAGCAGTAGCAGTAGCAGTAGCAGTAGCAGTAGCAGTAGCAGTAGCAGTAGCAGTAGCAGTAGCAGTAGCGGGAATTGCAGCTGGGTAGCTGGGCAGTAGCAGGCAGCCCGAGTGGCGGACAGCACTACCAGGCGATGAGGTCAGCTAAAAATGCCTTAAGTGTTTCACCTGTTTTATTACGGCAACATAGTTTAGAAAAAGTTTCAATGGGGTGCCGTGTAACTAACGGTACGAACTAACGGAATAACCAGCAACCAGCAGTAACGGAAACACCAACAGCAAAAAGATAACATAACCTTGAGTCGGGACATCTTCTCGCCCTTCTCGTTGACGAACAGCTCCCGGTCCCCCAGCGCGATCTGTGCCTCGCGGACCTTCCGCCGTTCCTCAATGCGGGCTTGAGCTGCGGACAGATTGCGGATAATGAAGAAGAGGAAGTGGAACGCCCGCTGTGGGAAAGGGCTTTACAGCAACACCTGAAGCGATTTGGCCCGGCAGGCCATTTTTGGCGGTCGGCGGTGGTGGTGGCGATATTGGTAAGGGTTGGGTGTGTGTGACGGCGTCTGTTGGGAGGAGGAGGTGGCCATTCAGCGTTGCCGCATACACCGTGTCATACCTTGCTGTTGGTCGTACACGAAAAGACTGGCGAAGGTTGCGAGACCTATGATATTGACGAGCAGGTCCCGTGGGCCACTGCCGTCTGCCAGCTCCAGGGCGGGGCTCTTTGGTTGGGC
This sequence comes from Volvox reticuliferus, assembly GCA_019650235.1. Lineage (NCBI taxonomy): Eukaryota > Viridiplantae > Chlorophyta > Chlorophyceae > Chlamydomonadales > Volvocaceae > Volvox > Volvox reticuliferus. The sequence goes on along the minus strand of BNCP01000062.1, from coordinate 691,911 downwards.
GAACCGAAAAAACGAAATAAACGGATGGGAAAGGGGAAGCGATGGGGGAAGGGGAGGAGATAAGGATCATGGTTTCGGAGGTCAGGGGCTCCAAACCCAGCAGCAGTCCCAGTAGCTGCACAGCTTTCCCCCTCCCCCCAATCCTGCAGCTGAGGCCGGCTCTGCGCTTCATAGGGGGGCCCTCCATTTCCCAAAGCTACCGGCTCTGTCGCTGCGCCCCACTCTGGCTCGGCAGTTCGCCTTATTGTTCCCCTCCCTTCCTCCCCTCCTCCCTTCCTCCCCTCCTCCCTTCCTCCCCTCCTCCCCTCCTCCCCTCCTCCCTTCCTCCCCTCCTCCCTTCCTCCCTTCCTTCCCTCCTCCCTTCCTTCCCTCCTCCCTTCCTCCCCTCCTCCCTTCCTCCCCTCCTCCCTTCCTCCTCTCCTCCCTTCCTTCCCTCCTCCCTTCCTCCCCTCCACATGCACATCCACGCACACTAAAGCATACACACAAAGCCAAAACCCACAAACACCTGCAGTAGCCGTACGGCAGTCAGTACGGTGGCGATGAGACAGGAAGCTGCGGAAGCGCCAAAGAAGGCAAGACGCAGCGGTCGCGGTAACAGATACTCCAGGAAGTACTTAGGGTCCCGGAGCTCGTCCTCCATAGCTCGCCGCTTGGGGCCATCCGGATCTGCAGGGGCCATATAAGAAGTTGTGAGCCCCTGTGCGTATGTGGTTTCGGAGGATGGGTAAATAAGGCAAAAGCTCTGCAAGGGGGACGGCTCCCACCTTACCCTTACCCAGGGAGGCTGGTATCGCGGGCAGTTTGAGGGACAACCCGCCCGGGAGGGAAACGGAAAGAAATTTAGTCGGAACAGAGAGAGGTAAGAGAAGAGAAGGAAAAAAGGAGAGGTGGAAGAGGCGGCAGGCGGACGGCCCCGAGAGGCGAGCTAGCCATAGGCGGCATCTTTGAAAGCCGCTGGGGTGGGGGCCGCATTGGGCCGTGGTTTAGATGGCTGCTCCGGATTGTAGCAGCAACAGTCAGCTGTACAGGGAAAGTTGTGTGAATATACGGAGAACCCCAAAGACGTCTTGGGCACATACAGGCCTGCAGGATAAAGGATAGGATGGCATCGGAGGCCCCGTCGTATTGCTCGCGCTGTCGGAAGTCATTATTAGGACCACGCAGCCGGCAAAGGTGTTCGAAAATCGAGATGAAAGGTACATGATCAAAAGATACTGACAACTAAAGATGCAGAGAACACACGCTCTTACCGTTCCGGTCGTCCGGAGGCAAGCGCGCAGCGACAGCAAATTTTTGAAGTCGCTTTGCTGTGCTAACACGCGATTTGGATGAAAGGAAACAAAAACGCAAACCTTTGCGTCTAAATTTAGCAAGGCATGCTGGCCCATTACTGCCACGGCCTTCCAAGCACCTCATATTTGCTTGCGGCAAATAGGATCACCAATGCCGATTGGGAGCAATATTATGGCTAAAACATGGTAAGTAAACACTTTTTAATCCATAGCTTTAATCCAAGTTGCTGTGCAGATATTCCTTGAGTGTGAAATCAGAGTTAAACGGTCGGTTGCTCGGTTTTTCCAAACGGCGCAAACCGCCAACCACAAGTTCACAACCATGTATGTTGTATCCTTTATTCTCTATTCCTCGTTTCGTGCTTTCGTATTTCCCTTCTTGTGGCAGAAATTAAGCAAATTTTATATTGTAAGCCGCCCGCTGATGAAGCCAAAATCTGCAAACGGTTCTTTCTTCTTTAGACAGAAGAAGCTTCGCAAGCAATCATCAAAACATGCTAGGGAAGAATCCATCAGTCAAAGAGCGAACGATCCTCTGGCCAATTCCTGCAGGCTCCAATGCACGCGCGCTCCTTCGCCTGCAGTACATTATACGGCCGGGCGCTTTCCTTATCAAAATCTACTGCGCTATTTCATTGCCCTTGGATGAGTACGGCGGGAGTGGGCAGCGATGGGCAATGTAGTAAGATCATCTTACATTTAATACCTCGATGCAATCAATCCCCTCCCTCTACGGAGCACCGGAAGCTGTGACCCAATCCTCAAAGTCCCGGGGTGCCCTGTCGGCACGACCACCGCACACAGTGATTTGATAACCGTACGCGTTCCTTCTTTCACAACTCGTTGACCTAACTAGCGTCAGCCTCAATCTCAGCAAGGTCCCCTCACATGCCCTTTCCTATGACACAAATCTATGCTGTATCAGTCAGGGGGGTCAGGTGGCCCCTGATATCAGTCGAATGGGTGCTTGACTGAATCGGTGCACGATGAATTTAGATGCATTTAAGTTAACTGCTCAATATCGCTGCTACTGTAACTATTACCACACACAAAAGTGTACAAAGTGATGCGTTGCGGAGCCTTAGTGATTATTGACCTTTCTTGACCGGCGCGCGGTTGATGCAGGCATCATGTCTGGAACCGCAATCGTTACCAGTTCCGCTTGCCGCGGCGTTGTCGCTGTTGCTCTTGATTCTGATTCTGATGCTGATGCTGCGGCGGCGGCGGCGGCACCTGCGGTTGCCGTTGCGATGGCGATTTTCCGGAGCCCTGAGTGGCCCCTGCAAGCCCCTGAAGTCGCTTCTCTCCTTTGCCTCCCGAAGACATCCCCGACCGGCCCCCACTAGCAGTAGCATCACGGACCGCGGACCTGCTACTGCCAGGCTCGCTTGAGTTGGTAGTAGCAGTAACGGTAGCAGTAGCAGCACCAGCGGCCACTGACGGGCCCACCCCAATGCCCGTTGCCACCACCTCACGGCCCTCGAGACCCTCAAGAAGATCAGCGAGGAACCCGACTGCCGCCTCCGCCTCCGCCTCGGCCTCAACCTTCGTCCCCAGCCGCTCTCCGTTCGCCCTCCCGCTGAAACCCACTTGCCCGCTTGCATGCGCCGCCACATGCCGTACCGAACCGCGCGGCCCCCCTTCCGTACCGGGCACAACATCAGTGACCTTCGCATAAGCGGCGGACAAAACCCGTGCTGTGCCGTGCCCCTGATCCTGGGGCTGCCGCTGCCGCTGCCCCTGCTGCTGGTCCCCGGAATGTAAGGCCCATGTGTACTCCTCAACCAGCGCGTCCAGGTCCCCGAGCTCACTGTCCAGATCGTCATCCCCTCCCGCCACCTGGACCCGGGTACCGCCACCGTTGGCTCCGACACTACTGCTGCTACTGCTGTCACTGTCACTGTTACTGCTACGGCTACCGCCGCTGCTGCTGCTGCTAGTACTGCTACTTCGCAAGGGCCCCGCAGCCGCCTCCCCCTGCTGTACTTGCCCTGATGGCTCCAACGAGCCATCCCCGCTGCCGCTGCCGCCACCGGCACCAGCACTGCTACTGCCACTCGGATTGCCACCCCCAGTGTCATTGCCGGCTGCCAGCTGCCTCAAACGGGCATTCAGCGCCGCTTCACCCTCCTCCAGAATCGCCATCAAAGCGGCCAAGTCAGCGTCGTCCTCACCACCTTCCTTAGCCCGGCCCTGCTCGACAGCTGCCATGGCAAGTCCCGCCGTCCGGGCACGACCCGACTTGGGCAACCTCCTTTGCGACTGGGGCTGCTGCTGTTGCTGCTGTTCTGTGGCGGGGCTCTTGGCGGCGACGTCTAGAATGTCGTCCAGTGCCACCAGCGCGGCGTCGTACAAAGCCTCATCCTGTTTATAACGTATCGTACAACGACAAAGTAATCGATGGGTTGTGCGTGCAGACAGGTGGGCGGGTTGTCACTCACGGATGGGCACATGTACCATACCTTCAAGCCAGCGCTGGGAGAGGAGGAGACAGAAATCCCCCCCTGCTGGAGAGCTGCCAGGTGTAGGTGAAGTGCGCGGGCGCTATGGTGTGTTGGATCACCCGGGCAGATGACCACCCACCCACCCTGAGACGACAACCGCGCCTCCCCCGACCCCATCACCCACCCTGAGACGACAACCGCGCCTCCCCCGACCCCATCACCCACCCTGAGACGACAACCGCGCCTCCCCCGACCCCATCACCCACCCCCCGCGAGTTACATCTCCGTTCTTCCGCACCCGGGGTGGCCGCCTTCCAGCTCCATATGCCCCATATGTAACCATCAAGCACCCGTACGACCACGAGATCCCGAACCCCGGACCAGCCCCGGCACGCCTCCGCAGCACTCCATCCTGTGCCGCGTGCCGTTCCACCACCTCTGCCTCCAACCCTCAACCTCGCCTTCACTCACCCGCTGCTGCCTCAGCGCCTGTCCCATCACTGCCTGCCGCTCCTGAGCCACGAGGTCGTCTACGAGGGCCTCCAGACCCAGAGTCCCCTCACTCAGATCACCACTCAGATCCATCAACGACCGGAGGGGGTCCACAGGGTGAGCCTCGGCCGCGGAAGACGACGTGGCGGAGGCGGACGCCGCGGCGGGGGTTGCTGCCGGCAACCCCCCCACTGCCGATGGCGGCGGCTGCGACGGAGGCGGCGGTGGCGGCGGTGGCACCGGTACTGCTGTCCCGGCAGCGTTCCTCGGTCCCCCGATGGCCTGTGCGGAGATGCCCACCACCGGACCCGCTCCTTTGGTTCTGGAGCGAGTGGCCGCCTCCCAGGCCTCCCAGATTTCCTCCTCTGTCGGGATACGAGCATCCGGCTGCGCCGCATTAGCGCTGGCGGAGGCCGTAGCCGCATTACCGTCCCATGCGCCGGTAGAAGAGGCAGCGGCATTAGCAAGGAGAGCGGTGGTGTCGTCCGGCTGGGCAAAATCAGCTGGCTGGGCCAGGAGGGGCTTGGGCGGGGGTGCGGCCCGACCCAGCCGCTTCCTGGACTCCTTGACTTGGCGGATGCGGTCTCGGGCCAGCGTGTAGACCTGAGGAGATCCGGTCACCGCAAGATGTGTGTGGGAGTAGGGAAGAGGCAGGTTAGGGTGAGGATGTTGAAGCCCTCGGAGGTGCAAGGCCCCGGAGGTGCGCGAGGAAGGGGCCAGTTGGTGACGGGTTTTTAGGGCGTGTTTGCGAATAGGGGGGAAAAGGGGGAGGAAGGCAATGCGGCTATTAACATGTACGCCCTCTCGCCAATCTATGACTAGTTTTTCAATACACACACACACCGGCCTTACGCCGGCCAAACCATACAAACACACCTGCAGCAGCGCCTCCGCCCTGGCTCGGGTGAGGCGCTCGTGGAGGGCTTCCACTGCGGTGTGCATCGCCTTCAGTTTGCGGGTCAGTGTCCTACCGGTCAACGGGGGTGTGGGTCAGTGTCCTACCGGTCAACGGGGGTGTGGGTCAGTGTCCTACCGGTCAACGGGGGTGTGGGTCAGTGTCCTACCGGTCAACGGGGGTGTGGGTCAGTGTCCTACCGGTCAACGGGGGTGTGGGTCAGTGTCCTACCGGTCAAGGGGGGTGTGGGTCAGTATGTGTTGGGGTTAGTTGGTGAGGTAACGACGCCCCAACCAGCACGGAAGACGCCGGCGGAGAACGGCCAACGCCGGGTTACAGCAGCCAAAAGCCCCCCTCCCTCCCTCCCTCCCTCCCTCCCCTCAGCTGAACGGAGGGCCCCGAGACGGGCGGAGGGGTCATCGGCACCTCAACAGCTCTCACCTAACCTCCCTATCGGCCCCCCACGTGGCCCTCTCCTCCACCTCCAGCTGCCCCCTCAGCCCCTCCAGCTGCTCGATAGCGCTGTTGACGGTCTCCACCCCCGAGTCCAGGCGACCTCGGGCCGCGGAGACCACCGACGCGTCCAAACCCAGGCTGGAAGAGGAGGTCGGGAGCGGGACACGGGCGGGGAATTGTGTTTATGCGGGGGGAGAGGGAGTCTGCCGGCAAAAGCGGGGAGCGGTAGCAGTACACAGAAGCAGTAGCACGGGGACGAAAGGCGAATAAACTGCAGCTGGATGGGGCTGAGGGGCTGCAAATGAATGAGCTGCAAATTGTACGATCAACTGAATGCTGTGTTTTGTTACGGAAATGGAGGTGAATTTTAGGCGGTTGGTTGGCGTCCGAAGTGCCGATTAGTCAGCCCAGTTGAGACGAAACCAGCCACCTACCTGGTGGCCGCAAAGACAGCGGCAACGGGCAAAAGGGGGGAGGTTTACGTGGATGGGTGGATGGGTGGGGCAGAGGAGAGGTTGGGTCTTCAGTCTCTCCCCTCCCCCATGCCCCCATACACACCGTGCCCCCGCACACACCGTTCCGCGATGTTGAGGGCGTTGCTTCTTCCGGGAATACCCCACAACAGTTTGTAGGTGGGGGCCAGAGCCACCTCGTCGAACTCCACACTGGCGTTCTCAAAGCGCGGGTCGTCGAACTTGAGCCCCGTCATGACGCTGTGATGGGTGGTGGCCACTGTTAGGGCTCCGGAGCCCACTCCGCCTGAGGGGAGGCGGTAAGCGTGGGGATAAGGGGAGGGGGGCGAAGTGGACAAGAGGGGGGACGTAGGCGAAGGGGGTCCCAGGGGAGGGAGGGGGAAGGGCTCCCCTTCCACATTCCCCGGGGACGCGGCGGGTAGCTCTCCTGACCGGCTCCGCTGTGTTTGATGCGCATGACCATCGCGACCAACGACCCGCGCCGCTTTCCCTCTTTCCTCTCTTTCTCCTGCCCTCCCCCCCACCCTTTCATGTCCTCTAGTCTACCAATAATTGATACCCGGCGGCGCTGCCCGATGCACCCACCATTGACCAGCTTCTTCAGCAACGCCACTCCCAGAGCTGCCCCCTCCAGAGGGTCAGTTCCAGTCCCCAGCTCGTCCAAAAGAAGAAGCGCCTTGCCGTCCGCCTCAGCGCGCAGGGCCTGGGATGGGGAGATGAGGGGAAGTCATTAGGGCCCTATGGGGCCGCCGCGCCGGGGACTGGGGGCGGGGCGGCGGGCCTGGAACCAGGACAGTCGACACGTTACTGCACTGCGCTGCAAGGATTTGAAATTTCGAAATAACCGGAATATTTAAAAGTTGGATTCTGTGGAATTTAACGTTTCGTTGTTTCAAACCATATGTATCCTGGCCTTGGTTCGTGCCCCCCGTCCCCCCTTTTACCCCCCCTCCCCCTCACACACACACACACACACACACACACACACACACCTGTATCCTCTTAAGGTGGCCGCTGAAGGTGGACAGATTGGCAGTCAGCGATTGCTCGTCCCCGATATCCGCCAGTACGGCAGAAAAGGCCGGCAGCCGTGCGGGCGCTTCGGCTGGCAACGGCAGCCCCGCCTTGGCCATACATGCCGCCAGCCCCAGAGCCTTCATCGCCGCCGTCTTGCCCCCAGTGTTGGGGCCCGTTATGACCACCACGGAGGTGTCCGGGCGGGTCAACCAGTCGATGGGGCGCGGTGGCCTCAGAGCGGATAGGGCGGCCTGGGGGCTGTCGACATCAGCGCCCTCGAACTCGCTGTCCGAACCGGATCCAGATCTTGATTCAGATCCAGATCCCGCCTTGCGCAACATCACCTCCTTTCGCGTGCTCAGGAGCCGCCGCCGTGACGCGCCGCCGCCGCCGCCAGCGGTACCCGACGAGGGAGGTAGTGACGGAGACACGCCGCTGGGGGTGGCGGGCGTGGGATTCATCCGTACAAGCCGCTCCAGGGACTCCTTCTCAGTAAGATACTCGCCGTACAACAGCGGGTGGCGCAGGCCGCGAAGCCGTACAGCGTATCGCTCCTCCGGGTCGCGCAACAGGTTGACATCGCTGTAGCCGCCCTCCTATGGATATACGACACGGTACATAACTAAATTGTACGACGACATGATAGAGTAAAACATTTTCCCTAAGCCGTATTCCGGCATTCCCTTACTTGTATCATGTCAGCAAATAACGCTTTACGATAACTGCAAATAATTTGAGGCACGTACTCAACCACATCGTGGGTGCTATCGCTCGTACGCAGCTGCCGTACCTCTCCCGCGGTCCCGTCATCCTCTCGCGCCCGCCGCCGCATAGCCGCGCCACCCCGCGCGTGAAACACAGTGTCCCATGGGACGATCTCCGGTAGCACGCCCTGGATCCACATGCCGTACCGTGCCCGGGCAGACAGCACATCCAACCAGGCCACTATCTGTCTTGTGTGCGGCGCGGCCAGGGTGGGGTGGGGGGCGGGGGACGGAAGGTGTGCTGTGTATGTACGACAAGCCGACAGCCAACCAGCCAAGCATGTTCAACAGTGTACGATGATGATGTTAAAGAAGCTGTGAAATTTAACTGGCTTTGTTACCAGTTGACAGTTGACAGTTGAGATCGGTCCATTGGTGGTGATGGTGGTGGTGGTGATGGTGGTAGTGGTTGCCCGCACCCTCCTCCCGCATCGTTCGCTCCCGCTCAGCAGCACCTACCCGGAACGTGCTCTCCAGCTCCTCCAGCGACCCCAGCACCAGCCCCGTGAGCTGCCACAGCACCGCCTCCTCGGCCGCCTGAGCCTCCGCGCGGGCGGCACCGAGCTCGTTGTTGAGGCCCATGGCAGCGGGCGGCTCCACGAACTGGAGGGAACCTCCAGGGGAGGAGCCCAGCAGCACCCCGTTCGAAATTTTAGTGCCTGGAGAGGAAAGGAGGAAAACGGGACAGGGGGGTGTCACCACATAAGGCCCCATTTGTCCCTTTTGATTTCCATCCCACCCTTTCCCACGGTTCCAGGTCCCAATCCCTCTGTCCCCTCCACGCCCTCCCTTCCCCCACTCCGCTCCACCCCGCACACGCACACGCACTTACCCAATACGTCTAATGCCGTACACCAAAACCCTACCAGAGACCCCCTCGAACCTCCCCGCAATGTCGCCCCCCGCCTGGCGACCCGGCGGGTCACCCCATGCGCGATAACGTCTTCCGAGGCCTCGCAACCCGTTCATCTTCTGGCGAGGTCGATTGCCTATCCTGGACCCTCCCCCGGTCGGACACCTCCCTACCTGCCGGCACCGCCACACACATCCTGCCCCCCCGGTCGGACACCTCCCCGCCGTAACCCTTGAGCAGAGCGGCCAGTCGGGACTGAATGGCCTTCACACGGGCCCGGAGGCCGCGGAGCTGCTCCGAAGCCGAGTCCTGCCAAATTGGGAGGTCGGCCGGAGGGGTCCGGCGAGGCGGCCAGGGACAGCAGGTTGGTACGACACCAGGAGCGGAGGCGGCGCGTAGGCGGAGAGAGGCTCCGGGGGGGAAGAGGAGGGCAATTCCTCCGTCTCGTCTTTCCCCCGGGGTAGGCATTACAGCTGCCTGATCTGTTCGGAGCTCAGCGCTGGTGGGTTCCTAGGAACCCGACGAATACGTCGGTTTGTTTTCCCGCCACGTGGCCCCAAGCCCAGTCCAGCACACCGACCCCGTACGCCGATGTGTGACCCCTCCCCTCCCCTCCCCTTTCCCTCCCCCCCCTCCCCTCCCTTTTCCCTCCCCCCCTCCCCTTCCTTCCCCTTTCCCTCCCCTTTCCCTCCCCTCCCTCCCCCCTCCCCGCCCCTCCAGAAACCCACCTGAACATTGGCTTCCTCATCAATGGCCATCATGACGGACCGCACCAGCAGGGGCTGCTGCCTCAGCTGCCCCACTGCCGCCAGCAGCACCCTCACAGCACTGTCGGGACGCAGAGAGTCGTTGTCGCGAGCCGCCACCACAACCTGCTTCCGGAGCTTGTCGGCGCCTGCAAGGCAGGGCGGGGAGGAGTTGGATAGTTCTGGGTGAGCATCAGGTTTCGGAGCTCCTGAGGGAAAGTGGCCTAGGGGGCGGCCGGAAGTTCATTATGCGGCGCGAACCGAAGGGTCCACCACCGGGCTGACCCAAACGCCAAAAAATGGGCCATACACTCCACTCAGCCCCGCTCCACTCCGGGTGATAAGCTCACCCCAGCCCGATACGGACGGGTCCCGGCCCCGTCCTACCGTTGACCAAAGTGACAATCGCCCTCAGCTGCTCCGCACTCAGCATCCCCCCTTTGGCCGCTCGGGACAAGCCGGACTCTGCTTCGCTCGTCTGGATGCCGCCGTAGTCCAGGGAGGTGGCCCAGTCGTACTCCAGGACAGTGATGGCGCTAGACGAGAGGGAGGGGAGGGGAGGGGAAGGGAGGGAGAAGTGACTCTCGTCGTTCAGGAGACACAGCACCACCTCTGTCAAAGTCTGGGATGTAGAGCAGTGGTTTAGGATAGAGATAGACGGTGCGGTCGTTATCCGTTACCCGTTATCGTTACCCGTTACCGAGTTCAGTCATCCGCTGACCGAGCTTTAAGTGCACCGCCCCTTACCACCCTTCCGCGCATTCAACAACCTCGCAACTTCCCATCGTTCTATTTTTATTCTGGTTTTAGTTATCCGTTAGAACCAGGGTGCTCGGTTGCATTCACACGGTTACACCAAAGCCCCGTACATACGTCTACTACCCTTACATACATGCATGCCTTTGCCCATGTGCCCGTACGAGTCTTAAGGAAGGTTGACCGACTTGCGAGGCCCTGCGGCTCACCGGGTTTGCTCCAAAAGCCGCAGAGTCTCCCGGGGGTCCTCTGGAACGTGCAATGCCCGGCATGCGCGCTTGCCAGCGTGAGTGCTTGCGAAACGTGCGACCTGTTCGCATAGCTTTCGCCACTCCAACATATCCAGCGTGGCCTGAAAGGCCGGCCCGACGATCTCGTAGCCAGCAGCATCCCAGCCGGTCAGCCTATCATTAGCGTCATTTCGTTTGGTGGTCGCTCTGGCACTAACGCTTCGTTTTAAACCCGAGTAATCTCTGTTTGATGGCGGACAGAAGAAACGCGGATGTCGAAAGCGAACTCCTGTTTTAAGGGAAATTTCCAATCGTTTCCCAGCCGGCCTGCTTGGCCGACTGGCAGTTGGCCACCTCGTATGATGGAGTTGGTACTGCATTGAGCAGCTACATTTATAAATGTTTTGCGCGTAGTTGCGTATACTTGCACGCAGTCCGGTAGACCGTTCGTTGGCTCCGAAGTCACGGCTTTTTGAGTGGCGAGCGCTCATTATGATGTACAGCGGTTGCGGTTTCCTGACTGCGAGAAACCGGGAAATGCGGGCCTTTATATAACTTAATTATAACACATCATAATGGCATAATGGAGACCGCTTGTAATATCGAGAAATCGCCCTTTCTTTGCTGGCTCAAACACTGCCATAAACACATGCCCGAAAGCTGTAAACATTTTGCGCGTACACCACAGGCATACCCTTACGCATGATTTTGCCCAAAAATCCTGCACGAGGAAGCAACAAAGGTTGCGCTACTGGTTTCCAAGAGGTGCATCGCGATATGCACCCCTGCCTTCCACATTCCGTCGCGTCCGGCCGACTTCCCTCGCCTCACCGCTCGGCAGCCGACAGCTAATCCACATCTCCCTCCCCTACCACCCGTCAGCAAACACCTTCTCCCGCCTGTTACCGGCGAAACGACTCCGCGCGCTGCCAACAACGCCTGTGATACATCAGCGGGTTCAGCCATTGGCTGGAAAGCGGCTTTCCGAACGAACCAACCGCTCCAGAAGACGCGCATAGGAGATCCGACCTACATCCCAGGCCCAAGACCCATCATACATACATGCATACAGAGCCTTATGCATTCAGCCAAACCTTCGCTGTGTCTGGTAGTGAGCACTAAGCTGGTTCCACCGCTCTCACCGCTCTCCCACGTGTCAGGTACCCGTCCGTAACTCATGTGTGAGGTGCTCCCGACCCCGATTTGGATATATATATATATATATATATATATATTATTTATTTACTTAGAGAGAGAGAGAGAGAGAGACCTGATTCGCTGCGCACCTAAAGATCAGCTTCTATTCCTCCCCCTTCATACACACACACACGCACACGCACACGAATCCACTATCCCCAATAAGCCTGGCCAATCCACTTCTTAAGGCCCGCAGATCTCACCCGCCCTACACACACACCGCACCCACTTTCCTGCAGAAAGCGTCCCAAGCCCCCCCCCCCGCGTGGGTCATGGCGCGCCCAGCCGCCAACCCAGCCGTCTCAGCCCGTCCGCCCCCTCCCGCACCACCACTCCCCCGGGCAACCCCTCAAGCCACGACATGTAAGCCGCCCAGTGGCCGACAGATCCCAATGCTGGCCTCCACGCACCGCCGCCGCCGCCACCGCCGCCGCGAGCCGGCGAGCAGAACCCAGATCCGGATTCCACTTCTGCTTCCGCCTCTTCCTGCACCGTTGTCGTTGTCGTTGCACTCGCGGCGGTTCTGTTCGTCGTGTTGTCCCCTTTTCGCAGCGTGTCCGCATTACCCACCAGTAGCAGCGCCCTCCGCGGCCGAGTGATGGCCACATTGAGCCGGCGCCAGTCCTCAAGGAAGCCCAGGGTTGCGGAGGGGTTGGCGCGGACGGTGCTGAAGACCATCACCTGCGCCACACATTACCCGGACGGCATGTCAACACGGCCCCAATCAAAGCCGTCAACAACCGCCAACACCAACGCCAGGGGTTGGACATGGGCGCAGACAATAGGGGGTAGTGACGCTGCGGCCACGTCATCATGACTGCGTCCAGGTCGTGATCCGCCGCCTCTCACCTCCTTCTCTCTGCCCTGGTAGCCATCCACAGTGGATACCTCCAGGGTGGGTGCCCCCGGCGGAATATGCGGCATTAAAAGGTTGGACAGCAGCTGAACCTGTGCCGGGTGAAGGGAGGGGGGAGGGGGTTGGCGTACAAACGCGAGAATACACGCGTCGGAGGGAGGTACGGAAACAAAAGCTGCGCTGCACCGTGTGATGGGGAGGACGAGGTGGGCTGATTGGCGATTTCAGTTGGCGGTTGCGGTTGTGTGAGTTAGGAGTTAGGAACGACGGATACAAGGTACGAGCCGAGCCCTGCGCTGAGCATCCCGGCGGTATGTGGACTAGCCGGGCCCCGTCAGTGAGTGTCAGATGATGAGGTTACCCGAACAAGCGCGAGCGAGGCGTATGTGTAATCGTTGGAATGCACGCATGCAGGGCTAGGCGGGGTACAGGGGGACCGCAGGCTTAGGCGTATCAGAACAGCCGCAGTGCTGGGGACGCGGAAGGGGGAGGGACAAAGCGCAAGGTGCAAGATCCAAGGTAAAGTAATAGACGATACCGAGACGTACCTGAGCCAAGTACGGCGTGACGATGCCAATATCAGCGGAGGAGATCCCCGCCGCCAGCATGTGTCGTACCATTCCAACCACCACAAGCGCCTCCGCCCGGTTGGACTTGCTGCCGCCCTGCAGCTCGCCCCGGGTAAAAGGGGATAAGGAGAGATATTAAAGGCATGTACGGCGTACGGCGTATGGCGTGTCCGAGCAGATGGGGGAGCTCCCGCCGTTGGACACTAGCATAAACAACCCGGTGTCAAAACGGCCGCAGAAAGCTGCATTGTGCATGCGCGGGAGATTTACTATTGAGCACAGGCTCAGAGCATAAGGCTCTTCACCCACTGCACAAGGCCCACAAGGCCATCCCCAAGAAGCTCCTAAACCCGAAAGTTTCCCCTCCTTTGGAAACCAGCTAATCCGCTCCAGGGGGCCTGGGCCCCACCCCGCCACAACCCCAAACCCCCGATCCCCACCCCACCCCACCTGGGAGACCTCCTCGCGGCCCCCCGCAACGTCCACAAACATGATGGGACCCGCCACGTCGGCCGCCGGTAGCGGCAGTGGCGGCGGGAGCCTCATCGCCGCCTCCACCCCGTCCATCAGGCGTCTGCCGTAGAAGCGGGCGGAGGGGAAGGCGGACAGGGCGGGGTGCATCCGGTACTGCACCTGCGGAATCCGGCAGCAGACAGAACGCGAGCAGACGGAACGGGGTATAGAGGGGTCTCGGCTGATGGCGGCTGTAGGCGGCGGTAATGGCGGAAACGCCCGGCAAGAGCCATGGCCTTTAGCGGGGAGGGGATATACACGCCACCAGGGGCCACTTGATTGTTCGTGACCACTTCGTTCGTGGAGGGGGTCGTATCCTTCCGGCTGTGTGAGACAGCCGCCAGTAGAATCCGTAGCGGCAGAGACCCAGAGGTCGTCTATTCGGTAATTCGTTGATTCGTTGATCGCATTCAGCGCCGTGAAGTGGTACCACTGGAGCAGGAGCGCTGACTTACAAAGCTCACATTTGTTATCGATAGAGATACATTTAATTTTAGACGCGGGTGACTACACGGGTACAAGGTCCCTCCGCTTTCTCTCAGCTTCCCTTTGGCGAAGTTGTTCAACATAACCAGCCCCACTCCACACCAGCAAACCCGTTTCCTCCCAAACCAAAACACACACGTCTTTTTTTCCTGTTATCGACACACACACACACACACACACACACACACCAGCTTCGAAATCTCACCTGCAACATACTTGCGGGCACCCCCGCCTCCATCAGCCTCTCAAACAGCGACTTGCCCAGCCCCGCCGCCGCCGCCCTTTCACTCTGGACCGTGGGGGGTAGCTGGCAGTGATCGCCCACGAGGACGGCGTGGCGGCAGGCCTGTGGAACGGTGTGTGGATGTTGAGGGGTTCACGAGGGAGGGGACGGGGGGAGGCGGAGGCTCAAGTTAGGAGGTGGAGAAATATACGATTGTGCGACTGTAAGTGAATTTTTACAAAAATCCCCCTCACCCAGTAAACTCTTCAGATTTAATTCTAAGAATAGGAGTAGACCTGAGTGGAAGTTGTAGTCCCAGCTTGTCCGTGTGTCTGTGTGTCTGTGTGTCTGTGTGTCTGTGTGTCTGTGTGTCTGTGTGTCTGTGTGTCTGTGTGTCTGTGTGTCTGTGTGTCTGTGTGTCTGTGTGTCTGTGTATGATGGTGGGTTGTAAGGGGATAAAGGGGGGAGTGGTAGCCATAGGGATACTTGGGTGCTGTATTCCGAGGATCTGCACACAGAGCTGCGATTCACACGGACCAGTCTATCAGCTGATGATATTGTGATGCCCCGTGATGGGCTGTCCGTACAACACTGCGCAGAACTCCCTCACCCAACGCCCGCCCAACTACTCAGCCTACTTTAGCCGTGCCTCACCTTGACCAGCGGTATGAGGGCCTCCGGCTCGCAGCACTGACTTCCTTCATCCAGCACCACCAGCGGAAACGAGAGATCCTGGAGCGTATCACCACCTGGGGCCGGGGGCGGTACGGAATAGGCTGAGTTAGCACACCGGCACCGGGGGGTAAGGGTTGAACGTGGGGTCGGCGCAAGGAGCTGGGCAGGGCAGACGGACCGGCGCGCGGGTCCTGGGGGCTAGAGAGGACATCGGGGGTCCTAACAGCAGCACGAAACACCAGAGCAGGCAGAAGTGCGGACATACGTGAAGATGCGCGGACCTGCGTGCCTCCAAATGGATATGCCTGCACCCACCTAAAACACACACACGAACATACACACACACGAACATACACACACACACACTCTCTCTCTCAGCCGCTCAAGCCACCTAACCCCACCCACTTACCCCATTATACCCCAGCTCTCTCCCCCCTCACATACACCCCTTAGCTCATTCCCACTCATACACACACAGATATCCCCCAACCCCCACCCCACCTGCACCCACACATGTGGAGCAGATGACGTCAGCCCCCGCCAGAATGTCCGCCATCATCTGCGCGCGCATCTCCCGGACCCTACGACCCAGGAGTGACACGTCGCGGTGGCCCAGACCCCGGTCGCGGCCGCGGAGGCTGGGCAGCCGCTGACGCAACGTGCGGAGCTGCCGCTGCGGGAGGAGGGGAGGAAGGGAAAGGGGAAGGGGAGGAGGTCACGGGAACCCATGGGGATGACATACCCCGGGGGAACATCACAAGGTTACCCACGTAAGGAGGTCGAAAAGGGCTTGGAGGTGGGCTGGAATGTGGCCTTCGCATGTATTACGGTTTGCATTTACGCAATCGCCGCTATTTTCTCTTGTTTTAATTACACTGGTTTGCTAGCTACGTGCGTTGGTTTCCCGTTGTACTGCACGGTACGACCAGACTCACCTCCTGCTCGTCAATATCCGCCAGGAGGGGATGCTCCAGGATGCGGGCGTCCAGAGTGGCGTCGCGGAGGGACTCCCGGACCTGAGTCCAGGGAGGGAGGGGAAAGAAGGCTGTGCAAAGACATCGCTGATGAAGCCCATGCCCTCACCCCTCGCCTAGTGCTTTCCAACTTACTAGTCCCAAGGTATTGCTCATACTCCCGCATCACTGTACTTCGCCCTCCAGCACCCTCCGTCCACTCACCTTGACCGGCTGCCCCACTCTCACCGCCCGCATGCCCAGATCCACCAGCCCCTCCAGCAGGTTGTCGACCGCCACATTGGACTGAGCGCAGGCCAGGATGGGGTGCGGGTAACTGCAAAGGGGGCGGGGAAGAGGGGTATAGAGCCGGTGCTATGATCGAGGGGTAAGACACACCCAGGACTTGGCGGGAGGGGGAGCAGGCGAAATACGGCGAACAGAATGCACCTGAAGCCCAGTGAGCTGCGAAACATACGCACCTACCAAAGTACCAATTATATGATGATGGTGGTGGTGGTGGTGGTGGTGGTGGTGATGGTGATGGTGGTGGTGATGATGAGAGCATTTGGATGCGAGATGGTTAAGGGCGGCTGGACGGGCGCACACACGCACACGTACCGCATCGTGTGTCGGATGTGTTGAATGAATCTCACGATGGTGGTGGTCTTGCCCGTGCCCGGGGGCCCCTGGAGTAGCGCCACTCGGTGCTGCATCGCCATCGCCACTCCACGGACCTGCGGGGCGGGGCCGGGGGCCGGGGGCCGGAGGGGAGGACGGACCGAGAAGCGGCGGGACGGCGTGGAAAGCGGGGATGAGGGTGTGGATGCAGAAAAACAGATATTCTGCCCCGGGTGGAGGAGGGGGGATAATCAATAAGCGGGACGAACAAACAGTGACGCGGAAAGGAGGTGTTTGTGCGTGTGCGCGTGTGTATGTGTGTGTTCGGGAAGAGGGTCCAGAGGGAAGCATCCGGGAAATAAACGCGATCTTAAGCACGTGTCAGAGGAGAGCTGCTCCGGCAGTCATGCTTGATTGGGGGAGCGGGTTACGATAGAGCCGTAACGCTGATGAGAAGTTGAGTTATAAGAACCATCTTAGAACGTGCTAAGGCGTAGTTTACGACCTCACCCCGAAGTCGGAGCGAACTTCGAAAACCCATTCCTCCACGCCTCCCCACGCCTCATTGTGCGGACGCGAACCCCCAAACGAGTTCGTGCACACGTATACCTCAGTAAGGGGGTAGCAATGCCGTACAGTTATGCCGGCATGAGGCCAACGGCCGTTACCATACCTGGGAGAGATTGAGGCCCATCTCGGGGTCTTCGACTCGTGGGTCAGTCGGCTGGGCGATGTGCGCCGCAGCCCAACGCAGCCCCACTTCCGGGACCAGTGGCGCCGGCTGCGCCGCCGCCGCTGCCACTCTTGCCGACGCCGGCGCCAACAGTATATCTGTCAGATAGGTTCCCGGCGGCAGCTCGTCCTCGTCCTCCTCATCCTGTTGCCGGCGCAGGCGCCGCTTGCCGTCGCGGCGGTTATTGCGGCCCCGGCCGCGACGACTGCCGTATCCAGCATTGCCACGGCCGTACCCGTACTCTTGCCCGCTGGAGCCACGGTACTCGGTGACGTCATCATTGTCTCCTCCTTCTTCCTCGTCGTCGTTGCCGCCCTCATAGTCACCGGTGGCGGCGGCCCCGGCGGCCGCGGTGCCTACCGTGTTTGGGTCTTTATACAGGGCCTGCATTGCCTGGGCCATTCGCTGATAGGTGACAATATTGACGCCCTTATCCAGCCTGACGGCGTGATAGGAGAAAGCAAAAGAGTAGAAGGAGAAAAGAAGTAAACGAATAACGTACAGTACGGCAACAGTACAGCACTATAGAAAACAACAGCCAATCACCTATGCGGCATTACTGGAAATCCGGCTCTTGGGATCCCCGTATGGTCTCTCTCCCCCTCCTCACGCACTTCCCCATCATCACAGGTTAACGGCACTGCTTTGTCGCCATGCCCCTCACCTCCAGAGCCCCTCCATCAGCCCCGGCGGCAGCGAGTCCATGACCAGCCGCACCTCCCACCTCCCGCGGTCCAGCACCAGCCCCTCCGTGGTGCGCTCAGACAGGGGGTTCAGCCTGCACAGAGTCACCAGCGTGCCGCTCCTGGTTGGGGCGGGGGCAGGGATGGAAAACAGGCGACCCGGCACGGGAGGGGAGGGGAGGGGAGGGAGAACGGGATAAGAGCAGTAAACGGATCAAACGGATGTGATACACAGGAAAGTCCGTTTTACGCAGTGTTATGACTTGTGTCGTGCGCGAGTACACGAATAAAAACCTACTCGGCGAACTCCTCATACCCATCCGCCCTAGCCCCCTGGCCCCCCTGCCAGCACCTCACCGGGTTTTGATAACTACGCCGGCACCCCCTAGGGTTCCTGTTGCCCATGGGTCCGCGTTGGTTTCCTTGGCCCCCCTCATCCCTACCTATGTCTTCTCCCGACCCATCCCCTCCCGCCCCTTTTTTCCCCTCCTTGTCCCTTCTTCCACAAGCCCACTCACGTGAAACGGTGAAAGGGCAGCTCCCCGCCGTCAGCCGCCGTCAGCCTAACAATTGCCTTGCCTAAATAAGAGCCCCGTCGAACCGCTCGCAGGTCCGTCAACACCAGCCCCTCGGACCGCAACCGTCCCATGGGCCACACGCGCAGCCGTTCATCCACTTGCCGCCGCTCCTGGAGGCCACAATGCACGGCGATCCGGAATATAGAAGGGAGGACTCCGGGCGGGTAAAACAAAGGGGGCGTAACGAAAACATCCCCTCCCCTTTCAGGCGTTGCCGTGCCGGCCCGAGGGTTTGCGGCGCGTCTAGCTATATGTTTTATTTTCATGAAGTGCTCCTCTCGTGGCCAACGAGGACAGCCGGCCTCCGGTGCATCTCAATCGTCGGTTTTAACACAAACCGTATGCCGTACCTCCTCCAGCTCCATCTGCACCAGCGGCGCAAATCTGCGGCACGGCAGCAGCAATAGGTATGAGTGGGGAGGGAGAGAGAGAGAGAGAGAGAGAGAGACAGACAGAGAGAGAGAGAGAGAGAGAGAGAGAGAGAGAGGTCCACTGTTTCCCATTTCCCCCTTCCCCCTCTTTGTGTGGACCGCTACATATAAGCATCACAGAAAAGGGAATATCTTTTCATCACCTGCATATCTTCAATTGCATGCGCATCCAACAGAACCTGGCACTGGGCGACGGGGTTAACTAGGGCTAAAGCTGGCCCGACCAACCTCGCCACATAGGCATCGACGGCTCTTCGGACGGCGATAGGTAGCCGGGCGGCGGCGGGGGGCGGGGAGAAGTCTAGGGTGGGCGGACGGCTGGGGAACTGGCCCAGGTCGGAGCTGGGACTCGCCTGATGGTAGGATTATGGGCGAGAGAACGGAACGCGGTTTCGGAGCGATTGCCAGGGGCAGGGGCCAGGGGATGTGGAGGCACTTACGGCGGGAATGCGAAGCGGACGTACAGAACAACCAGCGGGACGCGTGTGTATATATCTGTGTGTGTATGTGTTGGGGAGAATCCAGCGACGTGTGATACCTTCCCCGTACTCTTTTCATAACCTGATTGTTAACTTGTCATTTACTACTGGAGAATGGTCACCTGCTGATCGCATGGTTTGGCGACTAAGGCCACGGTGCCTGCATTTCCTGAAATATGAGGATTTTCAGCCTATCCATACGCCTAAGAGAACATGGTAAATCCGTGGAAACTCAACAAAAAAAGGCCATGAAGAGTCCGCCTCAGATGTTACAGATGAGGGAGTTTGTAACGCACCATGCCGTTGCCGCGGCCGGCGAACCTGCCCCTGGCGCTGTTGCTGGGGTCCCAGGGCCCCTGGCCGCCGACGCGTCCACCTCCACGGAAGCGCCAATGATCGCCTCTACCACCACCCCGACGTCCTCCTTCCCCACGGCCGCCACCTCCGCCGTGTTGGTAAGGCTGAAAGCGTGGCAACCCATCGCTGCGATTTGCATCATTACCATCCAACTGTGCCGATGCTGTTACTCGGTTGAAGTACTGAGCGCTACCAGACATGCGGTATATTTTAAGTGTAGGATGGAGGGTAGAAGCAACGTGACTGTATGCTGGCTGTCCTGCGCGAAGTACAACCGAAGGTACAGGAGCTCCCTGTGCAAAACTGCATGGGATTTGAGACAAACTAAAGCTGTAATATTGACACGGCATCGAGAGCATGGCGTGAAAAATGAAACTTCTTCTCTGGGCAGCTGCCCAAAATTGCACGGACGCTCGTCCAACGTCCTTGTTAGTTTTTGAGGATTCGAGCTAGAAAACTATGAAGCTTCTCCTAACAGAAATCGTTTCTGGATCATAGCCATATTATATTGACTTTAGACAATTCATAGCAAGAAACGTTGAACTTGGGGTGTGAAACTTCGCGAAACAATGGGGTCACATAAAGTCAGCATGGCACAGTTTGAGGACTTTCCCCCTAGTAACCGGCGTCATGTTGCGGCCCCACAGGTGAGCCCGGAGCTAAGTTTGTTGGGGGGCACTTATAGGCATCCCCGCGGCCATCGACAGCAAATCGCTTCAATATCCTTAGGTTTCTAAGAATGAATCGCTTGCCCGGATTCTTGTTTGAATCTACTGGAATCGCAAGCTACCGGAATTACACCTGCCTTACGAACGCCTCGCATTACCAGCCCTCCTCCACAAACCCCGCGCGCCACATGTTCCCGTTTACCTAAACCCCAGGATCAGCTAGGTCCCGGTCTGGCTCCGCGGGACGAGGCTAAGGTTATCCCCGTCTCCCTGGCACGCACCCGATTGGCACACGATGGCGCTGAGCTCCAAGAGGACCCGGGCTCCGTCTCCAGTATGGGCAAAGAGGGCGCCGGCGGGGCGTCCTCCATGATGAGCTCTTACCAGGCCATGCAGGCTGGGGTTTCTATAGAGCAGAAGAAGCGTACAGGAAAGAAGATTGTGCAGCCGCAGCAAACAGGACCGACACTTTTCTTTGGCAGCGGGGGGCCGCGCACGGACCCAGCAGCGGCGCTGGAGGTGCGTGTGCAGACAGCACCTTTGGGAAGAATCCGGGGTTAGCTGGGCGGGCCGGGGCTGGCGCGCTTCGGGTCCTGTGAGGCGCTCAGTATTCGCATGTGGAATCATAGCAGCCTCCCGTGCTATTCAAAAGGTGGGGCGTGATGGCTCGGATGGAAAGAGATCTGGATTTCAGGGCGACTATCGTACTCATCCGGTGGCATGTGTTGGAATGAGAACTCTCGGCAGCGGGGATGAAGGCGAGAGTAACACGACCCCGACGAAGGTACGTTGGCGCCCCGGAGAACCAGGATGTGTCCCGATCGGCGGCAGAGCAGCAGCCGGAGCAGGACAGCAGCCGTTATATGGCGCTTTAGCAGCGGTAACCGCCACTCGTATGCTGGCCTGGCAGTGCGCATGGCAGCATGATCATGCGAGAGGCCGTCTTCTATGCGGGTACTACAGCACAGGATGGACTGCACGCGTTGGGTCCTCGCCCATGGACTGTCCGGGACGGGTCGCTGCTGCTGCTGCGACAGCTGCTGCAGGCCAGTCCTGGAGGCGTAGTACAGGTCTCCGCGGAGTAACTCTTGAGTAACTCCACTGCCGCCTTGTCCAGCGTGCGAAGATCCTGCCAGAAGGCTTGATCGCTTCTCGTTCCTGCCAGAACGTGCCCGCCCTTGCACTGTGCTCGCCTGAGCCATCTGAATCCTCTGTCTGTCTCATTTTTGCGAATCTGCGCCAATTGCGGGACGTACGTACTATACCTCCATCAAGTATCTGACGATACTTTGCTACCCCCGCCCGGTCCATAAATCCCAACACCCCACCCGTTGGACCTGCGCACGGCGTCAACATGCACACAGCTGGGCACGACGAAGCAGAGCCCCCACATACCCGGGTACGGTGGCCATATCCCCAAGACGGCGACAGCAGGGGTGAGTCCCAGAGACACCTGACCTCCATGTGTATCATTATATGGACTGATATGTATTTCTGTTGGTCTCTGACTGTGAGTTTGTGGGTCTGTCGGCACATACGTGTAAGCCATTCGTGCTAGCCTACCCTAGCTTACCCCAGCTTAGCCTAGCCTAGCGCATTTGCTTTAACAACACGTGAGTTTGTTACTAGTACCTGTACAGGTACTGCTGCTCAGCATCGGACATCCATTCAAACGTCCCTGTTCGCGAAACCACTTAGTCCAGTGCGCATTGTTATCCAGCGCGTGTCCATGGACGCGTGTTCGGTCTAGGGTCCACGTGCGTATGCTCTCAGCGCAGCACCGCAACGTCTTAATATGGCAAAAAGGCGCCGCAGTGTTTTGTCCTTCTTCAAGCAATTGCCAACTCGCATACGCCTGGGATTGCAGGATGCCGCGCCCGTGCGCTCTATGGACAAGTCCCTCATTGTTGAAAACTACAAGCCTTATGGGGCAGGGTACACTGGACGCAAGACGTGACCTCCGGAACGAGGTTTGCGTGACGCAGCCACGTCGGGTGGGAGCTGCTGGAGCATTGTTGCCAAACAGCCATGGGTTAAGGAAAAGCAACGGACACAGTCACAGGACACACCACGGGTTCTACGCATGTAACAAGCCATGTAATTTATCGGCTAGCTTGTTGTTGAAATGCGGCCGCATCGCCGGGAGTGAAGCAAGGTGAGGGTTGCTGAATATATAGGGCTCCGTTCCGCCCAGTTGGGAGTGTTTTACTCGACATGCCTTATTTGTGAGAGAGCAGGCGCGGATGAGGTTGCAAAGGGTGGGTGGCTGGGTGCAGAAGTCTCATGGATTCCACTCACATGGGCCGCGGCCGCTATCCATGCACAGACACAGGTCAGCAAGTAGATGGGCGGATGGGCGAGCGCGTTACGTTTGGTACGATTAGTGAAGGCGGTAGTATGACGTTGACATGCAGGGACTGCGATTGCAGATTCTCGATTTGCAAAGCATATTCTATACGAGATGGGTCAACTTCTCGGCTGTATTTACAGGATTTATGCGTTTATTTTAGTCATTGCTGAGGCGAGAGCCCGGTGGCATGCATGTGATGGGCATCGAGTCGTCCTTGGGGATATAAGTCAGGAAAGGGTCAAGCGTAGTGCTTGTTCGTTGGGCACTGCCGCTGATAATTTGCTCACAGAGGGTATCTCTCTGTGACCCCTAGCCAGGTGCCGGTACCCTTAGACGCTCAACATTTACTTGCCGATGCCTCTTAGGATATGATCCCCACGGAGCACGTTTTATGGGCTGTGTACTCAACCCATCATGCCGCTGAGCCGTGGTAGGACTTGGACCAGTTCCTTTGGTCAGGGGAACCAACCCGCTGCAGTTCCTTAGGAGCAGGGGGGTCGACATGCGAGAAGAACGCCGTCCCTCAAGATAAGAGGTCATTTCAATGATGCAGACATGCTATCCGGAACGTGCGTTAACATGTGCATTGCAACCACATGACAGAGGGACTTGGGCAATGGTTGTTAAATGTGACAGCATGCGAATCATTATTCATCTCAACATCTCGAAAGCGAAGAGGAGCAACATCATACTTTTAAATATCCATGGGGCTACCGCTTCTACTGCTGTTCTGGCCCTGAAAGTTACGGTGGTCGTGCAGGTTGTGGGGTCTGCTACCCCACTTCCCTGCACTGCCACCGTCCCGACTAACATTTCTCTGAGATCCCTCCCCTTTTCCTGTCCCTCATCATGGCCTTTGCCTTGTCCGTCCCCTTCCCCAACATATCCTCGTCTGGCATCAGCGTCAGAGTAACATAGCTAAAGTAAAATATAAAGGGAAAATATCTAAAACATCATAGTTTAAAAGTCATCTACAGTAAAAGAAGTGAAGGTATGACAGATGTAAAACATTATTGGTAGATCCCCATTGTACAATAGATCCCCATTTCCTAGCATATCTGGATTCTTCCATTACCGTGTTCATGCGGCGAGGCTGGCCTCACAGTGCACAGACTCTCTACTCAATATTGTGTTGGCCCCACTAGGCCCACTCCCACTGGATCACGTGGTGAGGTGCCCAATTGTCGATGGGTACAACAGTCGAACCGTATTCTAGAGTGGGCCTCTTGCCTATCCTTATTAAGAGTCACCACCCCCAAATTGTGGTCAAAAGAAGAAGTCGTTCAGCTCGCACCTTCCCCAAAGCCTCAGATCACATATACTGCAACCGCGCAAGTGCCCTATGGAAACGCTTATGCCAAGATGCATAGCGGCATGCCCAGCGCGGCATCTGACACGCCTGGCCATCATCATCCGTCGGACCGGTCACATGTCCTCTCGCCAGTGCTCCATCACCCTTTCCCGATTCCGCTGGGTAGGGCTTCGATGCGCTTCACTGGCAGCTCGTAACTTGCACCACCTTTGTACAAAGGAACGCGCTTTTTTCCGCAAATACATGTCGTTCACAAACTTCCTTGACCGAGTCACGACGGAACCCCGACAGGGCATGCGATACCGGCTCCTGAATGCAGATTACCTGGCAATTTCCTGTGCCTCATGGGGCCCGCGGTCGCTATCCAGCCTACCGAAGCCCCATGATTTCACTAGATATGGTTCTCCTGAGCGACGATGCCGACAGGCCCTTTCCACGAGCCAAAGAAAGACATGGAGATACGTATCACTGTTATGCGCTTGCGATTAGCGACGGCATGCTAGATGCAATAAGAACCATACGTACGAATCATGCACAGATGCACGAAGAAATCATTATTCCCCTTGTCATGCATTCATCTCCTACACGTGAATGCCTCAGGCATTCCAGGTCTACCCTTGCGGTTCCAAAGCTGCTACAATGCACTTCTCGACATATGGCACATAAGTTCTGTTAGCTAAAATGCTAAACATAAATATGGTGCGTCCGTGCAGTGCCGCACACCTGCAACCTAGTCGCATATCACCGCACACGTCACAGGTCACTGCGTCATTTTATTCCGAGCAAACTCTCCCGGGCCAGCAGCGGCCCTTCGGTAATGCTCCTCAAGACCGGGATCATGAAGACGCAGCGGCTGCTCAGCATCTTGTGCTAAACACCATGGTACCGGTCCACACCATTGTTATGTTGCACAATGCACACGCCTTCGTGATCAAACGTTTCTTGTCTTCCCCCTGGTCATGTTATCTTCCGGCACCCTCTCGCTCTTCCTGCTTGCGTGCCGCTGCCGCGGCAACCACTATGCGCTCCCACAGGGACCGCAGATCAGGCCGCGGCTCCTCGCGGATCTCTGTGCTCCACAGCAGGGGCCCGTCACATGCGACTTCCACGGGGCTCCCGGTGAGCAGATTTGATGAGGACACCAGGCCACCCACGCGCAGCTGGGTGGCCGATACGTTCCATTTTAGGCCAGAAGACGTGGCGATGACGGGGCCAGCGATAGGAATGAGGCCGCAGGTGGGTCCCTCGAACCTGGGCATACAGACAGGCCGCAGCGTGAGCAGAATTAATCACCTTGTTTCCAAAGAGCAGGATGCCCGATTGGAAAGGAAAACGTACGGGAAAGTGAATCGAGAGTGCAGAGCGGTGTTGAAGGGTATGAGGACGTGAAACCCACGCAAGACGATTATGAGGCTGAAGGCATGCGCCTTACAGGCATGTGCTATAGTGGCCCCCGAGACATGACCGATACCCAATGGGCACCGTGAACGTACGTGCGCGGTCCAAAGGAAAGCTTACGACTTCTCCTAACACCTAAGACCTCCCCAGGCCGTGCTATACATCCCCACCTTTCATCAGGCGTGATGAGCGCTTTGCCTGGCCGCACCAGTCGTACCAAATTGCCATCCCCCCAAAGAGTGATGTTCAAGTGAGGGAATACGTGCAGCACGTTGAGGTTGGCTAGCGTGTGGTCCAAACGGCCGCCCAGGGCACCTGCGGGAGGAGGGCGCCGAGGGAGGTAACGTGGTGAAGAAATGGAAGTCATCAGCGGAGGACCCACCCACTGCAAGACAACAACAGTGTCCTTCCTGCACCCAAGTCAGCCCCTTTCACAACCAAAAAGCACCGCATCCTTGCCTGGAAAAGGCGGCCGATGCGACCAGTAAAAGAGTGCAAGAGGGTGGGAAGGGATAGGAATGGCCGCAGTCATGCTGCAGTAGAGGCCACAATATGACAACAATGATGCCATACGCAAAACGCGTAAACCAAGCACACGGGTGGTCCGCATTATTGTGGCAAGCCCTATCATCAGCTCGTAACGGATCCTAACGAGACTGCTGAAAGTGGCTGACGCTAACGTTAATGCAGACGATCCACGCCATTTTGCACCACCAGGCCTCTCTTGTAGTGAACATGAAAAATTGCTGCACAATTGGTGCCCGTGTTCGTCATTGTTCGGTCTGATGATGGCATAGCAGCACATGGCACCTCCTTTCGCTCTTTGGCTAATGAGTAAAATTTGCCAATTTTCCGTATTTCCGCAAGGGTTTCATAATTCCTAACCGCCTGGCCTTACATCGTGAGCATCCCTCCACGCATGCACACACATATACACATGCCCTTGCACGTACCTAGCACCAAAATCTGGTGGCGATTGGGACTCGGATCAGGGTCGGACTTAATGTAGCGTTCCTCAACCATCGAGATAGCCTTCGCCAAATCATTTGTATCCTGATCGTACGACATATCTTCGAACGGGACCCCGTGCTGCACGTAGTACTGCCTCACATCCGAACTAAGGGAATCAAGATCTCCTAGTACAACATCGGGCATGTGCACCAGTCGCAATAAGGCGGTGATTTCCTTATCCTTATCCTTAACAGGACTCATAGACAGGTTCGCATTCGTGCCATCCTCTGCCAGGGCTTCCAACGCCGCGATCCCCTCAGGGGTTGGCGGCATCATGAAAGGTAGTTCATCGTACAGGCGATTGCATCCGCCGTCCGCACATATCCGGACGGATGCTGCATTGGATTTGACATTAACGCCGGACGGCAGACATCAGGGTATTCCCATTCGGGTTAGGGTTTGGATTGCCATACCGAACTTGACAGGTCACGCCCAAAGCTGGTCACATCCGTATATTAACAGGCGATCAAAGTTTGACCCAAATGGAACGCCGCGTTCTTCCGGCCGAAAAAGTGTGACCCACATCACACCCAGCTCCCCTGATCCCCAGTAACAACCCCGACCCCAGTAATTTCCCCGGTCCACACGATTAGGAAGGTTGTCCTGTTTACCCAGATTGGATTGCGTATGCGTCAACAGGGAAAAATAAGTCTTTTACACTCCCCTTTGCATTAACCCACCTAGTGGCCAAGCGTGAAGCAGACCCACGGGCAGGCAGTAGTTGAGCACAATTATATACACTTTCCGGCCGGCCGGCAGGGGTTCCGGCCCCAGGAAATCAGATTTTATATATTGGTCATAAGGACCTCCAAGCGTGCCAGCGTCAGATGTTTGGGCCTGCGTTGCAAAAGGAGCTGCCGCCGCAGCTCCATGGCTACTTGCTGCGTCAGGGACTGAAATTCCCCCACACAAGCCGACAGTTTCCACAGCGGGTACGTGATTCACGCTCATGCCT
The DNA here is from genome assembly GCA_019650235.1 of Volvox reticuliferus. Taxonomy (NCBI): domain Eukaryota; kingdom Viridiplantae; phylum Chlorophyta; class Chlorophyceae; order Chlamydomonadales; family Volvocaceae; genus Volvox; species Volvox reticuliferus. The sequence continues at coordinate 664,442 of BNCP01000062.1, read as the reverse complement.
AATCCTGTGGCGGGCCATAATAAAAGGGATGAGGCAGCGGGATAGGTATGGGCCTGCAAGTGCTGCCGCGCCGTCTGTTAGGGTTAATGGCAGTGCTGCCGGAAGGCCCAAGGAATGCCCTTGCGCCGCCGGCCTGTGCCAGGTGTATTTAATATTACTCTAAAGCATGTAAGGCGGTTTTGATAGGTTCCCGTCGCGGAAATGGTCACATATGCAGCTGCCAAGGAACGGCAACTCCGATGCGAGCTGTTTGCGTCCCGGACTAGCCACGATTTACTGGAGGCAGAGTTCAGACATGAAGTCTTAACTGAATGCGTTCAAGCCTTTAAAAGTTGAAAAAAACTGTTTCGTCTAAACCCTGGACCTGCCTGCAGCTTCAGCTATTCCAGCTAAACCAGGCCGCCGGCGGGTAGGACATGGGTTTATGATGGAAGCAGTATGGATTCTGCTGGTTGCCCAGTGCTGTTTGGGCTTCAAGGGCACAGCAATCACGCTGAAACGCTGGCAGACTAAGGAAAAGCCTGACAAAGAGCGCATTTAAGCGTGTCAAGATGGTTTGTAATCACTGCAAATTAACCCGGAAATGGTTATAGATATTTGTGACTGAACCTGGCGACATCGTAATATATACGGCAGTACGTATCTATCTTGACCATTCCGGATCGCTCAGACCTTTCCCATTTTAAAGCACTCCCTTCTGTAGGAGCGTTATTCAAGCATTGAAATTTTCCTTGAAAAGCCTTGTTCCACTTCCATAGCCTTTTATATCGCCCTATCTCAACATGGCAGCACATGCGCCATACATTATGCCAGACGGACGCAGCTTAGTACAATATTTCGCTCAGGAGCGCGAGCGCGAGCAGCTTCGCAGGCGCAAAGCAGAGCTGCGCGGCAAGGACGCGCAGTTCGTGCAGCTCATCCGCCAACGCACGACAACTTTGTCGGACTTGGAAATAGCGGAGCTTAAGGCTATGGAGAATGCAGGTGGGGATCTAGGCCGGGCTTTCGGCGCCACGGCCCAGCAGCAACTACGGGAAGCCCTAGTTCCCCGTGAACAAACACTCCACCCATGCAATTCCGAAGCCAAATGCTTAGGCGCTTTCCCTATCTCTCGCGTATTCCATTCGCCATTCCCCGCGTTCCCTTAAATGGATTGCATGGAAACCATAGGCGTCCGGCGCCGGCGCCGCTGGCTTAACGACAAGACGCTCCGGGACCTAGCAGGACCCCTTAGCGCGGCGGACATGGAGGCCCAGTTTAAACCTGCTCCCTTTGGGGTGGCCGTGTTGAGCCCTCTAGCACAAGCGTTGGCGCCCGCAAACGCTGCCCTGTGGGAAAACTTCCGGAGCATCGACCCGGAGAAAGAGGCGCGGGTTCTGCAGGTGGGCCGCCATTCCAAAGCCCAGACATGCTCCAGATGGGCTGCTTAAGCCGTGAATCCTCCTAAGCAAAGTGCATTCCTTGTGCATCTCCCGGACCATGTTAACCACGGCTCCAAATTTGCGTACGGTATTGCGGTTTCCAAACAGCTATGTGCGTGTTGAATTTCTCTCTCTACTGTGCCCTTCTGGGTGCTGTTTGAGCGTGTCGAGCTCGCTCCTCAGCTCACACACCTTGAAAAATTATGGGGTTTGGTTGTGGTCACAAACCAGATGTGTCAGATCGGGTTTATAGCATGGCTGCCGCATGGCGTTTCCTGCGGCGGGTATGCTTGCTCTGCTTCCATCTGCTTGAGAACCATGTGTGACGATAACGAGGCAGTTTCCTGGAACCCTCTGCAGAAATGGGCGGCTCACCAGCGGGAGTCCGCACCGCTGCGGCAGCGGCCTATGACTCAGGCGGCGCTGGCATTGCAACGGTGGGCGGCAGTGAGCAAGAAGGCTCGTGCCGCTCTCAAGCGCGCCAACCCCTCCAGCGTCATGCAACTGGAGGTGCAGATCCTTGACTTTTTTCAGCAGGTGGGGACAGGGTGAGGGTAGAGGGCGGAAGGCGGCTTTCCCTCGCACAGTGTCTCATCCTTCCGGACCGCAAGGACCACCAAACTGACGGCCTTCCAATTACCTCGGTGATCTCCCGATGGATTAACTAGCTAAAATATCTGTCAATCCTCGTGGCCAAGCGAGGTAAGAGAGTACGTCACTCCACCGTCGATGCATGTTAGCGGTAGCAGCAGCAAGAGCGACTGAACCCTGAACGGAACAATGGGAATAATTACCAATTATTGCACGGGCCAGTCCGACCCTGTTGCATGTGTAATATGCCCCTTCAGGCCGGCCACAGCGACCAGCTGCTGATCCCGCTTGATGACGCCTTCACCCGGCTATTAGTACACGGCCTGGCCGAGTTTTATGGCCTCTTATCCACCTCGCGACCGGACCCCGCCTCCGGAGGCACGACCGTCACCGTGTATCGCCGCACCAAGCCATCCTCCGACGGCCAGCCCGACATCTCGCTCGTCCTGGGCGCCGTCGCGGCGCCGCACCAACGGCCCCGCTCCGCGGCAGCTTCAGGTCCCAGTCCCAGCCCCAGCAGCTGCCGCCGCGTGGCCGCAGCATCCACTGGACCCAGCCCGGCTCGTGGGTCAGTGGCCGGGGCCAGTCCAGCCCGTAGTGGCAGCGGCCAGATTGTGGCGCCCTCCCCGTTAGGGTCCCAAGCGCAGAGCGCCGCTGCCGGAGCTGCCGGGCTCAGCCCAAGCCCCAGTCCTGGGCGACAGGGAAGCAGCAGCAGTCGTGCGGTGCTGGGTGCGAGCCCGCAGATGCGCCCAGCTGGGCGGGCGATGTCCGTGGGCGCAGGGGAGGAAAGCAGATCGGCGTCTGGGCGACGGCGGACAGAGGAAATGCCTGTAGATCATGAGATCACGTGTACTGATGTTTTGCTGGCGATGGCGGAGGTGGGGCAGATGGGATTGAACGAGGAGGCGCTGCGGCGCTATGTGCATGTGCACATCCACGGCACGATGGGCGCGGACGAGCCCCCTCATCAGCACCACCACCATTCCCACGTCCGAACCCATGCAGGGCAGCACTGCACGGCGGCAGTTACCCGATAGCGGCAAGATGCGGTAGGGGTGCTGTGTAATGGCTTAGTTGCGTGGTGCGCACCTTGAAGTATTATTCTGCAATGTTGTTTGTTGTGACATCACAGCGTCGTTTGCCTGATGTTAAAGGTGCTGTGCCTAGCAACTTCCAACTTTAGCCAGTACGACCGACATACTCGTGTCCAGTGTACGGATGACGTCGTGTGATAACCACATGGGAAGGGGTCGCTATCCCGCCAACTTATTAGGAGGAATTGAAACATGGGTTTCTCCGAGGCGGGGATTTATGCGTCTGTGCTTACGTCCCTTCACCGATTCCACGGAGAATGGCGGCTACGCCCTCGGCAATGGCATCTCACCCGCATATATGTGCCTAGACTCCCATGTGGAGGGCTCGTGGTTTCCATGTATGTTGGTCCCGAGCCCTCGGCGTCGCTGTCGTTTTGTTAAGATTTTGCCCTTTTGAACATGAGACGGAGAGCAGTTGCCTCTGGAACGTTCGGCGGCATGCGTCGATGTAGCGGCCGTAGCTTTCCGAGATTGATGCTACTGCTGAGATTAATGCTACTGCCAAGGCGACTGCCGGGGCTCCGTCTGGAATTCATTCGATGGGATACTAGGCCACTCGCGTGGATGACCTGTGGCTACGTGCGCTGCGCTGCGTGCGTGACGTGTCTTTGAACGTTTCCTCTGTAGCCTCGCTGTACTACCTGTACGAACTACCTGTACAATCTATAGGTTGTTGTAAGCTTTATTGATCTGTTGCAGATCTGTGGGGCCGCATGGCAGCGCCCATGAGGTCATCGTAATGCAGTAACGTAGTTCGCTTTTGGAATCCCGACATTGATGTAATATATATGTAGCTGCGTCGGCTGTTGCTGCCGAGTTGTGTGTGCGCGATGGAACACTCCCGCGGCACCTATGCACAAGCAACAGTCTGTGATGGCCTTTGTGTATCTTCATGTGATGGTTCATTGATAGACCTCAGACGCACCACACCAATGCCCTTTATGGTTTGGATATTTCCATAACATCATCAGGCCACATTAGGCATCAGGCATACCTGGGCTGCAAAGGGTCGCAATTAAAAGTTGGGATAGCCCGATTCCGATCCCTCAATTTATCGTCTAGGATGCGCCAAGGATCAGAAATTTGACGAGCCACATTGACCCTTCCTGATCCTACGTCAGACTGGCATGTTTGTCAGTTACGTATGCCGTCGTAACGGTTCGTAACGGTCGTGTGTAACGGTATCTTGGATGTAGGCAATCTTAAAGAGCTACAGCTACAGGACTGCATATTTACTTATGTTTCGTTATCGTCGTCTACTGCAGCGGTCCTGTCGCCCCGGCCTGCACTCCTCATTCTTGCGTGTCGCGACCGAACAAAGGATGGGGAAAGTGAAGGCACAAACCCAAGTGCAGCCACAGACGAAACAGGATGGCAAATGTAATCAAAAGCAATCTCAAGTTCAGCCGCAGGCGCAGCAGCAGCGCAAAGAGCGCTCTGCCGGCGGCATGCGGCACTACTCGTCATACCTGCAGGCACGTCGCGCATGCAGCATCTCATACTTAATGCGCAAATAAAGTTAATTTATAAAAAATCTTACTATATGTCAGTAGGTTCTAGCTCTCGACATCGACCATACTAGCCCATCGGTGCTACTATTCTTCAACAACGAGCGATACCTGTTTAATGCTGGAGAGGGAATCCAGCGGTTGTTTCGGGAGCATAAGATAAAAATCAGCCAGGTGCGCTATGGCGGATACTGCCCTTCTTCCCAGCAGCCAACCCTGGTGGTCCTGCCAATAATTACCGTTATTTGCACGCGTAGATCAACTCCTACTTCATCACACGCGTTAGCACCGAGACTTTGGGGGGTATGCCAGGTGCGAATAAGGGATCCTCCTTTCAAACCCGTGTCGGACAGGAACGCTTTGGATCATGAATAGCTGTGTTTGCACCGTTTGTGTTCTTCGCTGGACCTTAAACGGTAGCTCTAGCCCTTTCTATGCCCTATTCGATCGCTGTGTGGGGTTTAGGGTTTTGCTGTTTTTAAGTCTATGAAAAGTTTCTTGCTGGCGCACATTCACCCTTTCATTACCACCGGCCAGAAAGCCCTTCCATGGAGCCCTTCCAGATACGGAGTCCTTCCTTGACCCCTCCAGCCGATGGATCTCCGCCGTTTGATTCGTTCCGTTTGCGCCTTCGCTGGCCCCTCCAGGCATGGCACTTTCTGTCACTCCAACGGACGCTAGGGGCTTTTTGGGAAAGCAGGCCGCATGCACCGTCAAAGGTAGGGCGTCTGCTTACATCACAGCCGGGACCATGGGGCTGCCACCGCCCGCGATAACCCCACCTGAGCTGAGCGTTGGCAGCTAACATATACTTTTGGCATTTTGCAGCGCCTCACGCGGTCTCCGTGCCATACTGATCAGTACGTCCGCTCTATAAGCGTCCAGTTGGATTGTGTTGTACAGCATTGGGTAGGGCCATCAAGGGTTGCATGAGTTTGCGCTGGCACGACAACGTCTTGAGTATTCCCGCTCGAGGCTGCTGCGCTGCTCGGGATTCCACCGGCCAGTTCGGCTGCATGGCGCGCACCACTCCATCTCTCCTTTCCCCGTCCACCCGACTTCTTGCCATTCCCAAGTTCATTATGATTATCGCTCCGAAACTGTTTTGGCTGCCGCTTTGGGGATATTAAGGCTCTATCTCGTTGACGAACTTCACGGCCCTTCGTCCCCCTTCGCCACCCACTGCTGGCGAGCAGTCTGCCACCCCCTGGTCCATAAGGGGACCGCTTGCCATGGCCGCCGTGTACCCGCTGTCCTTGTTCTTTTCTTCGCTTAATATCCCACGACCTCGATCCTGACCATCACAGCACCATCCTGACCACCAGCACCAGCACCACATTGCCGCCGTTGCCGCCTCCCCCAGGGCCCCCGGGTCTGGCTTCCTACGTGGCGGCCTTCCGAGGCTACATCAATTATGAGAACACAGTGGCTGTGGAGGAGTTCGGTGAGGAAGGGCCAAAGGGGCCGGGACCAACCGATTCGTTAAACTACCCAACGCCGTGTGACGCCCTGCGTCCTGGGCCTCACCTTCCCGGCTTCTGTCCCAGCAGCTGAAAACCATTTGCCTGTGACGGTCCCACTGCAGACCACTCCACTTCGGAGCCCGTGCTGAAGACCGACCTGGTGAGCATCACCCCCATCCTAGTGCGCGTGGCCGCCTGGAGGAAGCAGACGGCGGCCATAGCGGACGGCGACGGTGATGGCCCTGTAGCAAAGCGGCAGCGAACGGAAGCGGCAGGCAAGACGATGACAAACACTACGATGCTTGCACAGGTGGTGGAGCAGGAGCCACAGGTGGGCCGTGATGGCACTATGGGTTAGGAGCCTGAACATCATGAGCCCGTCAGACACTATAGCCAAGTCGCGCACTCGGCGGGTAAACGGTGTGTTGCCACAGCTAGGCTAGGCGCATGAGGTTTTCTTGCCATGTAGCAGCACCTCAATCAGGTCTTAAGATAATTATTACGTCGAAAATGCGTTAGTTCGGACGATGATCCGCGAACACAGCATCTAGGCGTCTCCGTGTTTAAGATGGGAGGGGGGCAGTACGGGTTGGTGGGCATCGCACGGCGTGGGCATTGTGGACGGACAACGCCAAGTTATGTTACGTTGTTTCTTCCATTATGCTTCTCTCTTTTGGTGCTGTTCCTGGCGCTGACTGCGTCGTCACGTCGTAGGATGCCCAGGGCCGGCAGCGGCCCGCGGATCTTTCTGAGCCAGACGTGGCGGTGTATGCCGTACAAATGGCGGGGCGGCCCGGCAAGTTTATGCCACAGAAAGCGCTTGAGCTGGGGGTGCCACAGGGAAAGGTGAGCGTCGGTGGAACCATGGGAAAGGATGGGAGAAGTGGGAGGAAGGGACATCTGCATCGAACTCTATTCCTTGGAAATATTTCCTAAAATGTCAGGCTTAACTTACGGCACCGCTTTTAAATCAACCTCCCACGTCGCAGCTGTTTGGCGAGCTGCAACGCGGGCTGTCCGTCACCACCCAGTCGGGCCGCGTGGTAACCCCCGATGACGTTATGGAACCTGCCATGCCAGGGCCGTCGGTTCTGATCCTGGACACACCCTCCCTGGACAGCCTCCGGGCTGTTGCGGCTGACGAGCGAGTGCGGCGGTTTATGGTGAGCGTGAAGCACTTCAGCCGCATCATGCGTGTATTCGTTGGACTCCACGATGGTGGTTGCGAAGGTATTAACTCAGCCTTGCGCACGCCGGTGGATGACGGGTTTCCTTTCTCCAAATTGAAACGGCACCCACATCCAATTATCCGTTTTCTCCCTTTTCAACGTGTAATACCAAATTCGTGCATGTTGCTTTTGTTGTGGACTTTGGTTTAATCCCTCAGGATGAAGCCGTGGCGGGCGGTGGTGGTGACGCTGCAGTGGCGGGGCCCAACAGGGTGTGCGTCGTCGTTCATCTGATGCCAGCGGCACTTGCCGCCAACGAGGACGCCATGGCGGAATGGCGGGCGCTGATGGGGCCCACCTGGCGCCACGTGGTGGTCAGTTCTGGGCCACACCAACCCAGTAGCATTCGCCGCGCGACGACCTTCCAGGCTAAGCTTCATGCGCTCGACCCAACCTGCTTCCCTCTGTTTGCTCTGGACAACGCGGCGGCGCCGCCACCATTGCCGGAGGCAGAGCTGGAAGCTGTGGCAGGGGCGAGCAGGGAAGCCGCGCTGAAGGAAGCGGCGGCGTCCAGCCGCAGTGGCGGCAAAAGTACAGGAGGGAAAGCCGACGCCAGCCGGAAGAAGGCTGAAGCAGCCGCGGCAGCCCCTGAAAATGCAGAGGCTGCTGCCGACAGCAAAGGCAAGCAGGGCCAAGCACCTGTGGTTGTGGTTCAGCAACTGCCTCCCGTACTACCCTTGGAACCTGGCAGCGAAATACGGGCGATAAGTGCCGTACGGTTCAATCTGGTTCCGCTCAATCGACAAGGCTTGGAATACACTGACGTGTTCAAGTACGACAGCTCATCGAAGATCTTGGAGGATGTCCGTTCTAATCCTGCGTATGCGCCCATACTGGCGGCGGCGGCGGAGGTGCGCATGACTAAAGCGGCCTCGCTCGAGGCTGCATCGTTGTCAATGCCGGCTGCAATGGAGGGTGCCGAGCCGGAGGCAGCACCCGAGGTCGGCGGCGATGTAGGGAAGGCGAAAGTCGGAAAGGCCGAGGCAACCGGGAACAAAGCAATGGAAGGGGCGAACATAGACCTGCATGGCGGGACGGCGACGCTAACGGCGGAATCAGTGGCAGAGGCGGCGGAGGTCCGGCCTGCATCGCCTCCGGACCAGCCGACTCCAGAGCTCCTGACCAGCGGCGACAGGTAGGCAGATCGGGAAATTCCTTGCGGTCGGCAAGGAATGGGGTTCTCGCTTGGGTTGGACAGATGTTCATTGTGGCTGTCTGAGTGCTTCCTTGTGGCCGTCAGGATGGCCGGTGGGCACGTATATATCTACCTCTACGATCAATGTCATGTGCTTTTCACCTCGCCGCGCCTACGTTTGACCCTTCTGGACGTCGCAGCAATTCGCTCCAACACGCGGCTACACATACTAATATCCATTTGGTTCCATTTGCTAGGAAACCTCGAACGCTTCCACATCAGCTGCAGCGCAGTGTGTTGCTTCCTCCTTTCAGATTTCATCTTATGCGTGTGTCTGATCTTATTCGCTCCGCTCCTGCCCCTGCTCCTGCTCCTGCCCCAGGAGCCTCGCGGAGCTGACATTCCTAGGGACTGCCAGCTCTCAACCGTCTAAGTACCGCAATGTGTCTGGGTGCTACGTGGACTTATTCGAGGCTGGCGGACTCCTGGTGGACTGCGGTGAGGACGCCATGGGGCAGCTCAAACGCCGCTTCGGAATTGCCGATGCGGAGCGCCGCCTGCTGCACCAGCTGAGCTGCATCTGGGTGAGCCATATGCACGCCGACCACCACGGTGGCTTGTACCGCCTGCTGGAATGGCGGGCGCGGCGCGGCGCGGTGCCGCTACTGGTAATCGGGCCCTACCAACTCTTCAACGTGCTGATGCGGTACAGCGCGGTGGTGCCGATACAGTTCATCTTTCTGCCCAACGCCGCGTTGAGCAATGGCGAGATTGATGGTAACAGTCAGTTGCCGGAGGTAGCAACGGCGGCGTACGAAGGGGCCAAGGAGCGGTTGGGGCTGGCGGCTCTGAAGCCCTTCCCCGTGGATCACATAAAGGATACGCATGGGCTGGTTCTGGAGGGGCGGGCAGGCTGGCGGCTTGTGTTCTCCGGCGATACACGGCCGTGTCAAAAGGTAGGAGGGGTTCCACACCTTGCGCGTCTGGCAACTAGGCTGCCAGCTGCCGCAAAGGCTGTGAGTCGGTGTTGCGGTTGCTCTTGCTCATACGGTAGTTGTTATTGGTGCATACCCTTGCAGACGGTGGACGCTGCTCGGGGTGCCACGTTATTAGTGCACGAGGCCACGTTTGAAGAGAGCATGCAAGCGGAGGCTCGCGCGAAGCGTCACAGCACGACGGCGGAGGCGGTCGGTGTGGGTGAGAAGGTGAGGTATCATTAACGGAGGTCGGTGTGCGGAGTCCCGGGACCCACGGACTGTAGTAGTGATGTTACTTTGTGTTGGGTAGGGTTTTAGGGGCCGACTGGGAAGTAACGCACGGTGTGCGTTGTAAAGCCCTCATCTTTCCTCACCCTCCTAACCCTAGCGGGCCGGAATGGGCTTCTAGGGTTCTTCCATGTTAACGTGCAGGTTCAGGTACTGTATTACGAGGGCTCTTTCCCGAAGGCTTCTTTTCGTTTGCATGTCCCTCCGAGCTATCGCGTTGCTTATTATCCCCTTCCAAAGCTCCATTCGAGACCTGCGTTCCAAGCCAGCAAGTCAGGCCTAACGCCCTCCGCCACGCTCTTCGCTGATTATGCATTCCCGAGATAGGCCGGCGTGTACCGCACTGTGCTGACACACTTCAGCACGCGCTACCCCACCCTGCCGGAATTGGACCTCAGCCGGCACCCTCGGGTGGCAGTGGCCATGGACCTGATGTCCATTAACCTAGCAGACCTGCCATGGCTTCCTCGGTTGGTGCGGCCCATGGGTATGCTCTTCAAGCAGTTGGAGGCAGAGAAGGTGGCCGGGGGTGAGGATGATGACGAGTGAATGGTCAGACAAGAGGCTTGGCTTAGTGGTATAGGGTATCGCGTATTCTGGAAAGGTGAGGACTCGGATCGACCAGGGGATTGAATGATAGCAAGTTGTTGATTAACGTGTAGTGTAGGTTTGTACTAACAACTTAGGTTTCCAACGACAGCTTGGGATTGCACAGGATACGACATAATGGTTAGCGAGGCTCCGCCTATGAACTGGTGAATCATTGTGGACCTATCAGTTGGGAGTATTTCATGTATAACCAATGATAAGTCCTAGAACCTGGGCTTCTTTTGGCCAGCTGCACGGAATTGTCTTGAATACGTTCGAGTATATGCAAATACAGCTCGCGGGAAGTAATGTATCCGCCGGATGTGCTGTTTATTGATAATGTTGTAATGACTTTTGCTACCATCAGTTGCTTAACCAAGAAGTATATGAGCGCAGGTCCAAACACGGAGATCGCTTACAAAGGATCCCGCAAATGGCCCTTTTATGTGCGGGTAATGGATTTTAGGCCCCTCTCCAGCCGTTACCAACATTGGCCAGCTCCCCTCAGAATCCTCCACATCAATTCCTCGCCCACGAAAGCAAAATGCTGCTCACTCCGCTTCCACTGGTTGGGCCAGCGTTTCGCAGAGATTCAAGACCCTGCGGCCCCACAACGTCGCAAGCAGCCCAGACTCTGCGTCGACTCCGCACTTGACGCCCCACTCCTGATCAGGGCGACCATGGCCACTACCAATGTCCCATAGGCTGTTTTGATGCGCAGTAAGCCAACTCAGCCAAGTGCCCCTCCAAAAAAGCAGCTATGCAGCATAGGCTGCTGGGTATCTGCTTACTGCATAGCTGCTGCCACCACACGAAGGCCGAGGAGGCAAATGGGGTTGACTGCTGGGCTGGGAGTTCCGACTACGCCTAACCTGCCACCGTCACCACCAGCAGGGCCGCTAGGGCCGCCAGCTTAGTCCACGTTGGTCATCGCAACGTCCTGCTCCGTGAACTGCGATGGATGTCGGCAACGCCCATACCTTAGTTATCCGTATCATCCTCATGAGCTCATATGATGAGCTTAAGACGAACGCTGCAAAATCCCATAACACCCCCTTAACAGTCCTTACAGGTCCCAGTTCAGGGAAATGGAAGGAGACAAGCGGTTATGATACTTCACAAGCCAAATCCACAGGTTTTGCCTGTGGAAAATTATTATCTACTACTGTCGGTGCAGTTCAGCCCAAGTCCGGGCTAGCTAGGCTTACCTTGCCCTTGCCCTTCTCGGCTGCGCGGGCGGCCTTCTTGCGGTCAAGCAGGGCTTTGCGGTCCTTGTCAATCTGCGGCCGCGCACCAGACGACACAACCACAGGCAGGTAAGCACGTATCGCTGAGATCCCAGCCACGGTCGAGCCAGGGAGTCCGGCCTATGGTGTTTTAGAAGTTCCGGCATCTACGGCAAATGCGGCGGCGCAGCCCAGTCCAGGTTGGCACAAAAATCCCAGGCCTCACCTTGAGCTTAGTGATGACCACCTTGCTTGGGTCAATACCCACGTTCACGACGGCACCTGTTAACGCAGCCCAATGGTTTTAGAAGGGTCAAATGGCGCGGTATGCATGCACGGCACAACTGGGTCGAAGGGAAGTCAGCTGGGCAAGTAACCACCTACCGTTCTTCTTGTCCTTAGAGACACGCTCAATGTGGATGACCCACTTCTTGCGGTACACCTCAACAACCTTGCCTTCGCGTGTCTACGCGGGGGAAGCGGCCCACCAGTTGTTCAATAACCCGATAAGACAGAGTGCGGGCATGTAGTGGCTAACATACCTTAAAGGCGCCGCGGGTGACCTGCACCTCGTCGTCCTTGCGAATCGGAACAGCGCGCACCTACGCACAGACAAAATGATATGGTGGTGCGATGATGGTATGATGGGTGCGCGCCAACAAGGGCCCGCGGCCGTTTGTCCTCATGCAACTCCACTCACCCCATACTTGTTCTTCAGCTCCGCTGACAGGGGAGCGGTCATCAGCTTCCGGCGCACGTTTGACGGCGCGGAGAAGTGAGCCTACGCACATTGCGGGGCACAGCTTCGCAATAAGTGACTATGCCCTGTAACTTTTTCGGGAACCTTTTATAAGCCACAAACCAATTTAGCCGAGAGATTGCAGCACGCATGGAATACGCTATGGCACGACATAGAAACTGACAGTTCTGACCGACCAAAATTGTCCCATGCCCATTGATCACAGAAAGCTGAGAGCCCATTTGACACGCATAACTAAGCGGAGGACTGAAATAATACATAGCTATGCTGCTTTAGCGCGCCGTCGCCGCCGGGTGATGTACCTTGCGGCTCTTGCGCCGCGAGGAGCTAACGTTGCGGTTAAACTTCATTTTGCTCCTGCAATAGCAAGCATCTACGAGTTTAGCAAAACCTAGAGGGATGAATATTGGGCAGGGCTTAACACTCGCCGTGAAAATTTTCCTAGTCTAAGATTGTAACTGCAATATAACGCACCTTGTCCACACCGTCAGCACGGAAAAGAGGGAACAGTAAGGCAGGATGGAGCTCATACAGAACTGGTACCGTACGAGGTCCAGGAAGGGTTCTAACGAACCTGCCTGAGAACATGGGCGTGGTACGCTTTTCCTGAACCGATCTCTTACACTAAGCATGTAAAGCTTTTCCTAACGGGCTGGGCAGAGGTTTCCATGTGGCACTGTTTAATTTCGTAGCTGGTCGGACGTGTCGATTCCCAAACGACAAACATGCGGACACGCCTATACCTGAACCGATGGCTCACTTTCGTTGCGTCTTGCCTCATGCAGGTTGGGCGAAGTATTGGGCGTGCTTTTCCTGTCGGTTCGGCGGTTGGCGCGCTTTTTGTGCTGTGCATGCGCGCCGTGCATTCCCGGAGCGCATGTACTAAGCGTACAATCACCCTTCAATGTGCATACCCGCCGCAGCAACAGTATTTTCCCCCTCCAAAATCGCTGTGGCTAGCGTTGGTGGCCGTGCGCGTTACGTGTTCTTCCAAGGAACTGTCCGCAGCTGCCAAGGGAGGTTCTATGTCCCCGTGCCGTCCGAGATGCAGGCATCCGCAGGTTTGTCGTACGTCTTCCCGGTGTACGCCCCATCGCTTAAAGAGTTGTGGGGCTATCACGAAACTCAAATTGCAACGGTGGGCTCCTGCTTTAATATTGGCGGCTACCTGGCCATCCCGTCGGGAGCGCTGTACGATAGGCTTGAGAAGCACAAGCGCTTCGGACCCAGGTGAGATCCGCAACCGGGGACGGCCCCCCTGGTGCAATATGCTGACATGTCTTGGTTTCACGGCTCGCTGTACAATTTCAGCGGCGAGGGGCCTGTGGGATTTGGGGATTATGGGCAACGGACTTTCTGCTCATAGGACTTGGGACTCGGGCATATCCGCACGACTGGAATGAGGTACCCGGAAGGGTGGGTTTTAAAGATTTGTGGTTTATGCGGACCTGTAGTGGCTCCCGGGTCGGAAAAGGATCTAGAGCAGCGGCAGGAGCGGCGGTGTGCGGACAATTTCGGGCTGACGGTAAACTGTTACAGCTCGGGGACGCGCTGGTTCGTGCAACAAACAGCTAAACCTCCTCCGCCAGAGCCCCACAGCAGATCCGCGTCGGCCACGATTTTGATCGATACCAAAACCGTCTATTATTTGCCGAGCATCATTTTAGAAGTTTCTACATCTAAGCTTCTAATGGCAGCGATACTCAAATTAAGATTGCGTGCATGTTTGCCCACCCACTCACCCCACACAGGTTTGTATCGTTGATCGGCTCCCTGCTGTTGTGCACTGGCTACCTGGGCCTCTATGCAGCAGCCAGCGGCAGGATCGCTCCAAGCTTCGCCTTCGTGTGCATCTGTGCATTAGTGGGCGGTGAGTGGGCGGCTCCAAGAGCAACAGGCGGAAATCCGGAATCTGGGGAGCTGCTCTGGACAGCTGCCTTCATGGAAGAGATTGGACAAAACTAGCGGCGTCCCGTTCCCTTTGCAGAAGCTCCTCCAAAGACGCCCGATTTCTGCAATATTCCCATGCCGAATTGGCTGCATGAGGCACTGCGCATTGAGTGCACGGGACAGCGCGACGCACTAAGCGGTAGTAGGTCCCCCATGGGGCATGGCGTAGGCTACACACTCATACCGTACATTGCTCCGCTCCGCGACCTCTCAAGACCTCCGCGCCCATACATGACACAGGTAACTCCAGCACCTGGTTCGACACCACCTCCATCGTCACTAACGTCCGGAATTTCCCTCGCGATCGTGGCACCGTCGTGGGCATCCTCAAGGCCTTCGTGGGCCTCTCCGCCTCGATCTACTCTTCCGTATACGCCGCTGCTTTCGCGTCTGGCGGTGCCAGCGCCGCCAACGCTGCGATTGGGTTCTTGTTTTTCGTCTGTGCAGTATCTCCCCTGATGACACTCACACTAACCCTATTTATTAACCTGGTACCCGAGGCATACCATGAACCGGACCCAGCGGCGCCGCCACAGGCCGCAACTACGGAGCGCCGGAGTTCCCGTACCTCCTCAGCGCCGCAGTTCTCAGCGCAAACGCGGTTCACTTTCGCGTACTCCCTCGTGGCGTTGGTCGCGGCATATCAGGCGGGGGCAGCGCTGTGGGCGGGGACGGTGCATCCGTCCGAGCGTGCTCGCCGCGCGCTGCTAGGCGGGCTGCTTGGCCTGCTGGCACTGCTGTTGGCGGTGCCCCTTAGCAGTGGGGACTGGGTGCACCGTAAGCCCCGGCCTGAAGCGCTGGAGCGGTTGAAGCGCAGTCTGCTGAGCCGCCTCGCTGCGCGCGGCGCCAAAGCAGCGGCAAAATTTCGACAAAGCATCATCGGTAATGGTGGCAGCGGCAGCGGCATAAGCGCTGGCACTGAAGGGGCCCTGAGAGAGCCGCTTCTGGGGCCGGGAGTTGGGGTCAACAGCGTCAGTAGCACCGACGGGCATCAGAACGCAGTGGCGGCGGCGGCGACAGGAGTGCTTGTATCCTGCAATGGCGGCGGCGGTGGAGGTGATGCAGCTGAGGACAACATCGACACCAATGTGGTGGCAGAGGAGGGCAAGCTGGGGACGGCCGCTACGTTGGAACCGCCGCTTATCATGCCAGCAACCCCGGAGGTGCGGGAGGGTGACCTGGAGGCGCAACTCGAGGCTCTAGAGACGGTGCCTGCGTTGCCGGACGTGCCCCTCAGCGCGGCGATGCGGTCGCCAATTTTTTGGCTGCTAATGTTCCAGGTAGGGCTTGAGCTGGTCCTTTCGATCCCGCAGATATTAGCGACCTCTGCGATGATTGCGATGCTGTAATTGCTTCGGGGTGCTCGAGCGCGGTTGTTGATCTTTTCATGGTCTTATCTATTGTTGTGCCAAATGCCTCGTACGTCATGGAGCGGCTGGACCCTGGAGGCCTGCCTGCTGCTGTTTTGCGAGCTCCCTGCTTGTGAGGTCATAATGCCCGTCCTGGTTTCCTGTCTTTATTGTGGCTGACGTCTGTATCCCCTTTGCCCTTTGTGACGCACCAGCACCATGTGTACCCGCCCTCCTTTTCTTCCCATTGGACCAGTTCGGTGTGGGCCTGGGTACGGGCCTGTCCTTCCTGAACAACCTTGGATCCATTGTGGTCGCTCTCGGGGGCCAGCCGGGCGGGCAGGTGGTGTTCGTGTCCCTGTTCAGTGTGGCCAACGCAACAGGTGAGCAACTGAACGAACATTGAGGGCGTAAAGGTGCGGTACTCGCTTAGCATGCTGTGGATTGTCTTTAGGTGCCCCGAGCCCCGTCTGTAATCTGCTGCCTTCTTGAAGCTGCCGTCATGCGTTTCTTATTTTCGTCCCTGCTACCTTTTAGGTCGTTTGGCTGGCGGCGTGCTCTCAGAGCTTGTCCTCCGAAGTTACGGCACCCCACGCACCTTGCTGCTGGTCGCCATCAGCTTCCTGACGCTGTTGGTCGTCGGCGGTGCGGCGGCATCGGAGCTGTCGGATCTGTACGTCGTCAGCGTGCTTGCCGGACTTGCCTTCGGAGCGCACTGGAGCCTCATCCCCAGCATCACCTCGGACATGTTTGGCCTGACGCACTTCGGCAGCAACTACACGGCGCTGCAGGTACTGCACACTGCATGTACTGACGACGTACACGTCACGCGATTGTGGCGGACAAGTAACACGTGTGTTGTATCTTGGTCTTTTCCCCCTTATTCGCGTCCGACCAGTCTATCCAGTTTCCACCGGCTTTCCCATTTCCCGTCACTTTCCTACGAGCGCCCTCTTAAGAATTGGCTTCGTCTCTTGCCGCTGCGGCCAGACCCTCCGCTGTCTCTGTTGTGTATCACATGTCCGTTACCTGGCCAGGATTCGCTGAGGTTTTCCAATCACATGATCACATGTTTCCAGCATGCTGGATACATGCTGTATGTTTCGCGCCTCCCATTCCCCTGTCTGGCGCCCTGGCCGTCGACGGACCCCAGCCTGCCCAACTCAATTCCCAATCCCAATCCTTGCCTCCCTGCAGCTGGGCCCAGCCGCTGGCGGTTACCTGCTCGCTACAGTACTGACCGGCAAGCTCTACGACAGGGCGGCTCGGAGTCATGGCGACCAGCTGTTCTGCATCGGCGCGGATTGCTACTTCCAAACCTGGTGCGTGTTGGGTGGCCTCAACCTGGTGGCGCTTCTGGGCACCAGGGAGCTGTACGCACAGAGTGCCAAGAGGTACCGTCGCATTGTGCGGGGCGGGGGCGTGTGAGGAACCCACAGCGGCCGTTACAGTGGAGGCACCTGGAGGTTTCCCCGCAGAAGGGAAGGTTGAACCTCGATTTTGAGGACAACGGCCCAAAAGTTGGCCGTGGCTTGGGGTGGTGAGAAGTTCCGTGTTGTGATTATTAAGTGGACGATAGCGATGGCAATCGGGGCCGTCGGCGCAACTGCTCTTGTCCCTGGGCTTGGTCCAAACGCTGGCCCCTTCGACTAAAAGATGGAAGATGTCTTTTTGCGACAAGACACATCCCGAGTCCACGGTCGAGGAATATCGTCTTGTGCCGATTGCTGCGGACTTGAGGTTAGGGGTCTGAGGGAACATGTTGTATATATGGATTGAATGGATAAATGACGGACAGAAGCCATCCGCTTCCACTGCATGGATGGAAGCCGGGGGCAATGACGGCAAGTACATATGTGCGCAGGAATTTCACCTCGCGGTCTGTGTGTGCGGGCAGAGCCGGCGCCATGACCAGCGCGGCAAGAGGCAAAATGCGAGGTTGCTGACTATCAGAGGGGGCAGTGACATGTGCGGCAGTGGTGTATGGTGCACTTAGGGTCAAATGTGACAGCATGTCTGTGCACAAGCATAAGCAAGCAATGAGATAGTAGGGAAGGACGGAGTTTTCCATGGAACGGAGTGCTGAAGAACCATGAAAGGGCGTGCATGTCAGCCAGGTCGGCGGCAACGGCTGACGCATACGTGTCGCTATGCAGCGCAACCTCTGAATGGTTCTTGAAGGGGAAACGGGGCCGTTGCCGGCACCTGCCATGGCTTGGTACTTGGTACGGATGATTTGGCGATTGGGCTTTTAGGATACCGTTTTGCCTTCCCACATGGTGCATTCATTCGTACCCCGTATATTCGGGGTCGTCGCGTCCGAAAGGGAGAAGGCGCGAAGGGCCAGGTTGTAGCGGTTGTGGGGAAACAACGGTCTGGGACGTGGAGGGGACTTGAGTGTCCAACATGAAGCGCTGTAATAGGCAGGTGTTAGGAGGGCATGTAGATTTCATTCGTCTTCTCAGTTGCATCCATGTATTTGGGGAAGTCGTGGTGGAAACAATGTTGCGGGCTGCAGATGTGATAAGCCCTTTCGTCATTGTCTTCTTCGGACACGCGATGAGTCGATGTGTCTGGCACGCCGTTAGGTCGCGCTTCCCGTTATCAGTTGGTTGCACTATGACTTGGATCTCGCATAAAACTTTGAGGAAGGACTCGACTGGCTTTGTTTGACTGCCCGCTTTGTCACACGGAAAGCTGCAGGCTTCGTGCTTAGGCGTCTGCCGTTGTGGTGGCATCGTTGCAATCGGGTGATTTCGCTGAGTTCTGATAGAATTGGAGCAATGTCATGTTAAGCTGTGGATGCTTGTAACGATCAAGCCCTGGTTTCGGGCCCTTTATCGTATTCATTACAATGCTGAAGTTTGACGCCAGACCCGACGGCTCCTTTCTGCGCTTTGGCCAAGAAGAGGCGTGTGTTAACTGATATGTGTGGGATAGGGGGGGTTTGCTTCACCCGTGGCTACTACCTGGCAGTCCCTACCTTCCCCAGTATTTCGGGGCACCCTCACCCTTTCAACCAAAATCAGCGATTTTCCCGGGTTCAGCACCCCCATCACCAGCATCCAATGGAATCTGCCGGATCAACGGCGGCATCAACTCCATTTCTAGTTTAGTTCGCAGGTCACTGCAATCGGGGTCTGTCACCGTCCATCTTTGTGGGGGCACATCTACCCTCAACTGATGGAGGGATTTTTTTCCCGCTCAAAGCGGGATCGACCCTGTGTAAACTGTATAGGCCTGTCATGGGTATAGCGTGTCCGCACGCCTTTGCTGGTAGTCTTTCATCTTGCATATATCATCACATTGTTGGAGCTTAAGCACTGCTAGTATGGCTACCCATTGCGAGCTTTTTTCATTCATGCACAAAGCACACCAGCTGTAATCCCCCGCCTATTCGCCATTGTTTTGGCATTGCCAAACGTCCGTGCATGATTTCCCTCGCGACGTGAATTGGAGCTGCAGGTGCACGTTAAGCTCTTGCTCGCTCCGGCTCACCGACGCACGCTATGCTCAAGGGATCTTTCCATATGCATCGTAGACGTTCACCTCTGGACGAATGCCCCGGGTATCACAAGATCGTGTCAGTCAACAAAATATGTACAATAACCACGTCACCGAGCACAGGCTCTATTCTGCTTTTGGACGACCCAGGTCTAGCAAAGCACCACAGCCAGCAAGCCGCGAAGCGCCCAGTAAATTCAACAGGGAGGATATGTATATGAGCAGATGTATACGGCTAATTTTGGATGTTCACGCCTTGTAAGCCAGTGCACTCCATGCAACGCACCACATGACGTGAGCGTTTGCGCTTCTGTGACGGGATCTATGGCTTAGGTCAATGGTTATACACAAAGCTCGCATGAATGAGTGGGATAGAAACATTAGCAGTTTCTTGCGGCTGAGGGTGCCAACTCATTACAGCCCGGAACAGAAACTAGGAGAAATAAATTGCAACTTGAGGGAAACATGACGCAATACTGCAGTATGTCTACGCTGAGTTTTTATCTGTTTTCGCTATGCCACGCCTGGCCCTCCTGGAGTCGAAACATGGGCAAAATGACATGGAAAGCATCAACCATTACATACGCACTTATCTAACATTTGTACAATATACTACAAAACACACTAAACGTACCATCCTGCCCACGGACCATTTCCCAACTACTCTGCTCACGCAATGCCCAGAGTGCCCGCTGCCTCCAAGCCTACCCCTGCTTCCGTCACACTGGTAGGAGCACGTGTAGCAGGTTATTGTTTATATTCTGTTTGCTTAGCCTTGGATTGATTGCAGGTGAGAGCTGGGAAGAATGGTGCTAAGCCTGTCCCTATCACACGGTCCGTGGGCCAGGAGCATCAGCAATCAAAGATTGAAGATGAGAAGGTAAGGATCCCGTAAGGGTTCCATCAGGTAATTGGTGGTTGTCTTGTCCCGCGGCATATAAAAAGTTGCGGTCCCGTGTTGCAGGAGGTCTGTCCACTTTGCGTTGAAGATCTTGACGAAACAGACAAGTCTTTCCAACCTTGTCCATGCGGGTGAGCGAAGTTCTCAGAGAAGTACCTGTGTTCTGGGACTTTCTTTCCCTTCTCGGGCGGGGCTGCTGCAAACCGAACTTTGCGGACGTCCTGCAGGTATCGTATGTGCCTGTTTTGCTACGAAAAACTCAAGCTATTGTGCAACAGCGTATGCCCGAACTGCCGAAGAGCTTATGGCAGCGAAGAGGCGATGGAGTATGCGAAAAAGCTGGAGGCGGAGCGCGCGCAGGAAGCCCTCAGGGCAAAAGCCGGCTCAACGCCTGCTGCTACATCCTCAACCTCAACGACTGCAGCATCGTCAGTGGGTAGCAGAGCGCCACCTAAACCTATTCCCACACATTCCGCCGCGCGACGGGACACAATACCCATACCAGCGGCGAAACGCGGAAGTGGGATGCTGGAGGAGAATACGGGCCACGGACAATCTTCGGGACTTCCTAGCGGTGTAACATGGGCGAGCCCGTCGCCAAACAGCTTATCCCGGAACCAGTCTGTGGAAATTGAGCGGCCAGCCCTTAATATGGACGAGTTTTCCTGGCCATCTCTTGGGGCGCCTGCAACGCAGCCACAGCAGCAGCCACAGCAGCAGCAGCAACGAAGCCACAACGCTGCAACGCAGCAGCACACGAGCCACAGTCAGGGTCAAACAGCCAGCGGCAGCGCAGCTGCGCAACCCGCAAGCCATCAGCTTCGGCACAGCCCGTCCGGGGCCAGTGAAGGTCCCAACAGTTACGAGCTTTCGGGTGCGGACACACGGCGTAGCAGCTCCGTTGCCTCGTCTATGGACCGTGTGGCAAGTAGCTCGTCATTGGAGCTGATGTCCCAGGATCCGCCTGTGACGCCCGAGCAGCTCCTGCAGCTTCAGCATCAGCACCAACAGTATCAGGCGCAGCATGCGCAAGTGGGCGCCACGTCGCTTTCCTCGTCATCGTCCGCTTTCCCTCCAATGCCGCCTCCAGGATTCGAGTCGGCCTCGTACTTTGGAGCCCAGGTTGCCACTACTGTTAACGGGCTGCGACGCGCTGTCAATGTGCCGCTATCACTGGGTGCTGGTAACGTAGAACCGTATCCTGAGGCTCCAGCACTTCTGGCGTCCATGCAGCAGAGTGTGGCGCAGGGCGTTGTCTCCACCAAGGAGGCCGCCACGCAGCTATATGCACTGCTACGGCAGAAGGACCAGGAAGGCCAGACCCGGACGCGGCCCGTCCTGGCTGTGTCCAAGCCTCCGCCGGGGTTTGGCGCACCCGCCGCGCAGAGTTCTGCCGCTCCAGCTCCTGCTGTTGCTGCGCCATCGCAGCCAATACTGGCGCAGAGTTCCATCGCGGCGGCTCCACCTGCGGCTGGACGGCCTCCACCACCGGGGTTCAGCCATGTGCAGGGAAATGTTGTCCAGGTGCAGCCGGTTATGCGTTCCCTCGTTCAGCCACCAGCGCAGCAGACCGGCGACACTGGGTTTGGTATGAGTGCAGGACCCATCGGGCTCAATGCTAACGGAACGCCGCGCACTTATTCTATGTGGTCCGGACTGCCAGGCATGGACCTGTCCGCATCAACTGGGCTTAGTTCGCTGTGGCAGAACCTGGGCACGCCGGGACTGACGCTTGGGGGCCAGCTCGGCGGTAGCGTCACACAGCCGTACAACCCCCTTGGCCTGGTCGACCAACCCCTTTATGGAGGGGTACGGCAGCCCATGACGGCAGCGGCGCCACCCAAGCCCCCGCCCCCGGGCTTCGGGCCGTCGGCTTATACCGGAGGTCACACGAATGCGGCAGCACAGCAGCAGCAGCTGGGCTCTGGGGATGCAGTGCTGGGAAACAGTTTTCGGGCGCAGCACCCTTACCAGCCGGTGGGTGCCCCCCGTTACAATCCGCTGAACCCGCCGCCTGTGATACCAGGAGTGTATCGGCCGCAGCAGCTGGGCGCAGGTCTATAGAGGAGGAATAGTGTCCCGTTTTTGTTTTGCCTTTGGGATTGAGGTCGGAGAGTCGACTCGAAGCTGCATGCAGAGCGCCCTTGCAGATGATATGTTGTCGTCATCGCGAGTGGTAGCCCGCGCATCAGCCATTGTTGACATCAACAGGGTTGTGTGAGCTCGAGGAGGGCATCGAGCGTTTCCCTTGTATTTTGCCGGACGACGGCAGCGAGGCAGAACTAAGAGGTGGACCTTAAGCGTGGAGTGTTTGGCGACTTTGTATTTCGTCGACTGTTTGTTAGCGTGGATCTGCTTTTCGTAGTTTGTGTTCTCTATAGAGGCCTATAGAGAAGTTGATCCAGCGGGATGCAGCCTCCATTAAATCGTGTGTCTGGAAGACGTGCACGCAGGCATTTATGGACGGAACGCTTGGGCGTAGTGTCAGGCCGCAAGACGGTCATGCGCCTAAGGAATGGCCTGTCGATGCGGTACGTTTTCAGTCCGAAATGGGCGGTGAAGGTACTGCCGACGCGGAGGTTTAATTTCACGGAGTGTCATGGCCGATTCATTGCCATACTAGTATGTTAACAAGCTTGCCATGCAGTCCATTACGCTGGCGGTTTGTTTAGTCCGGGTTGAGGAATATGGTCGATGGGATAAGAAGCCATATCAGCGGAGGAAAGGAGGTTTCATCGGTGTCCGCAATCTGCTGTTGCGGGATCGCAGTTCCATTTGGAAATTCGCTATTGAACGTTCACCTCGTGTAAACATGTAATTACACAATAGGTGTGGAACCTAATACCTTTCCGCGTCCAACATGGTGAACACATGGCCCCGATGTAACAGGACCAAACCGAAAAGCTGTTTGCAACCACTGACATGTCATGCGTCTGAGCTCCCTGTATGATTATCAGCACTACTGCAACCAAAGCCACCTGAATACGACGTCATTTGCCTCCTAGCTTGTTCCCCCGTCCCTGAAACGCAGCCCAGCTGGGCCCCGGACCTCCGGCTCCTTCGGACGGTGATGGTGCTCCGACCTGCACAGTTTCCTGTAGCCGGGTGGTCGGTCCCGACCTGTCCCCGCTTCCCATGGCCCCCGGCCTCACTCTTGACCGTGGCTTCGGACCTTCAAGGTAGTTTTTCAGCATATTGGTCAACCAATCCTGTTGCTGCTGTCGTGGTGGCCCAGCACCTTCACCACTTTGGGGTGAGGCTGCCGCAGCCGACTGCGGGTTCGCCAGCGACCGTGACTTAAACGCCATAAATAGATAGTCTGTCATTAGGGGCAGATCGCAGAGTTAGGTGGTTACGTGGATGTTTAGGTGGGATAATTACAACAGAGGGTGACCAATCAGCACCTGTGATGGGATGATTTCAAGTGCAGACCATGCGTCACTTTCCGTCCAGTCGTGCAGTTGTAAAGGCAGGATAACCCCGGTCGCCTTGAATAGCAGCGGATTGGGAATTCCATCCCACATCTACACCGTACCACCTACGCAGGCCGGCCAAGTGATAGCGATAGCGCTTCTTGACCCCTTCATACTGTCAAGCAGGACATGGCGCACTTACATAGGATCATGGCAAAGGCAATTTTGTTCCTGCAAGGCCGGGGAGGAGGATTGGGGTGCCAGGTGCGAATCGGAGTCACATATAATTGCTCTTACGAGAGAGACAAGTGTGACGAGGCCAACCACGATGAATAACGGCCGGAATGGCTGCAGGGAGATGCACAATCCTTCGTTATAATACCCTGGGTAATATACTGGACAGGCACTCGGACTGGTCAGGCGTCAGTAAGCAGGCTACCACTGTTTAGCCACCGTAATCCAAACAATCCGAACCCGTCTACGGCCTTGGATTCATTCTTTCCGTACCCCTTGTACTCACTACGCGACACTATTTCGCTTAACGTGCTGGTAGCAGTAATTACGCGCGCCAAGCTCACCATCCAAGAAATATTCCCCCGAGGACCGCTGCAGCTATGATCTCACGACTGATCAAGACTCCAAACACCACCGCATTAGGCAAGCCAAGGAAACCGGCCCCGGCCGGAACGAACCTAAACAGTCGCATTATCGGGGGAGGCGTTGCAGAACCAGTTAGGCTGATTGCTCGCCACTCTAAATACGAGTAACTCGTTGGCTGTCCACGACGGGGGCTTCACCTGAAACACAGGGCAGCATCCCTCATCCCCTGATATCCAGTACCCATCCGAAACGGCAGGAGAATATGAGGAATAACCTCAGATAACATTAATACAAATCAGAACTGATGGAACCTTCATTCAACAAGTCGCGGAATCCTTTGCCTCGCGTCCCACACGGTGGCTTAGAACGCATCACACCCACTGGAGCGGGGGCGCCTCTAGACTGAAGCCGGGAGATGCGGGTTGCCTTGCGCCATCGTGTTGTGTCTCGGAAGGCCTTGCACTGCGCAATTTTGAATCATAATGGGTGTCAGTGCTAGGATCCTGGGTCGGGTGAAGCATATCCGTATCTTCGCGGTAGTTGGCCGGCTGGGACAAACCCCACGGCACGCCGGCTAGGTGCTTTAAATCACTAAGCTGCGCACCTCGGTGACGATACATTCGTCTGATGACGCTGTTGAAGCCTGGGATCGTCGTCTACAATAGACGGGGAGGAGAAGTTCGTAGTGTGGGCAATCAGCAGGCCCGCAGAAGTTGCCACATAGCCAATTCTGTATACCTGCCACAATCTCGCCATTGATAATCTTTACCATGATGGTATAAAATTTGCGGCAAACTAATTAAATCCTATGCGGTGCCACAGCAGCAAGATGGAGTCTAAACACACAAAAACCGTATGAAAAAAGTTATTGAAGTCAACTATCATAAATATGTACACCCGTCTACATTTTCCGCCCACAAGTTGCATGGCGTGTATTTAACAGGTTTTCTCATCGTTAGTGTACGGTACGGTCTTATAGGGGCCGACACTTCGCGCCACCAGTAACCAGCAAAACCACATTCGAAGTGTATGGCTAGACATAGGAATGCCAACATATGTTTGCCGAAACAATTTCTCAAGACGGCAACGTTTTCGCTTGCTTCGACTACGTTGCAATAAACAAAACAGAGGTACAGGATAAAAGGAATAATATCTTAAGGTAGTTACGACTTGAATTATGTTTGCGGTATGCAGCGTTCGGGCAGCATGCGTGTAGGTTGGCCATGGAACTCCAGAGCCTAGGTGCCTAACGTGGGCTCAGAAGTAGCTTCATGCCAGTTTCTAACATGCCTTCGACTCTGCCAGCCATTGTGACGCCGCGAATTGGCCCCGGTGCTCAAGAACTCAATGCTAGCTACCCGGATGAACGCGGCTTCGCGTTATCAGGTAGGTGTTTGCCCTTGGATCGCTGCATTTTAATTACGTGACATAGCTACGGTGATCGTCCGTGCTCATTCGCCAAGACAGGTCCTGGTTTGCGTGTGTTGGCACGGGACAGTCGATTTGAACGGCGTACAGGTGCAATAGCTTGCGGGCCGAAGCACATGGGCCACCAATAAAAGGTCATTAATGTGATAGTTGCTGGTGGGATTGCGGAGTTGTCTTCATGCCCGGGATTCTATAGTTACCCAGCTGGGGCCATGGCGACAATTACGGCAGGTGGGACAACGCGATGGACGGCCACACTCACAAGCCTGCACCAGTGCCCTAGCATTATTGCCGCGTCCTTAACCGGCTCCTTTACCACCCTTCCCTCCATTCCCTACCCCGCCGGACAATTTCCTGCATCGGGAATTAAATCTAAAGGCCTTTCTGCCGCATCTGCGGCACTCCGAGGCGCGCTGTTCGAGGCCACTGGCCGCAGTAGCACAGGCGCGAGCAACGGCACGGGCCCGTTGGCCGGCCGGCCCCTCAGCGCCACCACGATCGCCCTCATGATGTCACCCGGCCCTGTGGGACCCCACGGGCAGGCCCCCCCGTTGCTCATTCCTGGTGCCTCGAACGGCGCCGCTGGCGCCTCCACCCGGGGCAGTCCGGGTTCCATTTTAGGTTTCCTCAGCGGTGCAGGGCCAGGTGGCGTTCTCTCCGGTGCCAGCGGCGTGGGTGGCCTGGCGCAGGAGGCGGTGCAGTCAACTGCAGCGCTGCGCACTGCGGCAGAAGGGCTGGTGGAGGCGCTGGAGGCGGCAGTGCGAGCACGAGAGGCGCAGAACCGGGCGATGCTGACGTGAGATTGCGAGGCCGGAAAAGTGATGGGTAAAGGACGGGGATTGGGACGAGAATGTAACAGATTTTATTGGTGGGCAGAAAGAGGGATGAGGGGCTCTGGTGCGCTTTTGAGCTAGCGATGGTCGCTGCCTGTTCGTTTAGTGGGCTCACCCAGCTTGGTATCTGGCTTCGCATCCTTCTATTTATCTCGCGCTCGCGAAGTTAGTAATCACTGGTTCAGTTTCCGTAACGGCACCGGTATGGCTACCGACCCGGCACGCCCCGTTTCCCGAGCGGAATGTCCCCTGTTAACGACGCGCCTCCGCCATTGCCCCCCTGCTTCCCGTCCTCACCCAACCCGCGCCCCAACGCGTCTCTAATCTTTCCTCATCACTCGCGTGGCTTCATGTAGGGCCACGAAGGAAAGCGCCAGCGGTGCCGGTCCGGGTCCGGGCAGCAGCAGCCGACCCGCCTCCGCTCGCGCCCTGGACCGCGCCTTGGCGAAATCTACCTCCGTCCGGACCCCTCGTCAGACCAGTGCCGGCCCGTCGGGCCTCTCCGCAATCGCTGCCATCCCGACCTCTGCCACTGATGAGCGGTTGGGATGGGTGCGGGCTCTGGTACGGCAGACAGAAGGTGGCCAGGCGTACGCGACAGCCGCAGAGGAGCGGGAGCGGGAACGGGAGCGCTCCACGACGGGTGGAGATAGCGGAGAGTCGGCAACCCCGGGCCATGTCAGGTAAAAATGGTTAGACGTACCGGTAGCGGTCTTCGTCGAGTCGCCAGTTTCCCGTTTCCCGTCACCAATTCCCAACGCTGTTTCACACACGCTTTAATGCGCTCGACCTGCAGGCGCGGGCCTCTGCCTGCTCTGCGCCCCAGCCGCCGCGAGGATGTCCTCTTGCTGCAGGCCTGGCTGGCAGGCATGTTGCAACAGGTGGCGGCAGCGGGCGCTGTGCGGCAGCAGCAGGCGGCTGCGGCGGCATTCACTGCCGCTGTAGCCGCCTCATCATTGCCAGCATCCGGATCCACATCTGCGGCAACGAACAACCCAGTTGCGGCAGCGGCGGCGGCGGCTTCGGAGCCGGGCCTTGTGGCGCAACACGCGGCGGAGCTTGCGGATGCATCGCTGTATGTGGTGGGCGTCGCGATGGAGGAGCTGCGGCGCCAGGTTGGCGCAGAGTGCAGGGTGAGGCCTCGGCCGCTCTCCGCCCGCAACCCCCATACCTATTCCCGGCGCTCACTCGCTTCTGTTCACTCTCTCGCCGTCCCGTAGGAGCGTGCCGAGCTGCTGGGTCAGCTTGTGGACCAGCAGGCGGCACTGGTGGCGCTGCGGGGGGCACTGGCGACGGAGGGACGCGTGGCGGAAGCGTCGGCGCAATGGGCGGCACTACTGGCGGAGCGGGAAAAGGAGCGCGAAAAGGAGCGGGAGAGGGGCAAGGGGGCGACCGAGGCGGTAGGTCAGGAGCTCACGGCTCCCGGGCGGCTCCTGCACGCCTGGCGAGCAGTGGGTTACCTGGCTGCGTGCAGGGCCCCGGGCTCGGGGGAACGAATGTAAAGAAGAGAATGATAAAACAATCCTTTATTGGTTGGACCAGACCTTCGGAAAATGTTTTTGAACCCGGAAGCGTGAGCAGGGTGAGGGCCCAAAACCCCATGCCTCATATGTTCCACCAAACCTTATCCAAATTCCTGATCTGCTGTGGAGGCGAGGAGACGAAAACTAAAGGCACTCATGTTGGATGTCATTGATGTTGGCAAATGTGTAGTAGATCACCGGGAACACGACCGCCCAGCGTGCCGCCTTGCTGTCGTGACGGGGCTGGGTCTTAGGCACCGCGTGATAAGTGCGGATAGCGAGCAGTGTCTTTTTAATCCTAAGTGTTGAGTTACCTGTCACACGCAGGCCCCCGATGCGGCTGCCGCCGCCGCCAACTCGGTTGCTGTGGCTAGCAGCTTGGCAGCGCAGTTGGTGGCGGCGCATCACGCTTCAGAAGCCGCGGAGCGGAGGTTCCAGCTTGCGGATGCGGCGCTGGCCGGGGAGGCGGGCCGGCGGGCGGCGGCGGAGCAGCAGCTAGAGGCCACTCGGGAGCTGCTAAGGAGGTAGGAGGGTGGTGTTGGGTGCTGCTATGGAGCATGTAATGTGCATGAAGGGGTACGTCCATAAAGAGGAGCAGGCAGTTGTCGTTGTTGCACCAGAGGCCCTCTGCTGGGCGGAACCCTGCTAGTTGTATGGTTCGACCGCTTTATGGGAGGTTAGTGAGTGGTTCGCATATAGTAGGTTCACGGGACGGTAATCTTGCGTGACAGCATGCAGGAGATGCATGGAGGTGAACAGGGGCAGGGACGGGAGGCTGTGCCCATGTGCCACAGGGCAATACAGGAATCATCACATGAGGAAGTCCTTTGGAGGCGGGCACGGTGATATGTTGAACTCCTCATCCTCGTGACTCTCCCTCCCATTTTTTCGGTTAATACTTTTTATTCAATTCATCAGAATCCCTCTTTCGCGCTCCGTCCGCGTGTGAATCCTTTCGTCCTCCCAGGCAGGAGCACGAGTGGTTGCACCATCGGGCCATCAATCAGCGGCTGGAGAACGAGTTACAGGAGTTAAAGGACAAGCTGGAGGCGGCCACCAGAAATGCGGCAGTGGCAGAGGCAACGGTGGAGGCAGCGCGCGAGCAGACGCGTATCGGCCGAGATGACGTGAGCAGTTACAGACGGGGCGGGCGGAGGATCGGGGACAGGGTGCGGGCGTGTCTCAGCCTTGGGGGCGGGAGGAATTGGATGTAAATCCTGGTAAGCTGCTGCTGCAGGACAGCAGTAATGAAGTTAGTTCGGTCCAAGGGGATGGTGAGAGATGGGACGCGGGCAAGAGAGAGGCAGGAGAGGAGAGGTTCTGCACACACAGCATACAGAGCACGCCAAGTTCGCTCCACAACGCCTTGTCGTGCAGATGCCTTCCTGGATCTCTCCAAGCATGACCGGCCGATCTCCCCGCCTCATGCTCCAGCCTATGTGACCCTTACTTTGGCACCCCATCGGCCCTCACCACCATGTGTCATTCGGCCGCCCGCTGCTGCCCCGCAGGTTTCCCAACTGGAGGCTGGCCTGGCACGCATGAGGCAGCAGTACGAAGGTAACGAGATCCTGGTGGCGGCGCAGCGGCAGCAGATTCGGGAGCTGGAGGCGGCCTTGGCTTCGCTGAGGGAGCAGCACCGGGAGCAGGCGGTGGCGCTCGGCAAGGTGGATTGTGGGGGGAAGGCATAGGTTCGGAACTCCACGAGGAGAGGAGATGGATTGAGAACGCGAAAATGCGGCTAAATAATTAGTAGCCCCGGGGAGTTGAGATAAGGGGGTCCGGGACGGAGAGGCAGCCACGCCGCTTGGACTGTGCAAGTCCCGTCCGCCCGTCCGCTTACCCAGAGCCAGTCTGTCCCCATTGGCTCAGGCCAGAAGAGCCGGCGTCATCGTCTGTGTGGCCTCTTCGCCTGGCTTGCATCTCACATCGACGCTTTGAGCAAATCCATTCAACCTATTTTGAATATATCCCCTCCCATCGTCTCGTGTCCGCCCTCCTCTCACACAGGTGGGAAAGGTGACGGAGAAGTACGAGGACACCCTCTCCGACCTACGAGCCGACCTGGCGACGCTGCAGGAGCGGGCTGCGGAGCTGGAGGCGGATCTCACGTGCCGCACTGCCCGGTTGTCGGAGGTGGAGGAGCGCCTGGCTACGTGCGACCACGACCTGGCGCTGGTGCGCGCACGGCTGTCGGCCACGGAGGCGGACGCGGCCAAGGCAGCTAGTGAGGCAGAGACTGTGCAGCGGCAGATGCGACACGAGATCACAGACGCGGTAGCGGCGCGGCGGCAGGAGGAGACACGGCGGGTGGAGGTAGAGAAGGAGGTGAGCATGAAACAAACGAAAAGGCGGGAGAAAGAGGGCTAAGTGGGAACGGTTGGGTGGGTGCCGCTGCTTTATGGGAAAGGGATTCGAATATCGGAGAAGCGGCAGTAGTAGCAACAACAAGGACCGCGGCAACGGCCGGTGGCGAACGCGAGGGCGGGAGGAGGGGGGTAAAAGGGTCCGTGCAAGCTCATTTTGACATCGGCATCAGCGGCCGGAGATGATGGAATCGCATAAGCCTTTCACACCACACCGCCCCAAACCAAACCACAACAAACCAAACCAAACCACACAACAAAACAAAACAAAACAAAACACCACGCTGCTCTTATTCGCCGCGTCCCTCGCAGCAGTCCCTTGACACCTCCCGTACGGACAGCCAATCATATGCTATCGCGCAGTCACCCCCATCGCCACCACCGCTGCCGCTCCTGTCACGAGTAACACGACCTTGACGCATGCGCACGACGCCACCGTCCCTTAATGGCCATTTCTGCCTTTTAACACTTCCTTGAGGACGCCCTAACGCTTCCGTAACCCTGGCCCCCTCATCTTCCCCTCCAAGACCACCGCCATGGTGGAGATGGTGAAAATGCTGGGTCGCACATTGCAGCTCCAGGGAATGGAGGGTGTGCCTGGCATCACAGACCGCTCCTGGGACACCACCGGCCCATTGGGCGCCGCGCAACGTGTGCTGGGGCTGGCAACGCAGCACGTGGCGACGTTGTACGGCAGCCGGGAGGACCTGACTCGGGAGCTGCGCGCGCTGCAGGTCAAGATGGCGCAGGAAAAGGAGGTCACGTCAAAGCTGCAGGTGGGACGAGAGGTCAGGCAGATGATATGACATATGTGTTTGCGGTGTTGCAGCAATTAATAACAACAACTCCATGTTTGCACATGCAATTCTTGACATTTGGGGGGCCTTGTTTCTCCTGCACGATCACTCTTCGCGTTTTCGATTGCTAACCCTTGCCAAATTATCAAAGCAAAAGGCCCTCGCTTTATCACAAAACGCTCTTGGCGCTTCCCGCGTACGCGTGTCCCCCTTTAAAACAAATATGAGTTTATCGTGTCAGCTCCATATCTGCCATATTCAGCCCCGAGGGCCCTTTTCCCCTTCGCCCACGTTTGCCCGGGCCCCCACGCGCACCCGCCCCCCGTTAATATCTGTAACAGCGCGACTTGTACGATGCTCGTACTACGGAGACGCGCATGCTGCGCGAGAAGGAGATTCTGGAGATGAAGGTGGCGAACCTGGAACATGACTTGCGTGTGTCCCATAGTGATGCCACCAAGAGCAAAGCGGCCGCTCAGGACAGCGAAGTGAAGCTCAAGATGCAACACGAGACCATCCTGGGATTGCAAGCGCAGGTGCGTACCGGGGAGGAGACAACAAGCAGTTAAGGCGAGGGGGTTAGTTTGTCGGACATGTCGTACGAGATCCTTATTATGTTTTGCGATTTCTAAGTACCTCCTGGTGGATCAAAGTTATACGGCGGAGAAGTTGGGAAACCTGTTCGAAGGGATGGCGGGAGGGGACGTGAGGGAGGGGGAGGGGCAGAGGGGCTTGTGAAAGACAACGGACCCGGGCAAGGGGAGAGGGGAGGGCTAGCACCACCACCGAAAGCAAATACACATGCACATATTTCCGACCCCGCTCCAACAGGCCAAGGAGCTGGTACCGCTGAAGAAGCGTGTGGAGGCCCTGGCCAATGACCTGGATTGCAGCCGCCGTTTAGAGGAGGACCTGCGGAACAGCCTGGACGTCACCCGCAGAGGGCTGGAGCAGGTAGGGGAGGGGAGAGTGAAGGGGAGGATGGCTAAGGAGGGGCAAACAAGGCGACTGATGCACATGGGTATAGGCGTACGAATGTTGAAGGGCAGATGCGTGATAGGAGGGATGAAGACACGTAAGGGAACATGCGTTGGTGTTTGTACTTGTATAAGGATGATGGAGGCCCCACTTTATGGGGTCATTTTGATGACGCGATCGAGTCCAAAGAGGGGGGACAGGAGCTGCGCTCGTGTCACGTAGGGCATTCAACTAACCTGCTGTTTTTCCCGTTGCTCCCTTCCCGTTGCCACCCGGCTGGGGTCTTAGGTCCCACGTGCCCCATCTATCCATTGATGACCCCCGTCCTATATTTCGGGTTCACTGCACCAGGTCGCCTGCTCCTGTATCTCGCCAAACGAATGCACCTGCTTCCTCCGTCGCAATTCCGCAACACGCACTCTTCCTCCTAAGCGTGACTTGGTTCGTACGTGCACAGCACATGCCTACGCACACACACATACACACATACACATCTTGTCGCGATCAGCGATCAGCCAATTGCTAATACGCAGCTTTCGATGAGCGTGTCACGCCCTTAGGTTCCTGAGCCCGAGTTCGCTGTTTACCCTCTTTGTCGCTGTGTGCCATCATGTGATCCCCCGCCTTCAGTCTGAGGAACAGAGCCGCTACTACCAGAACGAGGTCCACAAGCTACAGCACGAGATAGGCTGTCTGCAGGACAGCATCAAGGCACTGAGGGTCAAGGAGGCCCGGCTGTCGGAGGTAGAGGCACTCAACAAGGACCTGGACAAGCAGGTGAGGTGATGATGGGGCTTCAGCTCCTCGCCTTCGCAGTATGGTGTTATACACATGCATGTACATGTTGTACTCCTGAGAAGAAGACCCCGGCTCAGTCGCAAGCTCGTGGAGGCAGGAGATTGGGGCGGAGTGGAGGGCGATCCCGGACAAAAGAGGAGGAAAGGGGAAGGAGGAGTACGGGGAGGGGTTGCAAAGTCCCGCGGGAGTATGCGGACACTACACAACGCCTTGAAACCGGCGGGTCAGGGCATTGTAGGAGATGAAACGAGAATGAGAGTGTGAACGAGTGTGAGTGCGATAAGGCAACCGGGTTTGCCGTTATCTTTAGGGAAAATCTACGCCCTTGCTTGGCATCCGTATCCACCAGCCTCTGACATGCATTCGCACGTTCTTTCTTCCCCTTCCCATTGCCCATTCCTTCGCCAGCACCCTGAGGGAAATTTCTCGTTTCTCCACTGTTTCGCTCCCGTCCTGCTTCACCCTTCCCCGTTATCTCTTTCTCCCTCACAGCTGGTTGCCTTGAAGCACAAGCTGGACTTGACGGCGGAGAGCCACACGGACACCATTCGACAACTGGAACTCGCCAAGTTCTTCCTGCAGGTACGGGCTCGGAGCCGCTGAAATTCGTGCAACAAATGTTAAAAAAAGCCCTCATCATGCAAAAGGGATACAGCATATCATCTACCCACGGCATGGTGGCGCATGCCTCTCGCGTCCCAGTCTGCATTTTCATGTCGAAATCCCCAGCATCCGTGCACGGCGGGCGAAAGCCCCAATATCCAGGGTCTTTCCTTTCCCTTGCTGTAACCGTAACCGCAACCATGGCCGCAACCGTAACTGTAACGTTATTGCAACTCACCCCTTTCAGGGTTTGGATTCCAACGTGCCCGGCTCCCCTGCTCGCTCCAGCACTTCTGCCAACGCCTCACCGAGTAGGGACGTCCGTGCCGCCCTGTCACCCCGCTCTCATTCCCGGTCACCTAGCCGTACACTCACCATGACGTACAACGCCTCTCAATCAGGCCGCTTTGGCTCACCGCCGGGTCGGCTCTTCCGTGCCTCAGCTGCCGCCCTCAGCAGCGCTGGCCCCAGCGCACAATTACCTGACGGCACCGTCAGACCGGCGCCGTTTAATGTTAGCGGCAACAATACCAATGGCCTCAATGTAAATGGCGTCAATGGCGCTAACGCTAACTCCAGCACCAGTGGCGCTGCCACCGCTGCCGCCGCTGCCGCCGCCGTCATCGACAACCCGTCACCATTTGCCGATGCAGCACCGTACATTGGCGAGGATGGACGGCCTATCTCCGCCGTCGTCTCCCGCCAAACGGGGCGGATGCCATCCCCTCGCGGTATGGCGGCAGCCCGGTCTCGCAGCAACCAGATGGGCTCCATCGCCATCGCCAGCAGCTTCACACGCCCCGGCAGTGCGATCACGGAGCCGGTTCCGGAGGACGACGAGTATGAGGAAGTGGAAACGGATGGGCCGGGAGGCACGAGTGAGAGTGGCGGCATGGTCCCCACTGCCAACGACACCAGCACCCGGCCACGACAATCGAGAGTCGCCAGCGCCGGTGCGGCGTCATCGCGGCGCGACGCCGTTGGCACTGTCGGCGCCAACAGCAGCGGTGGCAGGTCGTCTCGGTCTCCGCGGGAGATGGCGTCTCGTTCTCCGCGGTCGGTCTCCCGCATGAACTCAATGGGGCTGAACTTAGAAACCCGGCCCATGTCAGGTTTTGGGCAGCGGTCGGTTGCGGATGATGACTACAACGACCATTCGACGGAGGTCTCCACAGTGGTGCGTAACGCTCTGCTCCTGTAGTATGTACGGACATACTACTGATCACATCCTATATAGTTCCGCAAATAATGAACCCTTTCATTTGATACTGGTTGCGTCTTGGATAGGTTGATTTACTTACCCTTCCGGAATTTGTTACTTGTTCTCATCATGCTCTCATCATATCGCGCATCATCCTAAGTCATACCCGTACCCAACCTCCACCTTCGGCTCCGTGCCATGAAGCATTAATCTATTATGACATCGATCTGGTTCACATCCGTCAGGTCATGGACATCATTGAGTCTCGTGGCCTCACAACCCGCATCAACCGCGCCACTCACAAATGGAGCACCGTCAAAATCGGCATCATGGCCTGGTTCTCACGCCGGTTGCGGGAGAGGTTGTTGGCGGTTTCGGAGCAGCTGGCAGCCAAGGACCTGGAGATCGCGCAGCTGCATTATAAGTACGGTGTACGGATGCGGCTTTGGGGGGAGGGTCGCGAAAGGATATGTTTAAAATACAACATTTGGTTAGGAGGTTAGGGGCGTCCTCCTGGCATTCCATAGCTCAGTTACTCGCCCTCCCCTTCGACCAGTGGAGCTTTACCTGTACGTTATCGTTGCAGTCTTAGTCGTTAGTCTGTGAGATGGTCTTTGTTTGCGCCTGCTGTGTTAGTCAGGCGGCGGTGGAGCCGCTTAATACAGCAATCGGACAACATGGTACTTGCAGCCTTCGGTAAAATGCTCGGCGCCCATGACAGGTTTTCTGTGCCCCATGAGGAAGTCCGTTGCTCATCCTAACCTTCCCCCCTGATCCCCCGTATTTCGTCCTGCCCGTCCCACCCTTTGCCTAGCTATGTCAACGAAATGAAGCAGCGCGAGGAGTTCATTTGCACGGAGCTGCTGCCAACGCTGATGCCGGCAGTGGACAGGTGAGAACTGAGGAAGCGGATGGGGACCCGTTGCAGACCGGCTGCAGCCAACAAGCCCACCACTAACACCACCTCCACTACCACGACCACTGCCACCACTGCCGTGTTGAAGCCCGCGTGTGATGGACAGTGCATTTGGTTTGTCCTTGCTTTTCTCTCACCGCATCTCAAGATTTTGTTCCGAATTCCGGACAGACACGTGCTTCCGTCCGCTCTTTGTGATTCGCTTGCTAACCGGGCAGTGTTATGTGCCCCCTCCCCACCCTCCGCAGCGGCCTCAAGGACTCATATCGGGAGGCGCAGCAGCTGCGAGCGGAGCTGCCCTTGGCGCGAAGGGACCTGGATGCGCTAGCAGGGGCGTGTGCAGTGCTGGGTTTCAGTCTGCAGGCATATCGGGACAGGTGAGGGTAGCAGGGGTGTTTGGCTAGGGGTGTATGTGCGCGTGCGTGGACAGGTGGGTGTCTGTAAAGAGGATGGGTAGGTGTGAGGGTTGAAGGGTGCCCTGGCCATCTCCTCCCTTGCTTTCATCCAAACCCTCTGTAGCCCTGAGAGACTGAAACACGTCTCCTCTCTCTACCCCCCACAACCTGGCAGGGAAACACACGCCGTGTGTGTGAGCTGCCAGACCGACTCTGATTGCCCAGATGACTGGGCCCGCTTCGCCAACCACCTGCCGCCGCTGCCTCCCCGGCTGTCGCTATCGCTACCCGCGCTGGTGGACACCATTGTGCGCATTTACGTGCGCGCGTCAGGGACGGTTGAGGTGAGCGGGGAAAGCAGGCGGAAGCGGGCCGGGAGGAAGCGAAATGGATTTGTGTTTGGAAAGGAGGACCGTCTCAAGAGCAAGCTGGGGAAGCGGGGTGTGGTTGATGAAGCGAAAATCGGTGCCCAGGTATCAGAGTAGGGTGTTCCTACACCGCAACTGGGGGCGGGGATTATGGCGAAGAGGGGGCCATCTGGCGTGGGGTTGGGACATGTCGGTAGGACCCTCAAGCGCACCAGACGTATTCCCGCCAAGCATGTTGGCAAGGCGCGGATGCGTGGCCGCCTTTTGCACTCAGCCTCCCATATGTCACAGTGTCCCTAAAGCCTCGGAGATCTTGACTCCACCTCTTCCACTTCCGGGCTGAAGATTGAGTGTCCCATCTCGACTTACTTCTGATTGCTTCCGTGATGCATCACAGCAGAACCAAACAAACGAACAAAACAAGAGTCATAGGACCCCGACGTTGAACTCCCCCTCTTTCAAACAATACCCCTCTATACGCGCACGCACACACCGCATACACGCGAACGCATCTGACCGGCCACCACTCAACCAACATGGCGATATGTGAGTGGCACTAACGGCCAGGAGTAGTGACGTTGGATTTCGAAAATCCACTTGTTAGGCTTGGAAACGAACTGTCACGAAACTATTACGTCTAAAGCGTGTGGGCCTAGCTTAAATCATACACAAAGGTTGGCCCCGTGGCCGACCACCGATGTTGCTCTCCGCAGGGGTCACCTAACCCCTGGCCCTCCGTAGCTGGGCATGTGGCGTCTACGAAAAACTGCATTCACTAGCAACAAGCATAATCATCTTTGCTGGTGCTCGCTGGTACTTCCATCGAATATTCACGACCTCTTTGGTGTTCTAATCTCCAATCCTCAGGAGGTCCCGACGTGGGGCGCTCCTCGTCATGATACCATCCACGATGCCATTATGGCCCACTACACGTCGCAACGGGCCCCGGGGACATTCCAGTTGGAGCTGCTGAAGGAACCGGAGTCACCCATCTCCCGCTTGCTGTCCTCCGCTATCGGCCAGGCACGAAACACTAAGGTACGGCATTTCTGAACATAGATCGTGAGGGCGTGGAAGGGGTAGGGTGCGGAGATCTGGCGAACGTTGGGGTTAGCGATTGGTCGAATATGAGCCCGGAGAAGAGCAACGTAAGGTCCCTGTGAGGTGGAAGGTACCGATGCTGCGTCTGCTTGTGTATGAGATTGTGGACCTTTCCTCGGGGTATCCCCACTATTCGTCTCACAACTCTCACTCTCATTCATGTATGTAACAGGTCGCGGGATTCCTATACTTCTTGAACTTGTCCCCGGAGGGAGTGCACTGGCGCTCCCCCACCTGGCATTTCTTCCTTCACGTGCTGCACTGCCTGCGGGTGCTGCTCAGCGGCACCTGGCGCATCGTCACCAAGCGTTGGGCCACACCGGACGGGGTCCAGGTATGGCGTATGGGAAGTGAATGGCGCGAAGGGGCAAGAATGAAACGGGGAAACCTTGGAAGATAAGTTGGGGCGCAGGCGTGCTGTGCAGAGCAAGACGGGCTCCCTAGGGTGCAGGAGGAGGGGAAAGAGGCAGGACGGGGGACCACGGCTTTTTAAGGATTGCGCCGGTGATCCGGTGTTCGGCGTATTACGGACCTGAGATCCCATCCTTAATGCACCATCCCCCGCCCGCCCCTATATTTTGCCGTGCAGATTCCCATGCCTGCCGTACTGGATCTGGTGGGCAATCTGTTCAACGTGCAGAGCCCCGGGGACCTGGACGGGGCACTAAGTGTGCGGCTGGCCGCTATAGTAACACCCGGGGTGGCGGGGCCGGCAGTGGACCTGGATGCGCTCCTGCTGCTGTTGGTGCGCGAGTACAACGCGGGTGAGTGGCCAGCAGGTTCAATGGGCAGGGCTTCGTGGAGCGCTGTGCCGGGGCCAGTGGGCGATGTAATGGCGGCGACGCGCCACAGTTTAGATGGTGAAGTAATTTTGCTGCTTGGGTTGCTATCACCCTAGGATGGAGAGAACCAACCCTCCTATTCGTCATAATATCATATTGGCCCTCCTTCCCTCCTTCCCCCCGAACTTCGCTCCCTCTCTTCACGCCCCAACCTCCCCCTCTACCCAAACCTCAGGCAATTGCCCTCGCAACGCGCTGCTCTTTCCCCGCCGACTTACCGACGGACAGCTCTTTAACATCTTCAACTCGTTGGGACACAACACGCACGTCGCCGCGCTCAAGTCAGCGCTGGCGGGCCAATACATCGGCCCCGCTGCGCCCTCTAGTCCCACCACCAGCATCAAGCGCGCGACGTCACCTGGCCGACCGACGGCCCCGTCATCGCCGTCCAGGTCCGCGGCGACGGCCACGCCGTTATCGCCGGAGGCGTCAGCCGCTGCCTTTGGCGCTGGACTACTGGTGGCGCAAGGGGATATCCTCCACCCGTACGGCGACATCGGCAGTGATTCGGCGCGTGGCAGCAACGCACCGGGGTCGCCGACGCTGCCGGACCAGCAATTATACAGCAATGTGCCCGATATGCTGTCGCCGCCGCAGCCGCAACCACAGCAGCAGCACGGCGGCGAAGGCCGTGAGGATTTTGACGCGGCGGAGGCCGCGGGGACGACACGACAGAGCGTGCGGTGGGGCCCACTGATGCCGATGACTGGCCCGGCACCCACACAACCTGCCGGCAATATGACAGTCAACTTTCAGATCAGCCATGACCACCACTCCACCGCCGTGGTGCAGCAGGCTGCGACCTTGGCGCAGGGACAGGGACAGGCGGCGGGGTCATCGACACAGGCCTGGGGAGGTGTTGCTACTGGGTACTACACGGATAACGGTAACCGCCTGACGGCGCTGCCGCCGCCACCGCCGCGGCCGCGCAAGTACTGAGATATTGCGCTGTACAGTCCTCATGGTCCTGTAGGACGCTGCGCTGCGTTTATGTCCGTCCGTTGGCTCAGGTCCAAGGACGGGAGGAGAAGGGGGATGCCTTGCGGAGATGATGATGTTAACGAGGACGATTTGAAGAAGCAGCGTCGCTTCGGTCCCTGTGCGCTTTGGTTGGCGTAGTCTGTCTGTCCATATGTATGCATGCACATATGTATATCCGTACTTACGTACACAGCATCCGCTTGTGAAACCCCTGAGTGTTACGTTGTTACTTGCTGTCTCTAAACATAAGGGAAGAAGGGGGAAGTACTCCGCAGGTATGTCTTTGCACCTAGCGCTGTCAGGAAATCACTTACCTGGACCAACTCCCGCTCCGCTGTCTCTGAACAAACGGGACACCTGGGGCTGGTGACGGTTTGGGTTTTGGGAGATACGGGAAACGAGCCATTTCGGCATTGGCGAATTGGGGCACTGCATGTGCCTGGATCCAGGTGGGCACAGGGGGGAAGGAACTTGAATTGAGGAGTTAGATCACATTGCATTTGTCGAAAGCTATTCCGCGTCCTCGACTAGGGGCCCACAGCGAGATCACATAGGTTGTTCACCACAATGGGTTGACCAGCAGGCCCACCTACAGCATTCTCATCACACGATCCAGCAGGCGGCTCCCCTGCATGAACTTGAGGGAGGTGTGAAGAAAGCTCCGGCCCAGTACAGTCCATTGTTTTTGCAGGGTGTGATCTGGCTCCAGCACGGTAGGGGAACGGTTGGAGCTCGAGTAGGCAGGGAGGTGCGCGCACATTTGTTTGCCACACGTGTATGGAGATCTAGCAGAGTCGAGAAGGCTGATACACAAGGGCTTGATGGCGGGATAGGGCGGCGCTGGGTGGTCTCTGGAGGACGGCGTTGGACAGGGGGCTTGCGTCCGCCAGGACACATCGCTTCGCGGCAGCGGTTGGGGCGTACCTGAGGTTGAGTTGAGCGACTAGACCTCGGGGGAGCGTCGTCTTGCTCCCGCAACTGCCAGGTTGACGACCGTGGATTTGGAGGGGAGAGCATATACTGCTCACCACGATGTGATGGCCTAGGCGACAAAGACTGGATGGACCGTGGCGGTCAGGTCATGCTTGAAAGGGTTATTTAACTGCTTCATCAGGCTCCATTACTCAAAAGGATGCGGGATGGGGGGCCCGCAGGCGGTATGGCTGTTGATGCGATGCAGAAGACGATAAAATCCATTTTGATGTTGGTAATAGGGGCGATGACATAGTGGCTTTCATACGAGCGCGTGTGTAATCCCTGCAGACGCTTACTGCATGTGCTCATTTTGCGTTGTTCAAGCTAATGGATTCGCATCCATAGCAGTATGTTGTAATAATCGTGACCAGTGCTTGCCGTGCCAGGAAGGAGGCATGCAGTGCCGAGGAGTTCGCGGAAATTGTACCCCGGGTCCCCCAACCCCTGCCATGGGTCTTCGCTGCGTGAATAAACCTGGCTTGCTCATGCTGGTGATGAGACCTGGTGCGACCGCAGTAACGGCATCCAGTACAAGAAGTACTTTGTTTGATACTGCTATGGCGGTTCAGGGTTGAGGCAGTATTGCTATGCTCTGTTGTCCGAGCCGCCGTCAAACATGTTATATCACCCAGCTTCCCAACCTATAAGGCCTAGCTTCGCCCGCCCGCACAAATCCAAAGCAATACTCCAACCCGTATGGCCGCATAATGTGAAAACTTCGCTACGGGCATACTACTGCCTGCCCTCCACGGAGTTGGGGAGAGCATCACTCTACCAACTGAACCAGTTTACTGTAGTCCGCGATATCCCATGGTTCAGGTTGAAATAACCACCTTGCTGCCGCCAAGACGCGCCGCACGTCGTCTCACAATATCGTGGCTCCCTCCGCCAGGCACGACCGCTTGCACTGTGCCGTGACTCAACGGGGCCGCAATACCCCGGTGTTCCACCACCACTAATCCGGCAGCAGCAGTTTTCCGTAAAACCCTTATACAGAAACAGGTCCCCCATTTACTCGACGCTCTTGGCTACGCAAATTAATGTTGGGGATGAAGCTAAACCTAAAACATTAAAACTAAGACTTACGATTTATGCAAGGATCAAAATCGAGACTAAGAGTTTCACGCCCCCATCGCCTTACTAACCTCCCAGCTCGCCTACCCACACGTCAGCAGGTGGGCTAACAGGCGCATGCCCCTGTGTCCCTCTGGCATCTATTCCAGCTCTGCTCCGCTCGACCTTGCACCGTCCCTACCCCAGGCTCACCGGTTGCCCCTGTCGTGCCCACATTAGCTACCGGGCTGTGGTCAAGCAGCAAGTGACACTGGTGTCCTCCGGTCTGTCAAATTATGGCGCTCATGCATAACTGGGCATTGTGCTTCTCAGCGCCCCATGCCCTTGCTATACGCCTTAATTTGCGGGCTGTCTCAACCCTGCTTCCTACGCCGTCGTCTCCCCTTCCTAAGTTCCCTGGCAATGGTACAGGCGCATGTTCGCAGACGCTCCTTCGCGCTAACACTTCTCAACGCTGCAAGCCACGTAATATTGCCTCAACCGCCAAAATAGCATCGCTTCGCACCTGGAACAATATATTGACATCTAAGATGATAGTCCGCCACAGCTCTTCGATCGGACTGTCCTCCACAAGGGCCCCGCCTCCACCTGGCAACAAAGCCTCCAGCTCTGCATCGACGTCCATATGCATCCAGTCAATGTATTCGGGGCTTTCGGCCGTGGCATATACAGGCAGCGAAATAAGCTTGAGTGAGGTGTATTGCTGTAACCGAGGCTGCGGCGTGGCAGGCCGGGCCATTTCAGACCTGGCATTCACCGCCGGTACCGCAGCAGCCGAGTGTGCTGCTGTCGCAGCGCCCTCAAATGCCGGCGGCTTTGTGCGGATGAATCGTGGGGCTACCGTGCGGGCCGGGGCCGAAGCTATGGCGGCATTCCATGCAGGGCGTGAAGAGCAGCAGGGTGTCGTGCTGGAGCTGGCGCGAATACCTGGGTGAACAGCTGATGCCGCCTGCTTTGGTCGTTGCCACGAGAATGCGCCAGTCATTGTTGTGGTCACCGCGTTCGGACCTCCACTGCTGTTGCTATTGCAGTTGCTGCTGTTGCCATTTCCTTTGTTGCTTCTCAGACTGCATGTTGCCGTTGCATTCGGGGCGCCCACTGTCGTGCTGGCCTTCCGACACGCCATGCCAGGCGGGGCTGTCGTGCCGCCAGTTTGAGGCCATTGCGGCTTTGCGTGATCGGCTGCTGATGCCGTTGCCGTTGCAATAGCGCCCGAAGTATGTTCAATAGCAGCCATGGTCCAAGCATTGGTATCTGCGTTGCTCGAAGGCGCTATGAGATAGCCGCTGTACGAAATCGGGCTCTTGATTACCGAGGTCGTAGCCCGTGTAGCCATTGAGCGAGCTGCGGCAGCTCGGGTCGCCTGGCGAACACCATAAACACAAAAACGTATACCAAATTAGCGGCATCCCCCACAAGCCAACCGCACCGTTATTCCCAACCTACCTTACGCGGTGTAATCCCAAACGTTTCCTGACAGGTGCGAACGGCGGCAGAAGCCGCTACCTTCGCACCCTTTACATCGCGCAACAGGCCCCTGCCGATCATTAAAGGTGGTGATGATGGGGATACCACCGAATTGAAGGTTCCACAACAACTGGATGAAGCCCTGCTGGCAGTCGCCGCCACTGTTGCCGCCGCAGCAACAGCTGCGCCAACCGGTGCTCGTGGAATTACAACGTCCGCGGCGCTACCTGCGCCCAAGCCACCCGGCATCAGCGTCTCTAGCTCCTTGTCGATGTTGACGTCCTGCCAAGAGACATCAGCGAGGATGTCTTCAAGAGTCGCCCCGGCCAGTAGGTTCAACGAAGGCAGATCTAGAAGTAGCTTTGAAGTGGGCGACTCGATGCTTCTGTCAGCCGCGGCAGTGGTGGCCTCAGACGTGCCCTCCTCCGCCGCTGGTACCACCAGTACGTCGAGGGTCGCGTTATCCGCACCAAAGCCTTGGCCCCCTTGCAGCCCGTTGCCGGCTGTGCAACAGATCCACCAGCAGGCGATCAGCCAGACCGCCGCCCAATGCCACCCAACGTTGAGATTTGGGACAGCCCATGGCGACGCAGAGACGGCTTCTGATACTGTTGCCTTTGCGGGGTCCCCCAGGGCGCAGGTCCTGCGGGTCCAAGTTGGAGGAGTCCAGGTGAGGATGGACGATGGCGGCACCTCAAGCAAAAGGAAAGTAATCAGTATTGGGGGTTCGGCGCAGGACGGGAGGGGCTTTTGTGGATAACCTGGACCATGTCGCGTTTGCCCTCCATCGCGTTTGACCAGATGGATACCAGGTGAGGTGCACGGCAAGGGGCGTGCGCTTCGCACAGCCCGCACAGAGGGCCAGTAATTGCTAAATCAGTAGCAAATGGGTATGGTCATTCAGATATTGACATACCGCTTCATACCGCGAAATTCACAAGCAGCCTGGCTGATCGCAGACCTCGCAGGCCTGCTGTTGCACCATCCACCGAATCAATGCCCACCCACGCACCAGCTCGCATCCGTCCACCGGACCATGAGAATGATGACGAGCACCACTGAAAGGCCCAAACAGATCAAAACGCCGCTCTAGGGGAGAGGGACGATGACAGGGATTTTGTTGAAAGGAAGCGCGCGTACGTATGGAAGTAGGGAAACAAGTTCGTGGGGCGCCACCCGAGCGAGAAGTACGCGCCACCCCACGCAGTCCAAACAACTCCGGTCGACTCCGGTATTCCATATTACCGTCAGGAACACTTTTGAGTGTTGCCGAATGCTGCCTATTGATGTATGACGCCTTAACACTGAAAGGCCCGCGAGCAGATGATAGAATAGTCATTCTGACGTCGAGATAATAGCTACACACTCCAGGTCCCCTGACGTCTGCTTTCTCCTTCCACCCACCTGTACCGCGATGCTAGTCAATCCCCTCCGTTGGTTCGGCGCGAGCCTGCTGCCAAAGAACCGGCGGACTGTGGCCATGGTAGTCTGCATCGTCGCTGTCGGTTCCGCTTGCTGCATTTCCGCATTAGTGAGCAAGCATCGTTGCTTCAATTGCCGGAACAGCAGCACTCGGCCTATCGGCGTGTCCTTAACTTCCGGACGGAGTACCTGACCGCCCGTGGGCTGCAGCATGCACCCGGGGCATACCTGATGAAAACGATTGGGTACAATTGGGCGGTTCTCAACGC
Source organism: Volvox reticuliferus (assembly GCA_019650235.1). Lineage (NCBI taxonomy): Eukaryota > Viridiplantae > Chlorophyta > Chlorophyceae > Chlamydomonadales > Volvocaceae > Volvox > Volvox reticuliferus. The sequence continues at coordinate 620,108 of BNCP01000062.1, read as the reverse complement.
CACAAACCCCTAGTTCGCCTCGATGGCTTAAGTTATGAAACTGTTTATCAGGCTGGCAACCATAAATAGAGGTATCAAGGTGCGAAGTCAGATTCTGCACACAGTGCCCTGGTTCTGCGCTGACGGGCGTCCTGCCCTCATCTGAGCGGCAGAACGCAGTATGGCAGGTGCTACCGTGGGGCCAGGCGTTCCCGGGAGGAGGGAAGGGATAATATGAAACGACATCAAATAATGAATTACACGATTACCTAAGCCAAGTGTTGGTTGGATTGCGGTAGCAAACAGGACATGCAAGACGGGGGTAACCCAAAAAGGTAACCCAAAAAGTAACCAAACATAGCTTCCGAGGCCATGTGACTCACTATTCAGGCCCACCATATGATATAGTTAGTTTCATGACGCGAGGCGTATCCGATATGCCTTCTTTTCGTTTACGTCCACAATTGCTTTTGGAGAGCTTTAGTTATGAACCCACGAGCAATAAGGAATGCAGTTTAGCGCAATAGAGAATTTGCGAACAGGTTGAAGGCACAACCTGCATTTCCTAGCAGGATCTCGTCAGCAAGCTGTGAGTTCGACGGGACTTCCACGAATAAATTACGGCGCTGTGGAAACCACGAATGCAAGCAGTGCATCAACCTTCGCAGATTTCAAGCAGAAGCAGATAATAATTTTTAAAAAGAGAGCTTTGTAGGATGTCTGGGAGGCTTGTCCGTCGGGAACGAGCTCCTGGTCGCGGCTGGATGTGGGCGGTCGAATAAAAAATAAAAGAAGGCCTATGTGAAACCCACTAAAACATCACATGGCGTGGATGAAGCGGCGCCGGTCGAAGACTATCTGTATATCTTACGGTTTGTCAAAGCGGTGCTTATCTAAAAGTTATTTGGACGCCATGGCGTCACGAACTGTATGCATACCGCGTAGCACGGATCCACCTGGATCCAGATGAGCAAGAGGATAGCATACAGGATCATGTTACCGCCATGCAACACCCTCAATATCACATTCTTTTATAAAAACATTCACTTAAGTCATATGTCCTTCCAGACGGCGAGTTTTGCCTGTTTCCAGTCTTCCATGGCAAATGGACATGTCTCGTGACTGTGAGCTATGAACCAAGAATCATAAATAATTATTACTTATATAATTATGGATAGCGCTGATCTGGTGGGTGTCGCTGCTAGTTGCGTCATAGGCTGGCCACATGGATAATTGAATGCCGTGGAGTTCGCGAGAACCCCAGATTTTGTGGATTTTGCCCGCTTATTCATTTGACATGATAAAGCGTTGTATAAAAGATGTTAGCACTTGGCGAGAGAGGAGCTGATTTATCCCACCTGCTGAATGTACATGCAACTATCCTGCCTTGCCATAAACGTATCTGGTACAGACCTCATCTGGTGCGACAACACGAAGAAGTTGCCGTCTGAAGCGATCACCTTTGGGAGAATTAAATGTAATGCATGGGGGTCACCGATCGCGTCGACCAAGACGTATGGAGAGCGATTCATCATCCTGCAAGAATGCCCCAGCGGATGACCACGCGGGAGGTCTGGGCCCGAGCAAAGCTGTATTCGCTAATATCATTAACGATGACATAGGGTATGGCGTTGTGCTGCCCGACGCTTTGCAACGCGCACGCCCCCAAAATGACGAGGCGCCAGTAAATGACGAGGCGGTGAAAGTAAGCTGTAGGCACGACTGCTTATCGAGCAACGAGGCGGAGTCTATCTTTGTAGGCGGCAGGAGCGGAGGTAAGATACTCGAAAGCGTGCTTTCAGATTTTTTCTTTAACTTCTTTGCCTTTCTTGTGTGTTGCATCAGGTTGCATGGTTGCGTATTTGCACCTTTATAACAACCTTTATGGTATCATCCGGCGTGGTCAGCACGTCATATTCCGAAGGAAGTAACCTGTCGCTATGCTGTAACCTTCCGCCCAATGCAGCGCACATTTAACGTAGCTAGGTATCCGGTGTCATGCATGCACAGTGTAATGCCCGGCTGGACCAGGTCATTCGGATTGGCAGAATGGGGCAGAAGGCATCATTAAATAAAATGTGATGTGGGTCACTCGCAAGGATAGATGCACGCCCCACTTTGAAAGCGCAAAAGAGCTGGCGCTGGTCGCAGCAGCGTCGTGCATACGCATCATGATCCTGACGACATCCCTTGCCTATTGCTTGCTTGAGATTGAGGCCGTCGTTTGTGTGCGGTTTTGAAAGGTAAACACATATCCGTAATATATTTGTCATTTCATGGTGCTTGTCGCATTGGCCTTCGCTGCATTTACTTGGCTGGCCAATGCCGTGGCCCTAACTTGCATTGCTGATAGGCGAGTGCTGCAGTGGCAACGGCGATATCAGCATCGCACCCATAAAACAGGTTTTGTACTGCAATCAAGCGTTCCAAGATGTGATGGACTTGGCGGTGAAGGTGGGCGCAAATGTCTGCGAGTAGTATAGATGGGTCAATAGAAGGAAAATAATGTCCGTCGGTCGCTGCGCAGTTTAACGTGCATATCTGAGCGGATCATTAGCCACGATCTAGGCCGTCGAAATCGTAAGCCGTGGCATGGCTATGACGTGCTATGAAGACTTGCCTTGGCTTGGGCAGCCACCTTTTTCCGTGACCGAAGCTTGCGTGAACATGCGACATTACGAACTATGCTCCCTGCTGCATGCATGTCTTAGTCGCAGGCCAGTACCATAAGTGACAACGGACCAACTGTCGAGCCAGCAGCGGACGTTACGCGCGTGTTTGAGCGGTTCGAGGTAAGCGAACGCCCTCTACTGCCATCTAGGTGCGCCCATCCTGCCGGAGATGAGTTTCCTGCTCTGCTCAATCCTATTACGTCGTATCAGAGTATATATGGGTATCATGCGTAATCCATCCGAGGATAACTAGAGTCATCGGCAGTTGTTGTTTGCTTCATCGTCCTGCTGCCAAAATGTTGCTAGGCACTGACCCCTGATACTAGCTCCCAAGCTACCCGTAGCCTTAGTACGCCTTGTTATAGGGCGCCCATCCGGTGCGTGTTCCCTATGCTTACCGTCCCCAGAATGGCAGCGGCCAGTCACGTGCGCGAATTGTGCGCGTGGAAAGAGTGCAGAATGATTGGCTGTGGACCCGCTACTGCAGCAGGCAAGGCGGAGTGGGGCATGTGCGAGTCCGCACATTGACAAAACAGTCCTAGACTATACTATCATGGCTGTTGTTAGCTGTTTGTGTTTGGATGACACGCGTGCTGGCATGCTGAGCAAACGTATGTGTTTCATTACCCGCCTCATTCCTTTACACCATGCACCAATGCAGGAGGGAAGAGGCTAAACTTGTAAATGAACGGTATCTCTGGTGCGGACTCAACACTGTGAACCTAGGCAATGTTGTTGTGCGGGGATTCGGAGCCCTTGGCATCCACAGGTGAGGGGTTTGGGACGGGGTCAGGCTTGGTCAGACGCGCCCGAGGTATAATTCTGAATTGATTGGGGGTTAAGCATCTGTCTCCAGGTGCTGGGGCAGGGTGAGATGCCATCAAATCTACTCGCATGCATATTATGCTGTCGGCCCGGTGCTTATGGCAGGGGACCCTTGTTCGTAGCCAATACGGCTTTGGCACTCCATAACGCGGAAGAAGAGGAGGGGCAGCTGCAGCAGATGCTGGTCTCGGCGGCCGCAGTTGAGCCGACAGCAACAGCGGCAACGGTTCCAACGAAGGCAGGAGGCCTCGTGCCGAAGCCGCCTGATATTCAACTAGGGCTAGCAGCTGATGCGACAAGGAACCACAGTGAAGCAGCTACGACGGCTGCCGCCACAGAAACCTCTCTCCAAGGCTTGCTTTACAGGTTCAAAATCCCATGGCTCTCCAGCTCAGGTGCGTGGGCGTCCATTCAATTTAACATCGTAGCATTTTATGGACACATATAATGAGCCGACAAATGCTTACTGCTGCATTGTCTCATCTCGCTCTTTGGAGTCTGGGGAATAGCGGGTTGCCAGGGCTATCTGCAAAACAAAATTCCATCCTTCAGCAATATAGACACCCCCTGCTGTCCCTGCGGGAATGAATAGTCACCGATATAGGAATTTGCTGGATTTTTCGACTTGCAGTAAAACACGTGGACGAGTCTCCTGCACCACCTACGGTTGCAGCGCCAAGCCCGGCGGTGGCGGCAGCTCTGCAACAAGCGCAGGGGCCGCAACCTCTTATCCTCGTGCAGCCACCGCTGCAGCGCCAGATCATCACCACAGCATCGATGCCCTATCGTGTCCCCTCGCCTGACTTTCCCGGTAAGAGCGGCGCCGTGCTCTTGTGCCGCGTGGTTCTGGGCCACATGGCCATCGGCATCGGTGACGGGCACGAGTTGCCACCGGACGCTGATTCTGCGATGGACATGAAGATGATGGCTGCCTCAATGGAGAAGCGAAACACTACGGCGGCGTTGGTAGCTGGGGAGAAACGCGCACTGCAGAGCGATTGTGGAGCTGCCGAAGACCTTGCCTGGTCGATGCGAGGAGCGTACGCCGATGACCTGGCGGTCGTGCTACGTTGTGCTGCCATGCAGGCGTACCCCGAGTTCATTGTGCACATCGACTGACGTTTGTGGTATCACTGCGTGGTGATTTTGGCACGAAACGAAACTTGACATTGTTGTCGTGACGTGCTAAGATGGGGAATCCCTCCGGAATGCAGGAAGTCATGGGTTCAATATGTTTCCTTTTCATAATTGCCGCGGAATACGTATCTGTGTACGATCAAGGACTGCCGGCCATGTGTTAATGTGCAGGCGGTGAAGATGCGTGCATGCTATGACAATCTCTTGGTCGCGCGTTTCAAGAGAGAGCTTTTAAGGGTATCTGGAGTTTAGCTTTTTGCAGGATTTGACTTCGCCTTTGCGTGCCGGATTATGACGCCCTACCGAAGCTACTATGTCTGGTGGGTATGTGTGGCCCGAGAGCACTGTTATTTTGATGTGGGTTTGCCCGGGTTACGGACCGGCATGCATTCGTCGTCGGCGCATGATTTTTATACGCATGAGTTCCTAAGCCAGTGATGTCTCGTAGTTTCCTGAAGCTTCATCATCAGGCGCAGGCTTGGGTCAGCTGCGGTCTTCTATGATGACAGCGTATTGAGCTCCCTCTGGTACAGGTCCCGATAATATGTCCATGTAAATAAGTACCTGTACTGTCAGGCCCTCACAGCCAGTCCACGTTACGCATCGGTGCACGGTAACGGCCAACATATTCGTTACCCGTACGATATCCATAGTCCGTACATGCTTAAAGACATATTTTTCAGGACGAGAATTTTCGCTTAAGTTTTTTGGGCAGATCTTTATGCATATGTAGCTGGAGCTTATATGGAAAGTAAAAGATCCTTATTTTGGGGGGGAGAGAGAGAGATTCGCCGGGTACATTGCCGTTGGGAGCTTGGGACTCAGCTTTAACGGACTAACAGAAACGGTTTTGAAGTTAAGACAGTGTACCTTGAGAAACGACGCCAGAACATAACTTCCAAATTATTACTGCATCTAGGCCGCTCGTTGGGCATGCGCATGCGCCACACGTCAGTGCGCATTTCGCAACTTAGGACACCGAGCCTTACGAGAAGTCGCCAACATGGGCAGGGAAAAGGGTAAAAAGGAAAAAGAGAAAAGCAAAAGTAAGAAGGCCAAAAAGCACAAGAAGCACAGGCGGCGGTCAAGTTCGGGCAGCTCGGATAGCGACGGTAGGGTGTCTATTACACATGACTCCGACGCAGGCAAAAATATAAGACGTTTTTCATTTTCAGGTCATGCGGAGGGAGCGGAACAGCAACTTGCTCGAGAGCGTACTGCCGTTAGCAAGCTGCGTGACATCCTGTCCAGCTACCCAGCGGTCCGGAAGGAGCTCCGCGAGGCAAGTTAATTTTGATATTTCGGATGATAACCTTTACTTTCAATACAATCTTAGTTCCCTTGGTGTACTGCAAAAACACGGCGACACCTTCGAGCTCCTCCCCACGCATAGATGCTGTGGCGGGTGGATCAAGGCGAGGCGGCCAACATCTCCGGCGTTCCTGACTCGGACCTGAAAGCCAGTCTGGCTCAACTCCTAGAACTGCTACGCTTGCGGCGCAGTGATAAGGTTCGTAGGCGCCGACTGCGTGTCCTGGGCGGTCATTATCCTGTATTCGGCGAGATTGGGGCTGACATACGTTAATCACGTCGAAACGACGCACTTATAACACGCCGGAAGCTCACCTTGAGGTATCAAATTAGTAATTACACTTTTGCCAGGCCTGGCATCCCTTGTCCACAGGGCATCTACGGCCTTCTCAACCGCAGCGCGAAGATTCTGCCAATAGTGGGGTTTGTCTTCGACGAGCCGCCACGGCAACAGTCACACCCGGTGAAGGCTCCCATGGCGACATTGAAGCAGGGCGAATTTGCAACAGAAACTGATGGTGGAGGGTCTACATTCCCCGGGAAGCCTGAATCGGCACCTGACGTGGGCCGCTCATGTCATACAAGTCCCGTAGGGCCTATAGGCCCTGTCGTGCCGGAGTCAGCGATTCCTGTCACCACCGTCGCATTGGATGAGGACACTGGCATTTCAGCTAGGGAACGGAGTGCCGGGGAGGCTTCCCAGCAGGGAACGTCTGTGGCTAGGGTCAACGAGGATGGGTTTCAGGCGGAGGATGCGGCGGCGTCTGCAGCAGCAGCAGCGGGCCCCGTTGCCCCGCGCCGCGTCGCTGGCCCCGCCATGCCGCCGCGGGAACTTCTTGAAGCGGCTGCTGCGGCGGCGGAGGCATTGCAAGCGGCGGGGCCGCCGCAGAATGACAATAGCGATGACGGTGGCCTGTTAGTGGGGCCGCCGCCACCGGAGCTCGTTGAGGAGCTGGAGGCCACGCCGCAGGACGAACGGGAGGCGGAAGTGGTCCGCATTATGAAGGTAAGTGCTGACTGTGGCATATGGTCTGTGTCCACCTTGCGGTGGCATGAGTTTGCCTGCCTGGGAGCCTGTTTGGCCTGCTGCTGGCTAGGCTGCACAAAAACAACGGTGCGACAGGTGGTTACCTGATCACCTGGTTAACGGTCCTGGCGGCGGCCCGCGGCTTCGTCCTCTTGTACATGCCATGGGCTGATTTGTCACGACAAAAAACCTGGCACCGGCATCCATGTCTGGCGTACCCCTTTTAATACAGGTGCTGCGTGACCACAACGCTGCGGCGACCGGACCCAAGCCTCAGGTGCAACTCACCACCGGCCCCGACGCTCACGGCGCGACTGTGGACGCGTACTCCGTGCTTGGGGTATCGCCTTCTACCAGCGTTGGGGATGTCAAAAAGCGCTACATGCGGCTATCTCTGCTGATCCACCCGGACAAGTGCAGCCATCCCCTAGCCCACGAGGTAGGAAGAGGAACCCCGGTGTGCGGTGTGCGGTGTATCGCAGGGATTGAAGAACGGTTGGATAAAGTGGAGAGGAAATTGAAGGGCTGGCAAGGGGTAAGGGAAAAGGGAATAGCTTATTGATATATGTCCTTCAAACATGGGTCGCCGAGGTCGGAAGATGAAATTTCTAGCAACGCCCAACCCGCAAAGGGTGCCCTAGATGCAGGTTGAACGAGTCATTACCAGGCATTCGTGACACGTTTCACTAAAATCAACGCAAATCCATTACTCTTGGCCTCCTCCTTCCACCATTTCATATTTTTATCCTTTCCCTGCGTATCCTCCGCTTGTCTTTGGCTTCAACTGCAGCCGTAAGGTGCTGTCCATGCGAGCAGGGCAGCACCTTGAGTGCCGTCATGTGCAAATCCTAATTTGGCTCATGAAATCCTCTCAAGCTTCCCCCGGTCTGCCGCTATTCACATCCCACTCTGCAGGCTTTCCAGGCCGTCGCTGCCTCGGCTAAAGTACTTCAGGACTCCGAGGCGAGGTCCGCGTTGGACGAGCGGCGGGCAGATGCGGAGTTGCGGCGGCGCGCGGAGGCGGCAGCGGAGGCGCAGGAGCGCGAGCGGGCGTGGCGGGTAGCGCGGGGCGAAGAGGTTCCGGCTTTGGCAGGTACTGCAGCCCATAGCACGATCACCTATAAATGCTTTGGAGGATTTTAACCGCACAACCGCATAATCTCATATCACCGCATTTTTTTACAAACGCCCAGAGATCAAGGGAGAGAAGCTGAAGAGGTTGGGGGAGGAGACTATGCAACCGGGGAATTGATGCCACACAGTCTCTTAGCCACGCATTTTGCATGGCGATACAGCTCGTTGAGGTTTTTGCATTCCCGTCCTCGACCTACCGATCTTTGCATGCCAACCTAATGCGTGCCGCACGCTTACGCATATGTTACGCAGGACCGGTGGGTCCGTCCGGTCCGCAGCGTGAGACCTGGATGACGGAGCTGCCACCGGAGATGGTCACTCGGCCAGGCGCTGCGGGGCTTAGTCAGACCAGCGTTCGTGCTTTCAGCCAGCGCGGCAAGACGGGCCGCGGCGACACGTCCAGTTGGACGGACAATCCCGAGCAGCGCAAAGCCCGCGAAGCACAGGCGCTGCTAACGGCGGCGTCGCAGGCATATGTGCAGGCGCTTTCGGTGGCAGGCGACGGCGGTTGCGCAGGAGCCAGCAGCAGTGGAACAATGGCGGCAGCCGCGATGGACTCGTTCAACTCCGGATCACGCAAGAAGAGCCTCATGGAGGTGCACCTAGAGTTGCAGGTACGGGTCGATAAGGGGGTAGACTTCGTTGCTTGGCTCGGATCCAAGGCAATGCGTTCACAAGCAATGATGGCTCTTAGAAGGATGAAAGCAGATGCAATTTTGTCATTGGCGACCTGGAGCAGGATTTATTGCGGGACAGGGGACTAGTGATGACTCCATGACTGAGGAATAATTTTTGGCCGTGTAGATGGACGTGCCGTGATTTTCTGACAATAAGAGGCAGGCACACGGGGTTGGTGGTCTACCGAGGGAAGAATCATTTGGCGGTTGGCGTATGTGCGTATGTAGAGGAAAAACTTGCGAAGCGCGAGGAAGGTTGTGAAACAGAGCAGAAGAAACCAAGAGTTTATGCAGGATTTGCCAGCAAAGCACATTAGATCTTGGTGCCATTAGCCATTGATTTTACTATGGCGGCATTCCAAACTGAAGCAGCACTTCGTACAAATCTGCCTCCTGCATCGTGAGGTGGGCGGGCGCATGCCGAAGGCTGGATGAAAATTCACCCAGTCCATTTGTGTGGAAATATAATAAATTTACATGGCCCAAACAGTCATAATGTAGGCGGATTTATGAACATGGTGTATGAGTAGCAAAGAAGGAATGGATGCCGATGAGTATGCATTCGTGTATTTGCTGCAGGAGAAGGCCAAGGAGGAGGCACGCGCTGCCAAAAAAGCCGCTAAGAAACAAAAGACGAGCGACGGGGCTGCAAATGTGAATGAACGCGGCACTGGAGGCGTCGCCGAGGGGAACCAAGACTGGCCGTGGCGGCCATTTGATCGGGAGCGGGATTTGGAGATCAAACCCCGAGCTAAGACTGGGACCGACATCTTTAAGAATGCAACCACACTTGGATCCAAGTTTTCCGGTGGGGGCACCCAGAGACACTTTTTGTAACAGACATGGGCATAAGTAGCTCCTTTTCAGTTCAGTTGCCACAGTCAGTGACGCGATCTTACTGCGGGATCATGGCGCGTGGACGGTACGGCGTGCGGAGGCTTTGTAGCGACATGCGGCAGCAAAGAGGCGCAGATGAATGCTGTGAATACCGCAACGTCCGCTGCCAGGGGCTGCTGCAAGCCGTCGTACACGTTACAAATGCTTTCCGCTTTCTATCCTTCAGTGTCCCGGCCCGTCTGGCAACTTGAGGACCAGGTATACTTCTTATAAGTCCTTGTGCTTTTGAAGTATTAAGGCTCATCCACGAATTTCGAGCTTTACAGATCACATGGACCCAGACATGAGAATTTATGACATTAGGGGAACCCTGGTCGGGCCAATAATCGGGTGGCACAGGGCAGCCGGCAGCGGGCGGTGCCGTGACATGGACGCTCACGCCCCGTCTGACATGCACAATATAGCTGGACGAACGTCAGCTCATATTTTTCAGATACGAAAGTGCGAAAAAGAGGGTTTTGTTGAAGCTGCACAGGCAAATAAAGAAGATCAGGCAACGTGACACGAGCTCATTCTAGGCTGAAGGCCACCCATTGTCGTAATCGCACGCCCATGCGAGCCGCCTAATCACACGAGAAAAACGCATCGCTGCTCACGGAAGAAAACAACGCTTCCCAAGACACTTAAATTGTATTTATCTGAAACATCCGCCAGCATTTGACAGGGTGCGCTTTACCTGGCGCCTCGATTATTCAACAACCGCATAAATGTGTATGATTGCAGTCCTAATCCCGACAAAGAATCAGTGGATTACAAAAACGAAGCTGTAAAGTGTAAGCACTTTTCCCCAACTGCTACCCAGAAATCCAATCGTACATATTGTACGGGATGCACCTTGTTAAACTCAGATACATCGCCATATTTTGCTCATATGAAGTGATATCGTTCCTATGATGCTCAAGGAACTTTTCTGCTATAGTGGCGCGTGCGCCGTAGCTGGTTACATTCTTCAGGCCAATCCGAACAGGCGCAGTCCTGAACAACTGAACTTTTTGTTTTTGATATCCATGTCAGGAGTAATTTTGTAGCCTTAGTCTTAGGATGGTTCTTTCGTTGCTTTAGGGGGTGAATTGCGGCAGGCGGCAGAACAATATGACTTGCGCGCAGAGCAGAAGAGAGTAGCGTTCCGTCCAGGGCTATAACGGGAGTAGCATGGCGGCCATGGTGGAAGGCGGGGAGCTGCAGCCTGCGGAGACATACACGACAAGCACCACCACCTACTCACGGGTGGGACAGTGTTCTGGAGCTCTCTTTGCTTCGCTTCGGTTTATCTGTGCTTTTATTCTAGCTAGAAGCTTCATCTCTTCTCGTTTTGTGAATACCTTGAGTGCAAAATCCCAAAAGGGCAACTCATTTGCCTTTACGCGCAGTATGACGTCGTACTGGGCAGGGGCGCTTTCAAGACAGTGTTTCGTGCATTTGATGAAGGTAAATGCATGGAAATTTTCGAGCGGCTCCTGCCCTAGTCGGAGACATGTTTGTGTGGTGCGTCACGTTGATACGCGGCACTTCTGTTTTCTGGACAAGTTTTGGCAGATTGTTGTCACTTATGAGTGCACTGTTGGGGATTTGCCAGGCAACTTCTTGTGCCAAGGGTGTAAGCTTACAAATGTTGTGTGCCGGCGATCCGCGTTCCAGAGGAAGGCATCGAGGTGGCATGGAACCAAATCAAGGTCAATGATTTGGCGTCCTCGCCGGCTGAGAGGGAGCGTCTATGGGCGGAAATCCGCGTTCTTAAGCAGTTGAAACACAAGAACGTAAGGCAGCGATATGTTTGTAAGAACTTTTTAGGCTCATTGTCGAGATTGACGCACCAGTGGTGCCCTGCGCACAGATAATGACTTTCTACGATTCGTGGCTGGACAACAAGAATAACACCGTGAATTTTATTACCGAGCTTTTTACGTCTGGAACTTTGCGACAGTGAGTATCGCTTTGACGCCACATCCTATCGCACGGTAATTTTTTGCACGGGAGATTGCATGGATGGCTTGCGCCGCCGCAGCTGTTGCAACCCTTTACGGACACGGACCATCGCAGGTATCGCAAGAAGCACAAGCACATTGACGAGCAGGTGCTAAAGCGCTGGGCATGGCAGATTTTGCAGGGCTTGGTCTATTTACACGGCCATAACCCGCCAATAATTCACCGCGATCTGAAGTGCGACAATATCTTCGTTAATGGGACCTCTGGCGTTATAAAAATTGGTGATTTGGGCCTGGTCACCCTCTGTCGGGGTTTCACGGCGCCACAAAGCGTTCTGGGGACGCCCGAGTTCATGGCACCGGTGGGTAAATTTTTTGTTGGGGCTTAAACATCGGTTCCCTGGTTTGGTTTGGCACGCACACACATACACACTGTATGCCATATTCTGCCAACACAGGAGCTGTACGAAGAGAAATATGACGAGAAGGTCGATGTGTACAGCTTCGGGTATGTAGTGCTCGCTCTCGGTATTTCTCTATCTGCTTAGTTACAGCTAATTATTTATACCGATGTGCTTGCCCAGAATGTGCCTACTGGAGCTAGCAACGATGGAGTACCCGTATGCTGAGTGCAAAAACGCGGCACAGATCTACAAAAAAGTAACTCAGGTGGGAATTCGAACCTGGCTTTGGGCTCCATACTAGGGACATTGTTTCGATGTGTTTTCTAGATTCTTGTCTGATTCATGGTAATTGTCGCAGTAGTTTGTCTTGCATAAATTCTATGGCCTATATGTGCTGACTTCTCTGAGAGAAGGCTAGTTCTTGGACGAAAGTACGACAATGTCGTACTAGTGATTGTGAGTAGTTATGCAAGTCTATGGGCGCTTTCAACGGCGGACTAGGTTTAACTTTATAGTCGTTATGTATTTAGAGGCATGGACGGTATGGACCCACCAGCCCATCCATAGACATTCCTCGGCCTCATTGTGTGCACGCTAGGGCCTGAGTAAATAGTTGTTCCGGACTGGCTCCGGGTTTATTGGTGTGATGCATCAACCGGCCACTATATGCAACTTAAAACGTCGGTTACTAATACATTGCTGTCACAAGTTCAGAGTCGCTTAGTTTGTTGAAGCCATTCGTGTACAGCAGGTCACGTCGCTCGTGGCTTATCAGAATGTAACGTACTGAGGACAAGAAATTTTCCAATCGTTGTGCACATTGTGTTCCTCAGGGCATTCATCCAAGCGGCCTAGCGAAGGTGCAGAACACGGAGCTGCGGGAGTTTATCGAGCTGTGCATTCAGCACGATCCTAACCAGCGGCCGGAGGCACGGCAGCTGCTGAAGCACCCATTTTTTGAGTCAATACGCGCTCAGCTCAGCTGTGGTGGCACCGATAAGGCACCAGTGGATAAGGCGGAGTCCGCCACGGCAGGGAACAACACACCTGAGGTGTTTTCAGACGAGGAGCCAGCGCCGCCTGCAGCACCGGCGTTAAATGGCCCTTCCCAGCTCTGCGTGGAGGGAGATGGTGGCGTTACCGTAGCGGCCGGCACGTCGCCTATACTCCTACTATCCGCATCTGGGGAGTTGCCTATGCGGGCAGCGTCACCTGCATTGCCGCCTCGAGCCCCTTCGCCAGGCCTGCCGATGGCTCTGCCGATGGACTTAACTGGTGTACGGCCGGGGGAGTCGTCAACGGAGTTGCAGCCAGCCGGCGGCTCAATGGGAGTGCCGCAATCAAGTTCCAGCGTCGATCTTCGTTCCCCTGTCTTGCAGGAGCTGCCAATGGCATCCCTCCAGCAACTGCAGCAGCATCAGTCATATGTTTCTGTAGTCAGTGCAGCGGGTGACCAGGGTAGTTCTGGTGGAGGCGGTTTAATGCCCAACGGTGGCCGGGAGTCAGACGGCGGCGTAGCTATGGAAGGGCCGGATGAGGACGAGGGCGACGGGCTGGTGTGGGCACGCGAAATCGACTTGCACTGCAAGCAGGTCGAGGAGTCCAAACTCAGCTTTCAGCTGCGCTTCACTGAGCCGGCTGGTAAGTTGTTCTCTGACTGCGGTTTTTGCGGTTGTAGTGCCTACCGACTGAGTTCTCGTTAAGAGATAAAAGAGTCGGTGCTTAAGGAGGCAGGGGCACTGGGTGGGTTGCTGAACGAAACCTTTCTTGAACAGTGCGGGAACACAATGCGCGTACAAGACGGCCTATGAGGGCTGCCAGTACGCGGCATGATAACGGCATTCACAAAAGCAGCCATTAGTAGTGCTCCCTATGGCTGAATTCATGCATTGTTGTTCTGGGCTGGTGGCCACGCAGGCCACTGCAAGACGATTGAGTTTGCGTTCGACATGGCGGAGGATACGGCAGAGTGCATTGCTAACGAGATGATGGAGGACTTATCGTTGTCAGCTGCTGAAGCACAGCAGATTGCCGCCAAAATCCGCGAGGAGATCCAGCGGACCGTGTCGGCTCAGGGCCAGGGTGTTCCACAGACAAGTACACCCTTGCCGCCTGATTCGACATCGCAACTGCCCGTGCCAACGATTGCCGCGCCACTGCAGATTACCCCGGGCCTGAATGTCTCTCAGGCGCCTTCCCCAACCGGGAGCGCGGAGCAAGTGGTCCTCCCGGGCGCTGAAAGTGCGTCTCTGTTGCAGCCCTCGAGCTTTGCAGCGGCACCTGCGTGTTCGCCAGTGGCCGCGCAGAACCCCGCAGTAATGAGTGTGCGGGCGCTGGAGCTTAATGCCAAGCCACCGCTGCCAGCTGGTGGCAGCCAACAATCTTCAGTAGTGCCCGCGCAGCAGTCAATCACGGATGCCAGACGGTCATCTGCCACGGGCCTAGCGAACGGGCGGACAGGGAAATCAGGTTATCACACACCAGCAGGAGAGGAGGCCACAGCCGCAAATGGTGGCTCATTGAAAGGTCTGTCGATTCACGAATTGATTGCCGCAATGAAAGCGGCGCAGGAGGAGGTTGACATGGAGTGCCAACTGCCCTCGCGCAAGACCTCATTTTTATCGGCAGCACCGCTGAACGGCACATTGCAGTAACACTATATACAATTAGGACGGCGGAGTACTCGCATACAGCAGGATCAGATGTAGAGTGCGCATTTAACAAGGTGTCCGACTGTGCAACGGCAGTGGCCGGTGATGGGCTTCATCCAGACCAGGTAGTGCAGGTTCTAACACGCATTCTTGGCGGGGAGGGAGGGCGCAGAGTAACAGGCCTCGGATCCTGTGCCGTTGAGGCTATTGCTGCTGCACTGGGGCCAAAGCATGAGTGGGATATTGGCGTCCCTTTATGCATATACAACTCGAGGCTGGTAGTGAGTAATGTTGCATTCCAAGCCTTCCCACACTACAGCCGTTGACGTAGGGGCGTGCAGATTATGCCATGTGATGTCGCGGTGTTGCAGCTGGGGGCATGAACGATGCTGCTTTGCTTACGCCGGCGCCACAGTTCGGGATCATCAGTTGTGAGATTTGCGTAAATGCCGTCGTATAATTTGGTGTGGCTTACGAGGAAGGTCGTGTAGTTTTGGTGGCACTTGGTTACTTGTTGGTGGTCGCATACTGCGCGCATGTTCGCCTGAAGGGAATGCTCACATCCAGAGCCGGTCGGTTAAAGCTTGATCATGTTCATCGGGAGTTCTTCGGGTCAAGTTCATGTGCGACGTGAAGCGGTTCGCTGGGCTAATCTTCAGCGGCTGGACACGTCCGCCGTCAGTTCAGCACTAGTGCTGTTGGTGTGGTTTTCTTTCCATGTCGATTGTTCGGGTGTGGATGTGTGATTTCAAGCGACCGCGGTCTTCTCCCCGCTTGCAAGCGGTTCGGACACGATCAATATCCCTACAAGGCATCGCGATGGCCTTGGAAAATTTGACCTGTTTGGCCTGCGGATTTCCGTCCTCGATGCGATGTTGTGCCTCAGATGATTGGCAAGCTGGAATTTTGCAGCCAGGTTTCCAGGGGGAGGATTTAATTGCACTGTAAGGCCGTACGCATCGACGTTATCCCGATAACCTTTTACGAAGAGCTTGGCTTGAACTCCCGTGCGAACGCCACGGAGGACTAGTATTCCGTTTTTGGTCGGACCCAGGATTTTAACAGCTACTTGAGCACATGCACGAATATCCTTGGAAATTAAATTTGCAACTCTGAAATCAGCCGTAATGGCCCCAGCGGATCATGAGGCCTTAACATGAGCCAGACGGAGATGTATAGGCCATCGATTTGCTAACGCTACTCGTTGCGCCGAACCCAGTTAGTTCTGTTACCAAACCCTACTCATACATGATTGGAACTTGGAGACTGAACATCTTCAAAAGAAGTATTGGCTTATCACCTAAAAATTCACTAAAAATTAATCGCACGGAGAAAAGAAAAGGATAGAGCGCAATGGTGTTCTCGTACGGCAATCCTGCAGCGTGATTTTGCAACAGGGGCACCAGTTATCAGCGGAGCTGCAGCACCGAAAGGAACTCTGTGTGATGTGAAGATGTATATTGGACAACGGCTTAATTGCAATATTTGTTTTGTACATATATCATGGGCTGGTCGCCCTCGGAGACACCTCTGTGCGAAAAATTAAACTTAGCCGCGTAAAACATAATCTTAGGTCCCAAACCCAAGAGCTATGGCTGTTGCCGCAGCAGCTGCGCTGCCGGCGATGTTTCAGGCGGGAGGCCCGGCAGCATCGTTCGGTGGAAGTGATTCACGTAGTGCTTCGAAGCGCTATAGAAAGGTATGTTTTTTTAATGGTGATCAGATCCTCGGACTATACAAGTATGAGGTTAGAATCGTGCACGTGCATACGGGAAATGGAATGATCTCGCTTCTTGGCGTGGCTTGAACCTCGATATAATTTCATACTTAAGCTGGTATTGTTAGACTTTGCTTGAGATCTTGCACGTGCGTGATAACGTGCATAAAGATTGAAACAGGGTTACGCAACCAATTTCAAAAGCTTACGAGCGCAACTGGGCCTTGTATTGACCACTTACGTTTCGCAACATGAAGGTCGTTGTAATGGGCTGCCTAAGTCCGTGCAAGCATCGTGTACGGCAACCTGCGTATATGTTTTATTGCGCATGGGGAACGAGTGCGTTATCCCGTCCTATTCTTGGGCCTAAGTATGGACGTCGATGTGGAGGCGACTAGGCGTGGATTTTGGCTGGCTTGCATTTATACAGGACGTCTGTCGCTGCCTTCTAGTACGACATTGTCCCATATGCGTGCACTGCCGCAGTATGAGCTGCTTGGCCAAGGGGCACAGAAAAAAGTGTACAGAGCCTTCGATGAAGAGCGTGGCATGGAGGTATGTAAACATGGTACTGGCACGGGACGGTGACGAGTTTTAGGGGCTACAGTGCACGGTTTATGCAATGAACTAGGTGCCTGGCGGGGCGCTGAGGAGCTAACAGACTACTGGGTATTACAATGCGTGTCTGCTCATCTAATCTATGCCCTTAATAAGCACCATGGCGGCATCATTCCCATGCGTCGACAATGCCAGGATTTGCCCTTTGCCGTTGCTGCATCACGCATCCTGGCTTGGTTGCGTGCAGGTTGCCTGGAATGAAGTTGCCGTCGCAGAACTTGCCCGCTTTCGCGAGAAGGACCAGCAGCGCGTGTTTGCGGAGATCCGCGTGCTTAAGCAGCTCAAACACAAGAATATTATGACGCTGTACGACTACTGGTTTGACGAGCGGCGGCTCATGCTCGTGTTTATCACGGAGATTTTTCCCGATGGAACGCTTCGCCAGTGAGGCTGGGTGGGGCGGGGTCTGGGAAACGAAAATTGAAGCAATGAGCCTGAGAGGCACGGGAGCGATCGTTGGCGCTGCGTTGCAGAAGGGATCTGGGTCACACGCGATCATTCCGGATCTGCGTCTTAAGTACACGCAAGGATAAACAAAAAACTACCCATGCTTCTTACGTCCCGACTGAATGCTTACGATGGCAAGTTCTGTACATAAAGAGCCTCCGCGACGGTTTTAACCTGTTCTCCAAGGATAGGCTCTGCGTGCCGTGAAGGTCTTTGTCAGTTGTTGCTATAGGCTTTTCCTATCGGGGTTGCCATCTGCCAACGTAGTGGCGCTCCATCTTCTGGCCGATATCATTTGCGCTACGAATATTCCGTCCGTCCTCTGAGATGATGTATCATGGGCTTCCGAACTCCAACACGTTACAATCTCCAGGCGAACGGGAGGTTATACGTTGCCACGCAGAAGCGCGCGCCGCTCTTTAGTGTTTTCGTGCCCGAGTTTTAAAACATCCTCAGTCGACGCCTGGCCGATGTGCCACGCGTAAGGAAGCTCCCATGCGTTTAATCCCTGCAGGTATCGCCGCAGACATAAGCATGCGGACTTACCGGCGATCAAGAGATGGGCGTGGCAAATCTTGCAGGTAGCGGCGTGGCGCCTGCGCTGCGGCGGCAAAGGATATGGGTGGATGGACACATGCGACAGTTAAAGGGAACGTAAACCTTGGCGCACTTGACGTGTTTCTTGCTTCAATGGGACATTCGCCTGGCGCGCCACAGACTGCCGCTTCTTGTGCACGACCTGGGTATTCTGAATGCTTAACAAATTCTTTGGCGTTTGCGTGTGGGCAGCTCGTCGCCTTTTTTGCGTGTAACTTACTAAAAGTTACGCCCTGGTTTTCCACACCTGTGCACAATCTTGCACCTTGCCTCCGTAGGGTCTGGTGTACCTGCACGGTCACAATCCGCCCATCATCCACCGCGACTTGAAATGTGACAACATTTTCGTGTGCGGGAGCTCAGGGACTGTAAAAATTGGCGACCTCGGCCTAGTGACGCTCTGCAGGGATTTCACTGCTCCGCAGAGCGTGCTAGGCACGCCAGAGTTCATGGCTCCTGTGAGTGATATTGGCGCTTTCCTGAGACTCGTTGTCGCACTTCTTTGTATCGTACCATCGCTCGCCGATGCTTAAGGGACTGTTAACGCTGCTCTGAAACGACAGTGTATAGTTATGCGACAGCCGCGAAGAAATGGCACCGTGGAACCCCTTCATTTAATTCTTGAACCACACCACAGGAGCTGTACGAGGAGAAGTACGACGAGAAGGTGGATGTGTACGCCTTCGGCATGTGCCTACTAGAGTTGGTGACCATGGAGTACCCTTATTGCGAGTGCAAGAATGCGGCGCAGATTTATAAGAAGGTCACACAGGTGCGGGTCGCAGCCATCAGGGTCCGCTACGTTGAAGACTGCGATTTTTATTCTGCCACACAAACGTAGGGCCTTCATTTTGAGAGTCGTGTGGGAAATGCTTATGTTGGTCCCTAATGACACCTGAAACTCAATGGTTGAAGGATCAACGTCCACCCGGCCGATGGACGGGTGCCATTGTGCACCCGTCCATCGTGCACAATTCTGAGCTGGGATCAATATAACGCATATGTTGCGTGCATATAATGCACGCTAGTGGTATCTTTTCTATCGCAATGCGTAGGCAACGGATCCCCGGAGTCTGATTGCCAAATGGTGAGCGCGATCTGCCGAGGACGCTGCTGGCAACTGCTTACTCCCATGGCTTTACGGGTATAGGTATCTTAAGCTGAGGTAGCTGAGATCTGAGAGTACTTGCTACGCGCCCGGCGTCCTATCCCCAGGGTATTCCGCCGGCTTCTGTGGAAAAGTTGGCCTCCGCCGAGCTGCGCGACTTCGTAATGCTCTGTCTTTGTCACGATCCCAGCCGCCGGCCGGAAGCCCGCCAGCTGCTCAAGCACCCATTCTTTGAGGCGATCCGTGCCACGCCCTCTCACATCAACGGCTGCGGGACGCCTCCCAAGCTGACAGTCGTATCCTCGATCTGTTCCGCCACTCCAGCGACGTCGCGACCTTCTACACTGACGGGGTCGGGGTCGGTGACGGCCGCAACGCTGGCGGGAGCAGCTGGGTTTGGAGACGGGTTAAGCCCGGCGGAGCTCAGCCGCTCCTCAAGTGCAAATAGTACGATTCAGATCACTGCCTCCGGAAGTAGAAGCTCTGGTGGGGGATTTGACGTCGCCATGGCAGCGGCAGCGATAGGGAGCATCGCAGCGGCGGCTGGCGGCGGCGTTTCTGCAACAGCAGTAGCAACGAGCACGTTACCGATTGCTGCGGCGCCGCGGCCATACTTACAGTTGCAGCTACCTTTGGCGTCGATTGCGGTATCGCTTTCACCTCAACCCGCGTCGCCTATTTCCGCTGTACTCGGTGCTTCATATGCCGTGGGTCATGGAGAATGTGGGAGCGCTTGCATCGCGACAGCGGCTGTGCCAATGCCGGTGGCGGGCCCCTTAGCTGTGGGAGAAATTGGCGGCAGCATTGCCGCCGCGGCCGCCATGAAGTTGGCCCCCAACCTTGGCGGTTGCCAGATGGGCGTATCACCCCTGAGTGTCTGCGGTCTTGGAAGCATCGCCTCATCATTATCGCCGACGGCAAGACCTATCACAATCAGCTCGGCCTTTTCTTCGGTGGTTGTGGAAAGTGCCGCTCTCTCTCCAGGAATCACACAGGAGCATTCGGCCGCCGCAACAATGAGTGGTGACAGCCCTGCGTTGTCGTACCAGAGCAGCATCACCAGTCGCACAGCCAGCGTCGGCGTCAGCGGTCAGAGCTCTCCGGCATCAGGTCTGACGGCGGCGTTGCATTCATCCCAGCTGCAAGGCTGCGGAGATGCCGCAGTTGCAAGCGTCCTAATGACAGGGCCGCGGTCTGTGGCGGTCGAGTTCCCTGCGACGGCCGTGGGGCCCAGGGAGAACATTGATGCTTCCGAGAAATGTGGCATTGCGATGGCCATTGGGAATAGCTACGCAGCGAAAATGGCTGAAGCGAGGTGAGCAGTGAAATATTTGATTTATGTGTCTTGCATGTGGAGCCCGCGGGCTCATTTGGGCATCGTGGATCTGGAGGTTTGCTCGGATTCATTAGGGTGGCGGGCCCCTGTTCCGGTGCGGTGAGATGAGTAGTATCCGTTGCTTGCGGTCGGGTCCTCTCGCTATGATGTGGTTTGCAGTGGCTGCCGCTACCGTGAGCACCAATGCTACCGCCGTGCGCTCCGTGGCGCCACTGCGTGCGCAGGTCGCAGCTGGCGGCGGCGCCACACGTGGGTGTGACACCGTCGGCAGCCGCTATTGCTGCGGCGGCTGTCAATGCCGCTGCCGCCGCTGTTGGCGCTGCCAACGGTCTTTCGCTGTCGACACCTATTGGACTTCCTGCAATTCAAGAGGACCATGAGCTGCATGAGGATATGATGTTCGAATACGGTTCAGGTGCGACAGGGATTGGCATGGTGCTTATGAGCGAGTCCCGATTTTGCAGGAATGAGAGGTCTCGGCTTGCAAGATGTTCAGGCTGTGGCTTAGTTTAAGAAGTATGATACGATCTATGATATGGTAAGACGGCGAAACGTTTTTGGCATTATGTCTGGCTACGAGCTGCTTGGATGTCTCTAGCTACGTGGTATTTGTAGTTTACATGGCCCGAGTCTGCGCTTCACCTGACCCGCTTCACATGTACGCGACTGTCCACACCCAGGCCATGCGTTGCATAAAACCGGCGGTGACATGTAGAAACTACCGTTAAACTACGGCACCGTTCTCTTCACCAAGAGGCTGTACATCATGTGCAATGTTGCACGGTATATTTTCTTCTTCCTAGGATCTTAAGTCGTTCGTCCCGCTTATTATCAGGGCGTCGCGGCACCCATTGCGCCGGTAATGGCGGTTCGGAGGACGAGGATGACTCGGAGGGCGAGGACGCGGGCGAGGACGACTGTGGGTACAGCGAAGACTCTCTAGGGGGACCTGCTGCCCCTACGCCGGCGGTCGTTTGCGGCTGCCGCAGCCAGCCGGTCAGCCTCAAGGTGCGATCATCTGGCCAGGCGGCGATGACCAACATGGCTTTATCGTTCGCCATGTCCTTCACAAACCAACGAGGTGAGCAGCCTTGGTGCCTTCTGGGTCATTGTCAGGAAGTTATGAATATTGGTCCAATACACAGGGAGCAACAACAATTTGCTGTGGCTCTAGCGAGGACAACAGAAGGCTGCGAGCCACCCAAGTTACATCATTGCTGACCGTTTGTTAGAGTAGACATGGCTTGTAAGCTTTCTCTGCAGAGGATCTTGGCGAAAGCAAGCTGTGGCGTCCGAAGGCCTACAGCCCTTGTATCGTTGATGCTGTTGCTATTGTAATGGCAGGTGTGCGCAAGAAAGTGGGCTTCCAGTACGACTTGCTGCACGATACCGCCAGCGCAATAGCGGTTGAAATGGTGGAGAACTTGTCGCTGAATACAGCGGAGGCAGAGGCCATCGCAGCTATGATTCAGCACGAGGTCTCCCGTTACAATGCACAACAGCAGCAACAGTAACGGAAATAAATGCTGTACGAACACTTGGAGCTAGGGGCACAGGGAGAGCAAGTGGCATTTACGGGTGTTAGCGAATTCAATACCCTGGAGTGGTATATGGCTATCATGGCCGGGGGCAATGCACGGGGGATGACGAGGCAATGGTTTTAACGATGGAACTTCAGACGGGCTGCGGGGGGCTGTTCCTTAACAGGCAGAGCTGCAAAAGGGAATGTGTCAGTGTCAAATTGAGTGGGTGTAGAAACTAACTTCTGCGTCGCAGCCATTCCCTTTGGTGTTTTGCAAAGGCTGGCTAAGGCTTTGGAGCTGGACATGAGGTGTAGCATCAGTGGGGTTTAGGGTTTAGAGGTCCTTTGGGTGGGTCAATATATGGAGATCGTCAGTCCTAACGTACCTTCCTCGGCTACGGGACAGCACTGCTGGCGTTGAGAGCTTTTGGTTTGGACGGCTTATTCAATGCATTCAAAATACTGGACGGGGAACGGTTTGCAGGAAAGGGGCCAGCGGAAACCCGATTCGTTGTCCTGGTACTCGTGCATCAGCTGTGTCGCACGCCGCGGCCTATACACATGCACGGTAACGACACAGTCGCGGGCATAGATTTTGCTTTTCAAAATGGCGAATACTGCGGTCGTCGAGGCTGGGTTTGGGGTAGATATCGGTAATCTACCGGATGGGACCAATTGGGGCCCGCGTTGTGATGTACCCTGGTATTCTCTGCCAGCTCAAAACGCTTCGACGGGCCCATGTTCGGAGTATTTGTCTTAGTTCTTTGTCAAAATCGTTTGCGTAGCGTCAGGGCCGGTACAGTGTGCAGCTTGCAAGGTGCCTCCTTTCGATAATCCCTCCAGCTCGCAGGTGGCGCGTTTATCGTACGGCGGAGCAACTCCCCGCCGGTGTGAAAAATGAGCAGGAGGGATAATTTTACGCTCAGGATTTGCTTAGCATAGGCATAGGTGAAGGAATGCATTTGGGGGAAAACCGTGATAGCTATAGTTTGCAAGGCGGTGGGGGCCTGTGCGCTGTTACGCGAGCATACCAAATGGTCACACCTCTTATGCCTTGAAGGATACGATTGTTCTTACTTTTTGCAAAACACTCTTGTTTACATGTCGGTTCTGCTCTAGTCGCTGCGTCTGTCGGCAAGCAGTAGAACTCTATCGAAGACGCCTGCATGTAGGTACGCATTATAAGTTCTATAGTGTACAATTTTCTATGGAGATGTTTAGAGTGTGTAATGTTCGGGCCGGACTAACTTCCTCGTGGCACTGTGGCATAGTTCCGTCGACAATTTGTTTTGGTAATATGGTACTGCGACAGTCATGGTGGAGAGGATCGCGCCGGGCTTGAGTGATGAAGTTTGGCGGTCGCGGCAGCACCCATAGCTGCATCGCTATGGCCTTTGTTAAATACACCTACGAGTGATATCTATCTGAGTAATACTAAGCGAATAATCCCTTATTGCCCTTCTAGAATCTGTTTTACAGGTACACCAACAAGCCATGCTACACCTTGCGTACCCCAAACCTATGGAATGCATCGTATGCTCTTCCATGCTGCAGTGTGTTCCAAGCTCCTCAAGCGCAGTTGTCAAAAACGGCGTCGAGGAATGCGTGGGCGGGCCGCGCGTGCATGCCGCTACTGTCCACGCCCTTTGTAAAACGTCAAGGTGTACGGCGGTCCTACCGAGCATCAGCATCCATTTGGTACCTGGAAGACATCCCCTGATCAAGGAAGGCTTCGTCGCCGTTCATCGCAGTTCGCCTTGACCTAATAACCGTACCACGCCTATCAATTCGTTTTACCATCAAGCCACCCGTTTGATCGAACTCACGCGCTCCGTTCACGCCTTCCTGCCTAATCAATTCCAACAAACACCAGTCACAGCTCTTTGACCATATCGGACTAGACTAGGCAAACAAGTTTGCGAGCAATGCGCTCGCGGCCCAATCAGACTCTGCCGCACTATAATGCCGCGGCTGCTGTCGCGGACTCTTGAGCAACCTTAAAGTGCACAATCTTTTACGGAATGATCCACGGGACGAAGCGTCGCAAGCGCACTAAAAGGCCAGCCGCACCCGTCGACCAGGCAATCGCAGGCCCCAGATACGACCCTGATGCAGGCTGCAGCCATTCCCCCCAGGCGCTACGACGTATCAAAAGGCGCCTATGCCACGACGCCTATGCCAGGACCCTTCAGCGCAGCCAATCCCTCCTCTCTTTCCCGTGAACGCATCGCACCCGTAACACGAAGGTCGCGTGAGGCAGTAGTTGGCTCCATTAACAGAGCCCCGAATCGCCACCCCCATTTGCCCTGTTGGCAACGCAATCCCGTCGAGCTGCCTTTTCAGGTATCGCTGCCTTCATTGCTGCGCCACCCGCAGAAACCCCTCTGCCGGGGGCCTCGGCAACTCACAGAATCACAAGGAGATGCGGTTGCTCTCATAGTTTACGCGCCGAAAGATAGTTCACATACACATACACGATTCATGCCTAAGGATGGGACCTGGGTGGGCAGCCCGCAACAATAAGACGCAGCTGACCTGCGCACGTCCGGCACTACGCGTGCGAGAGTTGCACACCGAAAAAGATATGTGAGCCTGCATTCCCAAGGGTAGAATGCCTCAGGTCGCCTCCAAAAGCTCCTGCGAGATGCCGTAGGAAAACCCTAGTATCAGCCCCAGCCTGCCTGCCCGTTCCGAAGACAAGGAACAAATCGTTAGACCTCATTTTTACGAGCGCACGGGGCTCCATACGCCTCCAACGCGGTAACGACGTGGCACGGCACACAGGTACAAAAAAACGCCGCAAACTGGCACAAGCACAAGCATACGAACACTCTTCTGGGACGGCTTCCGCAGACGGCTCCCACACTACACGCACACTCATGGAGTTGGAGCTCCCAATCGCCCTTCAATGTAATTACCTCAAGATCGAGACATCGCACCCATGAAGCCCAGGCGTATGGGCCCACGGCCCCGAAGCAAAGTGTCGGGGCAAGGTGTGAACCACCCATCATGAGACCACCCAGCGCATAAGAGCCTTCTGATGCCGGACCATTATCACGTCAATCCACCTGGCTATTTAGTCACCCACGTGCCCGTCACTCACGCAGCAAAGCAAACTTTAATAAAGCACAGTAATACCGCACAGCAACTTCCCGAATATCGCACACATGTAAGACACCCGACAGACACCGAAAACAACCTTCAAATTCGCACACATATCATACGATCTCCATGCTGGTGAAGCGCAGAGAACCACGATGGCACCTGGGACGTAGACGTCGCATCATGCAACCGCCACTGCAGCCGCAGTAGCGGAGCGGCCCATAGGTGGACGAGGGCCCCCAGGAAACGGACCGAAAGGCGCATAGAACTGCTCAGATGCCGCTGCATCGCGACCTTTCCTCTCGGTGCTGCTGTGACTGCCTGCCGCGCGACAGGCACGCCCGATCGAACTCTTGCTACGGAAATAAAATCCTTGCACTGATTCGTTCGCCATCACGCTTCATGTGTGCCCTTTCGGGTCGCCCACCAGCCAATCCATCCAAGCTGGTGTCCATAAGAAAGATTCCCTTCCCTCCAAACCTGCCGCTCTTCTTCATCGACAACTCGTCATCCTAGACTTCACCCCACCCAGTTTATCGTTTTACCCACTAAGCAGCAGACAACCCCATCAGGAAGACAGCCCCCGAGAGTACGTCCTCTGTTTGAACCTTATCTTGACCAAACACCAGACATTGACTCAAGGGTGCTCGCCGTCCTCATGTTAGCAGCCGTTTGATACTTCCAACGCCCTATCCGCTGCCCAACACCGCCCTACTAAGCGACCTTCAGTTCCGGTCAACATCTCATCGCCCCAAGTCCGCAAGGAGCTTCTTACGTTGCTGTTCCAGGGCCATAAAGGTGTCCAACTTGCCCTTCAGCTGCGACGTTGGTCCGGGAAGGGCGGTGGGTGGAGCAAAAGTAAGAGAAACGGGTCGCGAAGACGGAAGGGGAATAATGCACGCGAAATGTAGTGGTAGTGACTTTGACGCCGTACTGATCCCACGAGCGGCAGGGGCTTTGGACAGCGGCCAGGGGTTTGGACGGCCAGATTACCATGTATGAGTGAAAAAACACTTGCACGTCCATAATGGATAATTCCACTATTTCACTATATCGGGCTTTCCGGCATAAAACGTGTTTTCTAGAGGGCGTGCATATGGGTTGTGTGGAGGGCAACCAACAGCAGCTGCATAGAATCCACAAAGGGTGTTACCGAAGTGGCCTCCAGAACGTTGGGCTGCAACGTTTGGCCTATGATTGCCTGGGTTCCCGAGCCGCTTACCAGCAAGAAGGAGTCTCGAAGTTGGCCAAGCAAACCGACGCACATCTGCTGATTTTGAGTCTGACAGCCCTCACGCATTTTGATGCACAATTGCGCGATTGATGCTGCACCCAGACTTGCGCTGCTTCCCTTGAACTGATGCACCAGCTGGTCGAGCTCCTTAAAATCCGGTGCTGGACTTTTGAGCATAGCTCCCATACGCTCTATCTTTTGGACGGAATCCTCGAAATACAGCTGCACCACTTCCGCGACGAAGTCGGGGTTGGTGTCGTCCTGCAGCTGCATGAGCTGCTGGAACTGCTCATCTAGGATACCCTCGTTCTGAAGTTGTAACAGCAAGGATTCAATACTCTGACATACGGTCGAAATTTGGCCCTCCATCCGGGTTCCCGCCTGCCCGGGACCCGCCCACTCGACAGGAGATGTCGGTTACAACGAAATGCTGACCCGTAACTAGCCCACGCTTCACAAATCTAAATTCCTTTGCACCAGGTGCTAAGTCTCCAATTATGCAAGACTTCAGAACACTGTCGTCACACCCTACCGAAAATGCGGGGTACACAGCAGAATCACGCACAGAGCACGTAGCAAATGCCTTTAATATGATAGTTTAGGTAATACTGTGGCCACGAAAGGCGTGGACATACAGAGTGTGAACACTATGCACAGAAACCAAAATGTCAGCACTGGTCCTTCAGAAGCATATTCATGTAAAGATGAGGGACTATAATAGTAAGAACGATAACGGAGGCGGCAAGAAACAAACTGTAGAAGGCGGACAACAATCGTACAAAATCTCCGTAAATTTGGTGCACACGCCGGTGTTATCTACCATGATTGCAGGGCATGTCCAGCGATCCGAAAGTGATACGCACATGCCGCAATCGATGTCAGCGTATTGTATCTGTATCAATAATTATGTACTTATTTTAAAAGTCGTCGCTCCTCTTCAAGAATGAGACAACTACAACAGAATCCGGTGCCAATTACTTATGTCGCTACCAGTCATAATGACCATGTTATAGAAATTGTGATAGTTTTATGGTTACTAATCTGCCAAGCCTAACGTACGATAGGAATTTTTCCGTATTGGCTCAATGCTTGCTTAAGGGGCAGTACACAGGGTATCATTTATTAAGTTACAATAGGCGCCATGGCAAAGACGGCAAACAGCGACGTCTACTGTTTGGCGAGAATCCAGGCGGGCAGACGGCCTCTCCGTGATTCCAAATGACTACAGAGTTGTCCTCCTGATTGCTGCGGGGATGCATTTCTATGCATTTCACGAGGAAAGACCATACAATGCCCCCAGCTCACCATACAATACTCTATAGGGCACCACTTTTTCACTGCTCGTTCTTGCGGTCCTTTGAGCCTCCTGGCTCGTACGGGCCTTACGAGCTCTTCCTGAGTTTGAAACATCATCATCACCATCATAGGGCACCACAGCCTTGCCAGGCCAATCAAGGTGTGGGAAGCCTCATCCAAGTGGTGGTCTTAAGCCAGCCACAAACCACGACTAAATCTTAAAGCCGTCCTACCGGCCATTTCCGGCATCCTTGCACAAAACAGGCAGCGATCCCATAAGGTTAATTACTGTCCTTCCAAGGCATCCTCCTGGATGGCAGGAAATGTTAAGGTGGCCCACTGCTGATTGGCCCCAAACGATCACGTATCTCACTTTGTCGCTTTCCCTTTGCTGCACAAGCAAAGGCACATGTACATGTATGTCCACACATTGTGCTTTTCTACTACGGCATACGCCGCATGAGAGCCACCTCCATTTAGCACCTCCACCCCGAGTTCCAAGTCAGCACCACATCACGAATTTCCAAAACTCTGGAGCTGAAGCACAACCTGTGTCGTGGCTCCGGAGACATTGAATAATCACCAGCCTTCATTTCTTGTTTAGGGACCTACTTTTGATTTAGTGGTCCGATCACTAGGTCCTAAACCTGGCCTCTCCATCAGTTCCGGGTTACCCGCCGCTCGAGGGCTCTGTTGTCCCCCGTCGGGCCCCCCGCCAATGCGTCAATCGTACGAACGTCCGCCAAACTCCACAGCTCCACGGCTCACATCGCTATAAAGCGAACCGTGAAGAACCAATTCATGAGTTCTCTTACCTTGCTCCAACTCCGAAATCAACAAACATCCGCTTAGATGCTAACCCTGCCCAAGCCATGAAGTAGCACTCAAGTTCTTCGGACTGCGGCGTCATTTCAGGCCGCCGATGCCTCCAATTGAAGAGAACGCACTGGACTGTAATGTGGTCCTGGATGGGCAAGCGCACGGTGCACACGCGCACACACACACAGGTCCAATGCTCATCGCCACCCTGTACTGAATCCCATCCTCCTCGGTGAACTTCACTGCCGAGAGCCTGCGCTCGCCTTCGCCCAAGAATTCGAAATACAGCACCTTCAATGCCGTACTACATACTTGATCAGAGTTTGGCCGAACAGGACTTTGTAATGATTGAAAGTGTTACACCCCCCAAAAAAACACCGAATTATTATCACGAGTAAGAAAAAGGAGGTGTGCATCTTATTAGGCATGTGTGCATGCATGCTTAACAGCAGCCACCCGTAGAACACGAGTTCTCGACCTCTCTCGATGACGGAGCGGACTCCCAACCCCAGCCCCGACCCCGACTCCACGTCAGCTCCCATAACGATATGACGCATCCTCATTCAAGGAAGGCATTTAACGAACCCTTCCCGTTCAAGCGCCGTCCTCCTGGCAGTTGCAAACACATACGCACGCACATGCACACACACCTCGTTATCGTGTCCAGTGAAGCTCAGTTCCTGAAAGCCACCGCCCCAGCCCACAGGTCAAGGGGTCACGTCAACACGCCATAAGACCTTACGACATATTGGCATCTGCCAGTAAGAAGCAACCTTCCCCGCATAAATAATACCCTCGCCCCCACCATCATGTTCGACTGATCCTGGCCCCTTGGGTGCCACCCCACAACTACCCCTCACCCCTCACCAACGGGCACTTCGACCTCCAGGGAGGACGCTTTGCCCTCATTGTGTGGCACCCGGCGTTTTTGAGATCTGCCTTCATGTGATTTATGGGCGCAGCTACGGACCCTCCGACGAGCGGACCCTTATCCACACTCCGCTGCATCGTCACGGTTGCACACCACTTCTCCGGGCTCCAGTAGTCCGTCCGCTCGCGCCAGCCTCACCGCTCACTTCCTTCCCGTCACTACGCCGCCACCGAGACTTCCCAGCCCCAGTCCGTGGAGCACGTCCTCCGCACTCACTGCATGTGCACTCACCACCGGCGGTGTCCCTAGTCCGGATGCCCGGCGGCTGCGGTGTCGGCTGCTGGCGCCGCTACTGCTGGCGGCGGCAGCTGCCGTCACCGCCGCTACGGGCGCTTTGCGGTGCAGGCGCCCGTCAGCGGTAACGGCGATTGCGGCAGCTGCCGAAATTTCGTCCCCCGCTAGCTTTTCCATTCGGGCCTCCAGCTCGCCGAGCTCAGACGGTTGTCCGTTCGGCCCCTCTGGAGTGTCGCTGGCAAGCCCATCCTCCCCCACTTTTTCCATCCACTCATCGGGTTCCGGTTCCGGGGCGGGGAGGTCATAAAAGGACGCCAGGTACTCAAGCACCTCGTCATTGGTGCGGGCCACCATCACTTGTCGCACCTCGGCGGCCTTAAGTGCGCCAGTCTGGTCAAATTCCTGTACGGCAACGGGAAAACAAAACAGAGAATGCAAACAACTGGGAGCGAAGATAAGGCGCTACAGCCTTGCCTGGCTTCGCAGTCCCCTCAGCCCCTACCCCAGGTGCATCCGTCAGTTTCTCATCCTGTACATCGCACACACCACCCTTGCGGCCTCTTTCATGTGGACATTTGAATAATTAATCAATTCACCACCCCATCCCATTTCCCCCCTTCCCCCAGAGTCCCTCCTTCACACACAACACACACACACACACACACACACACACACATGTAACCGCACCCTCAGCAGCTGCAGCAGTCCATCGTAAAACCCGTCCCAGTTGACGATGAGCAGCGGCACCGGCAATGCGGTGCCCAGCTTCCCCAGCTGCAGCAAGGTGAGGATGGAGAAGAGCTCGTCCATGGTGCCCAGCCCACCCGGTAGGAAGAGGTAGGCGGTGCGCTGGTCAGGACGCTGTCGGGCGCCGGCGTCCGTGAGGGCCACCTGAGGGAAAGGGCAGCGGCGGGACAGGAGGGAATGGGCAAAAACGAAAGGCAGTGAGAAAGTGGGTGTGTGCGTACGTGTGTGTATATGTGTGTACAGATTCGTTCGAAACGAACGGGCAAAAAGCGGGGTAGAATATCTGCCCATCAAATTGTGTAGTTGGGGCCACGCGCCCACTTCTTTAAAATACCGCAACAGCAGCGCCAAGCCCCGCAAGCCCAGGGCTGCTGGCCCGACCACCGCATAAAATAGGTCAGAAGGAGCCCAGAGGCCTCCACGTCCAGCCCCAACCCTTCATCGGGAGCTGATAATTCTTAGGATCGTAATTCTGGTGATTACATCCATCGCCCACGGTGTTCTTTCTCGTTTCATACCTTGCGGGCTGGCAGGTACTTGCACGTGAAGGCCGCGCCTGCTGGCAAATAGTCCTTCAGCCGCAGGCGGGGAGGGAGAGAACCGGGAAGTTGTGTCACATCACCACAGAGCGACGAATGATGTTGCGATGATCGTCGAGATGAATGGGGGTCGGCCGACACGAGGGGATGGGTTCGGGTCAGGGCAAAGACGTTGGTCAGATAAGAGAGCGTTTTAAGCCCAGATGGGTGTGCTTCATAAGAATTATATCGTGCAAGAAGGATATTGTGACAAATATCAAACAAAAGCTGGAAAAGAAGGCTCGGCAAGTTCGTACGTACCATCAAGCAGCTGCAAAACGTTTCAAAGATCCGCGAGATAGCGGCAACAAAATGGAAGGTATGGATGTCTGTCATTTCCATTCATATCAAAATTAATTTATCCATGTTTTGCTTACCTCCATCGTCAACACGTTGGTTCCCGCCTCCCTGCTGATGCGGATACCTCCCACAGGGACACCAGCGCGCAGACCGCCCTCGGAGGCCGCACGCATCATACCAGGACCGCCGCCCGTCCAAACGGGACTGCCGAGGAGCCATGCGATCTGCAGAAACAGAAGGGCGCCACATATTGTAAATCCTTTTGAGCCTTTTGCTTGGCATGGTAAGGAGGCAGGCACAGGAATGAGTTAGGCGCGTCTCGCTCGATCCAACAAAAAAGAGGCATAAAACAAATTGGGAAGGAAAACGAGGACGCGAGCCAAAGCGGAACTTCGTTACCTGGGTCATTTACTGGGTAAAAGAAAGCGTTAGCTACGCATATAGCCGCAAAGGTTACGTCATCCATATTATTGTATCATATTTATAACATTTCCTATTTTAGAATTCATCTGTGTCCTGAGAAACTAAGTACCCTCCCCCCGCGGCATGGGCGCCTTTTGGTTGTACTGGCAGAAAAAGCCAGACTATTTGCCAGACACGACCTCGTTTTAAAATCGTGAAAGGGAAAACGCCAGCTAAACGAAAAGCGGATGCACCATCCACACCACGAATAAGCCACAAATTCACAAGTAAGATGCTGAGGCTCCAAACAGTGACCCATGGGACACCGGCTATCCATTGCAAGGGCAGCCTCATAACGGAAACCGGAGAGGGAAAATCCGAACGAAAACCGAAAATTAAACTCTCAGCTCAGTCGTTACCCTCAATCTTCATGTGGATCACGTGACAAATATAATAATACAGTTTGTTGCATCAGCCGCCACCCCGCGGCTGCACACAGACGGATGGCGCGTGCTGAATGTCCCCTTTCCTCCCAGAGCTTGCGAGCGGTTGGACTCCGCTGCGGTAAGGTACTTCCCGGCGCGCTTGAGCTGCATATACGCCAGCGACCGGCTCAGCTTAGCTTGGCTGTCTCGCTGGTCCAGCGTCCCCCGGTCTCCGTGCCGCCTCCATAGCGACAGCGGCGACGTCACCGTCCACGCGTGCAGGGCGCCCCTCCCACAGCCCTCTACACCAATCTGTCCGCGCTTCCTGGTTGGCTCAGTAACCCGAGCACTGTCAAACAACTTTTCAACGCAGCTCCCCGAAAATTCCGCTTCCTCCTCCACGCCCGATCGCCTGTCATCTCCCTCCCTTTTGTGCGTCCACGTGACCGGGTGGTGACTGCCAGTGGTGCCAGGGGAACGGCCCCCCGGCCAGCCACCACACGCCTCGTGTCAGAAAACCGACAGCAAACACCCCTGCAGCTGTCGCTGCGACACCTAATATGGCCCCCACAGGTTCCGCTGCAGCCCGTGTGATTCGGCAGGCAGCCTGCCTACCCCAAGCTACAGCCGCCATAATTACAGTCCCTACGGCGCTGCTTACCCTCTCCGCCAGGCGTATAGCTCTCTGCCAGTAGGGTGAGCTCTGGGCCAGGCGGGCGCTCCCGAAGTACACGGCGCCCCGACCCAAGCGGGTAATGAGCGCATAGCAGCCCAGCAGCTCCTGCGTGATGGGCCGGGGGCCGACAACGAACGTGCGGTGAAGGGGAACCAGAGTCGCCATACGCCCGCAGGAGCAGAACCGTTCCAATAACGCATCAGCTATGTGATGTCTGATGGATGAATGCGTTCATATAATGGATTGAACCGTTCCCCTTTAGAGGGATGCGGCCCGAATGCGTAGGTGCGGTCGTAACTCCAAGGAGATGCGCGAGCACCCCCTCCCCCGCCACACCGATGCATCGAATCGTGGAGAGGGTGCGGATTTCTGCCCCGCCAGGTATCGTCGCAATACTTTCCAGAGGTCGGATTCCCACCTGAGCCACCTCCGCAGCGCTGCTGTCTTGCACCACATCCCCCGCCAGGTCGCCTGTAATGACACGACGGCGGTATGAGGATTGTGTTGATAATAAGGTAAAAGGAAATAAGTCATCAGCACGTGAGTACGACGGAGGATATTGATCGAATATTTATGATACACCCCTGGTGCCAAATGCTCCCCCTGGCAGGTTTGAGTGGGGGGAGGGAGTTCAGGGGGCCGAGTCGGTGTCGCGAAATTAATCACACTCTCCCCCAGCGGAGGGAGCGTCGCCACAGCTTCGCGCGTTGAGAAGGAAAAGGGCATAAAAAGCCGAGTTAAGAAACTGTAATACAGCAACATGAAGGGACAATTATATGAAAAGGAGATTATGAGAAGATGGCGCGAGGGCCGAGCCCTGGTTTGCTTTCCGGAGCACCTTCACGACCCAAATTCCGCATGTCTGTGTGGTCGGAATCCCAAGCCAGTATAAGGACGTAGCGGAATGGAGCCCCTCCCACTCGCCGTGGAGCCTCGTGTGGAACCACTGCCACTCGCTCTGGGACAACTCCGCGCCAACCACCCGTACGGCAGAGGCGCCAGCCAGGCATGCCATCTCGCAGCAGCGCTCCAGGGGCAGGCCCGAGATAAGGCCGTACATAAACCTGCATGCAGCCCCGCGCCCCATATACCGTGAGACGGGCACCAGAGCGGCAGAGGGAGGTGGGTGCGGGTGATAAGATGCATGAGGAGAGGCTGGAAAGGCAGGGGAGAAGTCAACCCCCTGTATTTGGCAACCCCCAAAGTGCCCCTTCCCCCCCCCCACACACACGCACACACACACACACACACACACACGTGTGCGCGCGACCCCAGCTTCCCTCACCCTGCTGTGAAGTGGTCCCCGGCTCCAGTCGTATCCACCACTGCCACTCCAGGCACCGCAGGGACCGCCACCAGTCCGTCCACGTCCCGCGCCGCCGCGACACAGCCCAGCACCCCCCGCGTCACCACCGCCCCCTGGCAGTGCCGCAGAAGCAGATTCAGCACCGCAGCAGGCAGGGTGCTTTCAGGGGGATAGCCGGCGGCGGCAGTCGGGTCGGCGGCGCCGCCATCACTGGCGCCGGCCGCCAGTGCGGCCGCCGCAGCAGCGACTTCGGAGCATCGAACCAGCATCTGCGCCTCGTCCTGTGCGGGTCGTGGTCGCGGACAGAATTTGAGGAGGGGGTGCTGAGAGCTCGAAACCTGTTCCTTGGGACCATCCACGCACTCATGCTGGTTTGCTACTGGCGGGAAAAGGGAATGGAGCCCTCCTCCCGTAATGCCTTGCTCGCGGGGGCAGATGTGCGGGACTTACCTCGTTGCAAATGCAGAAGTGAATTCCACCACTCTCCAGCACCTCCTGACGGGCCGGACGGGCCGGCAGTCGGCCGGCAAAGACGCAAAAACAGCAGGAGGCAACAGACGGACAGGCGGACAGAGGCGAAGGACAGGACGGCGGAAAGGGGGAGCAGGACAGGGACCGAGGGCGTCAGGTGAATAAAATGTCGGTTACGACAGTTGTTGCGTTGTAGTTAAAGTCTGTCTGCAACAATTTTGGGTGGGGGGGTTGGGTGCGGCAGGGGAATCTAAGAAACCCCGACAATCAGCAGGTTGCTGATCCCTGCAACGACTTCGAAACTCTTTTCGCGCTTTTCGATCTGGACGCCACCATCATGTCCCGGCCAAGTTGATTCCCTTACCCCGGCCCTTTCAACCCGTTGCAGGAAAACGGCTGCGTCCCGTGTCCCCTGTCGCAAATTATTGGAAGTCAGGCTCGCGAGCGCCAAACCCTAACGCCGTACCTGCAGTTGCTTGTGGTACGAGCGCACAACCTCGTACGATGCCAGATCTAGCACCACCTTGGCCCTCACCTGAGCGCGGCAGTGAACCGGGGGAAATGGGTTTTAGGCTCCCCTCCCTGGAAGGCAGGGACGGTGAAGGCATAAGAATGAGTACAGGCAGTCCCCATAACCCGATAACAAGGGCCATCACGTGGGTGGCCATACAGCCAGCTTTCATGTCAATACGTTGCCGTAAAGCGCAGCAACACCGTCATCTTCCCTACGGACCCCACCCCAAATCCCCCATTGTGCAGAGCAGGTTTTTCAGGTGTATCTCCGGCCGTACCTTCGGCCGTACCTTCGGCCGTACCTCGGAGGTGCCTCGGGCCACATATTGCCTATCTGCAGTGGGTTTTCGCCCTTCCTCTCCTTAATTCCCCCATGATCTGCCCACAAAAAACATTTTCAAGGTACTGATCGCACCTGTTTCGCAAGTTCCACGGCCCGTTGTAGCAGCCCCTCGCTGTACAAACTGTACGAGGACAGGAATACCCAGCTACAGCCAGTGAAGTCTTCCTCGGTCAGATCCTCCGCGGATGTGGTGACCTGGGGTTTGAAGACGGCATCACCCGCCTAAGGACCTTCCCAGTCTGCTGCTGCCACCGTAAGCTCCACTAAACGGCCCTCCACAAACCGGGGGGTGGGGGTCTCCGTGCAAACCCAACGTGGCCCCATCGCACCGCGTAGGCCAGCCACCCCCTCCATCCTTCTCCCTCACCGCCTCGAACCGCGAACTGCCATACTCCTCCCTTGCCGCATAACCCCCGTTTAACCCCCGAGTTACACGCCTTTACACTTATATCTCCGCCATACCTCCAGAATACACACACAGGAATGTGGCAACCATTCCATGCTCCCGCTGCGCCTCC
Source organism: Volvox reticuliferus (assembly GCA_019650235.1). Taxonomy (NCBI): domain Eukaryota; kingdom Viridiplantae; phylum Chlorophyta; class Chlorophyceae; order Chlamydomonadales; family Volvocaceae; genus Volvox; species Volvox reticuliferus. The sequence continues at coordinate 584,229 of BNCP01000062.1, read as the reverse complement.
GACCTCTCGCCCCTCAGCTCACCTTGGGGTCCATGTACGTCCGCATGGTTCGCTCTCCTTCGCAAGTCAGTATGGCGGAACGGCCTGCGGGACAAGAGAAGGGGAATTGCGCAAATGGAAAAAAATAATTATATAATTTTATGGCGAACACGCACGGGACTCCCCGCAATACGAGATAATTAAATGCGATTACGCGGGAAGGTCGAGCGTGGGTTTGCGATGGGGTGTGTACGACGGGTGTGCGAAGTGAAGGGTGTGGCAAAGGGACTGGAAGGTGCGGTGCGACGGTCGCCGTGCACACTGCAGTTCCCGTCTCCACTGGACCACCGGCATCCTTCCGCATCCGCACTGGCCACATCTTCCAAAGATAAACCGACTTCCCCAACTGTTCCAACAGCATCAAACCCCGAACCCCGAACCTCAAACTCACCCGTGGACCCCTCCTGGAGCACCCTCATGCGCTGCGTACTGACCCCCGCCCTTCGCATGGAGCTGCTGTACAAGGAGCCCCACTCGTCGGAGCCACGGGTGCCAACCTGTGTGTAGTCGGTTAGGAGACGGGGTTGGGGAGGGCATTCCCACACACATAATGAGTCGGCTGGGTACGTACTATGACATTGAAGAATTGTTGGCGGAGGGCCGAAAATTGATGAGAGTGATGAGGTAGGATGCGGTTCTTGTGCCGCGGTAGCAAGGATAGCGCTAGTTGCTGCTGTACGGTAATTGATATGCAGCTGTACGGCAATGGACCCACGGCGGTGGGACCATGCATACCGGGGACAGCACGGGGATGGGTTTTAGGATTTCCGTAAGCATAAATCCTAAGATCTTAGGAAGGAATACGGACAGGCCCAGGGGGTAAGGGATCGCTAGTCCATGCGTCACGAAATCCCTGTGGATTTGAAAGGCATGCGGTACTGGTGCGGATAACTTACCACTTGAACCGGAGTTCCAAAGCCGGTGGCCAGAGCGCGCCCAACATTCGACGCCGAACCACCGGCCTTAGACTGAAACTCGCCCACGGTGGCCAGGATTTGCCGCAATTCCTCTAGGGAGCATCGTTTGCTGCCTGCGACCTGGCATCATCGCATTTCCGTTGAATTACCGAAAACACCACATTTGTACATTTGGAGAGTGGTTTAATTAGTTTGCTACAAGCTACGTCGTGAGATATTGTAATTGTCCAGAAACGAAAGATTTTCAACAGGCTTGCATGCTGACGTCGCTTAAGCAAGTCCCGTTTATTACCCAAGTACCTCATCCCCAACCAGTTGACGAAGCAGCGATCGCTCCACTACAGCAACATGATCAACAAGGGCTGACACTTGTAGCACAATGACCCGCTGGTCCTCGGGCGGTGGCGGCGACATGGATGTTCCCCTTCAAGACATGCACTTAATTTGCATTATATTGGAGGAAATACGCCACACAGAGGTTATGACGTGGAAAATGCCCTGACCTCAATATGTCGGTTATGTGCAATTATGCCTTCGAACAGCCTTTTCGAAAGGTACCGGAAACCCAAATAAATATTGTTATAAGATATATTTGGCACTGGTATAAGCCTGGTTGTAAGCCCACATTCCGACCTGTTCTGTCAAAGTCCAGGCTGTTACCGTTGGCCGTTACAGCTTGCGTCGGCAGTCACAGCTCATAAGCTCACAGCTGGCGAGGGTGCAACTCGAACCCTCATTCGTCTTTTTGCTGGTACAAAGTACTACCTTGTACCAAAATACAAAGTTATTGCTGATGTCGTGCTATTAAATATGTTGGACGTTAGGCCGTCAAGTCACATCCGAGGGCATTGACCCTTAACGCAACCCTGGATATGCGTCCCAAGATATGTCCTGTAGAGGGCTGTAGCAGGTCGCGGGCGTGCCAACTCTGCACCAGTGGATCGCCTGTCACCAAGGGTTCCGCGTCCTATACAGCAGGTGCCACAGCGGGCGCAAGGTGGTGAATAGAAGCGTGCCACGGCAGTGGCGGTGTGGTAGCTTCTGGAGCCTTCAGGCATTAACTGAATGAAGATCAGAGGCCCGTCAGGACAGACTGCCGAGAGTATAGCCACTGCGCCGTACAAAACCATTACCCTCTCGTACAAATCGTCAGTCAGGGTAAAGATATGCCAGAATGAAGCAAGGTTCGAACAAGAAGCGGCGCAAGTACTTGCTCAGTGCAGCAATATTTTCGTGTTTCCCACGCGGTTCCCGGAATGCGTATCAGTAACTAGAGTTTTAGATAATGAAATGAACGGGCGTTGATACTCAAGACTGCTCTCTTTGGCGCGAATAAACCATGTCGGCATCCATGGTGGTTTCGGGATCCGGCTCCCGAAACAACGCTCGAGAACCCGGAGTTGTTCCTTTCCGCTGCGAACCCTCACATTGTTCATGTACCATCGCCGCTGTAACACCCAACCCCTGGTGGACAAATCCTGCAACGGCGGCTTGGCATTACTGTCCGCCCAGCACGTTGGCCGACGTGCTGTGTGCCAAACATTTTCTAAGCTGTCGAAGTCGTTGTGCAGCGGCCTGGTGGCGTATAATATGTCTCGGCTTTTCCAGGCCCAGGTGCCTAAATGGCTCGAGCGCCGGGCGCTAACAGAGGCTGGGAGCTCCTGTCTTAGCTCATGCATTCCGTTGGCGAACATGCTGTGTAGGCGTTCCACTGCGGCCAGGGCCACGGGGAGGCAAACGTGCGAGCCTGACGTGAGGGATGGAGGACAGCGGAACAAGTTGGGTGCGGCAATGGGCCCTGGCATAAACCCTTTGGAATCTATGGTTCACCCATCGTGACGTCTCGTTATTTTCAGGTAGTCATCACAGGCTATGGTATAGAGCACATATATGTGGGGATAGATTTCGAGGATTGAGTTACCATACGCAGCCAGCACGACTGTTGAATGATCTGTCAGTTCCTGTTTCTTATTCGCTTGCGGGATGTGCTGTGCCGTGTACCGCTCCGGCATATGATTAGGGACGTGTCGGTTTTTCATGGCCACCAGGCCATCTGGAGCAATGCGTAAATATTCTTTTAGAAGCTCTGACCTATTGCAAGAAATCCAAGATTTATTTGCTTCATCTGCTGCAATTCGATGAACACATCAGTATGGCTATGATAAGCTAAAACAGCTTGAGAATTTTCGACGTTCAATCACCGCGCAATCTGGGGCTTTATAACATTATCTACCATTGACAAGAAAACACACACGGGACGCATGATTTTCCATACCGCGTACATTTTTCTATGTGCAGTTTGCAAAAGCGTTACGGTTGTTTGCATGTCCATGATGTCGGCACAATTGCAACATGCATGGCGGTTAGCAGTTGGCCTTGCTGGAAAACTGCAATTTTAGGCGCGTATATATTTTGACACGCTAGGAGTTTGAAATGGCAAGTTTGACCTGAACCAGCGTGCCGAAAGATATCCTGAGTCCAACTAGCAACGCGGGATCCATCCATCGCATGTTCCATAGCTTACGCAAGCCTTGAAGAAGGATCGAGATTTAGACGAATAAACCATGGGCAAGATAAGTGGCAGCTTCACAAATGCGCGTGGCCAGAAGCTTCACACCGTTGAATGGACTCCGGATGAGGGGGTCGTGACGGCAGTATTGTTTTGGATTCACGGATTTGGCGGTAAGCAATACACAAGAGTTGTAAACCAAGGATGCCAAGCTTTATGTCCACGCTAAACAAACAGGGAAACGCATGTCAAGATCTCCTTCCTCTTTTCCCTTCCTGCAGAATACATCGACCGGTTTGAAGGAAGTGAGTTTGCGCAGCAATTGGGAACCCTTCAAACGAGCCTCGTGACTCTCAAGAATGATACGTATTGCGTTTCCGGAAAGGTCCCGATAGCACCAATATACAGGAATGGTCAACGGGCAGAAACTTCACCTAAATTCATAGAACCTTTAAGGATTTGTGCTATAGTCACAACGTTTGCATGGGCACCAATGCTCCCTGAATCCCGTAGCTCGTAGTGGAACCTCCAGATGATCATTATAGGTCTGGCAACCCTGATCGGTAATTACCTGGCTGAATGATCAGGGGGATTCATCCCCAAGCATGCACGAGAACTGCGGTATAAGAGTTATTGTTCCTCCTGGCAATGCACTATTGGACATACGGCACAAACGTCCAACCAATAATCTCTTATCGTAGCACGAGAACCCCACCCGTCTGTCCTTTCTGGTTTGCCTGTTTTGATGTACAGGCGCCAAATCATGGCTCGCTTCCGGCATTGCCGTGTATGGCTTCGACGCGCACGGCATGGGCCTTTCCGAGCCGCTAGATGACCCCAGCAGGGCCCTAGTGCGCCGCTTCTCTTACCTGGTGGATGATGCCGTGTTGTACCTTGAGACGGTGTTACAGCCTGCGCTGGCAGCGCGGGGCGTCAACGCTCCGCTCTTCGTTGGTGGCAACAGCCTGGGCGGTCTTATAGCGTCGTACGTGGTTCTGGCGCGTCCGGACAGTTTTGCAGGTCTTATCATGCAGTCACCTGGTGAGTGAATGGAATACAAACGCATTGGGTGCGACCACAAAGAGTATGGGCTTTTGTGGATGGGATGACGGGCGGTGGATGGCGCGGGGTAGGTTGAGGTGAACATCTCGCTGCTGGGGATGTGATATTGACGGGCGGTGCGGTTATGAAGCGCTGCGCACACGGCCTGCTGCTGTCCAAGTTCCGCTAATATAAACATCCGATTCCTCAACCGTATCCGCCGGGCCTTTTGCAGCTATCGACGTGGAGTGGACCCCAGTATTAAAGTGAGTACGGTCGCACCGAGGGCTATGGCTTCAGGTTACCTAGCATCACCGGGCCCTATCCGTGCACCCATTGCCCAGTGCCGTGTATGAATATATACTTAGCGCAAGTCGAGGTTGTGCGATGTGTCTGTCCGTTCCAATTACTGAAAGGTGTACGTCTGCGTGGTATTGGCGTCTGTCGTAATGCAACAAAGCAAAGAAGCGGATGTTGTTACATAACCCTCATGGATGCGGGTTCTCACATTTGCAACGCCGTGGCTCGGCAGTGCTGATGTGATTTGGGTCACGCGAACCTGGGTCTGGGCCAGAATGTAGCGTGGTCCTTGCGGTCCTCGTTCGAAGGGGTTGGGATCCGTTTTGAGATGGTATCCGTTTTGGATACGCGCTACGAGGTTTCCCCGCTTGGAATCTGCCGCCCGTAAGACGAGATTGCAATAACACGGATTTGAGACTAAACACGTTGGTGCGAAACGCCTTACAGCTATCTTCCGCGTCTTCCTGTACACGGTTATGTTTCTCTTTGCATTTCACATGCCGTAAATCCACGCTTCTGCTGCGCAAGATCTCTCATTGTCTTATGTTTCGGAATTTCGTTTCGCTCTCTCATTCTACAGGATCCAGGCGGCATTGGGTAGCTTGATGGCGGCGATCGTTCCGCGAGCCAAGCTTGTCCCGGCGGTCCGGCCTGAAGATATGAGCCAGGACCCGGCAGTGGTGAGGAACGGTGGACTGGGATCGGGCACAGAGCTCGGCATTCAGGGGTGGGGCCTGGGCGCCGAGAACTCCAATGTAGAGGAGGCATGCTTTATATCCAGAGCTGTGTCTTTTGGCCTGGTGCCCGCATGTCCTTATTTATGGCAGTAATGGGACAGGGCGTAGCGGTGGATGACAAGCCAAGGGCTCAGTGTATGGGACGGTGCGGGCTCGTTTCCGAACTATGTTTTGGTACGGAAGTTGGTGCGCGTAGTGGCATGCAGATGTGTAGAATAATAGTGATGGCCCCAATGGAGAAGGGATGAGGGAGTTACGAATCCCGTCATTGATAGGCGGGTTCCGGTGGAGGACGCTGGATAACTCAGATAACATGATACGACGGTCGTCCTTCGTATTACTTGCTGTGGTTGTCGTCATTGCGACCGTTACTGCCATTGCCGCCGTTGCTGCAGGTTAAGGAGTATTTGGAGGACCCTATGATTTATAAGGGCAATGTACGGGCACTGTCAGGCAACGAGATTCTGAAGGCGAGTGTGTGTGCTGGGATGCATCAGACGGGGTTGAGCGTAGAGATCTGCCGCCCTAAGCTCGTAGGCTGGCAGCAGGGTATTTTCTCTGCCTCGTTCATCTTGTGCTGCGGCGGTGCTGCGCCCGCTGCTACCGGGTCCAGGTATGAAAGGAATAATCTGTTCCTACGCGCGCATTGTATCTGCCGACCTGCTTGGCGTGTTATGGCCCGGACTTCTCGTCCCAGCAGGGCTTCCGTGCACTGGTCGCAAGGCGTGCAGAGCTGAAAGTGCCTATCCTCGCGATACACGGAACCTCAGACCGCTGCACGAGCTTGCCGGTAAGCCGTCTTCCGTTTAGAGAGAGATAGGATAGAATTGCTTCCTCGCATGCATCAGGGAATCCTCTCTCTAGAAGATTCGTTGTGTTCTGAGCCTCGGAACAGGAGATTGCCAAGGTGTACCACTACGACCCTGTGTCCCCCCGCAACCTTGCTCTCGTCCATGCCAGTGATAACTTTTATGATGGTCGAACACTTTCTTATGGTTCCGGTGGTTCAACCCCCCACTCGGGTTACTGGCAGGCACTCCGCGAGATGTTAAAGCACGTGTCCAGCACCGACGTGACTCTCGAGGAGGTGGCCGGCGGATACCACGAGCTGCTGCACGGCCCGGAGAAGGAAGCCGTGCGGAAGTCCATTGGGGACTGGATCCTCGCGCACGCAACAGCGGCCCCGGCTGCCACAGCAGATAAGCAAGCTGCGGCTGAGCAAGCACAGAGCGCGTCGGATGCCGCAGCACCAGCCACGGAAGACGAGAAAGCGCCCACGGCGGAGCCAGCGGCGGGCAACACCGATGCGGCGGCCTCGGCCTCGGTAGCAAGCCCCACGGAGGGCGATGCGAGCACCGTATCAGAAAAGGGCGTTGAGGTGACGGCACCTTGAACTGAGGCTTTGCTGCATTTTGAGACACGTTTTGGTGATGTAGCTTGAGCAGCATGGGAAAGGATTTCTGGATTGCGTTTCCCGTATTAATTCTATTTAAAAAATGTAAAGAACAAGCATTTGCCGTTCTTCGTTTTATTTGGTGTGATTCATAGGGCTTCATCCCGTGTCTCGGGGTTCGTGAGCTTCGTTGATACTTTTGCATGGCGGCGCGGAACTGAATGAAACGTCTCTAGTGTTACGAGGTTACATTCACGTAACTTGGACGGACAGATTCCTCGTCGGGCAGAGTGTGGACACTTAGCATATATGGCCGTGTAAAGTAGCCTGTGTGGCTCTGATACTGTGCACCATGGGAGGAATGCTTAAATGCAAACACTGTGACAGGTTAAACATAGTCATGTTCCGGTCAAGGGAGCAGCTAACAGGGACAAAACTTATTTCACTTTTTCTCCCCTCGTAATTCGGCAGGCAGCGAACAAACCGTTGCAAGTTCGTTCAGACCCAAGAACACACTGTTCCGATACAACTGATTGATTTGTCCATCCACTTACCAAGCTGCATCTAGTCCACAACTCGACCACAAAACTGCGCGACATAAGCAAAAGAACACCGCGGGAAAAACAGACCGAGGATAACAGAAGAAAGAGCGAAAAGAACGTGAAATGAAACCGTCAACAATAGCCTATGTGCGACGTGCCATTGTGACAAGAACCGGTTCCGACAAGGGCTAATGCAGCAGACCACGCACGGCCCATATGACACCACAACAAGGCACGCCCAAGCCAACTCAACGTCCGGTGGGGCTCATAGAAAAGCCCACAGGTATGCAGCAGACGCATGTAGGTTAAGAAATGGTCAAACATTTATCTGTCTGTACTCAGGCTCAACCCCCCTCCCCCTCCCCACAATCACCTGTTCCGTCCATTCCTTTCATAAACCTACCTCACCCCAGCGAGGCCCAAATTGCGACGCGATACGTCAACATTCCTCCAGCTATGCAGCCACGTAGTTGCCAACATCTAAGCCCGTGCACCTAACATAACCCGCGCACACACACATCATAGCCCCCGGGGGCCGCTGGTGCATTCTTGGGTTATCATGCCAAATCCGGGGATCCCTGATAAACTCACTTCCTTGCTAATCAGGTAACCGACCCACCCTGTGGTGGCGACGATCTCGCTAGCCGATTCGAGTCGCGACCGCACCCAAGCCAACAAAGGTCAGCATGTCAACCTGGATTTCCTCCAACAGGACCGTAACTGTGGATGAGCCGGGTTGCCAACGCCAAAAATAGAGTGAGAAAACCCTTTATAAAGCCTCCACACCCTACCGAACGAAAAGCTCTCCGTGCCCCCGCTGGCGCCCTCTGTGCATCTCTCCCCTCTCTTTGCCGACAAGCCACCTGGGAACCCATGTATGCGCAACGCCGGTTTGGGCTTGGCGCTTCCCACCCCACGAATCTGCCCACATCAGAAATAAAGTTCATAAGCGCATGTCATGAAACGCCAGAAGCAACGCAGCACCCCTTCAGCATGCCGCCCTAATGTGTGCGGGCTATGCAGCTGAATCGTTGGCTGCTTTCATTAAGAAGAAAGCCCGGAAATGTACCCTTCCACGACAACTCTTAGGCTCAGGTGGATAACATGCGCAGCACCTGCTGCACATGGCGGACCCGGGCAGGATCTGGGCTGGGAAAAAGACACGACTACACATCCTATCAACTGGCCGCACCCCGTTCCTACGGTCCGCCTCCTTTATATTTCTACCTCAAAGTGGCTTAATCGAGGTCGGAACAATAGTTATGGTCTGCATGCTTGACTGGCCTCCTTCCTGTCTGTCCAAAACACCGTGAAATAGCAATCGTTCAACATACACAAGAGGTTATCATAAAGGTGCGTGCCATTCTTACGATAGGGGATGCCCCGGCCCAACAAGAGAGCACCAACAAAAGTGCAAGCCGTAATCGCAAAATTCCAGCCGTGTCGCGCCGCTGAGCAACGTGACACTTTTGCCATCCAAAACTCCGCCAGTCACGCAACTGCCCACGTCGGACTCCCGAGGCGTCGAGATACAGGGATGGCATATGCGCTCTTGGGGGAGTCATCAACAAACTAGCTGAGGAAAGAGACATACAGTGACTCCAACGCGTAGGTTTTCCGAGAAGGCGTTCACCTTTTTCCTAAACAAAGGAAGACAATGGTAACTAACTGCTTAACCCAAACGTGCACCGTTGTAACAATCGCACGCCGCGTGCCACACAGCGAGTCCTCCTAACTCCGCAAGTAGACGCCGGGCGGCGCTGGTGCCGCCCCGGGGATCGCCAGGCCCGCACTGGCCAAAGCGGTCACCGTGTACATACTCGCATGGCATAGGACCTCCCCACAGAAAGGTACCAAGTGCTCCAGCAGCGCGCTGGGAGCTTCTTCATGGGAGAGGTGCCCACAGTCGTGGAGCACCGCCAGATGGGCGTGTGGAAGATCCGTGCTCAGGCTCTCCGACTTGCTGGGAGGCACGATGCGGTCGTGTTCACCTGCAGATGTGAGGAAGATCAGCACCCCATACGGGACAGCTGAGTGACATCTTGCCGAAGCTTACATGCAGGTAGCCAAGTTAGGAAGCAAAAATGAAAGCTTGGGTCACCCCCTTGACAGGCAAGTGCGCCTGTATGGTTTTGAAAAGCTATATGACTTGGCACCAAGGACAGACCAGGGGTCCCAGGACGAATCGGCTTCATGCCCCTTCCATGATTACAAACCTGTAGCAATCAAAGTAGGGATCGATTCAACGCTGCTGCAGTACGCGGGAAGGTCTCCCTGGCACGACTCCCTCCGCTGCCGTGTCGTCTCTATCAATGCCGCATCCCAACCCTCCACCCGCAATGGGGTTTTGTAAAGCTCCAGAACCTGCAGCCATGTCTCCCAAGGTCGGCAGTGCATGAAGGTTCCCACACTCAATTGTTTCACTACGAAGCATGGCCTTAAAAATCGATTACGCAGTGGCGGGCGCGCGACTTCTATACGCATATATCGGTAAGAAAAAGTGTAACTCACGCGCCGGCCCCATCCCCCATATCAATTAGCACGCAAGAAATAAGCATTCACCAAATTGCATATACACATACATGTGCGATATAGATATGATCTAGTGGACATGGCGACCGCAAGTGCCCCATGCCCCACAGGTAAGACTGCACACTGCCAACCCCGGCTAGGAAAGACGCCGAACACTCCGTGGGGGCAGCGTACTAACCCCCTCCCTTCCTGTCTTCCAGTCCCCCGACGGCGCATAAAACCTTGCCTCTTCCAACCCCAGTAAGTAATCGACCGACATGTGGCTCCAGCACGCTCCCAGCCATGGCGCCGAATGACACTCCATAAACACGCACCTCGCTAGTGAGTTTATCGGTGTTGTGCCATGCACGGCGGTTTGCCACCTCGCCCACCTCACTGCGCAACAGCGGCCGCAGGATAGACCTGCCCAGCTTGGAGCGCGCGAGGATACGGAAGAAGGCGGGGCCCATGACACCACTAAGGTTGGGGTGCAGCAGCACCAATCCCAGCACTATGGGCATGGGATGGAGGCATGGGTGCTGGTGCGGATATGCGTACTGGCTACTGCTGCAGCTAGGTTCCTCCCAAACTTCTGACGAACGTGTCGAGCAGCTGCGCGTGGGGACAAGGTCAGCAGGAGCCCTTAGGTTAATCAGGCCCATTAGGCACGGGGATGGCTGGCAGGGTAGCTGCCATGCACTAGTGGGATGAGGTTGCGTGCATTACATTCAGGATCCCCACAGACACCAACACTGCAATCCTTCCACAAACCGCGCGACCAAGTAGTTGCCACCAAATGGGTGCAGTTATTTCAATGGTGCACGCCCAACTACAACATAAATAACAGGAATGAGGATTGTGTTCAGCTGCATTACGTCACAAATTCTTAGTATACGGGAAGGGTAGGGGGCGCCGTTTCGGTCTTAGGTGATGTTATATGGGTGCCATACGACTTGCACCGTTTATCGAGCAAACCGTGAAAGTCGCTCTACCCAGGCCTGTCCCCGCGTGGCCTGCAGGCGTGAGACCGCCGCCCTGCCGCCCCACCAGCTGCATCCGCCGCACACTGCCCTCTTTCTCGACTGCTTCGAAACGCAAGGCTAGCGCAAACAGCATAACTCACCCGTTCCCGACTCCCACCGGCCCAGGCACCGACTGAGCGCGTCGGTGATGGGCCTGCGTAGAGAGCGCTGCCGTGAAGGAGGTGCTAGTTGTGGAGGCCTGGTCCATCTCAAGAGTATCACAGCGAGTAGATCCCGCCTCCAGATCCACCACAGGGGTGCCCAGCGCCACGCAGCCGGAGCCTAGCCCCGCACAAAAACTGTGTGTGTGGTGGTGCTGGTGCTGGTTATGATGAGACGCGCCGCCGAGGCTGATGTGCTGGTGCGGCGCTATGCCTGAGCCTGTGTGTGGCTGGGCCTTCGCACTCGTGAAGGCTGCAGACGGGAACGTTTGCAAAAGCAAAAAGGAGAGGCGATAGGGTGGGGATAAGGCCATTTGAATTGCGTGAACATGTATAACTGTTGTAACAAAATAAGCTATTCCCCCGGACAGTTTCGCTCCTGCCTTTACACCCACCCGTCGCGCCTCCAGCCATATAGCCAGCATTGCCCGCACGCGCGACCTCCTCCGCCGCAACTACGCTCCTGCAGTTCTCCGATTCTGCCAGAAACGCGGGTGGCCCGCTTCCTGCCGAAGACAGAAGATGCGACGCAATCCCTGTGCCTGGAAAGACCACATCGCTGCTCATTGCGGCTGCAAAGGCCGCCGCTGATAACGCCCCACCGCCACAGCACGTCCCTCCGGAGGACACCGTCTGCGAAAGACCGATCGGGCCGGATCCCAGCTGCTGCTGTACGTGCTGTTGCTGGATCTGGTGTTGGTAGGCGGAGAGGAGCTGCTCGGTGGGCGGGGAGCCGGGCGCATCTGAAGTCAGCTTCGGGGAGGAGTCCGCGGAAGAGGGCGCCGTTCGCGCCCTCTCCGGTGGATTTAATGCCGCCGATGTCAAGGTCGTGACGTAATGAGGGATTTCATACAGCGAATGGTGCGGCGCGCAGGGCGGCTGGTGGTTCAAGCACGAACCTCGCGCCTGATAGAATCTGTGGGTATTAACAAAGCCGTAAGCATGTAGCGCCAGGCGTTCTCAGCAAAGATAATCGGGAAAGGACAGGAGAAGACAAAACGTCAAGTAAAGTGTTATACCTTTGGATATGTGACTCGGTCCAATAATAATCATAATAAAAATAACACGCAGATGATGCCCAGCAGATTGATAGATAACGATCCAAATCTTCTAAAACTTGCACTCAGTACACAGGCGGCTGCGTGCGCAATGTGTGGCGCACCTGTGCCCTGCCCCTGTACCCCAGCCAACTGCAACCCTTCAATTCTCACCTGGCAGATATCGAAGCCGCGCGCAGAGTTACGAGGCACCCGTCCGCGTGCGCCATTAGTACCACCTGCCGCAGTCGCAACGCACTACAGAACTGCAGGAGCAGCTGCGATTGGGAGGACACTGTGTAAGGGTTGTTCTGATCCGTAGCCTTAGGCCGCGACGTTAGACCTGCAATGGTTTGGGTTGAGGCGGGCTGGGCTTAAGAGGCCAAATGCTACAATTAACGATACGTGATCCTGTGGACACCACCATCCCCACCAGCACCAGAACCGCAACCTCTGGTCAGCATTACATGTATCCTCCATGCCTCTCCTCACCGAAGGCAGGGCGATCGAAGGCGATCACCCGGCAATGGCACTGCATCGCGAGTGCCTCCATAATATGCCGCCAGGAGAACACACCGCCACCAAAACCGTGTACGAGCACGATGCCCGTCGTGGCCCCATCAGGGCCGCCAAAAGCCGCCGCTGCGGCGGTTGCCGCAGCAGGAGGCGCCACCTCCTTGTAGTGCACCTTGAGACCAGGCTCCAATTCTACGAATTTAGAGTCATCGTCTGCCAGCATTTCCGCAGGTACATCCTCTGACGCATCTGGGCCTCCGCCATCGCTGGTTTTGGTGACGTCCTCAAGGTCCGGCCTCCGCATCATCAACCACGCATCCTCGCCCTCCTCCCACGGCATGCCAAAGCCTGCAAGGCCCATTTGATAGCGCCGGCGAGCCCAATCCACAGTGCGCCTGGTTCCCAGTGCAGAATTCAAAGCCGAGGCCAAGGAAGCGGACAATAGGATGTCAATGAGAATGGGGACGCGTGTGGTCTGCTGATACCGACTGAGCAAATGTGCAAATCCCCCCTCGAGATGAGGAATGCGGGTGGCCGTGTGCATAGAACGTACAAACGGGAGTTGCATTGCTGTTCGACGGGAAGTCCTGGTCTATGCCGCAAAGAGCTGTTGAAGTTAGCGTAGAGGGCCAGGGTAGCTTAACCGCGTTCTTCCGATGCCGTTAATACGAGATACGAGATACGAGATACGAGATACGAGCCCATTGGTGCGAGAACGCAGCAGTGATCCGTCAGTGTATGTCGTTAACGGCGCAACTGCGAATCACAATGTGAAGCGCCACCCGGGCCAACTATGCCCTCTAGGAGTAGGAATTAAATTGGTGCCTGCCTTCCAAATTAACCTTACCTGGCTGCCAGAATATGGCACACGCTGCTCAGTCCAGTAATGGTCAGGATTGAAGCCGCCGCTATGCTGTTCGACCCGTAGCGAAACATGATGGTTTTAACAACAATGTACGGGACGCAAGCAGCAGCAAGGAAATATGCAGCGTAAAGGTACGGCCTGCGTTAGCATGAGGGGGCGAATGGGTACCGCACGTAGTGTTGGATGCGTATAAATAAGGATACGGACACAGCGGCTTTTACGCCGCTCACCGTGTACGGCGGCAAACAAGTCATACCTGTGCACCGAGCGCTGTCCAACGGCATACGCTAGGCTCAGTATCGCTGCACGTGTGCAAGACAGCCCCACAACATCCTCCAAGCTTCGGCTGAACGAAAAGTGATGATGATGAATCACAAGGGACCTCGACGTGGCCAGGAAGTAGATCAACAATACGGTTATTGCTTCCACGGCACAAAGCATCCATGGTGCCTGCGTATGAAACCACAGCGGCGTGTTGACTGGTGGGGGACCGCATCGCGTGACCTGCGGCGACGGTTCGCTGGTCTCACCACCGCCTGTGAAAGAGATGCGCAACAGACTACGCAGAACTTGATGTGGTTAAAACATCTCATCAGGGTCTCGCCGCTACCACAAAATTCCCGGGGCTTGTGTTTCCGCCCCGACTGAAGGAATCGATCTCGCAAGTAAGCATCGACCTGCATGTTCCATATTACAGGCAAATATGTGTGTCGCCCTTGACTGTAACACACAAGTCAAGAACGGGGGCCTTCACTATTCTCAAGGCGCGCCAGCGCAGAAGTGCATGCATGACCTAGGAAGGAGGAGCTCACCCGATAATTAATATAGCGGCGCTTTTCCTTGCCCGCCATCGCAACAATTAACCCGGAGTTGCGTGTGCTGTCGACGGTCACAATCAAACGCTACGGGTCAGAATTCACCATATTCACCCCGACATTATAGGTCTTATTGCAAGGGTTTTCAGTGAGTTGCTAGTGACTAATTCTGATTACATTCCTAGGGCCGCGGTCCGCACAACTATTCCTTTTCACACATGCTTTCTGACATACGTAAGTAATGATTACCATATATCGACTAATGGTTCATGCAGTCCAGCATGTTGTGGCCTGAGTGACAATAAGGATTGGATTGTGAAGGCTAGGTGCACGACATCATCTGACGGTCACGTCAAATAAAAATAGCTCCCCATCATAGGGTGCTCTAAGCATTGCGAACTAAATACATTTACTATGGTGTTCTATAATATTAGGTAACTTCTTCTTATTGCTGCAAGCATCTGACCGAAACTTTGCCCGCGATGGACGCACAAGTCCTTTTAGTTGTTTCCTTTATAGTTGTAGTAGCTGCACTAGCAATTCTCTCGATCCGTAGGAAGACATATAAAGGCACAAAACCGATTCTGTCGGCTGGCATCGACGGCTCCGCCTTGCCACGGCCGTCGATTGCAGACGACCCCGGCAAGCCAGTCGTCAGGATTCTGTACGGTACACAGACGGGAACAGCAGAGCGCTTTTCTAAACAACTTGGAAACGAGCTACGTAGCCGTTATGGCGATAGCACGATTGTGGATGTCCGCGACGTGGAAACATACAAGCCAGAGCAGAAGCTGGCGACTGAAAAGCTTGTATTGTTCTGCATGGCTACATATGGTGATGGGGAGCCCACGGACAACGCTGCCGTCTTTTATTCCTGGTTGCTGAAGGAAGCACAGGAGGTGGAAGGCGGAGGAAAGGAGCCTTTCTTGCAGGTGGGTGGACCCGTGGGTAGCTACCCTCTGTAACGCTTCTATTATGCTTCTTAAACATTCCGCTTGATCCAAAACGTATGAATTTGGATTACATGTCTACTTTTTTTTAAGGAGTAATGTTAAGGCGGTAAAAGCTGAGTGATGATCGTTGTGCGCAAGTTTCCTTCTAATCCTGTGCCCCCTCAATGAATCTGATATGATGGTATTTGAAACTATTTGCGTACATCAACTTGTCGTTTTGCCTTCCAATTTCCGCTATCTCGCATGGACAGGGTGTCGCGTATGCCGTGTTCGGCCTTGGAAATAAGCAGTACGAGCATTTCAATGAAGTTGGGAAAAAGGTGTACAAGTCGCTGAAAACTTGCGGTGCGATGCCAATTGTCCGCCGTGGTGACGGCGACGATGATGGCGTTATCGACGATGATTTTGAAAAGTGGTGCGCGGAGCTGCTGGAGGTTCTGGACAAGTCGGATCTGGTCGGCAAACGCGTTAACCAGAATGGCCAGCAAACGGTGCCTGTGAGCGTGCCGGCGTATGATGTTGAGGTTGTCCGTAGCGCCGACACACGTGAGGTGGCCCCCTTCCCGAGCGGGTCCGGAAAGGACGTGCACAGCCCCTTCTGGGCGAAGATCACAACGGTGCGGGAGTTGCATACCAGTCAGTCCGATCGCAGTTGTGTGCACGTTGAGGTGGACGTCAGCGGCTCCGGCATCACGTACGAGGCGGGCGACCACATTGCCTTGTTTGCACAAAATAGCGAAGCAGTCGTCAAACGGGTTGCAGACGTTCTATGCTTCGACCTTGACGCGCTGATCGTGCTGTCTGTGCCTAAAGCTGCCGGTAATGGCAGCAACGGCGACCTGCCGCCGCCATTTCCCGGGCCCATCACCATTCGGACCGCGCTGTCGTACTTTGCCGATGTACTGTCCAGCCCCCACCGTGACGCGCTGCTTGCGCTTTCTACCTTCGCCGCGGATCGTGAGGAGGCCGCGCGGCTGGCGTTGCTTGCCTCGCCGCAAGGCAAGCAGGAATATATCGATTTTATCGGGAAACCGCACCGCAGCCTGCTGGAGGTGCTTCAGGCTTTTCCCTCTGCCAAGCCCACAATAGGCGCGTTCTTCGGCTGTATTGCCCCGCGCCTGCAGCCGCGGTTTTACTCGATTTCGTCCTCACCAAAGCTGCATCATTGCTGTATCCACGTCACTTGCGCAGTAGTGCGCGACTTGATGTCCACGGGGCGCGTGCACGAGGGAGTGTGCTCCACCTGGTTGAAACGGCATGGCGATGGGGCGGCAGTGCCCGTATTCGTGCGGCACTCGCAGTTTAAGCTGCCGCAGTCACCTAAGATACCCATCATTATGGTAGGCCCAGGCACGGGGCTGGCACCCTTCCGCGGCTTCCTTCAAGAGCGGGCAGCGCTTTTGGCCACAGGTGAGAATCGCGGGATAGTGTTAATAGAAGTAACGCTGGCGGAGTATGTTGCGGTGTTTAAAAAGCTTTCGATAGAGAAGCGCGATGATTTTCGAGGACATCTCTCTCATCAAAGTTTCTCTCGTTCCAATTATGTCAGCCAGCGTGATGCCGGAGCATGTATATATGTACGTTAACTGGTCTGCATTATGTACGAGGCATTCCATATCCGACGAGATATGCTGTGCTGTGTTTGCCATTTTCATGCTCTCAGCGTAATTAACTTCCCGCCGTCTTGTAGGCATGGAACTGGGTCCTGCGCACTTGTTCTATGGATGCCGCTCACGCCATCATGACTACATCTATCAGGAGGAGTTGGAGGCCTACGTAGCGTCAGGCGTGCTGTCCAACCTTCACCTGGCCTTCTCACGTGACCAGTCCACAAAGGACTACGTGCAGCATCACGTTGAGCGGCAGGCAGCAATCCTGTGGCCGCTTATTTCAGAATGCGGTGCGCATCTGTACGTGTGCGGCGATGCCAAGAACATGGCCAAGGATGTTCACAAGGCATTCGTTGGGCTGGTGCAGACCGCCAATGGTTGCACGGGAACTCAAGCAGAAGCGGTGGTGAAGGAGCTGTCGGACTCTGGGCGGTACCAGCGCGACGTGTGGTGAATTGAGGTTGAATGAACTGAGGGTATTCGTTACTTCTTCGAATCTTCAGTAGGTAGAACTTCAGGACTGCAGGAATGTCAGTGTCTCCACACGAAGGCACGTTTTGCGATTATGGTCAATGTTTCTTTAGATGGGATTTACTTGAAGGTATCATACGTTTATTTGCTGCAAGCTGCGGTGGACAGGACGGTTGACTGGAGTTGTTCAACAGTCCTATTCGTGTAGGATTTGTGTACCTGAAATTTTTTATAGTTGCTATTAACGATCATGTATAATGGCGAGTCAGCTATTCAGTTAGGCATATGGCCAAGTCAGGGATCAACGATGAAGATTCTCTCCACATTCTCCCACTACATGCTTTCTGAGCTTCAGCTGTTCAAAAGGATTCAGATCGCCGGCACGCGGAGCACCTAATTTCCCCTCCCTCGCTTTCGACAACAGCTGATTTTAACAATTGTTTGCGTATTGCCGCACAAGAAATCCCTGCCATCGCAAGATGAGAAGTATCATTCATCACGACCACGATGCACCACGGAATGCAGTTAGGCAATCGAACTCTTACATGCATCGCGGCAAACAAGATCCACTCCATATCCACATACACACGCCTCGTGCATTACATAGAATCAGCATTCCATAGCAACACAAAGCGACATGCCAGCAGCATCCAAATCCCGACCACAACCGCAAAACGACGAGGGAGCAACGACCAGGAACACGGCTGCTACCAACTACACCGGTGTACAGTACCGCAACGCCTGCAACATCCACATCTCATATAGCGTAAGCGGCGACACATAGCACCAGCTGGCAGCAACGGTGCTTTGGACAGCCACATCCCCTGAGCCTCTAGGCCTTAGGCACCTCCGGGATGGCGTTGTGAATCTTAAGCACCGCAATGGCCTCGTCCACCTTGGCAACCAGCGCCTCGTGCGACTCCAGAAGCATCAGCAATTCGGCATTGTCCATCTCCAGCAGCATACCGGTGATCTTTCCTGCCAAGTCGGGCTGCAGCTCGGCCACCTGCGGATACAGACGCTCGCCAATCATCATCTTCTGCTGCTCTGGTGCAGCGGCGGCCAGCGCTGCTGCTGTCAGCGGCTGCTGTGAAGCAGGCACCTCCGGCTCTGGGACTGGCCCGGCCACAACAGCCACGGGAGTTGCAGCAGCGGCGGCTGCGGGTGCAGCAGCGGTAACAGGAGCCTCAGCGGCCTTCGCGGCGGTAGCACTGGCCTGCTGGTTTGTGTTGGCGTTGCGACCGCCCTGGCCACTGCGACCACCCTGGCCGCCACGACCCTGAGCACCACGGCCACGGCCACGGCCCTGGAAGCCCCCGGCCTGGAACTCAACGGGCCCCGGGCCCGGATATGGAGCCATGGGCATCATAGGTGCACGGCCACGTCCGGCACGGCCGCGGGCAGGGCCCAACGGCGGACCCATCATGGGGCCGAAAGCAGCTGCCTGCGGCGGCATCATGGGACCACGCGGGCCGCGGCCAGGGCCAGGCATGCCGCGAGGCGGCATCATTGGGCCTGGGTACATCATGCCCGGTGCACGCGGTCCAGCAGGCATTCCGCCAGGGCCAGCAGCAAAAAACGGCATCGCGCCAGGGCCGTAGGGTCCCATGCCTGCGAAGGGCCATCAGTGAAGCATAGCAGTGAAGCATATCGGATTTGCAATGCTGTAAGGATTCTATGAATGAATTTCAAGAGTGGATATTTCCGACATCCTAGCTTACAACCAGAATGTGACTTCTGGACTAATTAGCTTAAAGTCCAAACATTCTAACTGGAACTCGTCACAGGTCCGCCCAATTTGCGCCAACATTCCTAAAAACAGCTCACCGGTCATCGGATTTGGCGGGCGAGTCATAGCACCCATGCCCAGACGATTCTGCACGTTAGCCTCAAGCTGCGCACGGCGCACATCCTTGCGCTGTGCAAGGGCTACGTACAAGGGCTTGCCCTTGACCATCTTCCCGTTCATCTCGGTGACAGCGCGGGTGGCTTCATCGTGACTGGTGAAGCACACAAAGCCGAAGCCCTTGGACTTGTTACTACTGTCCCTCATGACCTGGAGGAGGAAACCGGACGAACCGCCCAAGGCACGAGTATAAGACAGCCTGAAGAACCGCCCAAGGCACAAGTATACTACAATCGTGCATAGAGTGAAAACAACCAAGGACGTCATAAAACGCTGAGAAATTAAAATTTTTGGGAGCCTCAAAACTTTTTCAACCAGCAGCTACGGGCAAACTATCCAGAACTCCCTTTACAAGGGCATCCTCATAACTAAGGCAACGCGGCACGAACTGTGTAGACTGCATTCAAGCTATTGTTCCAAAAGATTTGCATGTCTTCTCACACATTATGATACGGTATAACCATAGAGCAACAACAAATCCATGTCAACCGTACGGCGCACCTTGCACGATGTGATAGTACCGCAGCTGGCAAAAAGGTCGCGCAGGGAGTCATCATCCACCTCGTCAGCCAGGTTCTTGACGTAAAGGTTCATGCCCTGGTACTTTAGGTAGCGCTCCTGCTTGCTTTCCTCAACCCTGCACATGCCATGCAAACCAGTTGGCAAGCGAAATCAGCATTGCCGACCGGAGAAGCACGCACATGGCGACACACCTTCCAAGCGCTGTGCGACATATTGTCATGTTCTTTTAGCTAAAAGACACTTTTTTCCGCACAACTTACACAAAGCCAAGGCCCTTGTCACCGGAGACAAGCCACCCCTATTTGGCTCTGTATCTCGACATCTTTTTCCCTACTTACTTCTGGCGCAGCATCGCCTCGCGCTCAGTCTTCTTCTGAGCGCGGCCGGCATACAACACCTTGCCGCCGATCTCCTTCTCGTTCAGGGCTTCAACGCACTTGGCAGCACATTCAGCGTCCTTGAAGTTGATGAAGCCGAAACCCTTGCTGCTACCCTTCTCGTCCTGCGCACAATATCAGCAACGCATTAGTGAGGGTACCACATGCTGCGCTATATACCAAGTATACGCGTCTGGATACTAAAACCTCAAACTTTGAATACGCCTACAAGGTGTTGAAATGGAAACAAGGCCGTGCACACATGCGCTTCATTCATGCTCCATTCCGTGCTGTCAACGGGAATCCAAACATCACACTCCTCCATCCAACATGACAAGCTTCCACGTTTAAATTGCGCTGCGGATCTATTTGTTTACTTAGTTCCAGCTTACATGACCCCTCTCATACAAGAAAAACACTTGATAGCTACGTCGTCCATGCGTGAAGTGGTCATCTACCGTAACCTGTGGCTAAAACCGTGCATACAGTTTATTCAACAGCTCCGCAACTGACCTTCATGACAACAGCGCTGGTAACCTCGCCGAACTCCTTCGCCATCTTGGACAACTCATCGTCACCGAGTTCCGCAGGCAGGTTCTTAATGAAAACGTTTGTGTAGACGTCCTTGCCCTGCATGGCATTTTCAATAAATCCGTGAGGAAGTTATGAATATGCATACACAGCCGCGTCAAAACTGAACGCTTACAAGCCTGCATGCCTGCAGCTAACACAGATGTCCAACATCTTGCCGAGTTTGCAACACCACCGCAACCATTGCTCTCCCTACCTGGGGCCTGTCCGCACGTTTCTGGAAAGGACCTACGTAGACAATCTTGCCCTCAATCTCCTTCTGGTTGACTGTTTGAATAGCGCGGTCCGCCGCAGCTTGGTCCTCGAAATGGACAAAGCCGTAGCCCTTTGACACGCCATTAGCGTCAGTGGCGACTTTGCAAGAAAGAATCTTGCCGAAGGCAGAGAAAGTGTCGTGCAGCGCCTTAGCATCAATCGACTTGTCCAGGTTCTGAGTCACACGCAAGGTTCACACATAGTAGTAAGTAAACGAACTTGCCAATCTCACGCTGAAAAAAAACCTCGCCCTGCGTTTTACAACACAGCATACATTGAAACCCGCCCTCTGTTGTCTTTTGCACGGGAAATTTCAAGTATCTCAGGCAAAGACAAGTTGTTGCACAAGCAACCGAGCCCGGGGTTTTGCCTAGGAGCAAGTGTCTCTCAACGCACCATTCCATGCAGTCTCTTTAAGTGGGTGGCATGGACGGGCATATGATCAACGTATTGCCTATCAAGTTCATTTCGCTCTGATCCTGTTCATGTGGGAGACTGCATAAGCAATCATGTTGGAACACCCTTGTATCCTTGAGCAGCTCAAATAATGTGCAGTGCACGCACCCAGGTCAACATTAATGAATCCTCCCAAAGCTACCGTATGAGTAAGCATGCCTTTGGAAGTGTAGTAGCAATCGAAAACTGGGTCATACAGAAAAACTGCAGTCGGATAGCACTATTCCATAGAATGCCCATACCTAGCCAACCGGAAACCACCCTAACTGCCCTACATAAGATGCAGCTTTCCGTGCGCCCCCCCCAATTAGGCACACGCCCCAACCGACGCCCTGCTCCACGCATCGTTAGAATGTTAGCCGCCAACATGCCATATAGGTGTGTCACACCTAGTCAAAACCGATGACGCCTCAAGTTTTCACGACCTCCACAATCAGCAGCTGCAACGCCATGAGTCCAACTTGCAGCTGCATGCTGGCTGCCGTGCAGCTGCGGACTGGCATGCTCCTCCAGCTCCCGCCGGTGCTAATCTCCATAATCGAGCGCCTAAACCAGTGTCATGCCAATGTGGCAGCTCTGCCTAAGTCAACTCGTTGGAATTCGCATCTGAAGCTGTCCAGATTTGGAAAAAGAGAAGCTGCACCCTTCCCACCCATCCCTCTCGCCCTTCACCCACCACCACACCCCAATTCAGTGTTCGTTCCAGCCCACATAGCCCTTTGTAAGCCACACCTTGATAAAGATATTGCCGACACCAGACTTGCGGGCTGAGGGGTCGCGGTGCGACCACATGATGCGCATAGGCTTGCCATTCAGGACGTGGTAATTAAGCGTCTCCATGGCCCGCTCAGCTGCACGGAAATAAAACAAATACTTTTAAATGTGTTGATGCTGCCAGCTTCATCCCTGCTGCGAAGCTAAAAACGTCCAAATGCTGAGTTGACGCCGACGTTCCAAATGCTTCCAAAATTTGGGATAAGAATTGTAGTTAAACTAAATCCTGTTGAAAATTGTACCCCAAGCCCAGCTCCAGAAGTTGCCTACCGGCCTGGGGGTCAAGAGCGCTGTTATAGTTGACGTAGGCATAGCCAAGAGAGCGGCGCGTCACGGCATCGCGGCATACACGGATGGAGGCGACGGGGCCAACCTGTGGGTGGACAGCGCCGCGGACAGATAAAGACCCCGCACTCCTTGATGTCCGCCGCCGAACTTATCCAGCTTACCGAAGAAAACAGCTCGAACAGCTGGGCTTCGGTCACATCCTTCTCCAGGTCACCCACATATAGCGACGAATTTGTCAGCGGGGTAGCGGTCGTCTGTGCGGCCGGAGCGGCGGCTTCGGTGGTCGCCATTCTTCACTTGAGACACGAGGCCGGTCGGCGGCGTCAAAGATAAAACAAGGGTGGTTTAAAAGGAGGCTAGAATATGTTCTTTTGTGCCTACGAGAGGCTTTTACTGTTTTTTTTTGCCGGTTGCCCGGTTTTTTTGATAGGGTGAAAGGCTGGGGCCCTCCTCAGCAAGACACCATGAGGGACCTGCCGTAGAATGGGTATATAGGCTGCCGCCTGTGTGAAAGGGGGAATCAAAGAAGGATTGAGGGACTTTTTCCTTGCTCAGGCTCCAGGGCACGTACGGCACGGTACAGAGTTTTGCCAAGCCTTCTTCGTTTGCTACGCATATGACTGATAGATTTTCTCATGTCATTACTGTCTGGATAATGGAAAGAATGATCCTCAACGAGATTGTGATCGCCTGACCTACAGTTCCTGTCAGTAGAACCAGAAAGATATTGAAGTTGTCGAGACCTCCTCGTAGGACGCAATTCTTTCGAAAAGCAATCCTTGATTGTTTACATGCTCTTACGCGGCTTTGAGGTTTCGCATCAGTTACGGACTGCCGCAGATGCGGACAGAACAACTCATCACAAGAGGCAAATTAAACGTTTTAGATGCATCAAGCAGATGTTCGCATGCGGACACGCGAAAGGCCTTTGTTCAGGCCGTTCCTGTCGGTCATAAAAGACAGCGGGCGTATTGACTATCAATAGCACTCCACGATTTTCAGAGGTTCTGGACTTAATAACGGTTGCGATCAGCGATAGTACTTCGGTGTTCCGCCAGGCTAGAGCAGCCTCAGTATAGCCTGAGTTTACGGCGTGAGTCGACCAAGCCTAGAAAGGTGTCAGCGACAGTGCTGTACTGAATTAACCAATGCCTGGCAACGATCGTCGCGGGGTACGCCAGGACGAACCGGAAAGACGCCTTAAACAGCCAAGATTCACTGACCCCACCGTGCTAAATTCAACTGTCGTGTGCTCATGCACATCGGTAATGTGGCATGTATTTTATCTTACGAAGCGCTTATAGTTCAAGATTTGAACCACTCCATGTGGCACCAGCCCTAGCATGCGCCTCCAAACCCCTTAGCAAAAATCCCTATACCTGTAACGACATCCATGATAATGGGCTCGTTTTGTTTAGAACCCCCCCCATCGCTTTAATAAAGAAACATATTGGCGCCCTGAACTGACGGCGTTGTTATAATATCCCACGGCTAGAAAGGCTTTGGTGCAGAGTGAAAACACTATTGATGCCAGGCACAGATACAATACCAGTAATAGGCACAGCTAAGCGAAGGGGGTCTTACAGCAGCATCAAGAACCAGCGACGCATTAACCTCAGCAGGCAGCGCTCTCTGCTCCGCACAGCATGTCAGACCATCGATGGAGGGGCATAACGGAGACGCAACCGTTAAATCCTGGTCTTTTATATGGCTACATGTTCACTCAATAGGCGTACGCCTCTGCCTTGGCTTCGCCCAGGATAGGCTTTGCCAGGAAATCCGTAAACTCCTGGAATGGCGCCTTGGTGTACTTGCTCTCCCGCCACAGGTCAGGCGTCAGGAAGCCATAGGTCTTCGACAGGGCATGGAAGGTGGCGCGCACGAAGTTGCCCAGCGTCTTGGTCGAGCCACGAGAGCACGTATAGCAGTCCTCAATACCGGCCATCTGCAGCACCTTCTTGGGGGTGCGTGCCGCCACAATACCAGCACCACGGGGCGCGGGCGTCAGACGGATAGTGACTGAGCCGCACTTGCCCGTGACCTTAGTTGGCACAGTGTGCACCTTGCCGATCTTGTTACCCCAGTATCCGCGGCGAACCGGGACAACAGACATCTTGGCCTGGATAATTGCACCACGGATGGCAGTGGCCACCTGCAGAAACACACGGAACGAGAAGGCGTGCGTTTACAGGAACAACTCAATCCTTTGTTCTCATTCCCTTGTCAGCACTTACGGAGATGGACTGGGTTTCCTATATGAAGAGTCCGCGCTTTTGTCGCATGAAAAGCCAGTGCGTGTGGCCCCGGTGTGTTGAATCTCCCATACCTACTTTTCCTGTACGTGGCCCTCGGGTATAAGCGCTGCAAGCTGTACCGCCAT
Source organism: Volvox reticuliferus (assembly GCA_019650235.1). Lineage (NCBI taxonomy): Eukaryota > Viridiplantae > Chlorophyta > Chlorophyceae > Chlamydomonadales > Volvocaceae > Volvox > Volvox reticuliferus. Next base: position 559,241 of record BNCP01000062.1, on the reverse strand, counting down.
CGGTACCACATGATCGGAAATTACCCAGTAGTATCTACCCCTTGAGGTACCAGCCCCTGAGCCGCAGGACATCCTGTCGTACCTCCTTAGCACACTTGACACCCAGGCCAATGTGGCCGTTGTGGTCGCCAACGACAACGAAAGCCTGTGGTCGGGTAAACAGCAAACCATGTCTCGCAGTACGCGGGCAAGCGAGCAAGCTGCTACCTCCGCAAACTTTGCGAACGCCAGCATTCGGGCCTATGCGTGGCAGGCAGTGATTCAACCCCCGCTCCGTACCTTGAAGCGGGTGCGCTGACCAGCGCGCGTCTGCTTCTGCACTGGCATAATCTTCATCACCTCGTCCTTCAGTGCGGAGCCCAAGAAGTACTCCACAATCTGGTACTCCTTAACGGGCATAGAGAACAGGTAGATCTGCTCCAGCGACTTAATCTTGCCCTGAGAATGAAAATGAGTTCAAGAGCATATCATGTACATATGGATGAGAGTCGCGTTAGCATTTGTACCGAATCCGTGCGCGAAATGCGGCGGCGCTATCATTGCGGCGCCTCTCAACCATCCCTTACGCTAAATCCGCATGCAATGGTAACAGAATCCTAACATAGTTTTCATTAAAATTCCTGCTGACCTGCTGGACGAGGCGGCCAAGCTTTGTGCAGGGCACCCACTTCTCCTCGTCCTCCTTCTTGCCACGAGCACGGCGAGCACCACGGCCACGGCCGCGGTCACCACGCCCACCGAAACCACGGCCAAAGCTGCCACGCTCACCGCCGCGATCAGCCATGTTCTGTATCAAGAGACAAAACAAAGAAGCGCAAATTATCTATCAGTGTCTATCTTTCGAAGATGTTAGTACTATTATCTACCTTGTGTTCTAGACGGCCTCGCGAGAAGCGAAAGAGAAATAACTATGTGTTTGAGCGGACTATGTGGGGTGGTGAATACGGCATCTGCGGTACAAGGAGACACCCTTGTTAAAGGCTTGAATATATAGAGAGTCCACATTTTAACAATTTTCCTTACAATAATATACTAACATAGTCGATGTTTATAGCAAAGACCGATGACAATAGCAAGTAAGGACGAAAGTGACGAGTATATTCCATCAGTTCCCATTAGCAGTCATGAGTCTCACTATTCATACATTATTTCATTAAAATCGCGATGCTCATGTCCTGCTGATAGACACAAAACGTTGCGACGCGCAGAACCCCTTGCACCCTTGGAACTCGAAGCCCGTTACCCTGGATGATTAAGGTCGGTGACGCATTGAGTGCGAATGCACGCAACCATGCATTTAAGTTTGCAACGGCTCTGGCGTGTAGCCGTAACTCACGCACCCGTCCACACGTGCAGCTTGGTTTGGATCAACCTCCGACTCGTGACCTCCAAACCACAAATACACCCTTGCACCGTCCTATGAAAACTATCAAAGCGGAGGCTATGTACAATATGGATAATGATCCATGGTCCGGCCTCTTCAGCTAGGAATCCTCCTGGTTCATGTACGAGCTCTCCAGAGCTTCCTTCTTGCTTTGAAGCGCACCCTGGAATAGGACATCAAGGTGCGAATACGCCTCCTGCAGAGCCGTGACGTGCAGGGCACATGAGGTGAGGCAGCATGAAAAGGTGCCCATGGTCAAAAATAACAAAAAATGGCGTGCGGAAAGACTGTACCTCAATTCGATACTACACTACAAAGGCACTGTAATAGGGATGACGGCTGCGACCAAGCGAGTAGAGGAGTGAAACTCAATCAAATGGTCCAGCCCACCTGTTTAGGGTGGGCATGTGCTGGCATGCAGTCCAAAATCGCCATCATTTTGCCCCAATCCCCAAGGTCAGAGTATGTAACTTCCCCTTTCGCAAACGGCCTCCTCGGATTGCAAACCGGTGCGTGCACTCCTCTCAACTTTCCTGACACGTACCTGTACACCCGCTGCTGGGCTGTTAGGATTCACTGCCACGTAACACTGCGCCAGCTTCTTCAGTCCACCTTGCAATCCTGCAAATGCCGAAACTAATATTTGATGTTCAAAGAATTGATCCGACAGGTGAAGCCGCGACATTTCTTCCCTTCGGCAGGTGAAACCATCCGTACAATGGCCTTCCGTACCTTGCCAGCCCCCAAGGCCCCCTCCGTCTTTCTGCACTTGAATCGCCATCACCATGCACTGACGCGTGTACAGGTTGTTGGGCTCAGCGAAGTTGCGATAGAAGGTCTCCAGTTCGCGTTCTTGTTCCGGCCGTGAGGGGTCGATGACCAGAAGCAGGCCGTCCAGTTCCTACGTGCAAGTAACACATGCGTGTTCAGCCAAGGCATGCCGTGCGCCCCACTTTGGCCTGCCTGTCGGGGAACGTCACCTTCGCCAGCACAGGCCAGTAAGACTGGTACTGCACGCTGCCCGAGACGTCCCAAAACTGCACTTTCACGCGGTCGATACCTAGCACGCGACTGATCTCCTGTATTCTGTGTAAATTAGCAAGAATACTGTCCAATTAGTATTAGGTCACTGCTAAGCACCGCGCATGCAAGCCCAACATGCACAAGCAGCTGACCTGACCGCGGCCGTCGGCTGGTATGCCATCTCTCCGAGCAATATAGGTTGTTCAGCTAAGGCTCTGCATATAAGCGTTTTGCCTGTCCTACAAGGCCCCACGACCGCGATTTTGAGTGTTGTCTCGGCCATTCTATGGAGTTGCAAGTATGCGTATTTAATTACAGATACAGCGTTCTACCTAAGCGACGTCATAGTAAGGATTGGGGATTTCCGATTTCTGCTGGCTGATGTACGGAAAATCCAAACGTTTTAGAGTCCCAAACCCAAGAGCATTTTATTGCAGGTGCTCTGTTTTTGGTAGTCCACTAGCATAATGCAAGCCCTAACTTACTGCCCGCTGCGATGCGGAGCTCATATCTCCGCCAACACGCCCTGTAAGATTGCATTTCATCCTGCTCATGTGAAGATCGATCGCAGGTCATCCATTGTAGTTCATGCGCGGTACTCAGCAAGCGGGGGAAGTTGGAATGCAACACCCGGCGTTGTCGACCGCGTGGTTGCTGCATTGCCATATATCTTGCCATACTTTGATGCTGTGGCCTATGGCAGATACCTGTTCCACATCTACCCAGCTGCTAGGGCGGCTATTCAGCCATTCTTGCCTGCTATGAGCCTTTACCACTCGCTGCCGTTCGGCTCGTTTATAGCATTTTTCGGCCTATACATCGGAGTCGTCAACAACGCACGCTTCAGCCGGTTCGTACGCTTTAATGCTGTACAAGCCATTCTACTGGATATCCTGCTTGCCCTACCTCGCCTATTGGAGACAGTAATGTCGCCGCCGACCTCAGGCTGGGGAGCACAGCTGTACATTCAGTCGCAGAGCTTCATATGGGTTTTCACAACAATGTTGATTGTGTATAGCATCGTTAACAGTTTCTTGGGGCAGTGGGCGCGAATCCCGTTCATCGCCGAGGCCGCAGACCAGCAGATCCGTTGACAATCTTTGCGTTACTCTTAGACATTGTTTGCCGCGGAGGCCTATTTTGCAGACGATGTTTGTCGATGTCGATGCTGTCAAGCAACTGTGCTGTACGCTGCTTCAATACATGGTTTACATGTACACGCTGACGAATGACCCACGGGACGGCGTGTTATAGAGGGAGATGGTCCTCAGCAGATCTGCTGCTGCCGTCATGCTGTCACAAGGTCCCGTATGTGTGTGTGCCGAGCATCTAGGTTATCTATATAGTAGTAGGCCTGAGCGCAACTTGTCAAAACGGATCATCATGATGAAGTGTTAGCGGTAGAACATTTTCCTACGAATGGACCACATACATATGTCTATAGTGCGTGGCTTAGCTATCCTTGTTGTGTTTGGTAGCCTGGAACGAGTGTGCAAGAGGTAGGGGCAACAATAGCCTTGTCACCGCAGCGCAGTAGGCTGCGGCCTGTGGTAGGGTAAGATATCATACGCGCGTCTAATTGGCGGAAATTAGGGACACTGTTTTCGTTTGCATAGATCGTCATGCTTCATGTTGTAATGCATTTACCTTGCCGTCAGAAAACTTGACAGGGGACAACGTTTTGCATGTATGTGTTGCCCGCTGTGGCTGGACGTAAACCGTCATGCTTCAATGAGGAGTCGGCTTCAATTCAGAACTGGGCCTGCATAACCGCGCCAATATGAGGTAAAAAAATCGCTCCCCGCATATGTTTGTTTGCTAACGCACGCACTCACAACCAAAATTCTGCACATCGACCTGAACACCAATCCGGATGTCCAAATAGCACGTATTATTTTTGCGGGTAATCGAACGCCGGAGCACCGTACGCTCGCTTGTTGGGCATTATTGTGGCTATTGATATGCCCAGGTCAGGTACACAAGCTCTACCTAATGGCGCATTCTCGTGTGGCCTTTGCACCCTAAAATTACCTGTATTGAGGCTTCAATACGTGCACCTTATACTTTCATCGCAAAATAAGTGAATTTCTAGCTGTCTACGACTGCCCCTGCTCCTGCTCAGCCTCACGCTCCCTGCGTCGCTGCTCCTCTGCTGCTTTCAATCCCGCGGTGGTGACTGTGTATCCGTACGGGTCGCACCTGAATCCACCGCCGGTGCGCTCAACGTATCCCTGCTCCCGCAGCCTGAATAGGTAGAGGAAGCGGCAGAGCACTGCCTGATGCCAATACCTCATAAGCTGTCGTAAATGTGGCATGCTGCACGCGCGTCATATAGACGAGCCCCCTGCTATATATGCAGCAAACCGCACCGACTACTCTTCGCCATTATTCCTAAAATGAACATTAAGACCTGAGTCCGTTCATTGTATTTAACGTCTTCCGCATCCAGGGCATACACGAATGACACTGCGTCGGGTAGCAATCTTGCCTCACAACTTACAGGCGCAGCGCCTTGCTCGTATCGGGGTTGTTGCCCAACTCCTGCCGGAAACTCTTCTCATACACCATGACACCTGGCTGCATGCTCAGCAGGATGCTGGCAGCAGCAGCCAACACATTTGGAATCTTTTGAGGGACAGCGATAACAGCCGCAAGGCGACACCGAGCGCCGGGGCAGTACGGACGGTGGATCGAGGAGTTTATAACTTAGTGACGGTTCATCGAACGACACATTTCTGATATGTACGGCACGTTTGCCAGCGTCAACATCAGCCAGGTGTGCAAATGAAGTACGAAGGCGTTGAAATGGCGGACCCTTTTGGAATTCCCTAACGGGATCTGATGGTCTGCGAACAATGCTCACCGGTACAATAAACAACCAACCAGCGAGAGCTGGAGCGCTAACACCTCCCAGCCCCTTTAACAAAAACTTGCCTGACCGGGCGGGCGCTTTCCACGCTTCTTTGCTGCAAAGCCGCGGGACTGCGGTGTGCTGCTTGTGCCTCCTGTCACCCTCACTGCGGCAGCGGCAGCTGCTGCCGCCGCGGCGACGGCAGCGGCGGCCCTGCTGCCAGCTGCAACTTCCTGGATATCTGATGCTCCAAGGTTATCATCCGTGGCTGCGGCGACGTCCTGCTTGACGCCGATAGCGCTCCTGTCCGCTGCCACTTCTTTACCCACACCGGTAGCAGCTGCTTCATCCTTTGCCTCGGCTCGGGTGACTTCCCGGCTTGATGCCCTTGTTGGGCGCTGTAGACCGCTGCCCTGACCGCATCCATGCCCGCGAACTTCCCGGCGTTGGCCACGGCAACGAACAGGGTCGTTGCCTGACCTCGCAGTCCTCAACCGGAGCTTAGCGTCGGCATCTGTCGCTGGTAACCGCCAAGGCTGCGCATCGCCCTATACAATGGGGACAGGCACCGAAAGATGATTAAGACATGCCAGCATACTGCTTGCTTTTCGCCGGAAGCCTATTCGCTGGAGTTCCTATATGCAGACCCCTGAAGCTCGTCAGCAGCCTGAGAAAGTCTAGTGAGCCCGAGCCTGAACAGCGGGATAAATATCTGCAGTCATATGCTGCAACTGCGGCCATCGTGCACCTTAGCGTTAGGTATGGCTGCCAGTAGGCCGCGTGGTGGCAGTCACCCATGCGTCACCAAAAGCCCATCTATCTCAAATCTCCCCGTAGCAGTGGCATAACTGCAGCACATTCCTATGCCATGGATCCTGTACGCAAATGGGGACGCTCATGGGTGCCAACTCGAAAGGCACATCCACCACTACCATCGCCCTTTCACCCGTTACATTAGGCATCTTGCAATTAATCCATACGCCCGTATGTCATCCAATACTGATCGCACTCCGGGTCAACCTGCTGCCTGCGAGTCCGCTTGAATGCCCGCGCGCTGCCCTGCTGCTGTTCGTCTTTACCGGTACCGCTTGTCGGGCCCACTGCACCGCGCTTCCGACCGAGAAGCCGCAGCGTGGCTGCGGCATCGGCCATGGCCAGAGAGCCAGGCATATCCTCGTCGCTGGCGCCATCGACCCTTGCAGAATCGCCGGTCAACTGTAAGTCCCCAGTGCCACGGTCCACGGCATGATTCTGCACCGGCGCTTCTCCATTGCTGAGATCCGCCGCAGCCAGACCTGCAGACGTTTCTGACACCGGAGGGCCCGCAGCTGTGCTATTCCCCCGATGCAACCGCTTGCCGTGCTGATCACACGCAAGAGCAGCAGTTACTTTCAGAGCTGCGGCCGCGGCAGCAGCAGCAGCCGCCCTGCGGGTAACCGGCGCCAAAGTGATCGTGCTTTGGCCTGTCTTACGGCGCTTGCATCGGTGCTTGTCCTCTTTTCCGGCCGCGGCACTAAGGTCACGATCCGTGCCATGCGGCCGGCGCCTCGCATGGTCCCCCTGATCTGCAATCGAATTGCCAAGCCCGTTTGCACCGCGACTGCCTGCGCCGCCAGTGCTGGCCCCGGCGGCGCCGTTTGTAGCCGTGATCGCCGCCACTGCGCGGAGTGCGGCGGCGCGCTGCGGCACGATTAGCATACCGGCGCCAAGTGCACCAATGCCACCAAGCTCCTTAGTTGTGCTGAACACTAGATCGTCATTCGTTAGCTCAACCTTGCGTGCAACGCCAGCGATGTCAGAACCCTCGACGCGCGATCTCCGGCCGTTGGCGCCCTTCTCCCGGTCAGACCGTGCGGATTCCTGCTTTGAAACTATTGAAACCGCAGCATCGGGCCTTGAACCCATCGGTGGCAGCGATACGGCCTCGGTGAAGGGCATCACGGCCCCTGGCCAAGACCCATTCTTTGGTTTATTTTTTTCTGCATCAAGACAGACAACACCATCATCGCATTGCGTCAGCGCAGTTTGTGAAGGTTCGGCTTGACGGCAAATCACAACTCCACCATCTGAACGGTTGACTGTCGTATAAATATCGTCAGCCGAAGCTTTGCCCTGCACAACCGGATCCTTGTCAGGCAGCTCCCCCCGCGGAATAGATTCTACGGGCTGGCCCGCGCCCCTTGCGGTATTTCTACCTAAGTTGCCATCGAAAGCTGCCAGTATAGGCGGGCATTGCTGTAGTGGCCGCCGCCGCAGCGGCTTAAAGCCGGCTGCATCTTGAGATGGCCTCTGCCCATCAGCGCCTTCTGTTGTGCCGAAAGCCGGACCACAGCCGGCGTTGGCAATGCGTTGGCACCCGCGATGTTTACCTATAATCCTCGAGGTCCTACCGCTGGCATCAGTAACCTTCGAGGGTTCTTCTCGTTGTGGCGCAATCGGTGGGAGCGGTGCAGAACTGCGTGGGGGCCGCATAGCGCCGCCGCAGTGCAACGCACCACTGGGACCTGGTGCCCTGACAGTCGTCGGGCGGCTCTCTAACGCTTCCCTACTCAGCTCCTGTTCCAGATCCCATTCGTACAGGCGCTTCTTGTGTGGCAACCGTAGCTTGGAATGAGGTCTCGGCTGTGGCTGAGCTTGCAGTATGGACTGTCGCTGGGACTGCGGTTGGGGGGCCGGCGGCAATGGCGGTGGCGATGGCGGCGGCAGTGATGGGTGCGGCTGGGGGAGCAGCAACGGCAGCGGCAGCTGAGCCTTTGTTTGGAATTGCCGCCGCGACTGCGGCAGCTCCAGGAGCGGCAGCGGCTGTTTTTGCAAGTCAACTTGTTGCTCGTCTCGCGGTAGGTCCTTATTGCCATCCGTATCCCTGCCAGGTGCCTTTGCTGGAGGAGCACCCGCCTGGATGCGCCGCCGGCGCGGCACGGGTGCCGATGTGGCCACCAAGCCATCCAGCTCGACAGTAGTCCCCATAACGTGGGGACCCGATATGCTATACTGGCCATGGCCCGATGGAGGCAATGGCGCATGTGTCTTGCCGCGAGACGCGGTCCTCCTCGACCGTTGCTCCGTTGCCTCTGTAACCTCCGGGAGGGCTGCAGGTTCCGTAGCTACCCTGGGCACGGGATATGCTTTCGAATTGTCAGCAGTATCGGTCCCAAATACAGGCTGGGGCGGCTGGAGCGGCTGGGGACGCTCCACTGCCACAGTTTCTTCTTGCACTACATCCACACCGGGCCGGCTGGTCCCGGGAGACAGCTGTTCGGGATCCCGTTGCGCTACTGACGGCGGCAGCGATCCCATGGGTGCTACAATCGGTGGTTCCACGAGTACCTGCTTACGGGCTAGTTCCAGCTCCTGGCACCTGGGCGTTCCAAGGGGTGGCAGGTTGGGCAGCGCATCCTTCTGCAGAACGACCGAGTCAACACACCTGCTATCCGCGTTTGACCAACGCACGTATCGCCGCTGTGCGGACCGCCTGCCAACAACCACCGGGGTCATCGCTTCTTGCAACGCCATCAAGCCTTTAGGGCTGCTGCTGCCGGATCCGCCCCTGGACACGACTTCTGCGGTCCCATCCGCATGCGCACAAACATCTGCTGCGAACATACTCGATCTGCCGCCCGCTAGGTGTAAGTCAGCTCCTGTCTCCACCGAGGCTGTGGCTCGCGTCGGAGATATATCGACCAGCGTCTCGCCAGAAACATGCACCCCTGCGCCATTAGCCACAGGGGGCACTCCAGCCCCACGGCCACCGGATGCGAGCATAGAGACACCGCTGGAAGTTGCCTTTCGGGAGCCTGACCTTTGCATCCGGCGTGCAGAAGGCTGTTGCGTAACAACGCACAGCCCTTCGAAGCCATCAGCCTCCGGGTTCAGCAGGCCGCACCTTCCCGGTGCTGCGGTGTCAATTTCTAATCCGTTCCTCACTTTTTTTTCCGGCAGCGGCGGCTGTGGCAATGGTGTTGGCTGTAGGACTTTGTCGCCTTGATGACCCTCAGGCACTGTAGCAGTGGGTTCTTGAACATCATGCTGGCCGTCTGCCATATTGGCAACTTTAAGCTCAAGCTGTAACTTGCGGGCCCGTGCTCGATGTCCATATCGCCTTGTTGGTGCAATCACAGCCGCCACTGTGGACTCGGCCACAGGCCACAGCGCCGCAATCGTTGGCGTCGCCTCAAGGGCAGTATGCACGGGTGCTACTGCAGCTTGCCGATCCTCGGCCTGGTCTGCATCGGTTGGCACTGTAGTCCGAATGTCTGCGGCTGTCGCCGCGGTGTTCGAGGCGGCCACACCAGCAGGAGCAATGATCAAGGCATTTTCAAGCGCACCGTTGTTAGCGCCACCGCTAACAACCGAATTGCCTTCTGCCCTGGAAGTCCCCAGATGGCACGAATTCGGGCCTCGGTCCAGAGGACAGGTATAATCGATTTCAGAGTCCTTGAAAGACGCGGTGCTAACGTTGCTGCCCCGCGGCGTCGCCGCTGGCGGGTCGCTACCTCCACGGGGTACCTGCGCCGCCGCTTCTTTTGCGCCCGTCCCAACTGCTTCCACGCTGGCAATCTTGACATAAGCAGCCGTACCCTCGACTATCTCGGTGATAGCATCTGCCGTCGCAACCTCCTGTGCTAAATGCACCTCAGGCTTAGCGATTGTTAGGCCATGGCTGCCATCTGCCCTGTCTTGAGGTGCTAATTGTGGTCCAGTAAGTTCCTCTTGCTCTTGCTTTATGTCAGTATTGACATGGCTAGGCAGAAGAATGTCCTTGATTTCCTTTTGGTCGTTCGACTGGCCGTCCTTTTGGCCTTTAGCAGGCACCGCTCGGCGGGCCACTTGGCGGCGAGTCCCACGCAACCCACCTCCCCGCCCCAAGCCAACTCCCCGGCTCAAATCACCAGGCACAGAGGCGTACAGGTACGATGTATCCTGACGGGAACGTGTCGTACTTTTCCGTATCCGCTGACTGACCCTCCGCTGAGGCGACTGCGTCTGGTCCTCCGTGGCCTCCTTGATGTCTGCTGCTGGAGCAGGATCCGCTGCGCTCGGGTCCAGTCTGGGTCCAGTCTGGGTGAGCACAGCATCTGGTGCAGCGGCCTTGTCGGTGCAAAACCCCGCAACCCTGGTTAAGCCTGCCGTTCCAGGAGAATCAATGGTAGCACCACCATTGCCGGTATTAATGCCAGCGCAGTCTTGATTCGGATTCAACGGTGGCGGTGGACTGCTGAGGAACGGCTGCATTTGGGGATGCTCCAGAGACCCCGCCGGCGACCCGAGGCCCAGTCCCGCCCATGGGCAGCCCTGCATGTGCATGGCGCTGGGGCTGGACAGACCGGCAAACTCTTCTTCATGCGTGGTCATCAGGCAGCTCCCAAAGTGAGGCAAGGTGGCTGCCGCACCTTCCTCTACCTCTCCAGCTTGTGTAATCCCAGTCGGCGCGGCTGCAGTCGTTGTGCCTTCCTCGTCAGCCTTCACGCCATCCCTACGTAGCAGAAGAGCGTAATCTCTTTCCGAGCAGGGAGGATTGACTCCGTCCAAGACACCAGCAGCAGTGGCGGTACCACTGAGCTTAATTGGCGAAGCCATGGCCACGATAAGGCCACCGGTCGACTGTGTTGCGCACGGGCCGACAATAGCGCATCCGTCTGCAGCACCGCCCTCATCCCGCATACAGATGCGGTTACTTGACGACGGCGGAGACGCTAGCCATCCCGCCAGGCACCCGGTGTCGTCCTGTTGGTGCCGTAGGAAGGGACTCAGCATGAAAGGCGAGCTGTTGACAGCCGCGCTTAGGTCAAGCGCCGCGGGCGATCCGAAGCCGTATAACGGGTCCATTATAAACGGGCTGGCTGCGCCACTTGCGGCAACGTCGGCAAGCCTGGACGTCGGCTGAGAAATGGAGGCGCCGTCACGTGTGGCAGGCAGTGGCGGCAGTGGTGAAGGTAAACCAGGCTGCGTGTCACAGGGAACGGGCAAAATGGGATCGAAAGCTTTAGGTATGTAATTGTTCTCCGTGTGGCTCACGCCAGTGACGAAAGCGGAGGTGCCGGCCATAAAGTTGGGCAGCGGTGCTGTGGTCAATGTGTTTTGGTTCGCGCCGTTCGCGGAGTAGTTCCACGAGCCCTTATGTACGTTGTACGGGCCCCACGACTGCTTCTGCTGCAGTTGTCGTAGCTGTGGCGGTTGTGTCACATCCGCCGCCCCTGAGTGCACCTGCAACTGGACACGTTCCTCGGGCTTTCGGTTAAAGTTCTCCCCGTCCGGTATGCCAGAATGCTGCACCACTTGGTATTGCAGGTCTGCCGGCAGCGATGGTTGTGGATTTAGCATACCCAGCTCTGAAGACGTCTCGGTGTGGCCAAGCTGTTCCAGCTGCTGCCTCCCATACTGCCGTTGCTGCTGGACCTGAAGATGTTGAGCAGGTGAAGCATGGTCTGCATGGTGTACAACAGCATGGCCAAAGCTTGTAATATCTGCCCCGACGTGTGCGGACCCAGCGTCAGGTTCACCAGCCCCGTGAGCCTGTGGTTGAGAGCAAGCCGCGAGCGGTTCCACGGGCTTTAGGTCACGTGGCGGCGCAGCCCCAGGATCAGTAGGGCATATTCCGAATTTAGCAAGGCCACTGGCCGCAGGTGCTGTAGGGCCGGGGGCCCCACCGAACGGCAGGCACATGAAGCCAGACCCTGTGGGCCGAGCTCCGTAGGCGGCAGCGCCAGCGCCAGCCCTGCTTGGATTCGACAGGTTGATCATACAGTTGAGGGCCCAATGCTGGCCCAGGACGCAGTCTTGCCCGGACCATACGTCGCTACCGGTGCTATCGTCGCCATGAGCACTACCAAACAAGGGCTCGTCTGCCAGATGAGGAAGATATTGGATGCCGTCCATCCGAATGCCCGCTTGTTCACAATGGTGCGGCTGGAGCTGCGTGTGCTGCCATTGATGGAGCTGTTGCAGAGGGAACTGCGGGGCAGAATGCCATGGGTGGCTGACGACGTGCGCTGGGCCTGCCGATTGCCAATCAACAACACATGACGAGTTAAGGCGAACAGTTGGAACTCTCGAGAGCGCGTGCCAACCTTGTGCAACGATGTCGCCAGCTCCCGGCAGGGGGGCGTAGTGCGATTGTGCAGCGACTTGCGGCAAATTGGTGCTGGCTTGAAAATTGCTCCTCAGAACCGGCTGGTGACGAGGTGGGCCGGGATCGTGCAGATGAATGCCAACGTCCTGAGGCTGGAACGTTCCCGCAAAAGCCGCGTGGTTACCAGCTGCTGCCGGCAACATTTTAAGCAGCTTTGCAGCGCCGCCACAGTTGGCAGCGGTTCGGCGCAGCCGCTGCCTGCTGCAAAATGACGGGAGAAAAAGAGGTGCTCAGCGACGCCAGAAATGGGGATGCTTCACATTATCAGGAATGTGCTTCTGACAGCACTGCGGATTGCAGAGAAGGGCAACCGCACCGGAAAGAGATCGTCTTCGCGCGCTTACCAGTCGTGGTTATACTCAGGAGGGAGCTCTACTGCTCAGGCCGTCAAAACTTGAATGCGCTCAGGGTTTCAGCTTGTTAAACCCTCATAGGCTCGCAGTAAGGGCGGCGGCCGTGTTCTGCTCTCGCGTGGTTGTGTCTTGAGTAAAACTTGTCCCTCGAATCCAGCCGGGCTGCAATGAATTTAGCTGGAATGGCGCAAAATTAACTCTTCCAATGTACGCTGTTTTAATTTTTGATTTCATGCAGAGTTTCTCGCCACGGCCGCCTAAACAGCGTGTGTAAATATGCTTCATCTGCGAAGGCGCCCATGGGTCCATGGGTCATGCAGTCGATTTCATCCTTTCCCGCCAAACAAAGATTTCCAATTTGTGTAATAGGTTGGTCTCGGTCGTAGTTACAGTGTAAGCCCTGCATTTTCACAAGTTTCGCAAACTGTTGGGAGAAAATTTAAGCCCTGACTTAGCCACAGGGCACCCGCCATGGGTTTTTTTGACGATTTAGGTAAGCCCCTCGAAAAACCTTGCGTTCGCGAGAAATAATGGTCCACATAATTTTTTGCCTTTGATCGCGTACAGATGATGGTGACTTTTTTTCAAAGCCTGAAAAGGGCAGCGGAGGCAGCGCGGCACCCAGCAAGCCCAAGTATGTCTTGACCTATCTGGGGCCATTGGTACAAGTATGTGTTAATACTCATGAAATCATCTCGCCCGTGCTGTGCAGGTCTGCACCCGTGCCTGCCCCTCCGCACGTCAACAAGCCGATGCTGGATGATGATGATGATGACGACGATGACTTTTTCAAGGACTTTAAAGTAGACCTAGATGTGGATTTGTTAGCACCTAAACCATTGGCTCCGGCAGCCATTGCGCCGTCGAAAGCTGCCCCGGTTGCAGCCGCGACACCCATCGGCGGTCATGCATACGACGACATGGTCCTTATGGGCGGTAAGTACACGGTACTGCTGCGTTGGAAGCCGTTTGGGTCAGCGTCCAGAGCCCGAAAGCTAATGATGTCTTGAGAAGAGGCAGCCTGCTACGCTATGTATATACTGAGGCCAGCCTCCCGGCAACAGACCCCAGTTACGATGTGCAACCAGAGCAACCAAAACTTCATACAATAGTATGATTCCAGGGTACTGTGAAGCGCAACTTTGTGTCAGAACGGCAAGCTACCCTCCTCAGCCCCTACCCCGACGCGCACGCGGGCATCGTCCTCGCCGTGTCAGATGCATCACACGCACACCCATTTGTTACTGCACATTTTCGTCCCCGTCTTCAGATGCCGATGTTGACCTTCTGATGCCGGACGGGGATGTTGGCGCGAAAGTGAATGCCGCAGAGCAAATGGAGGTAGATGTCGAAGAGAGCTTCGTCCAGACCCTCCCAACGCTGGCGCCGCAAACGGAACCTGCACCTCCGGCCTCTGTTGCGCCGCCTACGCAACAAGCTTCAAATCCGCAACCACAGCCGCAGGAGCTGCTGCTGCGGAACGGTGGAGGGATGGCGCAGCCCTGCCCACCGCATGCCGCGACGGCCGAGATTGGTGCCGGCTATAACGCAGAGGCCGCTGCGATGGCCGAACCGCTGGTGCCGGCGCCAGCTGTTTTGGAGCCGGGAAGCGCGCTGAAGCCGGGTGGTACGCTGGAGCCGGGTGGCAGCGGCCGTGTCCATGGCGCCATCGATGGGGAAAGGGAAGCTTTCGTCGCAACACCAATGGACTGCACTGATGCCGCAGATCCTGCACCCCAGCTAACGTCGACTGTAGCAACAGAAGTCCTGACTGCAGACGCAACGATGACCGATGACCGTGGGTCTGGAAAAGATGACGATGCGACTACGGCGCCTGCCGTCAAGATTGGCACGACGGCAGGCGACGTGGAGCAATTGGAAGGGAAGGTTCAATGCCTATTTCAAAGACCGCTTTGCCCCTCAACTTGGTACTGCAGGCCCATCGTCAGATTGCGGGCCTGTCCACGTGTCATATGCTCCACATCCTGAATTGGGACATGGTTATTCCAGGTCCTTGAGAGCGCGGCTGAGTCGCCTTCCATACTTCGATGCCTGCGAGTTTGCAGCCTAGCGATGGCTTACCCCGAAATCTCCCGCTGGTACAATGGCCCCCGCTGGCCGCAAACGCGTCGCCATTGTACCAGGGGAGAGTTCGGTTAAGCCACTGAAAGCAATGGTAAGTATGCCTAAAACCCAACCGAATCACCATTCACCATTGTAGGGATCCACAAGCCGGACAACCTGCAGCCGAGGATGCCGTGGGACTACCCGTTGCCACTGGGGGTGGTAACAATAATCCGCAGGTGGGACCTTGCGTTGTTGACGTTGTTGATGTTGCGAGCGTCGGATATTTAGACCTGGAGACGGCGAGATGTATTGAACGGGGTCATGGCTGCATCGATGTGCATGCTTTAAATGGGTGTTTACTCGGCATGCAGTCTTCTTGTGGTGGTGGACACCGATGAAAGCCGAAATGAATTAGGACTACACACACGCACTACCTTGTACACGGACTTGAAGTCTGTGGCCAACCTTGCCCCCACACCACGTAAAGGAAATGGCGCAGAACGCCGTTGGTGCTGCCATCCTGCTGGACGCCCTTCCGCCACCAGCCCTTGCAGCTGCCAGAAACGTTCCGGAGACAGCAACCGCACACCACTTGCACACAGCCCTTAACCCAGCCAGCAGTAACGGTCCGCGACACGACGGAGCGCAGCAGCTGAAACAGGCGGCGGCGGCAGCTACGGAGCCCGGCAAGTCAGGCACCATAACAGATGGAAATGGGCCCACGCCTGATGGGGCAGGGCCGCAGCAGTCCTCAAAGTTGCCAATGCAACAACGTCCGGCGCAGAAAGCCAAGCTGCCGCAACCTTTAACACAGCCGTCCCAATCGTCGTCCCAAGCTGCGATCGCTCAGGTCGCATTGGCAACTCCAGCTGCTTCAGCTGCAAATCTGGGCCCCCAAGCACAGCAGGCCGGTTCGGCCGTAATTGTTCGTGCTGCGTCTTCACAGTCCCTCTCTGCAGCAGCCGTCCCCCTTTCTGTGGCTGTTGCACCTGCAGCCAGCGATGGAGCCGCGATAATTGCCAACAGCAACGCCATGGGAGCACTGCTACTACCCAACCCTGCGCGACCCTTTAGTGAGCCGGGACAGCGGCGATTGATGGGGCGTGGTCTGATCGGCGGCCCACGGGGCCCCGCCGCGGCCGCGGGCACTCACGCTTTACAAGTCCCGCTATCTCTGCAGCAGCAGCAGCAGCAGCCGCCTCTCGCCCAGCTGCAACAGCAAGGGCATCAGCACCATCACCAACAGGGACTATCGTCACAGCCGCAGCCACAGGGTTCCGTGCACGGCCCTGGCACCGGCGTGCGCCCAAAAGCCTTGGGGGTGCCTCCACCGCAGCAGCAGCAGCCACAGCAGCGGTCCTCGGATTTGGCTTTGGCAGCCCAGGCGACTGTAAGTCGCCCGACGCTTAATCTCCTGGCGCCGCGGCAGCCAGCGCACGCTGTGCCACAACCTTCCCTGCCAAAGCATCCACCCGCGCCTCAAGAGGGCGCACAGTCACAGACGGCTGCGGCACTAATCCCGCCCCCCACTGCGGCACTGTCCTCATTGCAGCAACAACGGCAGCAGCAGCTACTACAACAGGGCAAACCTTGGCTACTGCAGACCTTGCCGGCCGAGACCGCTGGTACTGCCGCGGTTCCTACTCGCTTAGTAACGACAGGAACGACAACGGTCTCTACCAGGGCGACGTTGCCACAAGCGGCCGGCTCTCTCGAGGGCCCAGTCACTCCCGGCGTCAGCTCGGCTGCTGCCCCTATACTGTCCGCGCCGGGGATGGCCCCTACTTTGCGAGCTTGGCCACCAGCTGGCTCGGTGGCGACGGATGCAGGATCCCACTTTGCACCCGCGGCTGCGAGGACTGCACCGCTACACGGCGGCGTTACAGGCCAAGCCACGTCGCCGGCTGTCGGTGGCGCCACGTTGAACGAGACGAACACCATTAGCAACAGGGTCATGACGCCTACGGCCGTTCGTACCGGGCCCGATGGAAGGGGCGCCGTGTCCAGCTTGCCGCAGTCAACACCGCTGCCGAGCCTCACCGGGGCACCCACGCCACAACCGGCGTTCTCGTTTCCCACACCTGCACCCTATACGCCTATCGTAGCGGCTGCTTTCACGGCGGCTGCCCCCACAGCCGCGGTTGCAACCCCACAAAGCACACAGCTTGGAGCGGGCAGTGCATCTGTGGGTGCAGCTGCAGGGCAACCTCCGGCGGCACGACCAGCATGGCCAGCCGGCGAGGGTATTAAAATTTCGCCATTGCCGTTGCCTGCATTGGCTGCAGCGATTCAATCGCCCGTTGTGGCTGCAGGCCCTGCAACGCCAGCGCAGTCGGCCGTGGGCGCCAGCCTTGCAGCTGTGTTGGCGGGCCCGATAAAGGCGCTTGAGATGGTAAGCCTCTCCTACTTAAATCATGGAGGGTGACCGCAGCTTGCTTCGGCCATTCACCCAGCTGCGCCCTGCAGATTGCATCGCCCCCAGCGGTGCGCATGCACGCTTCCGGATACCAGTACGCTTTGGCCCTCATGGCATAGATTAACGAGGATTGATAAACGTCCCGGGGTGCGCATTACAGTCAATATTTGGAAACCAATTGGCCCCTGGTGTCGTTCCCAGGCCTGCCACGCGTCCTTGGCACATTGATCACCATGGCTTCACCCCACATGACATGCAAGGCAAGGCCATTTCGGGCTCCTGCTTTGTCCCGTAGCCACGATATTGGTTTGCCTCGGGGCTCATGTCGTTCCTCATTGCCTATCGTCTGCCCCCGAAACTTCCGCTTCACAGATGCTTCTGGAGGCGCAGGCCATGCGCGACCAAGCTCTGGAGCTGCGTGTGCAATCCGCGGTGTTGTCCAACCGCTTGGTGCGGCTGGATAACCCAGTGCTTCGCGACCGCATCACGGCTGCCAAAGCCAACGCGATGGAAGCGCTGCACGCCAACGAGCAGCTCCTGGCGGACCTGGTCTCGCAGCCGGTGGCAGCAATGGTGGTGACGGCAGGTGCTACGGCACAGTCCACATCTGACACGGACGGCAACTAGGGGATTGTGATGTTGCGAGCCACTGGCGGAGAGTCAATAGCCTCAGCACACCGCCTGGCATGTGGGCGAAGCTGTACATAGTTCATATGTAGATGGTTAATGATGCCTTGGTTAATAACTTGCATTGTCAAGAACAACAAATGACTTCCAACCGGGAGCTGCCTTGGCTTCAAAAATGGCATCTTGACAGCGGCGGCGGTGGCTGTCAGGGACTGGCTCAGGGCGCCCGCAGCTGCGCTGTTAACATGGAAGGGAAGTCACCAAATCGTTTCCGAAAGGACCAAATCGATATCGAACTGATATCGAACAGGTATCGAGTAGGTGGGTGCCCACTCTTGTTCTTGGGGGAGGGCGACGTCGGATGTGTAAAGAACAGAGACGGGGAAGAGACGAGGAACAAAGCAGGAAATGCATGCACCTACCACTTGCCTTCAAACTGACTATAAACCTATACATGTTACGGGCACTGCGTTCCGCGGTAACCTCCAAACCATGATACAGTAAGTCCGCCACCTGCTGTTATTTACAACGCAACGCTACGTGCATGTGACAAATGGCTAACGGGTCATACTAATTTGCCCGACTTGCTGCTGCAATGCTCCATCAGGGGCTGTTAGCACTATCAGCAGCAGCAGGGCCGGCCAGTACAACACTCCATTACGATGGCGATTCACGCATCAATGGTTTAACCTTCACACAAGTTCAGAATAAATACTGGCCCTCCAAGGCTTGATATCGCAACCTTTGGCAAGTACATTGCGACATGTCAGACCTCAACATCGCTGCGCTCCCCGTGCTCTCCCCCGAGCAATCACGCCACAGTGCCCTTGCTCGATCCATCCCTGTCCAGCCGTTCGTCAAGAAACTCCGCGATGCTGGAAGCACGCCAGTTGTCAATACGAATAGTCTCTGTGCCGGATGGCCCCGTCAGCCGCAGCCGTGGTGCACCATTGCTTGAGTACAGCACTTTAAGCTGCGGGGCATATGACCTAGAGCGCTTGTCGATAAAGTCCTTGATCTGCTGCAAAGAACTGCGTATGGTATGTTCGGGGATATGGTTGGGGTGTTGTTAGAAGGATCGTCCAAGGAGCAGACTGGGCGAGAACGGGTCAGCAAAACGCACGTGCAAAAAGGTAAGAGGATGACCCCGGAACAATGGGTTACCCAATCATCTCATCGGCGTGGACGCATGGGTTGCAAGGGCGTCAACCGTGCACATACTGTTTATTTCTCCACTCTATCCAAACCCTACCCAAAACAGTACCCACCTGATACGCCATTGGTCGACAAGCAGCTCTGCTTTTGTGTACTTGGCGGACACTTGATCCTTGGTGCAGCATGCTTTGCATTCTGCAACAAGCTCCTCATCTTTCACATATTGTGCAAGGACGTCACAATCACTGCATATGTGCTCTCCAGTAAACCTGTATACAATTGCTTAACCAGATGAGTGGTGACGCCTGTGTCAGAGCTAAGTCGACATCCAAGCATTA
The DNA here is from genome assembly GCA_019650235.1 of Volvox reticuliferus. Lineage (NCBI taxonomy): Eukaryota > Viridiplantae > Chlorophyta > Chlorophyceae > Chlamydomonadales > Volvocaceae > Volvox > Volvox reticuliferus. The sequence continues at coordinate 539,898 of BNCP01000062.1, read as the reverse complement.
CGTGCAGTTTCAGATCTACGCCGACATATGCGCACCCTAATTCGTCGCATGTTGGATGGGCTTCCTGAGCGCTTGTTGCAAGTAAGAGGAGGAGCAATGGTATAAATGCAATCATCCTCGTTGCAACTTAAAAATAGTTTTTTCACATGCCACGGAATCTTCGTCTGTCAAGTTTTGTACGCTCTTATACGGTAGAAAGATCAAGTACAATGCACAAATTTCACCTAAGCACAAGTCTTGCATTCGGACCTTTGCAGTGCTCGACTTGTACGACACGAGCTGCATGACGAACAAGCACGCCGGTTACAACTATGATGTCCAACAAGCAAAGGGGCCAGAAGCCGCTTAGAGGTTCACGAACAGGAAATCGCGTTTCGTCGCGTAGGGCGACGGCTGCTATATAGAATTATATGCCGGCACTGGAGCTGAAACCGGAACTTGGGGGATCTGCCAGAAGCGGCCCGGTGGCTCCACCCATCCATGAAACATGGATAATGGATACGATGATTAACACTGTTTATTTGGTAGTTGAACTGGTGCCGGATCAGTTGGACAGGTGGGCTTGATCCCTGTACAGGTACGAAAGACGTGCGGAAATAAGCTCTTTCCTTAACCGTACTTTGCAACCATGTTTCCTAGCAGATCAATGGAGGCCCCACTCAGGGGCGTTTGCTGCCGACATATGCAATCGTGCTGAGCTAACCTTGCTAGAGACACTGTTCCTGCTGAGCTAATCTGGTGATGAGTTAGGCCACTTGAGCTTACATCACGGAGGTCACCATTCATATTTAAGGTCAGTAAGTTCAAGCTGGCTGTAATAACAACACCCACTGCAGCAGTATAGTTACCTGCCAACACAATTTAACAGATTTAGCTCACATACCGCGCTTGGGAACCCAAGCAACAACTCGCCGCATCTCAATTCCAGGGTACCTGACCAGCATCTTACTCTAGGACACCCCCCTTCGCGTCTCCGTGGATACCATCATGGCCACATCTCAATACGAAAGAACGCTATTTAGATACCGATACGGGCCCCATTTCGGATATAAGGAGACAAGCCCTATGGCAGTCTGGATGGGAGTAGCTCCCCAGGTTGGCACTATCAAACACTATCAAAATTCAACGCTAACATCGGGCTCCCGGCACGGAGCTAATTAAACTAAATGCCGCGTTGAATTTCCATTTTCAGTCAACATAGTACGGGATAACAATATCCACACCCAGGTGCTTCACTGCATCTGAGGTCCGTTGATACCCTCCGGTTCCCACCATTTCACCTCAGATTATTTAGGGTTTACTTTCCACCCTATCTTCATATCACCCTATGCTTACCTGATTTTCTTTACTTCCCACCCTTTTGTCGAGGAGCTGCATGGCAGTTGGCATTATTTTGTCATGCGAATATAAGGGAAGTGCTGGTGGTGTAGCGACAACGCCTGCCTACATATGTTACAAGGGATGGGCAGTTGTCCATGTCTATACTTCAACAGGAACCATGCAATAGGTATGTACCTGCCTACACCTGTATGCAATGCAAGCATCTTCATGGACACCTTCAATAATGCTCGACGAACAAATACATAAGAATCCATCCACGAACCGGGGGTAGCTGAAGTGTTGAAATATCGGCATCAGTGCCATCGTAGCAATAGGCCTCCCTCCTTGCCAACCCGAGCCTCACATGTTTAGTTATGCGGCCATGCGCACTAGAAATAAAAACTCGCGCCATGAACCATCGTCGTGCCTTTGGCTTCGAACTAGATAAGTGCATAAGATGTTTGGAACTACATCCAGGCCAAAACTGATTACAGGTCCACTCTACATTTCGCGAACAAATATGAATGTACCGCCTAGTCCAATAGCTCTACCTATCAGCATATCTTCATCCAGGTACGACAGCAGGTACCCCGCAGCGACGTTATCCCGCCTTGTCATGGCCTGGCTGACAAGCTGAGCGGCGGTGCGAAACTGAAAGCTGAGCTGGAACTCGCGCAGCGCCAGCAGAATCATCTGCTGCAGGGATCCGCGAGGTAACAGTGCGGGTGCGATAAGGGCTTCCGTCGCCTCGCTGATGTGCAGCTCGCCCAGTCGTGCATTTTCGAACACAAGCGCGATGCGCTTGCCAGTCCGAACTTTGTACCTGCACGGGACAAGGGTTGTGGGGGAAAAACTGAGCGGGACCCGACCAAATATGCAAAATTGCATTTGCGAAAGCTAGGATTTGCAAGAAGACTTCGTTGCTGTTCATTACGTAAATTGGGTTCGTAAGTGTAAAGCAGTTGCCGGGGCATCAAGCGGCACATGGCACGGGGCGCACAGTCATGCCTGAGTCCGACCAGCTCAACAACAGGCGGCAAGTTGCATTACTCGTCAACGACCAGCTAGGCAACAGGCATGGCGGATTGCCTACAGACGCAGGTGCCGCTGGCCTGCCACGGCAAGCTCCATTCGAAAGACGAGCATAGGTTTCTCAGAATGAGAAGGCGGGTAGACGTCTTAGACGATAACACGACAACTCGTACTTGGGTTCTACTTAAAAGTATGGAACGTCACACCACGGCTATTCGCCGTGTTGTGACACATTATTGCATGTTTCCTGCTTATCTGCTACCTAACGAACCTATTTCAAGCGAAATGTGTCATGGCCGGCCACTGGTCCAACTTAAAACATTTAGCTGTTATTAACGTGGCCCTCAAAAGTTTTATAACTTGGCAGGCAGGAGTCGTGGACTTGGGGGGATTCGGACGTAGGTGCCAAGCCGATTAGCGGGGCGGCACAGGATACAGGGAATCGCCAAGCCGATCAGCGGGGCGGCGCAGGGCTAGATAGAGAGCCAAAAGTGAGCCAAAAGCATCGCCGCCACGGCCCACTAGGTTACGACTGTAACGTACTGAGGATAAGAACCTATTAAGCTCCATCCGTTCGGTACTCCTCGCCTGCACCGATACCTATTGGCCGCGTACCTTGCGCCCACGGTGAACGTCAACGAAGTCGCCGGGGTCTTAAAGTGGATAATATTTTCAACTACGCCTTCATCAGGAGCGGTGAATCGCTGATATATGTTGCCGACCTCAAGGGGCCGAGGGAGGAAGGCCGAGAACGGGCCTGGACTAAGCCTGTACTCTGCTTCTAGGATAGGAAGCACGTCGGAGGCTGTTGTGTACACTAGCTTCCATTTACCAGCAAGTTTTGTGTAGTCCAGCTCCAATTCCTGGAAACTTTCAACTCGCACCTGCGGTTAGGATCGCATCTTAAATAATCAAAGGCGAAACCTAAGAACATAAACTTCCATAATATTTCATAATGCTTAATGTACCTGAGCCTCCTCAATAAGCCCTCTTTGGAAAGTTCGAACACCAAGACCACGATTCGTAAATTTTACAAGCTCTCGGAGAGCCTGTTTTGCCTCGTCCCTATCGGAAGTTGATGTTGTTTCCACAAATTGAGCTGGGACAGCTGAAGTACGCGTGGCAACCCTTCTGTGACATGGGAGTGATCGCGAGAGCGCAGACCGATAACACCCAGATTGCGCTCCGCGAAACTTAATAGTTGTCATATCAGCATATACATGTACTTAAACAATGTTCGTCAATAATAATCAGAACAGTGGGATAGATCAGTAAAGAACGCCTGTCATGCGAGAGAAAGATGCCGTACTGCAGTTCCGAGACCCCAGATTAGTTAACCCCCGAAACCTCGTAGGGATCAGGCCACGCGGCCCAAAAGTAATCTTCCTCCTGCCGCCGCGAAAACCATCCTGCTGTTCACCGCTACCGCGGAAACCGCCGCCGGCAGTTGCCAACCGGCCACCAGTACGCCTTGCTTACAGTCCCAGGCCAGAACCTTCCCCTGCTCAGTGCCTAGCGCCGCAAGCCCAGCCCATGCACTGAGGCACGTCACGCCCGCCGCAAGTCCCCGACCCACTTCAACTGCGTCCTTGCTCAAAAGCACTGGTGTTACACAAGCGGCTGTGCACATCTCGTCCCCAAAGCCATCCACTGCTGCGCGTCCCGCAGAGCCAGCATACACTGGAACCTCGCAGGCCCGTGCAAGAAATGACACCGGCCTAAACTCATCCGTGGGGTGCTCCATGCAAACTGCACAACTGGCAGCATTGTCCGATCCAACCTCGAATGCCGGTTTGTCGCATTTATCTTCACCGTTCTTGCCGGCTCGGCCTCCGCAGGTCTCCATCACCGTCACCTCTGCACCGCTGCCTTCATGCGTCCGCTGATCTGCACCAGGCACCGAGACAGCCACAGGCTGAAGGCACCTCAATACACAGCACTCCGGGCGGACGACGGTGAGCAGCATTGCTGGCACCGCCGGTGCCAACCGCAGCATTGTTGCCACTGCTCCATGCCCGCTTACCGGCCCCTGTGTGGGGCCCCCTTCTATGGCGCCATCTGCTGGCGTTGCCACCGCGCAGGCTATGCCTACGTCCCAAAGCGCTAAGCATCCGTCCGCTACGGCGCCAAGGACAAGGCGGGGCCGATGTGGCAATGTCGCCAGCTCCACCACCTCGCTCGCCATTCCCGGTTGTCCTGTCACGCAGCATGCCGATGGCAGTACTTCACAATGTAGTACAGATTCCAGGGAAGGATCCAGACGCCATACGCAGCCACGTCCGGCTTGGCCCCCAGCAACGATCTGCCAACAGGACTGCATGCGCTGCACCGTTTGCGAAGACGCAGGACAAGCTTCAGTGTCTCGGCCCCAACCTCCAGACGGCGGCGGCGACGGTAAAACAGAGCATGCCGTGCACGCCAGGCAACGCAGCACGGCGGTGGCAACATCAGAGACTGCGGGCCCGCCACCACCGCCAAGAATTTCTGCAGGGCCGTGCAATACTCGAATCAGGCGCCAGGCGCCGCCGTGGAACCGAAGCAGCTTGACCTGTCCAACTATGCTGCCACTTGCCGCTTCATCACCACCATCACGGGGCTGATATCGATGTAAGTCATCCATCAGTGATGGGCCCGTCCTCGCCGGTACGTCCCCTTGGCCTTCGGGAAACGCCTTGCCACTATTGTGTGGGTCTCGGAACTTGTCTCGTAGACCTTGAGGACCGCTGGACACCGCAATGCCGCCTTCGTTACTGTACAAGAGAGCTGGAGCGTCAACAGTGCTGGAAAGCACAAGGGAAAGGCCTCCATCGGCCGTCACCAGCAGCCGAAACGCATAACCCAACTGCGTAAAAGCGTCATCTTGTTGCCCGCACATGGCATCCAAATCAGCAGGCACGCCACTGCAGAAATGAGGTGCTGTTGTTGCTGCCGCTGCTACCATTGCAGTTGGTGCTTTTGACTGAAAAATGGATAACGCCAACTTGCTATGCAGCACCGGCGGCCCGTCGGGCGGTAGCTGCCACGTGTAAAGCATCAGAGGCTGTCGTCGGCCTCCGCTTCGCCCATTGTTAGCATCATTGTATGCAGCCTTACAACACACCGGCCCCGGGGCACCATCGGCACCATTCACCCAATGCATAGCGTTCCGCCGCACGCCGACCTGAGTGCCGGGCAGGGGCAAACCGGCTCCAGGTGCCGTGTTTTTCACAACCACACATGTGACATAGCAGGCGCGGCCGCTTGCATGTGCAGCAACGGTGTCGTCACGCTCCTTAAGGCCACCTTTACTGCTCCCCAATTGCTGCATCTGGTCAAGGACGTCCTCACTGCTCCAAATATCCATTGCCACCTGCACCTGAAGGACCCGCCCCGGGTGAACTAATTCGTCGTGACTGCCAACACCACTGTTAACCTGACCGCGACCGTAATATTCCACACGAGGGCTGTCGACCAAATCAGTTACACCTACTGCGGTGGCAGGGACATCGGGGATTGCGACACCAGCAAATGCAGCGGAGATGGGGTGCCCACCGACGCCTGCCTTACCGGCTCCTCTAGGACCCAGCAACGAAGATACTGGGGTGGTTAGGCTGGAATCCAACTCGCCAGCAGCTCCCAAATCTCGGCGCGTCGAGGCCAGGCCCATTGGCGTTGAAGCCACCGCCGTCGCCACTGCCTCATGGGAGTCCATGTGGTTTGCCGGCAGGGGTGTCGCCGCGACAACTGCCGCACCCTGTATCGCCCATGTGTGCTGTCGCAATGCCGTCCAGTCTCCTTGCGGCGACGGACCACACCACATTGCACTTCCCGGCCCCTTCGTTATGCCTGCATGTGTCGCATTGGCTCGGCAACTACCGGCTGCTGACACAGATTTAGGCGCAGATAATGGAGGCGCAGCTTCGCTACCTGTAAGTGACATTGGTGTGGCGGGCACCACGTACTCCTCGCTGGCTGTCCCAAGCAATTCTGTCGAGTCGTCGTGGGATGCTGGCACAAAGACACCGTTACCACCATTGCCGTTGTCACCGTATACTTGGTGATCCAGATGCAACCCATCCCCTTGCGGGCGAAGTATCTGGATACACCTGGGCGTGACAAAGTTTAATTGCTGCTGGTGCTGTTCCACCTGATTATAGTAGCGATACTGTCCTTCGACAGTCAGAGGCTCCATTACGGCACCATTGCATGGTGGCGGAGGGGCATCTGTAACTCCGGTTGCCACGTCTACAAGGGCGCGCATCGACAGGCTGCCTGCGGCCGCAGCCTCTGACCCTACCAAAACGTTTGACGGCCCTGCTGGATCAGTCAGCATCTCCGCCCCTGCCTGCGCGGCCGGCGCCACATCTAAGCTCGAGCCCTGCAGCTTCTTGCAAGCTGGCCTTACAACGCCATCCGCAAGCGGGATTTCACCTGGGAAAACAGGCGGATCTGCCTGTAGTGATCGTGGGCAAGACGCCGCCGTGGCAATACGACTGGTGGGTGGGGTGTGCGCTTTTCTCCCGTTGCTATGCGCAACCACCCTGCTACATCGCAACACTTGTGAGGGGCCACGGACAGGTTGGCAAGCCGCTAGTGTGCTGTCGTCCTCATTCACGCCATGGCTTCTGCTGGCTCTGTCGGGCCCCAATTCCGCATATAGTTCTGCGGCTACCTCTCTCCTTGACAACGGCGGTAACGGCGGCGGTTGGACACGACTCAAATCTTCTGTTGGCTCATCAGACGCTACGTAAGGCAGGCGGTTTCTGGCGGGCTCCGTCATCGTCGCAATGGTTGCAGCCGCTGCCCGATCGCTTCCGGCGCGTGTGGAGGCAAATAAGCTGCTGGATCTGCGCCGGGGCAGCACTGCACCAGAACAACCTTTCGAAGTTTCCGTACCGCCCAGGTCAGACTCATGGCGCTGAAGGGTCAAGGGGTGGGAAGGCGGCTGCAGCTGCAGCTCTATCGGCCGGAAGGGTGGCACGTCAGATGATATGAGGGTTTCTGTGAGAACAGGTGCTGGCTCCCCTGCGCCACCTTGGTCGAGCTGTGGCAGCGCTTCTTTAGACTGGCCGCGTGAAAGCAGAGGGAAAGTTGAGACGCTAGTCTCTTCCGTGTGAGGGCCTTGCATCTGCGCCACCGGAGACGCTACCACAGTAGCAGCTATTTGCTGGCTTCGCGGCTGTGTCGTTGTTGTCACCCAGGGCTGAAGCACCTGAGAGAACAGCTGGCCGTGCGGCAGGCCGCTGCCGCTGCGCCTGTGACCGGAACCCGTTCGCTTGACCCCAGAGGCCACTCCTGCTCCTCTTTCGGAGCCGATGGGCTGCTGGGACGGTCGAGACTGGATGAAGTGCAGGATGCTGCGCTGCTTGGACAGCTGGGAGGGCCGGCCGGACGTTGGGTACTGTGTGCCGCCCCGGCGAGTTGCTGGGCCATGATGCCTCTGGGAGGGGCCCTGCGCCTGCAGCCAGTCGCCGTACACGGCTGGGTCGCCAGGGGCGCTTCCCATAAATATAACGTCGTCATCATCATCTTCACCTTGGCCGAAAACTTCTCCAGCCTCGGCCTCCAGCTCAGCGGCAGCGGCCTCGGATCGGGAACCCATCACATCACCATCGCCGGACGCCAGGGAAGCTGAATCCCCGGGGGGACCTGTACGGGGCTGTAAGGCGGCATCACGGGAGTCCGTAACGCCGACCGTATCGCCGGTGCCAACTCCTGCTTGCACCGGCGCAACCGAGCTTTCTCGAATTGGAAGCCTTGTGTAGGGCACATGAGGCGGCTGCTCCTGGGCCCCAGACCCTGATTGCTGTAAACACGACGTGAGCAACTGTTTGCCGAATGCTGGTGGCAGCGGCGGCGGCGGTGGCAGCGCCGCTGCCGCAGTGTGCCCTGGCATGCCCTGCGCCGCCGGTCCTGCAGCTACCTGTAGGTATTTTTCACCTGTGCACTCGTCGCCCTCAGACTGCGGCAGTGGTCCTCTACCCTCCCCAAAAGTGAGCCCTGCGTGGCAGGGCGGCTCCTCCTGCATACACTGCCAGAGTTGCAATGGCGCCTCCTCTTTGTTTCCTTCACGGGAGTCAACGGGTTGCGGTTGAAATGGCGGTCGCCCCGTCTCCACGGGTCTGACAAGAAACATGTCATCGACGGCTGCAAAGGCGCAACCACCTTCACTGGCATGGGCGCAGCTCCGTTCGCCAACCTCTCTGCCCATCCCGTGTAGCAGCTCCAGCTGCCCGGGTGCCGTGGTGAACAATCCTTGAAGACCTGCACGGCCATCCTCATCAAAGCTTCCGCTGCCTGGCTGGCCAACGTCAGCCGCGTGACTGCTGTCGCTGACGGCAACTGAGGTGCTGCTTGTCAACGGTGGGTGGACTCCTTTGTGAAGCCTTGCGTGCTGGAAACCGGCTCTGTCAACGGCACTTCGTTGCTGTTGTTTGCTGAGTTCGGCTGAATGGGGCCGGGCCGCGACAAGACTCGCGCTTGAAATGGGGCCACGCGATGGTATGCTACCCAAGCCAGCGGCACAGGTCAAGCTGGCGTCGGCCGCTGACTTGGGGGCAGCAAGCTGAGGCGGCGGTGGATGTTTGGCTCTGGAGTCAGACTCCTGGCCGTTCAGCTGTGCAACACCCTCGCTATCCAGGGGGAGCGGAAGCGGGATAGCGGCCGGAAGATGGGTGTTCGATTGTGCAAGACGCACCTTGTAAGCCTGGAAGGAAAGAAGAAAGCAGGGGGCCAAGAATCACGCAACCTCCTGCAACAAGTAGCGTCCCGGCGAAGACTTCAGTCGAACCACACGCAATATGGACCCACCTCTTCCAGATGACAAACAAAAATTCCTTACCCTTGCGATGAGAGACAGCCGCGCATGCTTGTCCCGCAGTACCCCCATGGAATCTCCTGGCATTCCTCGGAGCGACGTCCATTTTGGCTCCAAGCAACCACTGGAAAGGGTGTCCATAAGGCACGGTGAGATGTAAATTGTGTACCTTATGTCAATCCATTATAAAAGGCGTATTCTATAAATGACATCCGCAGGAGGCAGCCCAATTTTGTGGTGGAGAACTTGGCCCACTCCAGTGCGAGATGTCGCAATGGACAACACACTAATGTAATGTTGAAGCTATATTCGCACTAATAATGACGAATGACATTAAGACATACAGCCCAACGTTCTGCCCCAACAACTCCCGCCAACAGCTCCAACCTGCCGTACTTCCTGCCAGGTATTAGGGAAAATCAGTACAAGAAACCTACACATCTGCGTGCACAAACTTATCTATGTGATCTTCATCCGATTCTAATTGACAGCATCGATTATGCGGGAAGCGCTGGCTGCGCTCCTCGTAGGCTTTCTATGGGGCAGTACTAACCCATTTGTAAAACGCGGCTACGAGACTGTTCAAAGGAACCTTGATAATATAACTGACGTAAGCTTGATCAGGCGAATTGCAATTTGGGTTACTACGCCATCATTTTGCGTGCCGCAAGGAATAAATCAGGCTGGAAGCGGATTGTTCACCTGCCTGCTGGGATCTTCGAATATATCCGTAGTTGCTCCGGCAGCTAACGCTTGCAGCCTCGTCTTTAATGCGCTGGCGGACCTGGCGCTGGGCGAATCATTCTGCCTGCGCTCGCTAGCACTAGGAACTTTACTTGTGACAGCCGGCGTATTCCTCTGTGGCACCTCTCGCTGACGTTGGGAACTCGGCCCTTACTGGTTTTCAAGGCTTTGCCCAGTTGTTGTCAGTACGACAGAACCTAGCGAAGAGCGCATAACCGTTGGTATTGGGGCTGCAAGTTTGTCCATTCTCGTGTGCCTGCGGTCTGTGGTGGTTCTTGGGCACGACGGCATGCCACCAGTGCCGTCCGCCAATTATGAGCCCGCGGAGGCGTGGCCCATCTCCTCAGCACGCGCCAGACACCTGTTACACGAGTACCAGCAGCACCGTCAGGCAGCCTTCCAGGCGCTTCGCCCAATTACAACACAACTACTACTGCTCCGAGACCAACCTGAGGGGTTACACCTGCAGCTGGTGAGCCTGAAGCAGCTCCTGCAGGAGCTGCCCCCAGAGGGCGTTGAAGGATGCTGGGACTATGTGGCTTTCCCTCTCATGGTCCTGCTCGATGCGGTTGTGCCATCGCGCAAGACAGTTCGGGCAGCTCACGGAGCAGCAGGCAGCACCGATGGTGGTGGCGATGGTGTTGACGCTAACGGATGCTACAGAGCAGGCGAACTTTCGGCGGCTGCCTGCCGCAGCGACAGAGTGGTTGAGGCGTTGCTGGGTGCGTGTCATGTAAAGTACGGCTAACTGAATGAACCGTACCAAGGTCTTTCAAAGGGTTCCAACGTCCCATGTGGCGGATTTATGCGGGAATTTAAACCTACGGGTAAAGTTTATGGGTCAAGGGATTGAATACACACTTGGCACTTCGGAGGCCAAAGTGTGCAGTCATCCCAAGACTTGGCCAGTCTTCCCGTTTTGAGCCGTTAGGAAGATGCCAGTTCCAGTTATGCACTTTCATTCTATCCCTGTCAAACGACTTCTACGCGATGCTGTATTTTTAACATGCTTAATCTTCATGCATCCTCTCACATCATCAGGCGCTCTGCTCGTCTTGCTGGTGTGCTGCTCAGCGCCTAACAGTTTGGGTGAAAATGGGGCCCACAGAAAGCGAGGAGAGGGGGTTCTGGCAGTCGATGGTATCAGGACCGATAGGTTGGTGGCGATGCTACAGCACCTAGCCCCGCTGCTACAGCTGGGACCGGAGGAGGCATCCGAGGAAGTCCATGTCGCTGTGCAGCGTTGCCTGTGTGCAGCGCTGGAGCCGCTGGCGGTGAAGCCGGCGGTATCTGCAGAGGGGGCCGGCGCTGCCGTGGCCTCCACTGGCGCCTCGCCTACGGTTGCCGTTGTTGGCGGTGGCGCTGCACTCTGCAGCGATCAATTGGCGCCTCTTGCTGGCTACCTGCTGCACTGCTGCCTGGAGGTTGCGGAACGGGAGATCCTGGCTGGTCACAAAGGTACGCTTATATTTCTGGGCTTTGCTTCGTCCTGGGCCATGGAGCAGGCGGCCATGCTGCAGGGTTTGTGAGGTATCACAGTGCACCTCAGGTGTTCAGTGCACCTGATAGGCAGCCGCAGTAACAGTAGGATATGCAGTAATTCGAGACATCACCACTAAAAGATGTTTCCCCAATGGTTCCTCAAATGTCCAATCTGTAATTGCGGTTATGTTCTCCCAGCGTCAGATCCTCCGACTTATTGCTGGCCCATCGCGTCTTGGCAACGTCCGCCCTCTGCCACGCGCGAGCAGGCAGCAAGATACTGTGCACCGCTGTGCTATCTACGCTGGGGGCACTATTAGGTGCCCTGCCCGATTTGGACATCCAGGCGTTCTTCTTGCCCGGGGTTGTCTCGGGGCTCTCCAAACACCTATATGCGGCAGGTGCGTACCAAGGAAATATGCGAGCCAAGATGTCTATGCCTGTATATTTTTACTCATGGAATGAGTGCGCAGCAGGCTATGTGTGCGTCCTCGGCCTGGGTGGCTGTTTTAAGGAATTACACGCGACATAGTAAATCGCTGCAGCTACAGCACAACGTAGTAATCTTCTGGGCATGCTATCGAGCAGTAAAATTTTGTGCGTGTAGATCCCCCAGGGTAGGGCGGTACAGCTTGGATGTTAGGCAAGCTAGTTCTCCAGCGCATTGGCGTCAACCAACGGCCTTCCACTCCATATTCGCCCTCAATGGATGTTCTGCTCTTTCCTTCACGTTGCAGGAAGCGCGACAGCGCGCAGTGGCCCAAGCGCCCCGCCGGGGGCTGCAGCAGTGGTGCAGGCGCTTGTTTGCCTCCGTACAGCTCTTGTTAATGTACTGTCAGATGAGGCAATTGCGGTCATCATAGGCCCTAAAGTGATTGGCTGCAATGCTACTGCGCCTACCAGCACAAGCTTGCAGCCACAAGCTTACCCAATGGAAGTCCACACCGCCGACGATGCCATATCTGCGCTCAGAAAGCTCAGCTTATCCTCAGCCTCCACAGCTGCGGACAAAACAGCAGCAACAGTCGGCGCAGGATGTGGCACTGAGACTGCCTTTTCCAACTCATCCTCAGCGAATATGACATCCGGCACAGCGAATCCGGATCATCGCCGCCGTTTCCGGGTAGATCGGACCCGTGAGTGGCTTGAGCAAACGAGCGACCGGGTTAACTCCCTGCTCGGGCGTACGCTGCCGCCACTGTGCTCTCATCCGAGGCCAGCCATACGAGCGGAGCTGGGAGGTACCGTGGCCGCGCTGCTGGATCGTTGTAGCCGTGCATTATTGCAGTCACAGCCGTTACTGTTGCGGCTGCTGTTCACGCTGGCGCAGGACGAGTGGCGACAGGTGTCTGTGCCGTGCCAAATGTGGGTGGCACGGCAGGCACCCCTCGCCTCAGCGCCTGCCACCGCGCCTGCAGCAGTGGCACTGGCGGGAGCAGGCCCGGCACTGGCCCATCCTTCGCATCCTGCTCCCGAAAGCACAGGGGTTGACGGCTTAAGTGGTACAGGAGATACCATAGGAGCAGGCGCAGGCGGAGGGCACAGTGACGGCGTAGGTTCACGCCACGAGAGTCTTAAGGCCCTGGAGGACGAGTTTGAACGGTTTATGCAGGGCCTTATGTCTGAAAACGTACTGCTGGAGCAGCCTGCCCTGGAGTTGGACGCGCCCGACTTAGATGATGGCTCTGATGAGGCTGCCGGTAGTCACGTCAAGAGTGCGCTGACGCCACCACCGGCACGAGGCGGCAAAGACGTAGCGCCGATGGGACTGGTGCCGTTTGCCGCCACTGTCACGTCAGGCCATGCGCCGTCCCTGCCGACACCGGCGGTGCTTCCCGGCCTGCAGGGCCTCATAGCAGAAATTGCAACATCCGTGCACTTGCTGAATGCGGTGCGTTCTGGCGAGGCGGAGGTTGTGGTGCGGGCGCGCTGCCTGACCACAGCGCTGCTGGTGGCGGGTCCAGGCCGCGTCGCCGATTGGCTCCTGCTACGGCCTGCTGCTCTAGAAGATTTGCTAAGAGGGCTGTTCCATTGCTTTGCCTTTGACCGAAACGCCGCTACCCTTGTACTCCACTTACGTGGTGAGGCGGGGTCGTATGCACCATCGTTGGCTACAACAGCCCTCGCCCCTGGTGCGGCTGGAGCTCGAGTATCTGAAGCAGTAGCGGCGGTGGCGGCGACAGGGGCAAAAGACGCGGCGGCCGCCGCGCTAGCGGGCGCAGCATCCGCGTCAGCAGAGTTGCCACGCATGCCGCTGTGCCTACTGTACCTGGCATCGCAGCGGTCCTACTTATCGCTTGCTACGGTGGTGAGGAGTCTGGGCAGGTTGGCTCGAGGCGCAGATTCGGAGGCTGCTACTGCCGCAGCATGCAAGGGAGCTGGCAGCAGCGTCCTTAGGAAGCTGATGGATGAGCTTGGTACAGCGCTTCGGCGTGCGGTGGCACATGGGGCCGCAGGCGCAGTCGAGGGTGCTCCCAGGAGACACCGCGTCTCTGCTTGGGAGTCGTCAGAGGGCGATGAAGATGCGCATTTTGAATCAGAGGCAACGGTTGCGGTAGCGTTAGGAAACGGTCGGCGTACGAGGGCTGAGAGCTGGCAGTGCGAAGCAGCAGCGGTGGCGGTCGTGGCAGCTGAGATGGTGATCGGCGCGTCAAATGCATGGGTCGCGCCGCTAGTCGCCCCGCAGACACCCGAAGCTGGCATGGTTGCGGAGCCGCCGTTTCAGCCATTCCCCGCTGCCGACCCCACGTTCGAGGGTACGGTGCTGAGCTTGCTGCAGGACCTCATGCGACCAGCCATCACTAAGCTGCCTACACACAATAGCGATATTGCGTTTGTCCGCCATGCCGCTGCCGCCGCTGCTTCTGCCAATGCATCAATATCGTATGATGAAGTCGTACATCCCAACCTGGCCACGCAGCGCAAGGCGTTGACGGCCCAGACCCTGGGCGAGAATGTGATGCTATTACGGGCGGTGCTAGAAACGGTGGGGACGGTAGCGCGAGCCGTTGGACCCCGCTTTGCGTCACAGGGCAGGTTGTTGCGTACCGTGTTGATGCCGTTGCTGGAGCTGTTGGGCGACCCTTCGCCACCGGTTGCAGCTGCTGCGGACACGGCACTGCAATCTGTGAGTATGGGACTGGAATCCAGGCGTGGGGAGGAAGTGTACCCCGTGCCCAAAGGATCCCATGTATTCTTGGGCATAGGATCCTGATTTACTTAAATGTTCGATCCCGGAGCTCTTCGCGGCTCCCGCCTCACGTCGTCCGCGCCCTAGCAGCCGCTTTTGCAGGCCGTAAGGCTCCCTGCACGCCCTCTGCGCCGTGCAGCTTGGCTTCTTTCTCGCTTCTGCATCATTGCCACCGTCGTTGTTTCTTCCTCATCAACTCGTTCATGGGATCCGCTGCTGCAGATCTGTGTGCATTGCGGCTACGGTGGCTCGCTGACCTCACTTCTGGGTGCCAACGCGGACTACGTAGTGGACAGCCTGTGCGCCCGATTGCGTGACCTTCAGCATCACCCCCGGGCGCCGCACCTTCTTGCAGCACTGCTGCAGCGGGCAGGGGTGGCACCACAGTTGTTGCCGCTCATGGCGGAGCCGCTGCAGCGCACACTGCAGGTGGGACCGACCCGGTTTTTGTTGACTGGGAATGTGTCGCGAAGGAATCTGTGCTTGTCAAAGGTTTCACTGACACGGCTACGTGGCGCGGTCAGGCGGCACCAAGTGCGGTAAAGGTACCTTATTCTTGATGGTCAGCTGCGAACAATCTACCAATCAATCGATCCACTATTTACCAATCGACCTCAACAGCTTAAGTTCACGTTTCTTTCATTCCGGGGCTGCAGGGCCTATCGCCGCTGGCAAGACACTGGGCCCCGCATTACGCCCACTCTTACCTTGCTGTGCTACGGGAGTTGGCAGTCGGGGCCGCTGCAGAGGCCACCGCCGCTGCTGAGGCTTCCCGCCATGAGGTGGTGGAGTTAAATCGCATGGCGGCCGAGGCGCGTGAAAGGGAGATGGCGGCGGAACCTTCAAGAGAGGCGGCAGCCGGACTGACCTCGGATAGCACGGCGGCGGCAGAGTCTGGCCTAGGTCATGAGGATGTGCAGCGGTTCTTCATGAAGCACCACGGTGCTAGTGGCGGGGCTGCGGCGGAGGGCGAGACACGAATGCAGCGGCAGCTCCTGATAATGACAACGGAGCAGCTGGAGGATAGCGAGTTACGCTTTCGAAGGCTACGCGCAGCAGCAGTGGTGGCGGGCTCCGCGGCCGACGCAGCCACGCCGTTATTGATGTACTCGGACCTGCGCGCTGCTATGACTGCATCGGAGGTGCTGCGCGGCGGGCTATCAGCCCTGGCCGCAGCAACACCGGCGGTGGAGGCGGAGGCGGCGGTCTTGGAGGAATACGGTGGTGCGGCGGCGCGCATGCGACCGGTCCGGCCGGAGATGCCCAAGGTGTTGCCGGCTGTGGCAACGGCGTGGGGCCCGCTCATGGCGACGCTGAGGGACACGAGGACGCCGGTGGTGGAGCGTGGGGTCGCAGCGGTGGCTGAGCTCGTCACCATTGCGGGTGAGGAGCTTCTGCAGGCATGCTGAAGAACGCTGAGTTGGCGTCTGAAGGCACTGAGTTGGGGCCGCAAGGCACACGGGTGCATCAGTCACGGTGGTGCACGCCGTGGCGACATCGAAGGGCTTATGCGAGCACGGGAGGATTCGAATTTGGTGATCGCCCCAGTGCTTGGAGGTTGTTCGCATGACGTCGAAAGCACAGTAGGGATGCGGCCGGGTTTGATTGATTTCTGCTGCTTTTTACATCTTGCTTCCATCTGCTCATTAGCTTCTGCCCATGTGTTCAGCGCCCGTTCTTCTATGTGGACCCGACTTATGAACCCGACTTTTCCATCTCGCGATTCTTCCCTCCCGCCCGCCCAACGGCAAGTTCTTTGCCTGAATCTCATGGATCCAACAATGCCCATCCCACCGACGTTGCTGCTGTTTTACAGGGGGTGCCTTCCTGGCGCGGCGCTTCCAGCAGGAGGCCTGGCCAGTCCTGCAGCGTCTACTGACCCACGGATCTGCCCACACGCCCGGGCTGCTCAGCTTAGGCACCGACGCTGTGCGTAACGCACCGCGGCGGCGCCTGGAGATTGGCAGTAGCACTTCTGGTAACGGCATCACGGTCAGCGGCGGGGAAGACACGGCACTGGCTCCAGCTGCCATGACACGTGTACGGGTTGCCACATTTCGTTGTCTGGAGGCAGTGTGCCGGTGCCCGGGCGCAGGGGCAGTGGTGCGCAGCTTGACGTGGCGCATTGCGCAGGTAGGTCTCTTTTCATGCGGCATTTCGCGCGGCATGCAGGCCATTAATTAAGCCGGCATGTGCCGGCCGTCGGATTTCCAAGGAAAGGATACCTCCTGTTAAGGACACAGCAAAAGGGCGCAGAACCCTGTTCGGTCGCGAGTAGGTTGACTGGGTCTGTCAGCAAGGTGGCAAAACCCTAAGTTTGGACGTAGGTTTCACAGCTCATATGTAGGGCTCTGCTGTTGCCCCAAGACATTCGTTTTGGTCCCGATTACGGTGCTGTCATAATCCGCCCTCACGCACGTACAGGCCGCGCTCCCATTCCTGGGTGCCAGTCATCCGCCACCGCTGCACGAGGCGGCGCAGGCCACGCTGCTTGCTGTGGCAGCCCTCGACCCCGACGGTGTGTGGCTGATGCTGTATGATGCATCTTCCAATATGCCGTCGTCCCTCACTGCAGCGGCAACGGGACGGCAGCATGTTGCCGAGCCGAGCCTGTCAGGGGTGGGACCTCGGGACCTCGGGACCTCGGGACCTCTGGTGCTGCCAGGACCGTCCTTTCCAACCCTACGGGCGTTGTTGCCGCCGCTACCGAGCGGCAGCGCAAGCAGGCTTGCTGTTGGCGCGTCGCCGATTCAGCAACCGCAGCAGTGGCCGGTCACCACAACTATGGCAACAGACTGCGGGCCTCGTGCGCAATCGCTGTTGGCTGCGGTGGCACTGCTGGAGGCGCCCTGGCACGGGACGAAGATACCAGCGGTGGACATTGCGTTGGGATGACATGTGGTTGCTAGCAGAGAAACAGCGGAACCCGCAAGATTTCCGGGAGCCTATGAGCTGCTGGAGTGTATTCGTGCCTTGCGGCAGGCTTTAAAATGCAGCGTCAGATCTTGACTACAATGTTTTAGTGCACAGATCGCCGCCATGCTAGGGCCGTCTAGGGCAGGAGGTGGGGGAAAAGCATTAGGTCCTCAAATCGCGTCGCATTTTTGGTTTTCAGGGGTAACCAGCGTCAGCAGCTACAGCAAGCCTGTACCAATGAGGGCTACGCTGGCTGCACTGTTCCGCCCGTTCTCCTAGTTGTTTGGAAGGGGCAGCGCATGCAGACGTTACGCATGCTGCGGAGCATGTTCTGTACGGCCTTAAATGTGCCTTTGGGTCTCAGTTCTTGGACCGTTGTGGATAGCAGACCGCCACAGAGAATGATAGGTCTGTATACAACCTATACAGCGTGGGCCAGGGTTTACATTTTGTAGCATGTGGGCAAACAGAGCGGCCCACATGAAATGAATGAGTCACAGCGGGACAGCCTCATATTCATTCCATACGTTCCATACACCTTCTAGTAATGCTACGTTCAACCGCGGTTGCACTTTCCCGGCTGGACATACCCTAAGGTCAGTTAGTCAAAGTCAAACCCTAAAAATAGCTACGGATATGTCTGGCGCCAAATTGAGACCAAAATGCCTGTTAAACGCCTATTTCTGGGCTGTCTTGCATACTTAACGTTGCTCGGGGCTATCCGGTGTGCGGAGTGCGTTTGGCTGCATGTGCCCCCGCTTCAACGGAAGCAGCGCCTGGGGACGGTGGATAGGTAACGCATGCAGGAATCTGGATTTGATCAAATCACACACGCTTGTCCCTATGGCGCCTTCGCATCCGACAAATGAACCCTCGTACGTAGGCGTGATTATATGGACCGATTGTCACCTGTGAAAGTCATGGCACGCCCAAGATATGACGGCACCTGGCCAGACAGGCGCTGGCCGCAATGTATTTATGTTGCAGTACATTTTCATGATCAGTACATCTTGAATGGAATGTTAGCTTCATTTTTTTCTCATATGCCCGCACCGGCATGCAAACCTGCTTCCACGTGTATAACCTCAAATGTGCTAACAATCTGGCGCGGTATGGATGAGGATACCTGGACCCAGAAAAAGCCGCACACCTGGTACAGACGTGGTGTCACCGGTCATAATACCCAGTACCGAGATGTGGGAATGCACGTTGCACGCGGTTGAGCAACCCTAGTGGAACCTGGAGAACTGGTAGTAGAAAGCACTGCGCCATGCTGTTACATAGCTGCGCACCTTGGTGGGTGACATTTACTTAGGTGCTTGCACCACTCCAGGGAGAGGCAGGGAAGGCTAGTAGCTTATCAGTCCTTATAACTCCCAGTTACCAAATTAGCTTTACCCGTGGTCAGGTAATCAAGTACTTGATAAGAAGCTTATCAGTCCTTATTACTCCCAGTTACCAAGGGGCGCAGCTATGTAACGGCTTTAAGTTGTAGATGCCGACTCCTTTTTTGTGCTCTAAGACGTTGCCATCACGTTCGTCCTTCAAACCGGTACATCAAGGGTACACCCTAAGAAACCGTCGCGGTGCCCCAGCCCAGCATGCCCAGCCGTTCTGCCAGCATCATACAGGAGTTCCATCGCTGCATAGGAAGCTCGTCAGGTTCCCGGTCAGAAGGCTCGCGGGAGGTGCCGCAGCTGTCACTGGGGACCAAAACGGGGCCTGGGGGCATTCGTTGTGCTAAACCCCCAAGCCGTCTCCCTGCTCAGAACATAACCCCGTTCCGTGTCTATGGCTTTGTACGTGCAGGTGGGCACCGGCATGGGCGTGGGCTTGCAGCACCGTACTGGCCTGCCTGGAAGGCGCCACCCCACTCGCACAACCTCCAGAGGAATCGTCGCCGGCCGTGGTGGATGCCAACGCCTTCTCCTCCGCCGCCACCATGCGGCGCAGCGTCCCAAGCAGCCGCTCTGTTGCAGTCACCTCTTCCCGGAGTGCCCGTAGTCGCGCCAGCCGCTGCTCACGAGACACCCGTAAACCACCGGGTCCGTCATTGTCCACCGCCGTCAGACCACCACCAAGATCGCCACCCTCGCCCGCCACCCTCGCCCAGCTTCCTTGTAACATGCCATTGCCAGGCGGCTGTTCCGGTGCTGCCGGCCGACCATTACCAACCCTGAACTCCGTTGCGTCGATTGGCCCGGGCACAACGGGGGCACTATCGTACAGCAGTTGCGCCAGCAGCTCCGGCGTCTCGTAGTTGCGAGGGTCGTCCAGCAATGATGTGGCGTCGGCCACGCCACCTGCATCGGCATCAGTGAGGGCCACACCTCCGTACATGTCCTGTGTGGACCGAAGCCTAGCTGCATCTGGATGATTATCACCAACGCCAGCAGCAGATGCGGCAGTGGCATGTGACGGTCGGCTCAGAGCAGCGCAGGTTGCAACCTTCGCCATATTATCCTCGCCTGCTATGACCACCGCCGCCTGTCCCGAAACTGAAGCGGCAACAGTTCTGGAAGGCGCAGACAGGTAGGCCTGCGGTGCTGACCTTGCGGTGCCTGTGCCGTTGGTGCTGGGTCCATTGGCCGTGGCTGCTGCGGCCACAATGGCGGCGGTGGTGGCATTCCGCAGCGACCGGAAGCTGCAGTCCACGGGCAGCGCTGAGGCGGCCGCGGTGTACAGGAGCTGCCCATCAGCCCAGCGGGTACGCTGCCGCTGCATGCAGGTCTCGGCCGGCTTGCTTTGGACGTACTGAGATCGCGGAATCTGCACTCCCCCTTTTGGAGCTTCGGTTGCTATGCATGGCGGGCTGCTACCAGTGCGGCCGTCCCACGAACGGGAACGCTTAAGAACCCCCCGCCGTGTGCTGCCCAGCCAGCCGGCAACCCCAATTACTTCAGGATCTCCTACATCGCTCTTGACGCAAACTCCGTCTGCGTTGCTGCTCAGGGGCGTGCCCACATCTCCCAGTGTCCGGTGACCAATGTTGGCCCCCGGCGCCCTTGAATAGTGAAGACGCGCCACGGAGGGGTAAAGCTGCGCCAATGCCCTGCGTTCTGCTGCTGCAGCGCCAGCTACGGGCCTTCCCTCGTCGCTAGTAGGATAGCACTCAACACCAGTGGGATGGAGGTTGGTCGTCGGAGGACTGAACTTTGCGAGCCCAGGTGACGCCAAGTGTCCTCCCACATCTGATGATACTGAAGCATTACCCGCATCGACTGCAGAGTTCAGCATTGGCTGACGCGGCGGCTTATCCCCTTCATCTTGCTGTTTCAACGGAGTTGGAAGGTGGTTGATGCCGCTCATGGAAAGCACCAAACTTCCCTGTGACTCTGGGGCCCTACAATCTACAACCGTGGTGTCAGAGACCCATGGGTCCGCAGTTCGCACCAAAACGTGAGCAGCCCTTGCTGACTGCTGCTGCTGCTGAGGATGATGATGACTTGAGCGACCGTTAGCCTGGTGATTGTCAGAGAGGACGGCATGACTGTGCGTGTTTGGGATGGCGCCGACGCCAGTGACGCTGGTCAACGGTGTGGCGCCCGATACATACTGCGGACACCACAGCGGCTGTGGATGCGTTGGGATGCCCTGCAGCTGCCGTGGCTGCTGATACGCCGGTCTAGTAGCCGAGTTTTGACGGGGCTCCTGAGGCTGTATGATGCAGTGGGAATGAGGCTGACTTTGCCGCGTGGTACGGTGTGTTGAGTTGACACCTTCAAGTCCTGTGGGTACGTCATCATGTACCGGCCATCAGACCGGTGGCCGGTGCCATTGGTGCCATTGGCTTTAGGCCAGCGAGGAGCAGTGTCATGCATACCAGATCACAAAAGCAGTCCTAAGCGCCGTATGTACCTGTTTCTGCCGACGCAAATTGCGGCTGCACCATGTTCCGGCGTGCTTGCAGCGGCTGGACTGCCCTGACATCCGCCAGGCCTGTAGGTTGCGGTGACCCAGTTGATGCAAATGCAGCTGCAGCCGGTGATGTTGGCGGCAATGAACCAGGTATTGACAACTTTAATACCGGCACTGGTAATCTGCTTCCTTGTACATTTTGAGCTTCTGCCCCATCATCAGGAGCTGGAAGCCCGACGGCGCCACGACAGCTTTGCAGGATGAGGCCCGCGTTCAGTTGGATCTTCTTGCGAGGGCCTGAAAAAGGGTGTGAAAAGGAGTAATCAAGATGCCATGCGAGGTCTTAGCGCGGGTGCGCTTCTCAGCAAAACTCGCTAAGCTAGGTCTCAGCTAGCTTTGCCTCGGCGGGAGATTTGTCTCCCGCGACTTGTCTCCTGCGGCAGCAGCAGCATGGCAGCGCATGCTCACCAAGGGGCAAGCCGAGCCCCGCAAGCTCCGCATCATTGAGTCGCGCAAGTGATTGGGCGTTATGGCCGGAATCTCTAAGAACTTCAAAGTACTTGTCTAGGCGAAGGTACTGTAAGTGAGCGCGCCAGGTCGTTGAGGTGTTCATGGGGGAAGTACGGACAGGTCGCGGGTAAGTTTTGTTGCGTAGGCCAACGATGCGCATGTGTTGACGTATTGGCCCATACGGCCTTACTTGAAGCCATGCACGAAGACCAGCTGTATCTGTCATTATGTCTGCTGTGGCTGCTCTCCCCGACACGCATCACATCGCGACCAGATGTGTACATATAGAAGCACTGATATGTTGGGCATTTATTTCCTTGGTCCCTATCCATGTAACAGTGGCATAATTTTCGGAGGAATCTATAATTTAAAACTCTGAATCTGACCCGGTATTGCTGGGGGAACGATGCATCATCGCGCCGCGATAGATTGTCATGTGCACAATTGCTTTGTAGATCACGGAATAACATGATCATTCTCATCCACTTCGACAGCCGGTGCAAATTTGGATTCAGCGGTACGGTGTGATCAACATTTTTACTTCATGGCTGTGATTACAGGTTCGGTTCCATACACACGGATTTGCGGGGCGTGGAGGCTGAAAAAACTTTACTCAGTTAAATCATAATTTCCTGGGGTTTGTTACTCCAGCGCTGCCCTTCGCTAACCACCAGCCGAAGCAAAAAAAGGGAGGGAGCAGCAGACTGCCGAAGACAGGGAAACGACATGACAACGGCCTTTATCCTGCAGGAGAGCAAAACACGATGCGAGCAGCAAGCGCGCGAACAAAGCAAGCGAGCGCACGAAGCGAGCGCACCAAACGAGTGCACGAAAACCAAGTCGTCAACCGAGTCTGCAGAAGTTACCAACGGGAACACCAACTTCCTGCTAGCTGCCATCAAGCCCACTTGGCGACCACCCGCCAAAAGAAAGGAGCTGCCACAGCACCAGCTTATGGCTAGGAAGGAAACTCGGCAAACGTTGAACCCCTATGCTTTCCGAGACGAAAACCGGCTCTTAGGCAAACGCAGTGGGGAAAAACGGGAACAGGGGCGCCACAAGCCAAAATAAAACCCACCGCCACCTAGGCCAGTAAGGAAAGGAAACAGTCCGGGTCTAAGTAACCTCGTAACCAAACCATACTACAAACTCCCCAAACCCGATCCCACTCAGCCAGAACCCCAGCGTTCAGAAAGACGGCTGCACCAATTGCCCAGCATGAATCGCCAGGTCCAGCACTAATGCCACCTCCACAAGCACCTCGCTCCACCAAAAAGTCGACACACCTTGGCCTCGCTAGGTGGGCGAGAGAAGGGGTGGGGACGAGCCAGGAGGCTCGGCAAAAAAGGGGGGAAATAGGTCATTCACGGTGTCGTGAGTTCTCTCAAAAGTGAAGGCAGAATGCCTGAAACGAAGAGAGCACGAGGTAAAAGCTCTGGGCAGCTGTACGATTGTCGTAACAAACTCGCCAAGTCCCTACGCTATGCACGTTCGGGACTAATCGTATCAAGACAGCTAAAAAAATCATATTTTGGCGGCGACGGCCAAGCAAAATTCCCGAGGGCCTTACACTACTAGGACTCGGTAATAGGGGTGACAGTACGACAGGAAATCTGCTAAACTAAAACAACTTCCTAAAATAATCTAAAACAACGACCTAAAAACAATAAATAACTACCTAATTAATAACGATTACTAGACCAGCTATATACAGCGGTAGCAACGAGCTACGCATTTTTGATGCCAAAACTTGTAGAGCTTAACGCGAATTAACGCGAGTTTACGCAAAGCCTAACGCAAGCCTAACGCGAGCCTAACGCACACTAACGCAAACGCAAGTAATTTTTGAGTGCAAAGATTTTTGCGTTTACTTTGTGTTAGCTTACGCAGCCTAACGCGACCTTAAGCAATCTCTAACGCGCCCAGATAGATTCTAAGGTGCACGTTAGGCCTAACGCACAGCAAGCGTTAGACACCCACACGCAAGCAAAAAAACATTGCTTACGTTGCAGATAACGCACTAATAGTTCTCCAACGCACAATAGACGCAGGCTTAAAGTGCATTAACACGCTTGAACGCATGATTGCGTACGCTGCGAGTTGTTGTATCTCTGTCATATCCGCCTAAAGCAAAGTCTCGATCGAAGGATGCCAGACAACTGGCCAACCTGGATATTAGCCATGAGATACCCCAGGATACTACACGAGTAATGCGTAAGCAGCAGACAGTTGTGGGTTCCATAACAGCTTTTAACAAATGTAACTAACACATTCGCTTGCTTTCGCACGGTCTTTTGCTTGATATCACAACGTTTGCAGGACTTCAATTTTGTGTACAGTGAACTACTGCATTACTGTTTCCCAACGATCCCGTTGGTTGTTTCAGTTATCCATTAGCTGTTATTTTTTCCATATACCGTATATTTAACTTTGTACTGAAGTTTGGTTGTTTGGCCATATTCCGTCTTTTTCATCAAACCCAAAGAATACAAATGTTGGCAAACATTTCTAGCCACAATTTACAATACAATTTAAATTACTTTATTTAACATTGATTACCACAGTTGTTAGAAAGAAAAGCGCCCGGCCCCCGGCCGTATCACTTCTTCCTCATTCCCCTGGTATATATATCACCGTGTGTTGCTCATTCTCAACAGCAGTGCATCCAACCCTCCTGACTGTACTGTACAGTCAACATAACATCAATCGTCCATTCATACAGCGAGCTAATGGCGTTTGCAGACGCAATTCTGTCTGTGAAATTTCCCGATTGCATCCAACATCAGAAGCCGACACTATTTCGGTACATACACCATTTAAGCAGATTTTATCACGACACTGTGCATTTTAACTGCCATCACTGCTAAGGCTACCACCACGAGGAATCAACATCATCTATTACTACTTTTGCCATCGGCCTCTTCTGCTTAGATGCCGCTTTTAGAAGCACTGCCAGCCTCATCCTCGTCCACCAGCGCCTCCTGTAAAGTTGATCAGGCAGCAGAAAAAAAAGTGCAAAATTCAAGTTACTCGCATGAATGACTTTGCTTCTAAAATAAAGGCGGTATAATATAGTTGTAGAGTCTTGCAGACAAGTCATGCGTTCATTCATATAGCCCAACGTCACATATAAATAACGCATCACCAATAATGTTGCTATTTTATATGTAAGCACTGATGATAGTACCTGCTTTTTATTGTGCGTCGGCCATGTGTACCTTGAAGACGGCAATCCTTGCTTCTGCGTTCATGATGTAAAAGAAATTTTATTTATCCTTATCACGTATAATTATGCATGCATCAAGTGACAATAAGCGAAAATCCAGAAGTCTACCTTAGGTTGGCGGCGGTCGTAATTTTCATCCTCTTCCTGTTGTCCGTGAGCACCACCTGCCTCGTAGCAAGTACATGAAATGGTTCACAAGAAAACAATACACGAAAGATACAGAATGTCCTGCAGTTCTTACTGGAACTTGTTCGTAGCTTTTACCCCTTGCCCGTGCATGGTGCAGGTCGCCACACCTTGTGGCTGCCATCACTCTTTCACCTTCAACAGGCCGCGAACATTTGCCTAGCTTACATCATTATCAATATATCATTATGTCTTGGGTTGAACAAATGCTTTGGAATTAAACGATTTCTATGTCTCTAGATAAGCTGTGATTTTTTTCGTCCTTGCTTCGACATTCGACATTTGGATACTATTATACCGTCCTTTGCGTTCTAAGCCTTCTAAGCAGGGTCCCAAGCCCTTACCTCAGAAGAGTGCTAATCTTCTTGAACTAATGAGTTAAGTGGCTCAGGCACGACCTGCTGACCCACAAGAATGCCATCATCAGTAAAGAATACCTGCAGTGTGTTGTACCACGCGTCACTTTTCCTAAGCTCTGCTAGAGTTGCACCCACCATCGCTCTATCGCGCACGACACCACGTCACCCTGTCGTACGTGGGCGCGACGGAGTGGTACGGCACTATCGTACACGGAATGGTACGGCACTGTCGTACGTGGGCGCGACGGAGTGGTACGGCACTATCGTACACGGAATGGTACGGCACTGTCGTACGTGGGCGCGACGGAGCGGTACGGCACTATCGTACGGTACGGCACGGTACGACGGTATGGCACGGCACGACGGTACGGCACGGTACGACGACACGACACTACCGTACGTGGATCGGTACGGCACCGTCGTACGTGGACGCCGCGGAGCGGTACGGCACCGATGACGTCAGCTGTCGTACGTGGACGCCGCGGAGCGGTACGGCACCGATGACGTCAGCTGTCGTACGTGGACGCTGCGGAGCGATACGGCATTGATGACGTCAGCTGTCGTACGTGGACACGCGTGGAGTAGTACGGCAGCGGGCGCAACGCGATCGCACGCATGTCATGCAGCACGTCGCACCGGACGCGTTAGGCGCACTGGCTAAGGGCACAAGCAACCCACGGACAGCATAACGCCTAATGCATTGTGCACAACGCTGCAAGCATGCATTGCGTGATCGGCATCACGATAAGTGCGCATGGTCCGGCGACTTGGTCGCGGACAACCTAGAATGCATGAGGCATCGCATAACAACGCGCACTAACGATAACACGTGCGTTATGCATACGCGCGCGCACGAGCATGATAAAGCGAGCGCACCTTGAGGTCGCGAGGCAATGGCTCGAGCGATGCGGCGCGTCGAATGCAACACTACGCGCGATGGCGTAGTCGGCACCTTTACGCGAGTAAAGAACATTGCATTATTGCTATGACGGCTTATATAGCAATATCCGCACGCGGGATCACGGTAGTACACTTACTACTTGCAGATCTCTTGTACCGCGAGCCGTCGCTGCGAGTATATCTGCTATGCGCATTGACGGCCTAAGTATGAATATATGGGAGAATCACCTCGCGAACATTGCGATTGACATTTATATAAGCTAACCGCGCTTGCTGTATCTGCAGGGAGCGCTTTCCGTCGGTAGGCTTAAAAACCGTCTGATTGTCGCTCGACCGATACCTGTGTGAGAGTGCCTTTATCGCACGAGGTTGCGGCCGGTCAGTCGCCGATTTACCATGGCATCTGGTAGCGGCGATGTAGGGCTAGTAGTGGGGGACGGTCGTGCCGACACGTCCGTCGTCCCTGAGACATCTCGGAGGGGCCCTTACACGCATGTTGTTGACGGTGTCCGAGATCCCCCTGCACTATTAGACCCACGGACCCCCATCCATCCGACTGTTCCTGTCACGGCAGCCGAAGCAGGCCCCGTTGGACGCGAGGAGCAGAGGGGTCCGTCTGCACCCCTTCGTCAAGGTCGATCTGACGACGAAGAAGAGGTGATGAAACTGTCGCTTCCTGTCCCGAAATTAGACATCCCGCATGATGCGAAACAGAAGATTGCTGGTCGAAGCATTGCCGATACAACTCGTGCATACCTGCGTGATGTCCGCTTGTACTTGCGACTGGTCCGTGGTGGTGATCGTGACCCTGTGAAATGCTATCTCGTCGGGAACACCCTCGCGGGTGAGGCGAAAGCATGGTACGATCAATGGACGATGGCAAGGCAGACATACACGTTTGAGGAGTTGGCCCGTGCTTTGCTTGCGCGCTTTGCTCCCGAGGTTCAATCGTTAAGCGCTAAGGCTCGCAGTACGTTAGCATCTGGCACATATCGCATGCGCCCTGATGAAACAGTACCTGCGTACCAGTCGCGCTATGAGGCCCTGATCACGCCCATCGGTAACCTGCCGGAGGAGGACCGCATCTTTTGGTTTCAGCGTGGATTGTCTGAGGCCCTGGCGCAACGATGTGCCACGGATTTAGCGGGAAAGGAGTTTGGCTCCTATGAGGATTTGGTGCAATTTGCGCAAGGGGTCGAGAAGCGTCTCTTAGCTGGCCAGCGTGCTATTAAACCTGTCCCTCGTGCTAATGCCATGCGAGTGCAGGATCCGGCGTCTGACGCTGCGGCCATGGACCAGGGGGCCGAAACGGAGCGTCGAACGCCAACGGCAGCAGTGACCACCGTTCGTACGGATCGCGGTCACGGCGTTCGCGGCGCTTCCGGATCGGGTAACCGCAAAGGGTCGACCGGCGCAGGTCAACGTGCGGATCCAGCCAAGGGCAAGAGGAAAGGGGGTTCGCCGTCTGCAGCGGCTGCGCACGAAGCTAAGAACGAGACCAAGCGGCAACGCACTAGCGACGGTTGGTTGGATAAATGGGGTTGCACGCACTCCGAGCTTGCGCGTCGGAAGAGCAAGAAGGTTTGCCTGAGATGTGCGTCGGCGGAATATCCTACGAGGGAGTGTCCGCACTTACCGCCTTTGGCTCAGCGGCCGAAGTAGGGGATTGCCCAGGATGGCTCGGAGGGGACTCCACCTGGGAAGTCGGAACTAGAGGGTGGGCGGTTGTCGTCAGTGCGGCAAGCCGTGAGGGCACCGTTGCCTTCGGTCCTTGAACAAATCGAACGCGCGATTGGACGTCGACTGTCGCTCGACGGTCGCTCAGGACGTGTAGGTTTTGACTCGTTGTGTAATCTGTATGCACCGAGTAAACCGCTGACGTCTATCGATTTGTTAGGTCACACCGTTTTGTTCCTCCCCTCATCTCTGCGCGAGCTGTCAGTGCAGCTGACCTTCTATAGGAGAAGTAGGCGTCAACGTCCAGACACTGCCGCTTGCGTCCTTCTACCCGCTTATAGTCGGCGAAAAGCCTCGACTTTGCTGACGGGTATGCGGAAAGTCTGCCGGTTCGAGCCGGGCACCGTTCTGTATAACGGTGTTGATTTAGCAGGTGCACCTGTTCCGCTGTCGGTCCAGGCCTACGCCGTTGACGTTTGGTACGATGCTCCTGCACCTCATTCTGAGGGTTCTGCCGAACGATTCGAACCCGCCCTGAGCGTCTTGCTTTCGTCCGCAGAGTCGGTACCGGCAGACAATCGGGTTCCTTTGATTCAGGTCGACCTTGCTGGTCGCACCCTGAAGGCGCTCGTCGATACCGGCGCCAGTGACGACTTCATCTCATCGGCAGAGGTGAATGCATTAGGTCTGTGCCCACAGTCGTCGGAATGGTCGCAGGTTACCCTCGCGGATGGGGGTAAGCAACCCATATTGGGCAGGGTCACCCTTCGCCTGTGTATAGGTCCTCTGCGTATTACGACCCAACCTTATGTGTTGCGCGAGCTCACTGATGCTGCGACATATATACTGGGGTCCTCAACATTACGGCAGTATGGGGCCGGCATTGACCTAGAGTCTGGAACCCTTCGCCTTCGTAAGGGGACTCTGTCGTGCAAAGTACCCTTCGTGCCGTTTGCAAGTGTTGAGCCAGAGGGGGGTAAGTCTGAGGCGGAGCCTGTGGTTAACTACGCTGTGAAAGCCATGGGGCAGCGTGCTGAACCCAAGCCAGTCGGGCGTAAAGAGGCCATCCGGATGATCCGGAAGGGTGCCCACGGACTGCTTGTGAGGCCTAGGTTGCATTTGAATGCGACGACCGCTCAGTCTTCTTTGGATCCTGAGGTTGAAGCCTTGCTCACAGGGTACGCAGACGTTTTTCGTGACGTGCCTGGGCTTCCTCCTTTGCGTCCCGTGGACCATACCATCCCACTCATACCCGGCGCTCAGCCTGTGTCAAGACCTATGTACAGGTTAAGTCCTCTGGAGTTGGACGAGGTGAAGCGCCAGGTAACCGATCTGCTCGCAAAGGGTATGATTCGCCCCAGCACGTCTCCGTATTCTGCGCCGATTCTGTTTGTCGGTAAGAAGGATGGGAGCTTGCGCATGTGCATCGATTACAGGGGGTTGAATGCGACGACGGTCAAAAACCGTTACCCATTGCCGCGCGTGGACGACCTGCTCGATAAGCTAAAGGGCTCGGCCTACTTCAGCTCGATCGACTTGCAACAGGGATACAATCAGATTCGCATCGCTGCGTCTGATATGCCGAAAACCGCTTTTCGGACGCCCTTTGGTCACTTCGAGTACACGGTCTTGTCGTTCGGGTTGACTAATGCCCCTGCGACGTTTCAGGCGGTCATGGATCGCATGTTTAGACCGTATATCGACAGGTTCGTCGTTTGCTACTTGGACGACATTCTGGTCTACTCCAAGACGCGCGAGGAGCATCTGGAGCATCTTAAGCTTGTGCTTGAGGTGTTGAGGCGGGAGCAATTGTTTGCGAAGCGCGCCAAGTGCTTTTGGGCGCAGCCTCAGGTGGAGTACTTGGGCCACATTGTGTCGGCCACCGGCGTCAAGATGGACCCGCGGAAGGTAGCCGTGCTTCGCGATTGGCCAGCGCCTCGGAACCTTCAGGAGCTTCGTAGTTTCCTCGGCTTGACCAATTATTTCCGTAAGTTCATCAAGCAGTACTCTGTCCTTTCGGCCCCGCTCACTGATTTGACGCGTAAGGGAGCTTTCGATTCGCCTAGCGCATGGA
The DNA here is from genome assembly GCA_019650235.1 of Volvox reticuliferus. Taxonomy (NCBI): domain Eukaryota; kingdom Viridiplantae; phylum Chlorophyta; class Chlorophyceae; order Chlamydomonadales; family Volvocaceae; genus Volvox; species Volvox reticuliferus. Next base: position 509,628 of record BNCP01000062.1, on the reverse strand, counting down.
CGCCCGAGTGTCAGCTGGCGTTCGAGGAGCTAAAGCGTGTCGTTGCCGACGACGTTACCCTTGCGTTCCCCGACTACTCGTTGCCGTTTCGTGTCGAAGTGTTTTCGGCTGCTTCGTTGTATGAAAGCGGCGCTGTATTATTGCAGGAAGGGCGACCGATCGCCTTCACGAGTAAGAAGTTTACGGGCGCAGAAACCCGTTACACTACAGGGGAGCAGGAGCTTCTAGCGGTCTTGCATGCGCTTAAGGAGTGGCGTTGTTACCTAGAGGGACGACCGTTCACCCTTAAGACTGACCACAAGCCCCTGACGTTTTTACAAAGCGTCCCCACGTTGAACCGGCGTCAAGCGAGGTGGATGGAGTACCTCGCACGGTTTGACTGCATCTGGGAGCACGTTGCCGGTCGGATTAACATCGCCGACGCTCTCAGTCGACATCCATCGCTACACGCTGCGATTTTGGCGGCGCCTGTCCAACGTCCGCCGACCCCGGACGTGCCTCTGTCCTCAGACCTTGCGGTTCGCCTGAAGGCTGCCTATGCGGGCGACTCCTGGTTTGCTTCGCCTGGCAACGTTGAGCACCTACGCAAGCGTAATGGTCTTTGGCTACGGACGGAAGGATCGACGACTCAGATCGTCGTGCCTAACGACGATTCCCTTCGTCGCGATATCCTTTCCCGTTTCCATGAGGATCCGTTGGCAGGACACCCAGGTAGCACGCGGCTGGTCGAGTTGGTGCGACGCTCGTTCTGGTGGTCTCGTCTGGCGAGAGATGCCGAGAACTTCGTGCAGACATGCAGTTTGTGCCAGCGCAACAAGGCTTTGTCCGGTAGGGGCCAGGGGTTGCTGCAACCATTGCCTGTTCCTGACGCGCCTTGGGAAAGTGTTTCCATGGACTTCGTGGTCGCGCTGCCCAAAACTGAGGGAGGGTACGACTCGGTGCTTGTCATGGTCGACCGTTTGACTAAGATGGTTCACCTTGCACCTACCACGTCGACCTGCACTGCTGAGCAAACTGCACGCCTGTTTTTCGATAACGTGGTTCGGTTGCATGGCGTCCCTAAGAACGTGGTCTCGGACCGTGGCGGTCAGTTCACGTCTAAGTTTTGGGAAGCGCTTTGCAAGCTGGTGGGCATGCGGGTTAACCTGAGCACGGCGTACCACCCGCAGTCTGACGGCCAGACCGAGCGCACGAATCGCACTTTGGGGGATATGTTGCGCAACTTTGCCGGCCGCACGCCTCTTGTTTGGGATACTTACCTGACTGCGGCAGAGTTCGCGATTAACAATGCTGTTAATCGGTCGACAGGTCAAAGCCCGTTCTTCCTGACGTATGGGTTTCACCCGGCGCTACCTGTGTGGCGTGAGCTGGAGGTGTATGTCCCTGCGGCTAAGACCTTTGCCAAGACGTTCTTATCCCGAATCACAGACGCGAAGTCGTGTTTGGACGCGGCGCAGCAACGAGCAACGGAGTACTACAACAAGTCCAAGCGGGACGTGGTCTTCTCGGAAGGGCAGATGGTTCTGCTGAGCACTAAGAACCTGCGTTCCTTTGCCGAAGGGTCCCGTAAGCTTTTGCCCCGCTGGATTGGTCCGTACCCCGTTGTGCGCATGGTCGGGAACGTGGCTGTCGAGCTCGCGTTGCCCTCTGACATGAACATCCACCCTACGTTCCACGTGTCACTTGTTCGTCCGTATCGTGGCACGGAGCCCGCGCCTGCCACCACTGATACCCCTGCAGCAGTCGAACCGGGTCCTGAGACCTGGACCGCAGGCAAGCAGAAGGTATACAATGTGGAGCGCATCTTGGACTACCGCACTCGACGTGTGGGTAGACACCGGCGCAAGCGCACCGTGCACGAGTACCTGGTCAAGTGGACGGACTACTCAAGTGAGCACAACTCGTGGGAACCTGCGCGCAATTTCTCCCCGGAAATGGCGCCCATCCTCGAGGAGGCTAGGTTGCGTGCCACGCAATCTCAGTAGCTCTTGTCGCCTGAGCGGCAGCGAGGACGCTGCCTATGGGGGGGGGGGAATAGTTGTTGTACCACGCGTCACTTTTCCTAAGCTCTGCTAGAGTTGCACCCACCATCGCTCTATCGCGCACGACACCACGTCACCCTGTCGTACGTGGGCGCGACGGAGTGGTATGGCACTATCGTACACGGAATGGTACGGCACGGTCGTACGTGGGCGCGACGGAGTGGTACGGCACTATCGTACACGGAATGGTACGGCACTGGCACGGTACGACGACACGACACTACCGTACGTGGATCGGTACGGCACCGTCGTACGTGGACGCCGCGGAGCGGTACGGCACCGATGACGTCAGCTGTCGTACGTGGACGCCGTGGAGCGGTACGGCACCGATGACGTCAGCTGTCGTACGTGGACGCTGCGGAGCGATACGGCATTGATGACGTCAGCTGTCGTACGTGGACACGCGTGGAGTAGTACGGCAGCGGGCGCAACGCGATCGCACGCATGTCATGCAGCACGTCGCACCGGACGCGTTAGGCGCACTGGCTAAGGGCACAAGCAACCCACGGACAGCATAACGCCTAATGCATTGTGCACAACGCTGCAAGCATGCATTGCGTGATCGGCATCACGATAAGTGCGCATGGTCCGGCGACTTGGTCGCGGACAACCTAGAATGCATGAGGCATCGCATAACAACGCGCACTAACGATAACACGTGCGTTATGCATACGCGCGCGCACGAGCATGATAAAGCGAGCGCACCTTGAGGTCGCGAGGCAATGGCTCGAGCGATGCGGCGCGTCGAATGCAACACTACGCGCGATGGCGTAGTCGGCACCTTTACGCGAGTAAAGAACATTGCATTATTGCTATGACGGCTTATATAGCAATATCCGCACGCGGGATCACGGTAGTACACTTACTACTTGCAGATCTCTTGTACCGCGAGCCGTCGCTGCGAGTATATCTGCTATGCGCATTGACGGCCTAAGTATGAATATATGGGAGAATCACCTCGCGAACATTGCGATTGACATTTATATAAGCTAACCGCGCTTTGGTTGAGCTTACGCCTTTTATATCGCTTATGGTCGTATTTCTTGGATAAGCCCGAGCATCGATTCGCATCGGTTAGATGATGACAGCCTCGGCTAGGCGCTGATAGCCTATCACGTCATCTTCGCCTGTCTTGGATTATACGTTGTAACTCCTCGCATCGAAGACTTCCGCTGCCTCGATTGGTACGTTCTGATATAATCGAGCACGATGCACTGAGCCTGGTTCTCCGCAGAATCAATGAGCGATTATGAGGAGTGATACAACACAGTGCATCTTCATGGAGGTTGGGCCAGCTGTGTCAGTCAAGAATTGCACGAATTGTCCTATTCAGCTCAGCATTAATATATATGTCCTATCTCTTTTTCATTTCGATCATAGCAAAGCAGCAACTGTAGTAGTCGTACACAGTCTAGCACAATATAGATGTGCAGATACACGCCATCAATATCTCGAGAGGCCTTTGCGGCTCTCAACTACTACAGCAACAGTTGGTGACTGGAGAATGCATGTCTCTCCATTATTATTGCTTATCACAAAGGTCTTGGTTCATAAGCAGGAGAAAGCTCGCAATTGTACATGCATGAACGTATTTGTATTGCAGAGATTGTTTCCGTACTACTCCAGGGCTGCGTTCAATATTTGCACTTTTGCACACATGCCTTATGTTGTATCACGGTTCACCTCACGCCTATGCACCGGACCATATGATGTTGTATCCCTCCTTCCAATCGCCATTTGATTCTGCGGAGAACCAGGCTTAGTGCATCATGCTCGATTATATCAGAACATACCAATCGAGGCAGCGGAAGTCTTCGATGCAAGGAGTTACAATGTTTATTCCAAGACAGGTGTAGATGACGTGATAGGCTATCAGTGCCTAGCCGAGGCAATCATCATCTAACCAATGCAAATCGGTGCTCGGGCTTATCCACGAAATACGACCAGAAGCAATATATAAGGTGTAAGCTTAACTAAAGTGCGGTTAGCTTGTCTTAGCGTCGATCGCTCATATTTCACACTTAGGCCATCAATGAGCATAGCAGATATACTCACAGCGACGGCTCGCGGTACAAGAGATCTGCAAGTAGTAAACGTACTACCGTGATCCCGCGTGCGGATATTGCTATATAAGCCGTCATAGCAATAATGCAATGTTCTTTACTTGCGTAAAGGTGCCAACTACACATCGCGCGTAGTGTTGCATTCGACGCGCCGCATCGCTCGAGCCATTGCCTCGCGACCTCGGAGTACACTCGCATTATCGTGCTCGAGCGTGCGCGTATGCATGGTGCACGTGTTGTCATTTGTGCGCATTGATGTGCGATGCATTATGCATTCTAGGTCGCCCGCGACCAAGTCGCCGGACCATGCATACTTATCACGATACCGATCACACGATGTATGCTTGCAGCATTGTGCACAATGCATTAGGCGTTATGCTGTTCGCGGGTTGCTTGTTCCCTTAGCCAATGCGCCTAACGCGTGTGATGCGACGTGCTGCGTGGTGTGCGTGTGGTCGCATCGCGCCCGCTGCCGTACTACTCCAAGTGTCCGCATATGACAGGGGTGACGTCATCACTGTCGTATCGCTCCGCGCGTCCACGTACGACAGGTGACGTCATCAGTGTTGTACCACTCCGCGCGTCCACGTATGACAGGTGACGTCATCAGTGCCGTACCGCTCCACGCATCCACGTACGACAGGTGACGTGGTGTCGTGCGCGATAGGGTGATGGTGGGTGCAACCCTAGCAGAGCTTCGGCAAAGTGACGCGTGGTACAACAATTATTTACCCCCCATAGGCAGCGTCCTCGCTGCCGCACAAGCGACAAGGGCTACTGAGATTGCGTGGCACGCAACCTAGCCTCCTCAAGGATGGGCGCCATCTCCGGAGAGAAATTGCGCGCAGGTTCCCACGAGTTGTGCTCACTCGAGTAGTCCGTCCACTTGACCAAGTACTCGTACATGGTGCGCTTGCGTCGGTGTCTACCCACACGTCAGGTGCGGTAGTCCAAGATACGCTTGACATCGTATACCTTCTGCTTTCCTGCGACCCAAGTCTCAGGACCCAGTTCGGCTGCTGCAGGGGTGTCAGTGGTAGCAGGCGCGGGCTCCGTGCCACGATACGGACGAACAAGTGACACATGGAACGTTGGGTGGATGTTCATGTTAGAGGGCAGCGCAAGCTCGACGGCTACGTTCCCTACCATGCGCACAACGGGGTACGGGCCAATCCAACGGGGCAAAAGCTTACGGGATCCTTCGGCAAAGGAACGCAAGTTCTTAGTGCTCAGCAGAACCATCTGTCCTTCCGAAAAGACCACGTCCCGCTTGGACTTGTTGTAGTACTCCGTTGCTCGTTGCTGCGCCGTGTCCAAACACGACTTCGCGTCTGTCATTCGGGATAAGAACGTCTTGGCAAAGGTCTTAGCCACGGGGACATACACCTCCAGCTCACGCCACACAGGTAGCGCCGGGTGAAACCCATAAGTCAGGAAGAACGGGCTTCGACCTGTCGACCAATTAACACCATTGTTAATCGCAAACTCTGCCGCAGTCAGGTAAGTATCCCAAACGAGAGGCGTGCGACCAGCAAAGTTGCGCAACATATCCCCCAGCGTGCGATTCGTGCGTTCTGTCTGGCCGTCAGACTGCGGGTGGTATGCCATACTCAGGTTAACCCGCATGCCCACAAGCTTGCAGAGCGCTTCCCAAAACTTAGACGTGAACTGACCGCCACAGTCCGAGACCACGTTCTTAGGGACGCCATGCAACCGAACCACGTTATCAAAAAACAGGCGTGCAGTCTGCTCAGCAGTGCAGGTCGACGTGGTAGGTGCAAGGTGAACCATCTTAGTCAAACGGTCAACCATGACGAGCACCGAGTCGTATCCCCCCTCAGTTTTGGGCAGCGCGACCACGAAGTCCATGGAGACACTTTCCCAAGGCGCGTCAGGGACAGGCAATGGTTGTAACAACCCGTGGCCCCTACCGGACAAAGCCTTGTTGCGCTGGCACAAACTGCATGTCTGCACGAAGTTCTCGGCATCTCTCACCAGACGAGACCACCAGAACGAGCATCGCACCAACTCGACCAGCCGTGTGCTACCTGGGTGTCCTGCCAACGGGTCCTCATGGAAACGGGAAAGGATATCACGACAAAGGGAGTCGTCGTTAGGCACGACGATCTGGGTCGTCGATCCTTCTGTCCATAGCCAAAGACCATTCTCACTATAACAAAGGATTCGTGCGTTAAATTCGCGTTAGTTCGCGTTAGCTCGCGTATGTGTGCGTTTCTCGCGTTAGGCTCTGCGTGGGCCGAACGCACGTTTAACGCAAGCAGGTAGAAAATTCGAAGTAACATCCGTAAAACTAGGTTGTTTTCAGGTTTGTTTAAATGAAAATAATGCTCACAATCGATGTAATAATATTTATTATTTTTTATTGTGTTTTGCAATGCTCGACAATTCCGACGTTGCGCATGTACTAACACGGAGTGTACGCATTCCGATCGCAATCCTTAAGCAAAGCGTTAAGGTAACGCAATGGCCGTGCGTATAGCTTGCGTATAGTGTGTTACCATAAGTGAATTAACGCATACGCAATGTTTTTTTCTGTACATTGCTATGTTGTTTTTGTTTACATCGCAATTTTTCACATGTGCTCCTCTCGGCCATCTTCCTATACCCTGCCAACTATGGGCCGGGCTAATTAAGCCTGACAGCCCAAAAGTTAGAGACGTTAGAGGTGTTACAATATTACCACTTTATCGGCGACTGTTACACTTAATTAGGATGAGCTCATTCTGTGGTTTTGTGTTACACGGTGTCTGGTGGTGTCTGGTTTAATTACGATGGGAGCATTTGATTGTAAATGTTGCCTGACTTTGTTATGCATGGTTACACCTGTAATTTTTGGCTAAGATTAATGATGAGACATTACAGATTGCGACGCAATTTTTGCCCGTATTGTTCGGCGATGTTATAACGTATAACCATCATGGCCACGCAGTCCAGAGAAACATGCAACCTTCTTCCGGCCATGAAAAAGGTGATCCCAGTAGGGATCGAGCTTGCGACCACTCTCATCTTAAAGACTAGTGATATATGCCAAGCCTTGTTCTTCTTCTGCGACTAGTGATGTTTATATCTTATGTAATGCGCAATTCCGTGATGTGTGACAGTAAACGACTTGTAACTGTAGAATCCAGACTAGACGCGGGCCGTGGGCCCGCGAGGGGGGCCGTAGTTCCCCGTCCCCGCGGCGGAGGCGAGGGCACGCGTGCCGAATGGAAGGGGTAATACAAGAATGCAGAGGGATGCAGAGATGCAGTTCACCAGCGTGGGAGTCGAACCCACGAGCGCGCGGATCGCACTCGGCCGTGCAAGTGTGTCGTCATACAGCGAGGTGGCCGTTTGACGCTGGCATTTAACGCCATCCAGTGGCGGCAACTCCATGCACGCTCCATGCACGTTGTGTTTGGGGCAACCGGAGTGACTTACTGCTGGAGGGCCGTGACGAAAGTGGTCCGGCCCTCCGTGCTGGTGGTGACGGTGCCGGTGATGGCGAAGGAGTCGTAGGCGGTGTACGCGACCCGGTCGTTGTCGTCCGCGAAGCTCGCGTCGGCGAAGAAGTCCGCGTAGTTGGGCAGCTGTTGGAGGACGCCGGGGCTGTCCGTGCAGACTGGATACTTGCTATTGCCGACGCTGAGGACGAGCGGTATCACGGGCCGGGAGCCGACCGTCGTGACGGAGCTGGGATTCGGGGAGAGGCTGGCGGCGGCGTGTGCTCCATCCGACGGTAGGACAACGGCGGCCCGGTCGCGTTGCTCCCACGCAACCATCATGTCGTTCGTGTCGGCGCGGCTGTCGGTGGCCGCAGTGGTCTGCTGGGTAGCTGCTCGGAAGGTCTGCACCCGCTTGGGAGGGCGCTTGCCCGGGGCAGCTGCTGCCGCGACTAGCGCTCCGTTGAGGAAGATGCTGTTGTTGTACTGAGTATTGGACGGCGCGCTGATTTTGGCGGCGTAGATGTATAGCGGCGTGTTGTCGTCAGCCGCCGCTTGTAGCTGGGCAACGAAGTCGTCGGGCGCGGATTGCTTGACCGCCAGCTCCACGCAGCCGAGGTCGGGGGCGTCGGGGTTGCCGCACGCGACCCAGGCGTTGAACTTGCGGAAGGGTCCGCCGCGGAACAGCTTACCGTGCGGGACGACCAGGAGGGCGCTGCCGTCGGCCGGGTACTTGTCCTCGGCGTCCGCTTTGTCGGTTGCCGCGTTGTACGTCGGATAACGCAGCTTGGCGGTGTAAAGCATCGGGAGGACGGAGGTGCTGGCCACGGAAATTTGAGTCGTCGGGGTGACCTTGTATTGGGTCAGTGTCGGTCCGGCGAAGCGGGAGGTGACGAAGGCGGGCAGGGCAGTTGGCTCCACGTTCGTGAACGTGACGGCCCGTGCAAAGGCGTGGTTGGTTTCCATGTCGGCTAGGGCGCGGTTATCGAGCTGCAGGATGATGACGCCCTGTCCGACTGTGTTCACGCCTGCGACGAAGCTGCCGTTTCGGTTGGGTGCGCCGGCAAAGAGCCGGTCTTCATCTTTAGTCACCGGGCCGGCGGTGAAGGTGACGTGGCAGGTGACGGTTCGCGACCTACGGATGGGGTCGTTAGTCGCATGTTAGTCCTCATCCTTAAAGATGGCCCGTAGCTATCGCTTACGTGGACGCGGAGGCAGCGTCGGTGGGGCTGCCGAAGGTGGACGTGCTGCTTGTAGACGGTGCCGGGGTGAGTCGCCGGCGTTTGGGGTCGGGCGATTCCATTCGGGGCGGGAAGGGACGACGGAAAGCGGCGCAGTATATGGGTAGAGAGACGTTAAGGTAGAGTACAAGTTATGGGAAGCTCCGTGTGTTTAACGCTGTGCAACGCTGGACACCGCGGTACAACGCCTGTACAAGATTGGCAATCTTGTGTTCAAATCCGCCTCATCAACCCACGGGTCACCGCGGTCCACTTGCTGCGCGCGGCAACCTCGACGGCCCCGTTCTCGGCATCTTTCGGACGCGCAGAGTCCGTCCGTCCGACGGCTTCGTTACCCAGCTGCAAGTCACACGATTGTCGGGCATCGGCATTACAAGGCATCCGTCGTCCAGCGCCAACCCGCCCGATCCACACCTCCTACCTCCCCTTCTTCGCGCCTTCTGCCTTCGCTATTGCCGCGGTCACCACTTCGCCACTCTGCCACTTCCATCACGACTGTCGCCGTCGTTGCCGCCGCCTTGTCCTTCGTCATCGTTGCCTTCGTTGCAGACCTTCGTTGCAGAACCCCCACCATCGTCGCCGTGTCACGTGGTGGGCTAGACGCCTGATAGCTGCGGACGGCTCGTGTGTAGACTAGGTCCTCAAGGGCGAAATCCCGGTTTGTTGCGTCAGGTGGTGATGGATGCGATAGTCCGGTGCCGGGCGTGCTTTTACGGACTTTGGCAGCGGGATGTCGGTGGCGCGCACACGGCGAATGAAAGGGCTGGTGTTGGCACCGAGTGTGGCGAATGAAGGGGCTGGTGTTGGCAACGCAGGTTGCACAGACGTTCGCAGGGACGGTCTTGTCAATTCGGTTTCGTTCGTCAGGTGTGGCAGAGAGCGGGTACAGGAGGCGGGAACGTGTGTCGTAACGGTCCAGCAGCATTTTGGAAGACTCGAAGCGAACACTGAACACGGGTGTTTGTCCGTGTGCTTTCACTCCGGCACCCAGGCCACCTAGGGTCGCGGAACCTAAGGTACGCTGTGGATTGCAGGGGGCGTACAGACGGGAGGGGGGGCTGTCCGTGCGCCACCGCGTCCTAAGGCGCAATCGACTGCGGACGAGCGCAATCTACAACGCCCCCTTCAATTCACAGCGTACTTTAGGCTCCACGACCCCGTAGTTTCAACCTGGATGGCCTGGCTGCCGAAGTGGAACACGGACTGGCACCCGTGTCACTTCGGTGCTCGCCTAGAGTCTTCGAACATGCTGCCGAGTCGCCACAACACACTTGACTACGGCCGTCTCCTGTACTCATTCTCTGCCCCACCTGTGTGATCTGCGTTGCTTGCATGCGGCAGATGTATCGTAATGCCAACGTCCGGCACATATCTATACTTACACCTACGGCCGAAGCGCTACCTGGTCAGGTAAGATCCACTCTCCGGAGCACGTAGGAGACCCATACCACGGATCTACACCTCCCTCCCTACGTGCACTCCTTCTTCGCGCGCTCCGTCCTTCGCCTTCGTAGGTCAAATGCAACGCCTCTTGCCCTTGTCACTGCCGCCGTCGTCGTACAGCTATCCGCCGAGTCCGTCAGACCTCCAGTTCCCCACCACTCTCCTTCTTCGCGCTTCGCGCCTTTGTTACTGCCGTCGCCGTCGTGCAGCCATCTGCCGAGTCCGTCACTTCCATCATCACTGCCGCCGTCGCTGCCGCCGCGAGGGGTGCCGGTCTTGTGTTGAAATGCGCGTCATGGACTCACGGGTCACCGTCATGGTCATGGTACGGACATTGACATTAGAATACGTCGGCCGCATGCAGGCAACACAGGTCGCAAAGGGGTTGGGAGATGTAGGGACGGCGGTGTGGCAGAGAGCGGGCACAGGAGGCGGAAAGGTGTGTTGTAGCGGTCCAGCAGCATGTTGGGGATTCCAGGCAACCACCGAAATGGTACAGGTGCCTGTCCGTGTGCTTGCATCACCCGTACTTCACTCTACAGCGTACCAGGTTCCACGACCTGGGTGCCGGAGTGAAGTACGGGTGACGAAAGCACACGGACAAACACCCGTGTCATTTCGGTGCTTGCTTCGACTCCCCAACACGCTGCTGGACCGCTACAACACACTCGACCACGGCCGTCTCTTGTGCTCAACCTTTGCCCCACAGACTACGTCGTCCCTGCGTCTCTCAACACTTGCGCGACTCGTGTTGCCCGCATGCGGCAGATGTATTGCAATGCTAACGTCCGGCACATATTTACACCTCCCATCGCAGCATCCTACGCACCCTCCTTCTTCACACGTTCCCCCACATCCGTCGTAGGTCGGACGCAACGTCGGTGACGACACGGTAACACGGTGGTGTTCTGTCTACTCCCTCTAGTCTATTTTCGCGACGAAATCGGCATGCAGAGCCATGAGCACCTCGGCGTCACCAGCCACTCCGGGACGAGCAACGTACGATCAACGTACCGCGTCCGCCACATCTCGGGCCCACCTAGCACTCGGAATCGGCAACCTGCCACAGCGTTCTCATCCACACCCGCATCCTCATCTTCATCCGCCGCCCTGTTTTTCGCCACCGTCGCCTCCGTTGCAGACCCCTCACCATCGTCGCCGTGTCACGTGGTGGTGGCTGCGGTAGTCCAACGCTCCTCCAGGTGCCGGGCGTGCTCGTATTCGGGTGCATAGCGGTTGCGGGTTGCGGTCGCGCGGCGGTCAAGGAGGCGCAGTTCGGCCGCCAGGTCGGGGTCGAGCTTTGTTGCTGCCAGAAACTGCTGGACAACTCGTTTTCGCTCGTCGGGTGTCGTAGAGAGCGGGCGCAAGAGGCGGATGTGGTTGAGTGTCTTGTACCGTGTCAGTAGTACATACACGGTTGCGCGCTTCAAGCCGCCAGGTGGGACGGAGAGGTCCGCAACCCAGCATTCTTCCTTGAAACTGCGACCCTGTACGAAATAGTCGGTCACGGCGTAGTAGTCACCCAGCGGCACGTTGATGCGACGCACGTTCTTGGTGGCGGTGCCGGTGTTGACAGCAGGTACGGTGATATTGGCTGCTGGTGAGGGGCGTGGTACGACGGTGAAGGTACCACCTTTGGATGCGAAGTCCGCCAAGTCCGCTAGCACCGTATTGGGCGCGTGTCCTTTAATTGGACGGACCATGACGGCTGCGGGTAGGTAGTGAAGGCGCCAGTACGGGCCGTGGCCGTCGTCGGGCGGTTCGCGGCTGTCGGTGAGCAGGCCGCACGCCTCGACTTCATTGTTGTGGCAGGCGCCAGCGTCGGCGGCAACGGTGTCGAGTAGCGTGTAGCGTGCTCCTTCGTAGTACCAAGTGTCGGCGGTTGTGTGGTCGAAGGCGGCGTCTTTGACTCGCATCGCGACAGCCTTCTCGACGTGCGAGAGTAGCGGCTGCTGGGCTGTGCCGTGTTGGCGGACCGGGACGTGGTCCGCGTTCCAGCTGACCAACCGTGCACCCTTGCGACGCGCCTGGAGCATGAGCAGTCGTGTGTTGAGGACGTGCGTCCGACCTTCGTTGCGTTGCAACACCACGCGGGGCTCGAGGTCCGTGAGGTCCGATAGGTCGGTGATGACGCGTTGGTTGAGCGCGTCTATCAGTGCCGCCATGCGCGCTTCAGTGGGTTCGCCGCCGCCGAACATGGTCGCGAACTGCGTGAGCTGCTGACCGGACGGGCTGTTGTCTTGTCGTTGTTGTTTTTGCAGCATGAACACGACGTTGCCGAGCTGCCGGTACAGCTGGAAGCCATCGTGCAGGCGGGCGTGCGTCTGTGGTACGGGTCGGCGAGGGCGACGCATGGTCGCGGCAGTGTCGCGGTCGTTGTTGTGCTCGTCACTGCTGCTGGTGTTGCTGCCATCCGCACGGCGACCTTCGTCTTCGTCAGCCGAGGCTGGCCGGCGCCGGGTGTTCGGTGCCGACGGAGTGAAGTTGGGGTTCCGCTCGACGTCGGCCGCGAAGCGGTATGGTGGCGAACCGCCCGGTTGAGGATGCTGTAGCAGGTCGCCGATTCCGGCAGCGGCGCGGCCGGACAGGACACGGGTGCTCGAGTGGGTGGGTCCAAGATGTGACGGGGGCGGTACGCTGGCCGTACAGGAGTAGCTGATGGCGCCGAGGTGCTCATGGCTCTGCATGCCGATTTCGTCGATGAAGACAGCGCCATCACCGACGTTGCGTTTGACCTACGAAGGGTGGGGGGGAGCGCGTGGAGGTGTGGATTCGTGGGATGGTTGTCGTACGTGCTCCGGCAAGTGGATCGTACCTGAAGGCTGGCGTGGGCACCGCGCTTGGGAAGGTTGGCGCCACGCGAGCTGCTTTGGCTCGCAGAGATGCCGAACATCGAGTGGGTCGACAGGCTGCGGTGCACTGGGGTGTTGAAGGCGATCGCGGCGGCCCAGGAGTACGCGCATGTGGCGGCCCAGTCGGGGCTGTCGTGCTGGTACGTGTACCACAGCAGCGCGTGCACGAACCTTGTCTTGCCCGTGCCCGGGGGACCCATGATGAGCATCTGCGGAGGAACGCCTGGATCGGGTTCGTTGCGGCGGTCGAAGTAGCGTGCCACGAGCATGAATGGTACAGCCTGATCCGGCGCCAGGGTGAAGAGCTCGATGGTGTCGTCAACGGTAGGCGGCTGAGCCAGACGCAGGTATGTCGGCATCTCCGCTGTGACGAGTGCGCGGTCAGATTGTTGGCCGTCGTTCATGAGTACCGCCACTAGCGGGTAGCCGGGGCGGCGATCCAGACACAGGCGGGGGGGGCGGACGGCGGTGGCCGGCGTGGCGATGGCGCCTTCGGTCAGGACCACGTAGCGCTTCAACCGCTTGGAAGCTTCACTCAGCAGCGGGATGTCGGTGGCGCGTACACGGCGAATGAAGGGGCTGGTGTTGGCACCGAGTGCGTCGGGTAGAGGAAGCGCACGGCAACGCCGGGCTGCACCGTATGCGTACAGCCCCTCCACCGTGGTGCGGTCGTACAGGTCCGTCAGGGCGACGTCAGACAGGTTGAGCCCCGTCGTCGGGTCGCCTTGGCCTGGCACGAAGTCATATCGCTCGACCTGATTGTCGTGTGGTGGCTGTGTGTCAGGGTCGGGTTCGAGGCGGCCTCGCGCGGCGTCCGGGTCGTCATCATCCGAGTCACTGGAGGTGTAGTTCGGGGGGAGACCGGCAGCCGCAGCGGCGGCGCGGCGCTGGCGACGTCGCAAGTTGTATTCGGCCTGGCGCCGGCCGCTGGCGAGGTGCTCTGCTTCGATGTTGTCAAGCAGGGCACTGACGCAGGCTCTGTAGGATCGGCCTGCACCGGTGGTTCCCAGGTCCGTCCAGCAAGCATCGTACGCTTCCTTCACCGTTTGATTGGCAGCCACCGGCTGGCCACGGTGAGCCTTGAAGATGCCCAACACGAATGCGTAGTAGGCGACGGCGGCTGCGGTGGTACTGCCTGCTTGAGGACGGCGGGGCAGTGCACCGCCCAGCAGGACGTACCTCGGCTGCGCCAGGCGACGGAGGACGTGTGTCAGGTACAGCGGGTGCGTCGGTTGGAAGGCCACCTTCTTGGGGGGAATGGTCGTTGCTGGACTGGTCGGTAGCTGGTCCGCAGCTGAACCGCCTGACGCAAGGAACGTCGCGGCGGCGGTGGGCTGGGCGCCAGATGGGCCGGAAGGTGCATCAGTCACGGGGGTCACAGCGGTGTTAGAGGCCTTGCGTTTGCGGTGACGAGTCGCGGGAAGGACTTGGGCGCCAAGGATAGCAGCGTGGGGGTGCTGTGCGGGCGTCACACGTTGCACTTCGAAGTTGGCCACGATATTGTAGGCGCTGCAATCGAAGCCGCTGAGCTCCACTCCGCGCTGCGTATAGTTCTGTACGGCGTCGGCGAGAGTGTAGCCACCGTGCTCCTCTGCCTCCACAAGCTCCACGCCGGTTTCCGCGTCTTCTGGCTCCACGGCGGACTCGGCCGCCAGTGCAGTGAATGCGCCCACCGGCAGGTAGTTACGTTTGTACGACGCTTGAAACGTATCGTGACCCGAGAGCTTGAAGACGATCAGTGCCATGCCGGCCGTGATGGTGGCCGTCATGCGGTGTACCGCGGCGCATAGGTTGGCGAACGCGCTGGGGCCATCGCCGCTGGCGCTGGGCGGGCTCCCCGCCATCATGAAGTCCTGCACGCGCCCGACGGCGGCACAGGTGAGGTGTGCCTGGCTGCGCTCGATTGTCTTTGCGGTGTACTTTGAACTGTAGTACGCAGCATCACGGGCACGGTCGATGGCGGGCTGTAGGAGGGGGCAGTCACCACGTTCGTTGACGGGGCGTGCTAGTTGTGCGGCGACGTCAGCCGTGTACTCCCGGTCGACCTCACAGGCCAGGGACATCAACTGGTTGCAGCCGAACGCGAGCGCAACGGCAGGCATGTGCGGCACGAGGTTGGACGCCAGGCGGGGCAACAAGAAGAGGCCGCCGGTGCCGATCCACTGAAAGGCCGTGCGGATGAGCCGGGGGAAGGCCATGCCGCAGCTGTCGTCGGTGCCGTGGCAGCCGTGGCGCTTGCAGGTCGTATTGTGGGTGTGGGTGAGGGTACCGTGTATGACGGCAGCGTGGTGGGCACGGCAGGCGGCGTGCCGTGATGGTGGAGGGAGCCCGCCGTTCGCGCACCCGGCCAGTCGTTCGAAGTCGCACGCGGCAGGTGGGCAATCTACCTGCACCGCCGGCACGGGCAGGCCGTGCTGCTGCGCCTCCGCTTCAGACATACCCATGACCAGAGGCTGCGTTGCACCGTCCGGGGCCGGAGCGTAGTACGGCGAAGGATACCACATTTCGCAGAGCGCATACGCAAGTGCCAGAGTCCGGCAGTTGGGTCCACAAAAGAACGCCTGCAGGTTCTCCAGCGCGAAGCACTCGAGATGTGCAACTCCGTGCAGGTGTAACGCCAATCGCCCGCTCTGCTCCACCTTGACAACCACCTCGAATACGACACCGCAGAAGCAGTTCGGGTCAGTCTGCCGCATTGCCCCAGGTGCAAAGCCAAACAGCTGCTCGACCACCACTTCTTTCGTGGCAACGAGCAGCGCGGCGCAGCTGTACGGGTCTTCCTTAACGCGGCGCCACTTTTCCACCGTGCTGGTGATCTGGGCGGGACGGCCGGTGTCGTCGAACTCGATGAACCGGCCAGACGCTACAACGGCGCAAGCAGCATGCATGTCCGCCGGGTTGAGGTTGAAGAACAGCGGCGGCCAGCCAATAGTGAGGGCAGCTGCACGCATCGTGGCCTTCGCACCGTTGTAGTAGGCATCCGTGAGGTCAATTCGCAGCAAGCTGGCACGTGCGCCCTCGAGGAGAGCGCGCACCACGGGCGACTGCTGCGACAGCAGCTGCCGTCGCTGGGCGTGACGGTACGGCAGCGCCAAGATGTCCGCCATGGCGCGTACGACATCCCTTGAAACTCGCGCCGCTGGTTCACCCAGCCGTGGTCGCATGCGCAGGGCCACTCCCACCTGCGCCATGCTCTGCTGCCGAACATTGATGTCGTACATGCGGGCAAGCAGCATCAAGTTGCCGCTGAACTGTGCCCGAGGCACCCGCCGTACCAGGTGGCTGCAGTATGATGCGAAGGACATTCCCGGCGGCCGCTGTCCGGACAAGCCATACGGAAACGAGACCGGGAAGCAGACGTTGAGGATGGCCGGATGACGATCATCCAGGATCCGAGCGTCACGGCCGCCAGCGGCGAATGCAAGACGTGCACGGCCGGTCAGCAGATCATGCACCACGTTGGGCCGGGTATCAAACTCGCTGCCGTCGGTCGGAACGGCAGCGGGCTGCGGCAGGACCAGTTCCAGCTCATTCGGAGCGCCCAGGTCGGCATCAGCTGTGTCGGACAGAGGGGACGGGAATCCACAAGCTTAACACGACGGGCAGACAGATGGACGGGTGCACCCTCTTGAGGTCGTATGTATGCGCGAATTGTTTCGAGGCCGTTCGGTGGATGTGACGGAATACGCGAATGGAGGTGTACGAAGGTGATAAAATGCACGCCCTCACTCACTCCGGATGGGAGCAGGGTCAGCTGCCTGACGCACGACGACCGCGAGGGGCGGTAAGCCCGTAGCGCCAGCTTCTGCAGTGAACAGTAGTCACAGTCGCGCACACACCGTAGATCAACAAGTGGCAATACGTAGAGTATTCCCCCACGCCTAACCTGACAGGAGGCTGAGCGCGTCCGATCGACACACAGACCAGCAGCCGCGACCCGTGCAAACCCACGGGTACGTACAGGTCGCAAAACACAGCAGCGGCACGGGCAACTCGCAGCTGTGCCCTCACAGACATACCCGCCATAGGAGTGTCCGAGACGGTAGGCCCGGTCGTGGGCACATCGGGACCTCCAGCAGATGTCAAGGCCGGAAGGATGCGGGCAAAGCACGTGGAACCAAAATTGTCAGTCCGATAGTGACGTATCTACGTTTCCCGCCCGGCACGTCTCCCAACCGTTCCCCGTCTGTGAGCCCCGTCGGCTTACCCCGACTTTCAACAAGAAGGAAGCACACCTGTATCAGACGGCGATACATACGCACCGTCGCCCTGAACGATTTCACCAGCCGTGTTTTCTTGTAACGTCTCCTGCAGCTGCCGTACATCAGCGGCGCCAGTGCGGTCATGGAGGAACGTGCTCCGTAGTACGCCGGCGACTTCCGGATCTGTAGGACCGATCGCGGAGCGCAGCAGCGCCTCGGGTACCTGCGCAACACATCCCATACGCTCGTACTCCCGCAGAGCATCTTCATCCACCACGAGCTCATCCTCGTCGTTGTGTTGAAGAAAGCGTACCCAGGCGACGACGACGTGTCCTCGCACTTTAACGCCAGGCGCACGGCGAACGCGATCCAGCAAGTCCTGCCGGTCTCGGACCTGATCCACGCACACCACCGTGAACGCACCTGCCAAATCCGCAATGCGCGCAGGCAGCTGACCGCGTAGCATGTTGGGATCGGGGTTGACGACCGCGATACCATGCGACTGAACGGCACACGGGAAGACCTGGGGGGGACGGCCCGTGAGATGCACAATCAGCAGCTGCTGCATCAGACGGCCCCGCCCCAAGAGTTGACTTTCCACAAACGTCGGTGTAGGCAGCGGGTCGCCCAGGTGATTGACAGACGGCACGTCGCCCGGATCGAGACGCGCCAGAGCCGCTTCAGGCACTCGGCGTACTGCAACGAGAGCGGCGACAGGCGGACATCGGTTAAGCAAACTCGAATGGGGAAAAACGAGCCGGAAAAGATCCTCACCCGCCAGTGCCTTCTCGCAAGAGGCGCAGATAACGAATCGCTCGGAGCCACCATCGCCGCAGAACACGGTCCGGTTCGGCAAATCCGCATCAAGGCGCATGCAGAACGGCACCTC
Source organism: Volvox reticuliferus (assembly GCA_019650235.1). Taxonomy (NCBI): domain Eukaryota; kingdom Viridiplantae; phylum Chlorophyta; class Chlorophyceae; order Chlamydomonadales; family Volvocaceae; genus Volvox; species Volvox reticuliferus. The sequence continues at coordinate 491,453 of BNCP01000062.1, read as the reverse complement.
CACACTCCGCGGATCGTCGAAGCAAGGTCGCGGCTGCACCCGTGGTGGATATGGCCGCAACTCCGATGGGGCCGTGCCCTCTGCAGCACCCGTCGATGAATCCGACTCGTCAGCCCCATCGACACCACCATCACTGTCAGCCGCCGCCGCATCTTCATCCACGAATGCCGTGGGATCGGCGTCAGCGCTGGCACCCGCAGTACTGCCGCGCTCCGATCTGCCGATACGATACCGCACCGGTAAAACCGGATCCGGTGCCGGTGGTGCAACACCTTGGGCGGTGCAGGGCATGCGCCGCCAAGCCAGAGTACGCGCATGACGCGGCACGGCGCCTGTGCACATGATGTCAGCGCGTAAGATGTCCACGTTGGGGATGTCCACCCAAGCACGAAGCGCGGATTGGTCCTCCGAACACTGCTCCGAGCAGACGGCACACACCCGGGAAGGCATGCGCCGACGCAGTGCGGCGGCCATGCTGGAAGCAAGCTGCAGGTGTTTCTCATATGGTACCTGCCGCTCCACCGGAAGTTGACCACCAGGCAAATCCTGCACGCGCCCTTCCGGAATCACCCCAAGAAAATCAGGCGGCGCAGGGTGCCGGCCCTCGTGCAAGCAGGGAAACCGCATCAGGTCCCGCAAACGCTCAAGCAAGCTAGTTCGCGGAAGCTGTATCCCACGCAGCTGAGCACGGGCCTGCGCGTGCGCAGCCTCTGCAGCCCTGCACTCCGGGTCTCGACGGGCAGCCGCTCGTGCAGCGGTGTTACGCCGCTGTTCCGCAGCCCTGCACTCCGGATCTCGACGGGCAGCCGCTCGTGCAGCGGTGTTACGCCGCTGTTCCGCAGCCCTGCGCTCCGGATCTTGACGCGCAACCGCTCGCGCAGCAGCGTCACGCTCCTGCTCCGCAGCCGCGCGCTCCGGATCGAGACGAGCACCCCGCATCCGTGCTGCATCCGCGCTGAGCTGCACGCACGACGCACTCGTCCCTCTGAAACCTCTGAAATGGAAACCGCCGGCCAGTGTACCCAGACGCTCCCGACTACGCACCTCGGACTGCGGCGCCGCACAGAGCGAAGTGGCAAGCGCGGACCTCTGCCCGTCAGCGACGTCACGCCCCTGCTCCGCAGCCCTGCGCTCCGGATCGAGACGAGCTTCCCGCATCTGTATTGCATCCGCGCTGAGCTGCACGCTCGACGCACTCGTACCTCTCAAATGGAAACCGCCGGCCAGTGTACCCAGGCGCTCGCGACCGCGAGCCTCAGCCCGCCGAGGCGAATCATTTATTCGGTCCGTCATAACTGATGGGAGCCGTCTCTAAACGAACCGACGGCCGGGCCAACGGGGGGACGAACCGACGAGGAACGATCCGACAACTGTAAAGAGCCCAAGTCCAGGAAAAGCCGGCGACTGCACGTTAAGAGAAAGAAGTCGAACGGATATATATATATATCCGCGACCACGATGCATATGATACCTGGGGCGAGCCGACGCACGCAAAGAAGGCCGTACGCCTTTCAAAAAGCCACACATTTTACGCAAACAACGTTGGACGGGACGCGCACCGGCGTTGGATGACCGCGTCATCCAACGCCGGAAGGTTCGAATATATGGCTATCAAATATGTATGGGTATATATCAATCCGGTCCGACTACAATATTACAAGTATGTATAGCGAACCGCGCACCCGGAGATGCATCGAGTCGCGCCGCGATCGCTCAGCGAGAACCATCCGGTGACGACCGGAATCGAACCCGCGACCTCGCCTTTTACGCCGCGATGTCTTAAGCGCGCGCGGAGCTCCGAAACCCGAGAACGACGGCCCGAAAAACGCGAGTTTCCAGAAAAAACCGAACAGACGGACGGACAACGAAAAATCGGGGTAAGGTCTCCGTTCCGACGACGGAACGACTATCGTCGTTCACGTCTATGTCGGAACTACGACGACTTGCTGGTCTGGATCTCACAGTTGCTTTCTGGTACTAGACGCGGGCTGTCCGCCCGCGAGGGGGGCCGTAGTTCCCCGGGGAGCGACCGCGGAGGCGAGGGTATGCGCGCCGACGCAGCACGGTGGCCATGCCGGAAGCGAGGTGCAGGTGGGTAATCCTGCCGGTCTCGGACCTGGTCTACGCACACCACCGTGAACGCGCCTGCACGCCTGCGTCCGTCATGGCATCGACCCCGCGCTGCACTTGCCTCCGTCTCGCCGAGGTCCCATACGCTTGTACTCCTGCAGAGCATCTTCATCCACCGCAAGTTCGTCCTCATCGTTGTGCGGACGAAAGCGCACCCAGGCGACGCTGACGTGTCCTCGCACTTTAATGCCAGGTGCACGGCGGACGCGATCCAGCAAGTCCTGCCAGTCTCGGACCTCGTCCACGCACACCACCGGGAACGTGCCTGCGCGCCTGCGTCCGTCTCGGCGTCGACCCCGCGCTGCACTTGCCTCCGTCTCGCCGAGGTCCGCCGATCTGTCATTCCGTCTTTTGTGCGTTGTCCGTCGTGAACGACGATAGTCGTTCCGTCGTCGGAACGGAGACCTTACGCCGATCTTAGGGGGACGTTGTCCGTCTGTCCGTCCGTCCAACACGCGCAGGCAGCTGGCCACGTAGCATATTGGGGTCGGGGTTGAGGACCGCGATGCCATGTGACTGAACGGATGGAAGCCGTCTTCAGCCGCGGACGAAAGCACACCCAGGCGACGATGACGTGATCCGTCCGTCTCGGCGTCGACGCCGTGCTGCACTTGCCTCCGTCTCACCGAGGTCCGCCGGTCTGTCGTTCCGTCGGATGTTCTCGTCGTCGTAGTGCGCGCCGGCCTTTTGTGCGTTGTCCGTCAAGAACGACGATAGTCCGTCGAAAGCGATGTACGTATGTTTCCCGCCGCCCCCTCCCCCCACCGTAAACGACTTGTAACTGTAGAATCCAGACTTGCTGGTCTGGATCTCACAGTTGCTTTCTGGTACTATGCTTGAGTTGTAACTACCGAATCCAGACTGCCTGGTCTGGATCTTACAGTTGCTTTCTGGTACTACGTTTGAATTATAACTACCGAATCCAGACTGCCTGGTCTGGATTCTACAGTTGTAGCATTCAATTGTATTGACAATCAACGATTTACTAACTGTAGGTTCCAGACTTGCTGGTGTGAATCTTACAATTGACTTCTGGTCCTACGTTTGAGTTATAACTACGACTCTAAACTATCTAGTATGGATGTAACCATTCCTGTTAAACTAATGTGATAAAACACGCATCCCATGCGTATCGATCTCAGCACCTCTACTTTACTATGATAACAGCTTTTCCACCGACGAAACATGACCAGGCAGTGTAGAAATGGAAAAATTAACTCATCTAATATCTAACTGGTATCTCAACCACGGGACGGCGCCGATCCGCCAGGCAGCACTGGCCCCGTCAGCATGGCTCCTGCTGGGCTAAGCTCAACCCCGAGCTCCCTGCGCGGTACGAATGTCCCCTGGGCGCGTGTGCATGGTAGGGCCCCCCAGCCACCATTAAGAGCACGCACAGCGTCCTCAAGACCAACACACATCAGCCGGGGAAGGACGCTTACACCGCAATGGCTTCAACCCTTGAAGCCCCTGCGATGATGCCACATCCGCTGGAGGGTGCTCGGACCCACAGGTCGCCATCCATCCTTGCGACTGCCAGCTACTGCCTCCTCGGCTTGCAGCGACTGAGTAGTAAAAACAGTGCAATGAATTTCTACGGCGGCAATGCTTACCTCTCATCAGCGACCGCTGCCACTGGTGGTGCTGGTGGTGGCTGCTCTGTGGGGGGCAATCAACGTTTCCGATTCAGACCACATGGGTTTCTGTACAGCAGAAAACGTGGACATTGGGATTCATTGCGCACAGCTAAGTGGGGTTCCCCAACGGTGGGGTGGATGTGGATGGGGAACGGACGGGGCAGCGACGGCGGCAGGGAGGGACGGCGACGGGGGCAGGTAGGTAAGTGAGGGTGCAACCCCCGTTGCCACCCCTCCATGTTGCCATCACCACCATACCCGCCACCCATCCCACCCTTTGCAGTCGTGCTTACCTTCCCACGCTCATCGGCATCCCTTCCTGCCTCCGTCACTGTCCCACCCCTTCCCCATATAACCGCCCACCCCACCATTGCAGTACACACATTCCTTCCCGCCCACATCACCACCCTTCCCCGCCACCATCCCTGCCACATCCCTTTCCCATCGCTGCTCACCCCACCCAGCCCCTCATATCACGCTCACCTGCCCACCCCTGCCGCCACTACTCAGTTCCTCCCCCGTTGCCATCTCTCCCTGTCCACATTTCTGCCGCACTCTTTCCCTGTTGCCGCCCAGTCTCCGTCGCATCCACCGTCACCCACCAACCCTTCTCCATCCCCATTATGCTTGCTACAGGACTTGGCCTCAGGTGTCTGGCCGGCATCACAATGCCTGCTGAGATTGCCTTCAAATAAAGCGTGACACGACATGCCAGGTGCGTGTCATATCCGGGGCTGGGCACTGAGGGGGCGAAATGACGTTTGCATCATCATGCAGATAGGGATCATGTGGGGGGTGAGTAGTGTTGAGAGGGGTTGGGGGAATTGAGAGGGGCAGCAACAAGGGTGGGGAGGGGAAGGGGGCCGAGGTGGGGCTGTGAGGGGGCATTTAGGGGCATTAAACAGTGATTGATAGTGTGGTGGTGCTGGTGAAGGCAAGGACGTGGAGAATGGGGTAGGATGATGGCCTGTACTGCACGGTGTCATGTTCTGTTTACTCCTAAGGCCTTTAACTTTGTTATACAAAATTAATAAATAATAATAACTAATAGTTGTCCTTACATCCTAACCTACTTAAATCATTCTAGTTGTTGAATAGGGCTAGTATGTTTTCTCGACATCTCCTCCCACTACCACACGATTAGTTGCAGATCTTTAAGGGACGAAATCCAATAGATAATGTTGCCTTTTCCTACAGCGATCAGCGGTTCATGTCTACAGGACGCTGTTAGACAAGCCGCCATGCATCTGGACGAGGCGGCGCTGCTCAACGAGTGTGGCGAGATGCAGCAATATATATGGAAATACAGCGGTAAGTAATAGCAGCATATTTTGAGTGGGGAGGGTGCAAAGACAGTGAAAAAAATGGCGGCGAAAGTCACGATGGGGGCGATTTTCGGGGGATAAAATTTTTAGCCGCACAGCGCGGCAGCCGTGCAGCGCGGCAGCGGTGCGGAGCGGAAGTCGCGCAGCGCGGCATCCGTGGAGCGCGGTAGCCGCGCAGCACGGAAGCCGCGCTGTGCGACTTCCGCGCCGCGCCGCACCGCTGCCGCGCTGCGTGGCTACTCTGCTGCACCGCTGCTGTGCTGCGCGGCTTCCGCACTGGTTCACTGCCGCTCTGCATCGCTACCGCAATGCACGGTGATGCCCTCATGCTGCTTCAATGCCGCCTCATTGTGCTGCCCCCACGTTGCATTGCCGCCGCACGGTGCTGCTGCACCACTGCACTGCCGCCATGCTGCACCGACGCCATACTATGCTCCATGTCGATGCCCTGGCCCCAGTTTAGGTCCCAGTCTGCGTCCTGTTATTGATACTGGTGGCTGCGGGCGTCTGATGCCCCATCCCTTGCCCGTTGTCGCCTGCGCGCTTTTGCCTTTGTATCCCCCATTCGGGTGTTATGAAGTCTTCGGCTTTTGGCATCTCTGCACTCGCGCATTCGTGCTCCCAGTCCCAACCCAGTGTGTTTGGCTCCTGGCTTCATCAGTGTATCGTTTCCCTCACCTCCTGCGAAGCACAGGTGGGTGGCTACAGCGTATGGACGGCGGTCCCCCCCTGCCCGACCCCACGTACACCACAGTCCCAGCCCGCAGTATCACGCTGCTGGTTGCGCAGATGGATTCCAACGCCATGTTCCACGACTTGGTCAAGGTGCGACAACCTGACGTTCTAAAGAGGATTGTTAAGAGAAGGGCAGCAAAGGACAACAGAAGACCCAAATGCGCCAAGATATGTCCTGATGTGTCCTGAACGGAGACATCAATGTCATTTAATATGAGATTTTTTACGTGTTCCTGACGGTTGCCTCGGGAAGCGCCAGTGATGTGATGATGTCACCAGCTTGCCAAATTTCTCCCAAATTTGGGCGCAAAACACCCCCCTCCCCCCCCCCACACATACACAAGATGTATTGGAGGGGCAGTGGTTCGGGGAAGACAATCAGAGAGAGCTGGTGTTATAGGACTGGTGAGAGGGGTGATGAAGGTACGCTGATGGAGAGGTTTCCCAGTGGTACAGTTTTCAATGACACCTTCTCCTGCTGCCGCTGCTGCTGCTGCTGCTGATGATGATCCCGCTGCTGCTGCCTCTTCCTGATCTGCAGGGTGCCGCCACCTCTGTGTCGGGGCTTACGGCGGCGCTGGTGGCCTTAACGTTGCTCGTTTGCTCTGAAGCGCCCGGCAACTACATGCGCCAACTGGCCTTCGTCGCACTTCAAGGTAGCTGTGTGGAGAAATCAGACACAAGCTAAATCTGTGTGTATGTATGTGTGTGTGTGTGTGTGTGTGTGTATGTGTGTGTGTGCGCGAAGCAGAAGTTAAAAAGAAGGATTGTCGGTGCTAGTTATCTTTTGTGCCCCGCTTCGTACCCTCCACCACCCACCTCGTACAAGAAGCACACAGCGTATGTCTTCAACCCCCCACACACACCTCGTGTGGAGGTGTTTCGCCATACCGCCCAATTTATCCATCCACCGATCCACTCATCTATCCACTCTGCACGCCCTTAAGCGAACTGGCGCCACCCCCGATGCTGCGTTGACTCCCGACTGCCCTTTGCGTTTTGACCACCAATGCCGTCTTGGCCCTGAAAGGCGAGGGCTTTGATTACATGGGCAGCAAGCGGCTGCTGTACGAGATGAGTCTCAACTCGTCATACGTGCAGGGCTTTCAAAATGGAAAACATTGACCAGGTGGGACTTTGCAGATTCGCTCGTCCAGTGATATCTCGTATGATCGGATCTGGTTTCTTAGGCAGATCCAATCCGTACACATCAGTCATCGAGTTCCAGACCAACGCAGATAGCGTGTTTGTTAGGTGAGCCGCGTCACATCGCGGGTATGGATGTCTTAATTAGGACAGCATGCGTAGACGTACAGCTCACATCTGACCTGACGCAGCTCGACCTCACCTCTGCCGCTGCTGCCACTGCCAACACTGCTGTTGCCGTCTTTGCGATGGAGCCGAACAGGTGATAGAGGCTGGGCTGATCGGCGCAGCATGGGACGCCACGTCCAACGCCTCCACCTTCTACTTGCACTCGCAGCGCAATCCCCCTGGCCAATATGGCAGTGCTGATGCACTGATAGCGGCCACACAGCAAGCTGCCAGCAGAACGCAGGTGGGTGCGGGAAGGGGTACGACAAGGGAAATGAACTGCACACTCCCGATAATGCAATGTGTACCATCTGGAGTGTGGCGGTGGGTTAGGTTGGAAACGGAACTAGGAACAGCCGAACAGTCGAACAGAGCCGCAACACACAGTGCATGGTGGCCAGGGTGGGGCGAAGCAAGGAGTTCTGAATTCTCCCACCCTATTCACTGCTTGGTAATTTGGTGCTTTTCGTGTCGCTCTTTGTTCCTGCGTTCCTCTCCTTGTACTGCCGCTCAATTTACTGTACTGTATTGTACTGTATCAATACACTCGTCCGCAGGCTCGCGTCTCTGAGGCCAGCACGGCCAACCCCGGTCTGCCCCCGTCCTCTCTTGCCAGCTTCCTGCGGGTCAAGTCATCCATATCGGGTTTGGTCCTTACGGACTTCGACTCGGCCTTCAAAGGGCCCTACTACCAGAGCGATCATGACGATGGCTTGAATACCTTCCAGCATATGGTGGAGGTGAGGCCAGGGGAATGGCTGGCTGGATAGATGGATACATGGATGTTCGCTGTTAGGCTGGGGCTGGATGAAGTGGAGAAGAGAGAAGACAAGTAAAGCCATAGATGCCAATTGGAGACCCAAATCTAGGTAGGCGTCAGTCATTAGCTATTAGCCGTTGGCCGTTTAGTGTTTGTTGGGCAATAAGGGTAACAAAGGGCCGCAGGCACTTTGGTGTGGTTTGGGGATTGTGGAGTTGGTCGGTCAAGTTCGAAGCTGATTTGGTGCTCCTTGGCCCCCTTTTTCGCATTCATCTCTCGACCACCCGATGCACCGCTCCTGGTGGCCCTGCTGATTGCTCAGGCCATTACGGACGCCGCATTGATGCTGGCCCGCATGTTGCACTTTCTGGTGAAGGCCCCCGGCGCGCCAGACCTGGAGCTGAACCGGACTGCTGCAGCTGCCGTGGCAGAAGCCGCCCTTGCTAGTTGCACGCTGAGTGACAGCCCAGGCTTCCGCTGCCCGGAGGCTGCAGCGCTCATAAACCCAGGTGGCCATGTTGGGCATCCGAAGACACCTCTTGTCGTCACTTACCCCGTCATCCTCTTAGTCAAAACCTTTATTTAGCCGTTAGCAGTTGATCGTTTTCTCATTTTTCACCACTTGGGAAGCTCGTGATCTCCGACGAACAGGTCCACGACCCCCCACCTGCAGTCTCGCCCTGTGGTTATACTCCTGATTGCAGATTCCGCCCCTCCCTCAGTACATCATGCAGCAGAGTTTTCACAGGTTTCTCGTCTCCCTCCTGATCCGGTGTTTTGTCTTGGCCCTTCCCTGTCCGCCTTCACGACCCCCATCAGTCCCATTCCAACTCCACCAAATCCCTCCGTATCTCCCAACACATGATCACTAACCCGGACCCGGTGCCCTGCACTTTTCAGAGCACGAACAACGGATGATAGTACTAATCTCTGACTCTCCGCACCGCCGGCCACCCCCCACCTTCTTCCTGTCGCTGTTCAGAATTCAGAGTGTACGAAGACGGCACCACCTCAGCCGCCATTTTTGCATATCCCGGAGTGATGAGCTTTGTGTCAGTATACCCCAAGCGTTCTCCGTGAGTTTGGGTAACGGTTTGGGTTGCGAGAGGCCATAGCAGCCCAGGCGATGGGAGATGGCGGGCCTAGGGCCTCATTGCTTGCCATGTCGTTTTCCCCAGCCGCGCTTTCCCCTGATGAAGCTGCCCTCCCCACCTCCGGCTCCACGTGCTTGGCAAGGGCGCGATCTGTTTCCCCACCCTGCCCTTCCAGCTCTTCTTCCCCTACCCTCCCATCGCGCTGTGCCGCTCTCCGTGCACCATCCTCAACTGGATCCGATCCGGGACGAAACACCAGCTTCAATGCGCTGTCGTTCGGTGTCACCACCACCATCACCACCATCACCATGAATCCTCCCACAACGTTCCTTTCTCATCCGCTGCCATCCCCGCCTTGTTCCTTCGCAGTAACAAACCGCAGGTTCCTAGCTTTATACTCAACTACCTGGGCAACCTCACTGCTGTACCGCTTACCGATAGCACAAACACTTCTTCTGGGGAGGGGGTCGAATGCAACGGTGACTGCGAGGGGTCGTTCGCATGCATCGGGTGGCGGTACACCACTTCTGACAAGAGCGGCTTTGGACGCTGCTGCAACACAACCACAAATCTCGTGCCGGCGTACAGCTTACGGTGGGTATGGCTACGGCAGCGAAGGGGAGCAAATGACCGGAGTCCAGCTGGACGCAGGACAAACGTTTGAGGAACGTGAGGTACGGCAGACATAGATCAAGCTGTACACCTGCGCAAAAGATCATTGTTCGATGGTTACATGTGAGCGGCATGTCTTACCAACTTGCAGGCTTTGATCACCACCGTAAATATTTGACCCCAGTTTACATTACCCAGCGCCCTCCCTCTTCACCCTGCCTCCTCGCCCTGGCCCCATCGCCTGCGTCGCCATTCTACTGATGCTGATCCCTGAGCTCGTTGTTGAAACCGCTGAGATTGCGGTGACCCGGCGTGTGGTGTATGCAGTGGTAACCGGGGCTGACCAAACAACCAGCCACCAACCGTCGCAACCAGCTGGCCCCCATCGCCCCCCATCGCCCCCACTTATTCCCACCCAGTCACCACCGTCGCCCCAGTCGGCCCCTGGCGCCCCCAGCCGCCCCTGGCACCCCGTTGCAACTAGCCCTCCCCTGTTGCCCTCAATCGCCCCCAATCGCCTCCTCACCCCCAGTCAGCCCCCGTCTCCCACAGTCGTCCCTGTCTCCGCCATCCCCCGTCGCCCCAGTCGACCCCGTGGCCCCCACTTGCCGCCGTCATCCCCAGTCGGCCCAGTCAGTCCTGGAACGAGCATTCAAGATGCGGGTGGTTCATCGCCTCTGCACTGGACGCCCCAGGTGTGGGGCTGAGGGCTCCGATGCCAAGCCCATCTGGACTAGCAAGCAGGGTAGCTGGGGACAACACAGCCTTTGCTGTCCCATAAGTGGCTGGGCATAATAAATAATCTGATTTTTAAGGGTTTTGCCGAGCTGGACCGCCAGCACGCTGCATGCCGCCGCACTGCACTGCCGCCATGCTGCACTGCAGCCATGGTGTGCTGCTGCCGCATTTTCCTGTTATTGCGCTGTGCTGCCACCGAGCTGCACTGACACCCTGCTGTGCTGCCTCCATGCTGCAGCAGAGGTGTGTGTGGGGGGGAAGTCTGGTACTGTAAGGGAGGGTTGATAACACTAGTTCGCATGTTGTGAAGACTCTGAGGACTGCGCGGTGTGCTGCTTGTCCCTTCCTACGTGACTGCAGGTGCAACACCCACACTATAATTTGTCTGATGCTAGATGCTGGTATAGCTGGGAGGGGAATCAGGGGGCCGGCCAGGGTGTACATCCACCACAGGGTGCAGCTGCAATGCCGTGCTGCTGTGTGCTGTGCTGCTGCTAATATACGCTGCTGTCACACTCTATCACCCACGTGCTGCACTGCGGTCACCCTGGCGCTGGTGATGGAGGCAGCAGGGCAGTCGATGGAGGCAGCGGGGCAGGCCACAGAGCAAGCAGGGCTGGCGACGGACGCAGCGGGGATGGAGATGGAGGCGAGGCAACGGAGGCGGGGTGATGGCGGCGGGGCAGGGTGATGGAGGCACAGCAGGGCGACGGAGGCAGGGGGGGGCGGAGGCTGGGCGACGGAGGGGGGCAAACAAAGGCAGGGCGACGGAGGCGGGGTAACGAACATGGGGCAACGAAAGTGGGGTGACAGAGGTGGGGTGACAATTATGCAAAATGAGCGATTGGTACTCCAAGGGGGTGAGATTGAAAGCAATTTGATGCATTGTTTAGACTTGTATCCTTTGTCCCCTATGTCTGCTTTGTATCCATTGTCTGCTTGAATGCGTCTATTTCCTTTCCTTAGTCTCCTTTGTCTACTCCTTTCCTTCACTTCCTATGTCTCTTGTGTCACTTTAGTGTCCTTTTTACGATTGTTTCTTGCGCCCATCTTCTCTCCTCCAATTAAGCCCGCTTAATAACGAGTGGTGTCCCAATGGGAGATTGGAATCCTAGTGGTTGATTTAGGAACAGTTTTGCTTGTGCACTGCTTGTTCTACACCTTTTTGGGGCCAAAACAATTATGCAAAACAATCTATTGGTACACCAAAGGGGGGGATTCAAAGCTATGTGATGCATTGTTTAGGCGTTGTTTAGCATGCATCCTTCACTTCCTACGTCTCTTGCATCAATTTAGTGTCCTTTTTATGATCATTTCTTGCGCCCATATTCTCTCCTCCAATTAAGCCCGATCAATAACGAGAGGTGTCCCAATGGAGTGAGGTGGATGGGTGTGGAAATGGTCGCATCCTTTCCGCCCAATTAAGCCCGCTTAATAACGAGTGGTGTCCCAATGGGAGATTGGAATCCTAGTGGTTGATTTAGGAACAGTTTTGCTTGTGCACTTTTGCTATCTTTTGCAGTAGCTGATGTGGCCATACTGTGTTTCATAAACTGCACTTCATCAGGAGCTCACACCCCCAAAGGACCCTTGTAGGACCAACCAGGGGGAGCTCGCACCCCCAAAGACTCTTGTAGAACCCATCAGGGGGCCCACCATGATGTGGCTGCCGCACTGGGGCAGGAAAGTGCAGGCAGGAAAGTGCATCAGACGGAAAAGCTGCTTAAGGCCAATGGATGGGAGGATCAGGTTGGGCCTCATCGACTTGAAAATTGGGAAAAGGGTTTGATGGGCCATGACGGGCCAGAACCCCTTTGCAACACTCGAATGTTTTGATGTACGAAAGCGACCATGGTCGCTTTCGTACAATGAGTCCGGAAACTGATGGTTTTGCCTTTCATGCTTTAAATATGCTACTGTAATGCTATAATGCTGTTGAGGTGGTGTCAATATAATGATTACATAATACCAACTGACAAATGGCTCCAGGGAAAAAAGGTACAGAAGGGAGGGAAAGAGTGGTGTCATGCCGCAGTCGAGCCTGAAAAGTGTAACGGCAATCAGCGCCCCTGTCTACCTTGGGATCCTCCGCCCCCTTGACGACCCTGAAATCGGCCCCAAAGCCCCACACCCTCCCAACAACCAATGGCCCCCTCCATTCCCTCGGCCATTCAATCCATCCTTTAGCAGTACTCCACGGTCTTTACAGAACCACTGGCCTTCCTCTGTCCCGCCCCAGTGACCACTGCAACATCCTCACCATCGACTCCCAACCCCCCAACAAAAGAATATGAGTACTGCATGTCCCCAGCCGAACTCCAAGAGCTTGACTGGCAAGTAAAGGACTACTTTCGGGTGGCATATATGGTGCTAGTTTCAACTTCATGGATATTCCTCTAGGAAGTCGTTAATAAATAGTCGCATTGTTATTGTTCACGCAGACTTGTTCTCATCACCAATTCATACGGACCTGATAAGCAGATCGGACCCCTCAGACAAACATCACGTTGAGGGTAGTCTTCTTGTCTAACTAATAATGATATATATGCCTTGCTGTACGAGCCATTCCCTTTCAGCCGGTTAAAAAATGAAGCAGACAAAACTGCCAGAAGTAAGGCCCCAAGGATACGGCAATCTCTGATGCAGGGCCGCCATATATGCTGCGGATCAACTCTAATTTTCCTTTGTTAGTTTCTGAATATAAACATGATTTAATCTGGCAAATGGCATATGGTCAATAAAGAAGTGAAGGCGTTAGGCTTCGACTATGGCTCACGGCCTGGAAAGCTACTGTGCTGCTCACGTGGTCCCACGGCGCATGGGCAATTATTATGTGCGATTACAATGTACCCATTATGGCACCAGTTGGCACCATCTAAATCAAAAGCGAGATGCGAGATGGAATGATGCGCGCGCCTTCGCGCCTCTGCTACACATACAGGTGAGGCCTTCGACTTATGAGCGAAAAGATGGTCCATTTCTGCTACCATTTCGGATGTCATGGATGAGGAAGGCTTTTCTCCAGGCAGTTCAGCCGACATTTTACGCACAGGACGGTGAGTTGGATTATTTTCTCATCATTGCCTGCCATAACAGTCCACATAATGAGCTATGATAATATTTTTGCATGAAACATACATATTTGACATAGAAAGAATTTGTAAATGTGCCCGCAGAATTATGATGCTTAGCAACCCATTGTTCGCACCCTATCTAGCATCATGTGCGCGCTATATATTGCACCAGTATTACATTGATGCGAGTTACTAGGACTGATAGTATACTTGTATGTATGTAATATACTATTGATTACAAGGCCAAGATGTAATTGCTGCTGCCCATAGCTGTTACTCTCAATTTAGAGTCCATTAATTCGTGGTTATTTGTACTTACAGTTCAAATGCTCAAGAGACACCGACGAAGTTGCTGACGACCACCAGGGCCAAGAAGATTGATGGGCCTAGTGATCCAGTGAAGCTAGATGTGCTGCTGATGAAGCAGCAGGTCAACAACCTGCCTGTTTTTTGCCGCCTGCCCAAATTTGACGGTAAACATGTGAAACCTTGGGCAAGCTTTGAGGGTTGTTCAGAGAAGCAGTGGAGAAGTGCCTTTACACTGTTTAAAGGAATGCAAGTTCGCAATGATGGGCTTGATTGAGGGGTAATGGGCCTTCTTTTTGGCAGCAGGATGTATTTGGCAAATGCAGATGAGGCTATTTCATAGGTAACTGTGTAGTCTTGGGATTGGCAACAGGCTGGTGAATGATAATGATGTACTATAGAACCTCCATTTACAATATGCACAACTATATTCCCATCTACAACATCAGAGGTCAGAACGTCTGGGAATTGCGATGTAGACCTCATATAATTGGCCGCTCAAAAGGTGGGGTATATGAAAGCGTGTGGTACCTTCCCTTCATGCAGAATGGCAAGGGTGTCAACATCTCATCGAATTATATATAGCAAACATATTTCATGGACACATGTCTCATGGATTGATTATTTGAGGTGCCAAACGTGCACTACATGTGTCCTGGTCCAGATATCCATACATGTGCATACTTGCTTTCTAATAAAGTGTACACAAGTAAATAGGAAGTCCGCATTAATACGTACCAATTGAACATTTAAGTGTGTGAACACATGCATAATAGCCATTCCAGATCTTTGTTGATACAGCGTGCCTGGAATTATTGTCATCTTGGGGTAAGCATAACTATCCTAAACTTCAGCAACTGATGCTACATAGTGTTTTCGTTTCGGTATCCGTGTAGTAGAATCCAGGCTGCTTGGTCTGGATCCTACGGTTGGCTAGCTGACGTGAGGGACTTGAATTTTCAACGATTTTTGGGGCCACAACTGTAAGATCCAGACTGCTTGGTCTGGATCCTACAGTTGGCTAGCTGGCGCGAGGGAGTTGTCATTTACATTTCTGGGGCCCCGTAACTGTAAGATCCAGACTGCTTGGTCTGGATCCTACAGTTGGCTAGCTGGCGCGAGGGAGTTGTCATTTAAATTTCTGGGGCCCCGTAACTGTAAGATCCAGACTGCTTGGTCTGGATCCTACAGTTGGCTAGCTGGCGCGAGGGAGTTGTCATTTAAATTTCTGGGACCCTGCAACTGTAAGATCCAGACCGCTTGGTCTGGATCCTACAGTTGGCTAGCTGGCGTGAGGGAGTTGTCGTTTGAAATTCTGGGGCCCCACAACTGTCATTCAAATTGAAGAAAACATGTGGCCTTGGTGTGTGACTGCTCATTACAAGCATTTTACATGTTCCTGCAGTGCTTCCTTTAACACTTACTTACATATGACCTCACAAGAACAAAATTATAATTATCTATTATATAGCTATGCCCAACAACGTTAACATGTCATGCCTTGTAAAAAGCCAAAGAGCTGCTGCTTCATAGCCTTTGGGTCATTGGGGTGTTACACTGTGGGCGACTCGCCCTACAAGGGCGAGCACCAAGGGGCCTGACCGGACCGAGCCACAGCGCAGGGGAGGGGCACGTGGCTTTGTCTGTCTGTCCTGCCACGTGCTCCCCCTCTCACTAAGACCAGCTAGAGCAAAGAAAGACTCAGAGGCTCTAGCCTGGCCACTAACAGAGCACTGAGGAGCACCACGAAAACGAGGAGGGAACAAAAGAAAACAGGGGGCGACTAACTGCACAAAGAAAGGGACTACTCTCCTCCAACACAAAACTGAACTAGCAAGAGCCTGAAAAAGACGCACCGAAGCCCTCAGATGAGAGACGCCAACAGGAGAGCACACTCAAACACAGCCAAGGAGGAAGAACCCAGCTAAAGACAGAGGGGGGGATGACGAGCCAAATTGGCGCCCCCCTAGAAAGCCTCCCGGCCCCACCCACAGCTGGCCCCTCAAACACCTGCACTGCACAAGAGGGAAAGACCTCTCTCACTGCCTCCCCCAAAACCCTCAGAACCCAGTGCCTGGACACAGGCTCCTCCAGCCACAAGACCCTCCACTCTCTCCCTGCCCCTCCTCAAACACCAGGCTGCCTGCCCGTTCTCTCCAACTCTCCTCCTCTCTCCCCCTACTTCTCCCTCAAACCTCCTCAAAACCCCACCCTAAGGACCCTGCTCTGCTCTCTCTGCTCCACGGTCGGTGATTTCCATAGGAGAATCACATCTCAACTGAGCTCCAACTATGGCTAGGATGGGATGGTGCGGTCCCACCCGATCCCAGCCATATTTAGGGATACCCAGCGCTGCAAAAGAGTGCAAGCGAGTCCAGAAGTCAGCAACTGTACGGGCCTGTGCTTGGTCCAGGGGAGAAGCTGTTGTTTGTACTGCATTGTCCAAAGTTGGCTGTGTCGTGTAGATGCTTGGATGTGTGTTGGCAGCTTCATCCTCCTCTTGCGTAAAGCCCCCTAACCGGTTGAAGAAGTCAGTAATAGCCCGTTGACGGGGTCCCTGCTCTGCTGTCTGGGTCTGTGGTTGTTGCTGCCGTCCGTGGGTAGAAGCCCCCTGTTGCCTTTGTTCCCGGGTTGCAGCCCGGAGACAGTACCTGCCATATTCCATAGAAGACAAAGCAGCCATGGCTATCACGTCCCAAGGTGCCTGTTCGCACCCGGTTGGCGCTTGGACGAGCCACAGCTGTTGCCTGGTTATGCCCCCCTCTATGGTGGCTGGTGACAGCAGTCGCAGATGCCTTTGGGTCAGTATATATCACAAATAACAATGAAGGCGATTGGTGGTAACATACATTTACATTGTACATGTTAAATGGACTGATGTATGTCAATGCTGCTAACTGGAATATGCAGCAAATCGCTTAGTTCTTTAACTCCATTTTAATGGGAGGGACAACTTAATCAGAACTTACTTTAAAGTTCTTTTAAAGTTGACCAATGTCACACTCTGTGATTATATCATGGCTAATAAAAACACAAGTACATGTAAAATCTGTGATGGATGTAACACAAAATGCTAATGGTTGCGTGCATCAGTACTACTTGAAGTCAAGTGTGCTTGACATTCTTGTCCGCCGCGAATGGTTCCAAAAATATTACATGTAATCACACAAATGATGAACGGGATCACAGGATTCATGTTAAAGCTAATCATTATTTGCTGTTCTTCACGCAAACTGTAACACTAATAACATTAGGGGCTTCTAGGTCCCGGACTGATTCAATCAGACACAGCCTAATTAAGCCTAACAGACCCTGTTAGGCAGTGTTTGGAATCATTGACAATGTGTGCTTTCCAAAAACTATTTTTTCCCGGCCCAAAGCCCTGCTTGTCAGGCTTAATTAGCCCGGCCCATAGTTGGCAGGGCTAGCTCCTGTTCAATTTGTTAGCAAGTACTCGTGCTTCATTCCATACAGGTAATATTTGTGAACATCGGCAAAATATGAAGTTATGAATAATTTGTTTCTCCAGAGCTGCCGTTCGCTGACCGCATGCATGCAAGCCATCCGAAGCAAAAAAGGAAGGAACAGCAGACTACCGAAGGCATGAAAGCGAAATGACGTTGGACCTTACATTATAGGAGAGCAAGCACAAGGCGAGCAGGAAGTGTGGGAAAAAAGAAAGCGAGCATACCCGAGCGCAGGAAAACCAAGTCAACAACCGAGTCAGCAACAAAACCAACGAAGTTACCAACGGGAACACCAACTTCCGTGATAGCTGCCGACAAGCCCACTTGGCGACCACCCGCTAAAAGAAGGGAGCTGCCACCCCACCAGCTTAGGGCCAACAAGGAAACCCGGCAAACATGGAACCGAAAACCAGCTCTAAGGCAAACGCAGTGGACTACGCAGGGGTACGAAAAGATAACGGACCTTACACTGCAGGTGAGAATTCACACCAAAAGTGAGCAAGCGGGCGGGAAATGCAAGCCAGCATGCAAGTGCACACAAACCGAACCGACAACAACCGAAGTCAAATCGGTAAAGAAGCAAAGGCCATGAAACTGCACGCACATTGAAATCCATGCCTAAGTCTTTGTATCCTCTAGTGAGTGTCCGTGACCCAGGTAAAACGATAAATAGCTGAAGGGCCACCTTATTGTAATTGCACTGTGTTGATGGCGTCTTCAAGCAGTCTTGTCGTAATGCAGTGGCCAGCACTATTACAAGGAGAACGAGGAAAGAGGAAGCCATTAGAATCCACACGTGTACAGAAGAACGTAAGAAGTGACTGCAAATCCAAAGGTGACACCACAGAAAATGCTGACGATAAGGAGCTGGAAGAACATGCAACTATGTACGATAGGGGTGTATATATGAGTTACAGCAGAAACAGGTAACATTCCAAATAACCCGAAGAAGTTCATGCATGCAAATCGGTGAAGGCTCTGCTGTACGGAGCACAGCAAGCCGCACAGATATGTCTTACGGAATGAGATGTGCCTTGGCAACGGACATGCAGAATACTTGATGAAGCAAACACTTTAAAAATACATACTGGAGTACATGCATATGTAAAGGCTGGATGTCATGGTGGCATGTACGTCATGTGCAAGGATGCAAGCGATATTAACCTTTTAGGACGTTGTTAGTTACGAAATAAGTGATAATTTAAATATAAATAATTACATTTTCAGTATTGAAAAGGACATCCGACCCCATTGACTAACTGCCCATTACCGTATGCCGGTTTGCGGCTTACGGTAGATAGATGGCGACTGTAAACCGCAAAACAATCACGATAAGTAAAAAGAAGGCTTTATTACTACATCCTGCATGGTTGTATGTATATCTATACGTGAATATTAGAGCTTTGAACATGTCCATCCTGCCTCTTTCAACCAAGCATAATGACAAGTCACAATGCGCAAACAAGGCTTGTGTATCTATTTAGCTGCTTGCATGCAGGCCTCATGAGCGTATATGCTAACAAGGAAATGACGGGCATATGTGCACACGTACTACTATTGAAACCCGCCCTGGAGTTCAGATGCAATCTTAGCAAATAATGTGTTAAGGCCATAGCAAATGCCTTACGGACCGAGCACTACTTGGTAATCATACAACCTTCTAATGGACACACATTCACCAGTCGTATGTAAGCTGCTGCTTTGCTGCCCTAAAGATGAAAAGAAGCGAATAGATGCTGAGCTGGATATGACAAATGCGGATTTTGAGCAGCTCCTCGCTGATGCAGCTGCTGCGGCAAGTCGCGCCGGATGACAATACCGGCGGACATCAGGCAGGGAATACTGTGCAGAGGAGCAACGGAAATCAGGAGCAGTCGCAAAAGCTGCAGGGACGCTCTAGCAAAGGCAAGCAGCAGACCGGAGATGGTGAAGATGCTTCAATCATGGTGCTGGCTGCCAATGCAGCTGCCTTACATCAGAAGGAGAAGGAGCAGAAGGCCACTAGGCGGCGTCAGGTTAGTCTATCTCATTGATAGGTATGTAAGTTTGATGGGTTTATGTTGGCATTTGAGCTGCATTTAGCATCTCAATGTTGTGAGGGTTTATAGTTCGCTAAGGAACAAATAGGAACAGCCGTACATATGTACCCGCTACGTTCATCATTGTCGTCTTCTATCTGTTTCACCATGGCCTCAAACGCATGTTTCTTTCCTTGCAGAGTAAGTCCATGGACTCGTCAAAAGCCAACAACTCCAAGAAGGCTGAAACCCCAAAGAAGGCGGCAGACGTCAAAAAGGTGCATGTGCCTCCTTCCTTTGTTTTCGATTCTATTCATGATATGATAAATATATTAAAGTGCTGCACATGTCCATCCATTAATTTCTGTAACTCCCTCACGAAATTGGTCGGAACTTTCCCAGAAAATTAGCGTGGACATTCTTACTTGACGGACCGAAATTAGTATCTAATAAAATGTTTAATGCGATTTAATATATCTTGCTAATGCCCACGGCCCCTTGAAGGTCAAGAAGGATGACGAGGTGCCATCCAAAAGCCCTATGGCACCAGAAGGGGGGTAACCCCCCCGTAAATGTTACACAGGCCGGTAAAGGAGGTACTGACCCCCCCTCGTTACAAGGGGGGGTCAGTAACCGTACCCCGGGGTAGGGGTAACCTTAACTGGGGTGGGTAACTGGAGGGGTAACCCTGACGTTAGAGGGGGGGGTCAATAACCTTACCCCGGGGTAGGGGTAATGTTATATGGGGGGGTAACGGGAGGGGTAACCCTGACATTAGAGGGGGGGGTCAATAACCTTACCCCGGGGTAGGGGTAATGTTATATGGGGTGGGGGTAAAGGGAGGGGGAACCCAGGCATTCACGCATAGACCCATATGGCTTACACATTGATATTGGGGCCCATATATCGGGCCTTTTATTTGCATGTCCAATATTGTTCTTCCACATTGCAGCCTTGCCTTTTCAAGCACCCTGGTATATAATAGGTGCAAGCATGTATATATCTTGGCTCCATGTCATCACACCACCTAGTGAGCCTGCTGACAAGCCTATGATGTCTACCAGCCACTGAACTCTCCACG
Source organism: Volvox reticuliferus (assembly GCA_019650235.1). NCBI lineage: Eukaryota > Viridiplantae > Chlorophyta > Chlorophyceae > Chlamydomonadales > Volvocaceae > Volvox > Volvox reticuliferus. Next base: position 471,162 of record BNCP01000062.1, on the reverse strand, counting down.
CACAAAGCTGCCCAGCAGGCTAGCATGTCTCTATCTCATCTATCCAGAAAATTACATCAAGTTCCGCCATCATAGGTGCCACCATCAGTATCACCATTAGCAGTATTATTCTTCACCTGCTCCTGGGGCCTCTGCTGCTGTGGGAAAACCACCCATTCAAAGGCGAGAGTACACCCTTCATGACCTGCGGCCCAGCCGCTTCCTGCTTTCTGCCCGGATGGTTCAGCATCCACCACTCCTCCAGGTACACTAACAGATACTCAGGGCTAGCATCGAACTAGGTTCCAGTCCCCATGCCTGATAACCATGATTGCAATTCAGCAGTGGCTGCATCTTGCCACTCACGCATGCTGTCGGCCAAGGCCTGGTCCATAACAGCTTGAACCTTTTCAAGGCCCCGTTGATAGAAGCCAACAGGCCAGGTGGACACGCTCCAGCCCGGAAGGAGTCACTGTGTCATCAAACTCCTGGATCTGGGATAAAAGACAAATTACAAGAAAATCCTTAGAAGAGCAGGAAGAAACCAGCCACAATCCAGAGTAACACCCACATATCGTCGTCCCTAGCCCTACCAAACGTGTACCAGGATAAGTCCAAAATGGACTTAGTCTAAGCCTGTGTAAGCCTGTCTAAGCCGGACTTACTGTCTCAGGTCAGACTTAAGAGGCTTATATGTACTTAGCCAGGCTTAATGGAGACTTAGCCACTAAGTCTGGGCTTAGCACTTATAATAGGCTTGGCCAGGCTTAACCAGACTTAACCAGACTTAGCATATCCAGCAAACCTTATGCATTACACTATGTAATGATGAATAATTGTTGTTGATGCCTAGATATTGAGCATGTCTAGAAAATAAAGTTACCAACTTGAATACTGTACGGCGCATAGGTCGCCCTATGCTGCTGTACAGCTGTACAGTTCCGAAAATTTCTTGCTTTAGGCAAGCTATGAACAGCGGATCTCACGGATTCATTTTATTATTTGCAAACAGAATAGCTAACATTATTTTAGTCACACCTATTTTTGGTATGAGGAATCCAGATACAAAATTGTTTGGAAGGACGGAATAAAGTCAAGCTCCAAGAGCTGGGATTGCTGATTATTATATCTTTTACAACCATTATTTATGATAAGCTTAGCAACAACAAGAAGTTTCAGACATCTGTCGGCGGCGGGAGTGTTGTTGACCAGCTGGCCCACTTTTGGAGCGAGGTCAAAGCAAGTGGATTACAGCAAGCAAAAGCTCTGAAAATGCCTGTAAGTAACGTTTCTAATAGTTAACAATACAACAATTAGAATGTGCATGTATGCCGACCTAAAATATCTTTGCTGCCCCATGCCATGTTCGCGTTTTTTTACTGTATGAGGGATACTTAATCAGAAACAGGAACTTAATAAAGCTCTTTATGAAGATAATTTGAATGCGCTTTGCTGATTAAGATAGGAAAATCTACAACTCCACACCTCCCTGCACATTCCTGCCTCTTGTCATTTCCAGCCTCCCTGTCCCTCCCTTTTTGCCTCCCTTGCTTTCTTCTGCTCCCTGTCCCACGGACCCTCCCTGTCCCCAACTCCTTGTCCCTCCCTCCTTGCCTCTCCTTCCCTCCCTGTCCCTCCTTCCCTCCCTGTTCCTCCTTCCCTCCCTGTTCCTCCTTCCCTCCCTGTTCCCCCTTCCCTCCCTGTCCCTCCTTCCCTCCCTGTCCCCCCTTCCCTCCCTCCCTGTCCCTCCTTCCCTCCCTGCCCCTCCCTCCCTCCCTCCCTGCCCCTCCCTCCCTGTCCCTCCCTCCCTGTCCCTCCCTCCTTGCCCCTCCCTCCCTGCTGCCCCTCTGTTGTACTATAAACCAATTGATGGTGGCATCGAAAGATACCGGTTGTTGGGCCAGAGCCCGATTATATAGCATCACAGAGCCGGAGATCCAAGTCGTACTTGGGTGATGTCGTAGAGTCTCGAATCAGACGTGACGGCCAGAGGTCACTCCAACAACCGGAAAATCAGTGAACCAGGAACCAGGCGTTCCACTATTTACCATTCAGTCGGTAAATAGCCCAATCCAGACAGGTTCTGGACTTCTGTCAAGTACGGACACTTGGAAGGGTTGGTTAGTAAATGGTGGGCGGCGGTTAACTAATTCGTAATCCTGGTTACGAATTGGTTACCGTCAGTTAGTAAGTTAGTTAGTTAAACAGGTATTAACAACGGTTAACAGAGTGCTAAATATCTCTTAAGCATGCACGGAAATGCTTAAGGATACAACAACTGTTCCCCCTCTAGATGCAGCGTCCCCGATGCATAAGACAGAAGCCACAGGCAGGTAGTATAGGGCAATGGATCAGAGAAAGCCCTGCTTAGCTTGTGCCCGTTGCTTAGCTTCGTCCAGCATGGGTTTCATGTCAGAGGTGAAGTTGCGTGCAGGTTCCCAGCTATTATGCTCAGAGGAATACCCAGACCACTTGACTAGGTACTCATGCATGATGCGCTTGCGTCTACCCTTGCCAACACGGCGTGCCCTGTGGTCTAATATGCGTTCCACAGCATACAGGGTTTGCTTGCCCGACAGCCACGTAGTGGGGCTGGCCTCCGTGACAGGGGGAGTGCTTTTTTCAGTTTCAGGCAGGGTACCCCGGTATGGGCGTATGAGGGAGACATGGAACGTGGGGTGAATGCGCAGATCAGATGGCAGTTGCAGCTCTACGGCTACTGAGCCTACCATGCGCACTACCGGGTATGGCCCCACGAAGCGTGGTAACAGCTTACGGGAACCATCAGCCAGGGAGCGTAAGTTCTTAGTGCTCAACATGACCAATTGACCCTTGGTGAAGATGACGTCCTTCTTGGACTTGTTGTAATAGTCCGCAGCCCGTTGCTGTGCAGCTTCCAGGCAAGCCTTAGCATCAGTTAGTCGGGACACAAAGGACTTGGCAAAGGTCTTTGCAGCGGGTACATTAACATCCAGCTCCCGCCAGACAGGTAAGGCAGGGTTGTACCCGTAGTTCAGGAAGAACGGACTGTTGCCAACTGAACGGTTGGTGGCATTGTTAATGGCAAACTCAGCAGCGGTAAGGTATGTATCCCATGCAGTGGGTGTACGGCCAGTAAAGTTACGCAGCATATCACCCAGGACACGGTTTACCCGCTCTGTCTGCCCATCGGACTGGGGGTGGTAGGCGGTGGACAGGTTCACCCGCATTCCTACCAGTGTTCCCAGGGCGCCCCAAAACTTACTTGCAAACTGAGTACCGCGATCAGACACCACGGACTTGGGGACCCCATGCAAACGTACCACGTTATCAAAGAACAGACGGGCCGTTTGCTCAGCTGTGCAGGATGATGTCGTGGGGGCCAGGTGGACCATCTTTGTGAAGCGGTCGACAAGGACCAACACGGCGTCGTATCCTCCCTCAGTTTTGGGCAGCGCAACTACAAAGTCCATGGAAACACTCTCCCAGGGGGCGTTAGGAATAGGTAAAGGTTGAAGGTGCCCGTGAGGTTTCCCAGATTGGGCCTTATTGCGCTGGCACAGGTCACAGGAGAGGACATAATTCTCAGCGTCCTTAGCCATGCGAGGCCACCAGAATTGGCGACGCAAAAGCTCCAGAAGTCGCGTGCAGCCAGGGTGCCCAGCCAGAGGACCATCATGCAAACGTGACAACAGCTCACGGCGCAGGGAGTCGTCATTAGGAATGACAATTTGGCGGTTGGAACCTTCCTGTCGGATCCATAACCCATGCTCGTTTACCAAGTGCCCCGTGTTACTAGGATCAGAGAACGACGGGTCAGATGCATAAGCAGTTTTTAAGCGCTTGGCAAAGTCAGAGGGCACAACAGACTGTGGCACCTGAGACTTACTGCGTGTGGTTACCGCCAGGATGGCTGCATGCAACGAAGGGTGCCTGCTGAGAGCATCGGCGATGTTCAGTGAGCCGCTCAGGTACTCCCAGTCAAAGTTGAACCGGGCCAAGTACTCCATCCAGCGGGTCTGGCGACGGTTAAGGGATGGCACACCTTGCAGAAAGGTAAGGGGTTTGTGATCAGTCTTAAGGGCGAATGGACGACCCTCAAGATAACACCGCCATTCCTTCAAGGCATGTAAGACCGCCAACAACTCCTGCTCCCCTGTAGTATAACGGGTTTCTGCTCCCGAGAACTTCTTACTCGTGAATGCAATGGGGCGTCCCTGTTGCAGCAGTACAGCCCCCGTGCCGTGTAGGGATGCATCAGTTATGACCTCAACACGAAACGGCAACGAGTAATCAGGGAAGTGCAGGATGATATCATCAGAGACAGCATGCTTCAGAGCATTGAATGCTTCTTGGCATGCAGGGGTCCAGGCCTCAGGTGAAGAGAATGCTCCCTTACGTGTCAGATTTGTCAGAGGTGCGGCTATGACTGAGTAGCGCTCTATGAACTTACGGAAGTAGTTGGTCAGGCCCAAAAACTTACGAAGTTCCTGCAGGTTGGAGGGCACAGGCCAATCCCGTACAACCGAAGTCTTCCGGGGGTCCATCCGAACGCCATCCTGAGACACTATATGCCCCAGGTACTCCACCTGTGGTTGTGCCCAGTGGCACTTAGTGCGCTTAGCATACAGCTGCTCACGCCGCAGTATCTCAAAGACCTGGCGAAGGTGCTGCAGATGCTCCTCGCGGGTCTTTGAAAACACCAGGATGTCATCCAGATAACAGATGATGAACTTGTCGATGTATGGCCTGAAGATACGGTCCATGACAGCTTGGAACGTTGCCGGAGCATTAGTTAGTCCGAAGCTCAGGACGGTATACTCATAATGGCCAAACGGCGTACGGAAAGCCGTTTTAGGGATATCAGACTCAGATATCCGGATCTGATTATACCCCTGCTGGAGATCAATGGAGCTAAAGTACGCAGAACCCTTCAGCTTATCCAGCAAATCATCGACACGTGGAAGGGGGTAACGGTTCTTGACCGTAGCAGCATTCAGCCCCCTATAGTCAATGCACATTCTCAGGGTCCCATCCTTCTTACCCACGAACAGAATAGGGGCGGAGTATGGGGATGTGCTCGGCCGTATCATACCTTTCTTCATCAGATCAGTGACCTGTCGTTTAACCTCATCCAGCTCCAAGGGGCTTAGCCGGTACATGGGCCGGGAGATGGGGTGTGAGCCAGGTGCAAGAGGTATGGTGTGATCCACAGGCCGCATTGGAGGTTTGCCAGGGACCTCCTGGAATATATCTGCATATTCCTGTAACAGGGCCTCAAGCTCAGGGTCAGTAGTATCAGATGGGATGGAAGTTGCATTCAGGTGCAACTTGGGCCGTACTAATAAGGCATGGGCCCCCTTGCGGATCATGCGTACCGCAGCCTTTCGGCCAATAGCTTCAGGTTCAGCATGTTGGCAGATAGCAGTGGCAGCATAATTAAAGCAAGGCTCAGGTTTCATCTGCTCTGATGGCTGTCCGGCAGTAGTAAAGGGAACCTTGTAAACCAGAGTCCCCTTACGCAGGCGCAAGGTCTTAGACTCATAGTCCAGGGCAGCCCCATACTGCGCTAGGGTGGATGATCCCAGGATGTACGTGGCAGCATCTGTGAGCTCAGGTAACACGTATGGACGGACATTTAACCTCAAAGGACCTGCAGAAAGGCGGAGATTGACCTGCCCCAATATACTTTGCTTACCCCCATCGGCGAGAGTAACTTGTGACCAGGAGCATGGGCTTGGCTTGAGTCCGAGCTGCGAGACCACTGATACTGATATGAAGTCATCACTGGCTCCAGAATCAGCGAGGGCGGTGAATGTGCGACCAGCCGTACTTACGGGGATCAAAGGTACACCAGCGCCTATCAGGGCAGCAGCTTCAGGACACAGGAGGGCTGAAATACAGGGCTCAGTCTCAGGTATCCCCTCCTTAGCCATTCCAGGGGCAGCAAACCAGACGTCAACAGAGTATGGGCTCCCAGGAATCTGGATGGCCTCACCTGCCATATCTATGCTATGGAAGAGAGCCGTACCTGGGGAAAACCTTAGAACCCGTTGCATCCCAGCCAAGAAGGAAGGGCTACGTCGGGACACATACTCAGGCAATAGGAGACAACCTGAAGTCTCAGGGCGTTGACGTTTGCATGCCCTAAAGTGAGCCAACTGCTTCTGAAGCTCACACAGTGAAGAGGGGGTGAACAAGACAGTATGCCCGCCCAAATTAACAGCAGAGAGGGGACGACCTTGAGGCTCAAACAGGTTACACAGGGCATCAAAGCCAGCACGGACCGTTCGAGCGTCAAAAGAAAAACGTCGCCCTATTGCTTGCTCAATCTGACTCAGGACGGCAGGTAGTAGTGCCCGTACTGCACGGCACTTAGCAACTGTCTTGCACACGACAGAGATCCCAGGTGGTGACCCCTCTATCCCAGCCTGGGCAAGGTCCTAGTGACCCTTGCCCTTCGGGTCCTCTGCCAACATAATGGGGCAAGTATCTACCCGATGCTGGTCGGACCCACAGCGGAGACAGATCCCCTTCTGCTTGCGGTGCAAGAACTCCCGACGAGTGCACTTAAAGGTGCCGAGGAACTCCATGGGGTCCTTTCCCTTATGGCCCTTCTGCACTTGGCCTTCCTTGGGGGCCAAGTTCTTCCCCTTCTGCCCTCCACGCTTAGACTTACCGGCGCCCTTGCCCTCACGCGGCTGCCCTTCCTGCCCGTTGGTATCTGTTCGAGCGGATGCAGTCCGCGGCCTCTTGGGTGGGGGCGCCGGGGTCTCATCCAAGGGATCCTCATCAGCTCCCATATCCTGAGTGGACAAAGCGTTAAGTTTGGGGCGGGCCTGCTTTTCAGCAATCCTACGAGCAGTAAACCTGGTTTCAGCTCCCAGGGCGAACCGAACCAAGTCCTTGTAGGACTCAAAGGTGCTACCCGTCAGATCCGTGGCACATTCCCCACTAAGGTCAGCAGAAAGACCTTGCTGGAACCAAAACACACGCTCACTATCAGACAGTCCTGCAATGGGGGTGACAAGGGCCTCAAAGCGGCTCTGATAGGAGGAGACAGATTCCCCAGGGCGCATGCGGTATTTGCCAGCAGACAGTTTGTGGCGTGCCTCTGTAGCACGTGACTGGATCTGGGGTGCAAAACGGGCAAGCAGCGCTTCCAGCAGTTCCTCAGATGTATAGGTATCCCTCGCATTAGTCCACTGATCATGCCATGTCTTCGCCGCACCCTCAAGGGCATTGGCCAGGAAAAGACAGCGCATAGAGTCCTGGTGACCCCCACGGACTAAGGTGAAGTACTTCCTAACATCACGGACAAAGGACCTGGTGCGCGGTGCAGTCACTCGCCCTAAATCAGATAGCTTAACATCTGCAGCAATATTAAGCTTAGGCACCGGAATCCTCATTTTCATCACCTCATCCTCATGTCCAGTATGAGGGGGCGCAGATGGCCCAGCAGAGGTGCCCGCAGCAGCAGCATCAGTGGTAGCAGCAGCAGCGGCCATCCCAGCAGCTTCAGTGGCATTAGGCACCAGGTAATTTTGCACTACAGGGCCACGAGCATAAAAAGGGGATGGGACATAAGCTGGGGACGTTGGTGCCTCAGGGGTTGCTATGCCGCCTGATGCCAAAGGTGGTGGGGCTCTAGCCTGCAGAGTTGGACAGCCTGCCACAGGAGCACTTGATGGCTGTGTCAACCAGGAGAGACGTTCCCACCTATTAGCCTGGCTAACATTTGTAGCAACCCGGCCAACATACTGAAATGCGTTGGCGACAGCAGCAGATACAGCATTTGCAAAGTTCGCGGCTTGCATAATCTATGCCTGAAAGCCTAACAGAGCGAACAGCAAACGTCTGCTAAAGTTGAAGGCAGAGGCTAGGGCCAGGGCCTACCCAAAACTTCGATGCCTTCAACGAAACGCAAATATTCAGCAGTCCGCGAACGGAGCTTGCTGAGAAGAGCTCCGAGCGACGGTGCAGAAATGTCGCTCTGGCTGGCCGAACCTGTAAACGCACTTGCAGCAAGCGAAACAGGCGCAATACCTTTCAAGAAAATAAGGGAAATAATTATTGCAAAAGCGCAAAGTAAATCTGCGAGGTTGGCTCCTGAGTTCGGTCAGGCACAATGGCACAGTCGAAGCTGCGACCTCACAAAATTGCAATGCGAACTGCAAAACAGATTCTAAATATAAACCTCTATTGCAGGCAATTAATTCGGGACAGTAAAAACAAGACGTCGGCAAAGCGAGTTCCGATCGTCGCACCAACTAATAAGTGCGACCTAGCAAAAGCAAAGCCGAAATCACAGAAAACAGATTCTAATTATCGCCTATTGATTGCCAAATTTACAGACCAGTATTTGGCAGCGGCAGCAAGGATAGCGGCTCCCAATTCGTCGTCCATTTCCATAGCGAGTTCGGGAGGGGGGAGGTCTTGGTCGACGTCCATTGCTTGAGAGCTTTACTGGGCTAAATCAGACGGATAATTGTAGGCGATCAGGGAGACTGGAGCGGAAGACTTGAACGGAGGGCTTTCGAGACGTCCCAGGGAGGAACTGTCTCGATACCAGCTTGTTGTACTATAAACCAATTGATGGTGGCATCGAAAGATACCGGTTGTTGGGCCAGAGCCCGATTATATAGCATCACAGAGCCGGAGATCCAAGTCGTACTTGGGTGATGTCGTAGAGTCTCGAATCAGACGTGACGGCCAGAGGTCACTCCAACAACCGGAAAATCAGTGAACCAGGAACCAGGCGTTCCACTATTTACCATTCAGTCGGTAAATAGCCCAATCCAGACAGGTTCTGGACTTCTGTCAAGTACGGACACTTGGAAGGGTTGGTTAGTAAATGGCGGGCGGCGGTTAACTAATTCGTAATCCTGGTTACGAATTGGCTACCGTCAGTTAGTAAGTTAGTTAGTTAAACAGGTATTAACAACGGTTAACAGAGTGCTAAATATCTCTTAAGCATGCACGGAAATGCTTAAGGATACAACACCCTCCCTCCCTGTCCCTCCCTCCCTGCCCCTCCCTCCCTGCTGCCCCTCCCTCCCTGCTGCCCCTCCCTCCCTGCTGCCCCTCTCTCCCTGCCCCTCCCTCCCTGCCCCTCCCTCCCTGGCTGAATCCAACCTTAGGCTAAGTCCAGGCTAAGCCTGGGCTTAGCCCAGGCTAAGTCCAGGCTAAGCCTGGGCTTAGCCCAGGCTAAGTCCAGGCTAAGTCAAAGCTAATCCCGGCTAATCCCTGCCATGGTTTTAGGCATCTAAGCCTGGTTTAAGGCTAAGCTCTACTAAGCCTGGATAAGTCAAATTAAGCCTGTAAGGCTTCTGGGTGGCTAAGCCTGAACGGTTTTAGTTAAAACCGGCTAAACCTCAAAACGGCAAGGTTTGGCCACCTTTAAGTCCGGACTTAGACACTAAGTCCGACGGGCTTGCTTCTCTGCCATACAGCTAAGCCTGGCTAAGCCTGGCTAAGTCCGGACTTAACACGGTACATGTTTGGTAGGGTAGAAGAGTACCAGTCAAAGCGACTGGCAACGCTCTATGATGCTAATAGGAACCTGCTGCAAGAACTCACCGTATGAGAGTGAGGCTCACGAGGCCATCCACGTTAGTCCCATCGTCTTAGGTGCGACTTGCAGGGTTTCATCTTGTTGCCATCCTTCAACAGTGCGGTGGAATGTAAGCAGTCCACAATCCGCTTGGTGTCAATGACTCTGAGCCCAAGTCGCTCGGTAAATGAAAGCGCCTTACCATGGCCACCAATTTCTATCTCAGACCTGATGCTGTCAAAAATAGTATCCGCATTTTCACTATTATCGTAGCAGGCCTTGCATAATGCCGCCAAGTAAGGTCTTCAGTAACATGTCCAGATTTGTAGTCCCAAATACTGTGACGCCCGGTGAGGCAACAGTAGGAGCTGTTACAGCACTAGGTTGAATCTGTTTTACTGGCCTGGCCATATTATTGTATGCTCCATTGGCTAGCAGCTGGCCATTTGGACCATGGTCAAACATATTGTGGCACTGCTGCTGGTCGGCGGCCGTGTGACCTCTACAGTAGTTATCGTCTTCGGTTGCATAGCCATACACACCAGTATTGTAATTAGCATTGTGATTCATTGTTAAATGGAGATCTTATGTAAACAGAGGCTCGCACGTATGCTGACAAGGAGCTAATAATTTCCTACCAGGGACCTGATTTGTCGAATGCAAATAAAATGAAGCTGTCTGTTTGGAGTATATTATTTAATTGTCTTTGGTCTACTTGATTGGATATTTCTGACTGTGCTGCTGAACCCCTTCCTGGAGAGGCTGTTAGTTGCTAACTCCTAAGGAGCAAGTGTAGACCCAGCAAACTTGAAAATTCAAAGTATGATTTAAAGTTACAATGAAAAACATGCTGATAATTGATGACTTGTATCCCTTGCAGCAGAGTTGTTTTTTTCGTACTACGTGGGCAAGTAGTACGATATGACTGCTACAAGCAAAGAACTAACATAAAGAACTGTAAAGAACGATATATCCTTTCTTGCGATCATTCTTTATTGCAAAGAACATTCTTATGAAGCTATAAGGTCTCATATCCAGCATAATTATTGGCCTTATAACCATAGTCTTAGGCAAGCACACAAACACGCAGGCGCACAAACAGACGAGTGCACAAAAACATCACGATCCAATCGGCGTTGGGCATTCCACTCTCGATTGAATGGCGCCTACTTGACCAGAATGGACAAGGACCATTTCCACACCCATCCCTCCATTCCGTTGAGAAACCATTCTCGATTAAGCGGCCTCTTACTAGGAGAGATAAGGGATTGGCACACCAGACACGGCTGGTGTCGTGGGATGTCGCCAAGGGCCATAAAAACAGCCCCAAGCTACCTTCCCACGGGGAGTCCCATGCACACACATACACACAAATGCACAGGTGCACTAACACACAGGCGCACCAGATTTTACATTAATATATCATTCTTACCTGGGGCTGACTGCCTTCTGGTCTGTCAGGATTAAGCAATAGCCCAGCATAGGGAAATCTCTCTTGGACTTGAACCTCAGGATCCGGCTGCCAATCTTCTATCTCATCATCAGCAGGTGCACGGTCATCCTTGGACACATCACTCACACATCAATCATCACACACGCCTCCATCATCATGTGTGCAAGCATCAATCATCGTGCATGCATCAATCGTTGTGCATATGCACATGTAAATTGGCGCACACATGCGTTCTGGCATGTTGTCATGTGCGGTGCGCGTGCTTGGCCCATGCGGCGGGCCATTTGTCAGTTGGGGGCGACTGGGGGCGACTGATTGTGACTGGTTGAGACTCGGGTCAACTGGGGGCGACTGGGGTCAATGGGGGCAACGGGGAGAATTGGGGGTGATGGGGGCGACTGGGGGCATGGGGGCAACGGGGGTGACTGGGCTAGTAGCAACCGCCCTGTGAAGTGCACTTTAAAGTAAGTATATAATAATTAAGACTTTGCTTAGTTTGTTGACAGCATTATTCATTATGCCCAGCCACTTATGGGACAGCAAAGGCTGTGTTGTCCCCAGCTACCCTGCTTGCTAGTCCAGATGGGCTTGGCATCGGAGCCCTCAGCCCCACACCTGGGGCATCCAGCACAGAGGCGACAAACTACCCGCATCTTGAACGCTCGTTCCAGGAAATCTTTCTGACGGTCCGCAGCTGCTTGGTTGGGGGTGGGGTTGCTTGGTGTCAGGTGGCCCAGGCTTGGTCATATCATGGTCGTTTCCCAAAATATTGAAAAGTAGATCACGGAGGTTGTGGGGGCTTGCCGAACTTGCGTTTAGGGGACAGGAGATGCGCTCACGCTCATGCACGAATGAAGTGAAAGAATCGCCGCGACGTCCGGCAGACGCAGGCTAATCGACTTGACTCAACTCGACTCCGCTCACCGTGAGTCCTCTGATGCCTGGACCAGTGTGACTGTCTGCTCCCCCGCGCTCTGCACCGGTAGCTCACCTAACCTGATTGAGTGCTTCCACAGAGGGAGTGGGCGAAACATACAGGGCCCGGCCCTGAGAGCCTTTCACGCTGCCTGACGGCGACATCCACTCCGTGCATCCACTCCGTGCGGTGCAGCATCACGAACCCAGGCACGCTGAAGCCTCGCAACTATGGGCCCCTTGGTTCCTATGATAATAATAGACTACGATAACCGAATCCCATGGCGGCAAGGTCACGGCGCCAGTGGCTGCAGCTGGCCACGGCCTCACACTCCGCGCTTGTCGGCCACCGCCACCATTGGGTGTCGGCCTTCTACTACTTCGCCGGCATTGCTGGCGAGCCCCTTGCCCTGCTGCGATGAAGTGCAGCAAAGTGCTCCGGTGATCGATATTCTTGCTAACGCGTGGCTGTTTGCGCGGGCTGTCTCCATCAACCTTGGAAATTCGTCTCCAAGCCCGCTTGCAGACGCTATTTTGTGACAGATGATACAGATAAGAATTCTTCATCGAAGCCCTCGTCATCTTCCTGCAGCGACATGTTGCTGCTGTAGTAGGGAGAGATGATGCTGACGAAAGGCCATCAGCCGTAGGCAAGGTTCCGAGGACTTAACTATCGAACATAAATTATTAAATCTAATTATATAATATAATAAAGAGTGCGAAGGGTACACCCTAAGCATAGATAGTACGGCTGATACATTCCGAAAAATCAAGACCCCGAGCCAGGATGAGTATTATTGGCCGTTGCCTAAGAGTAAAATACATGAACAGTAAAGTACATGAACAGTATGCGAGTGGAAGTTGGAGTCTACTGAAGTAGTAGCCTGAGAGAGGCCGGACTGCATGACCGATATCATTGGCCATCAGTGGAGGAGGTGGAGGTCGGCGACATGCCAAGGGATGTCTAAACGTTTGTCCGGTGTCGTTTAGCCCCCAAGAAAAGCCGGCAGACAATGGGAACACTCCCGCAATAATCCTGACTAAGCTTATTACGGTTATCTAGGGGATTTCGTAGGGCATACATCTGATATTAATAGATAGGTATGCAGCTGACATGATTAACGAAGAGTAGTGGATGTACCTGGTCTGCTTGACTCGCTCCTTCTCTTTTGTCCCACGTCCCGGAAAGCGAAAGTAGTTGCCCGCAAAAGACAACAAAGGAAGCACTTATCTAATCGGCAGGGTTACCGATGGGTTACCCCTCCACAAGGTTACCCGCCCACCCCAGTAGCGCTGCTACCCATGGGTTACCCACCCATTACCCACCCATTACCCTCCCAACCAATGCCATAGGGAAGAGGACGACAACCTCGCGCGGGCAGGAAGGCAAAGGTACGAAGAAGCATAACAACCATTCTGCGAGTATATTTTATTTAAGTTTTAATTAATATAATCTTTTATATTTTTGTTAGCCATGGCCTCTATGTATCCGTAGGTGACGGAGGACGAGGACGAGGACGAAGAGAATCACGACCCGAAGCGACAGAAGGTAAAGTTCTGCACTTTACAGCGTTGTCATGATTGGTGGCATGTGTTAATAGTATTTTTTATGTGTTGCTTTACTGACATAACAGGTGAAGAAAACGGGAGAAATGCCATCTTCCAGGGCACGACGTGGCGCAAGTCAGCACGACAAGAGTGAGGACGAGCAGGATGAGGCGGACAGCACTTCGGAGGACGATGCTGAGATTGCAGAAGAGGATGATAGTGATGATGAATAGATAGGATTCACATGTATTGGCGGTACTAATTCATAGATAGGTGGCAGATAATTCATACCAGTGCACGTACGGGTAGACTGGTTGATGAAATCTCGAAAGGAGAAGGGAATTTTTAATGAAAGGATTGCATAAAATAGGTGCATCGTTCTCGGAATGTTACTGTCGATGTTGCATGGTGATTACAATGATGAAGCTCGCTTGGAAGCTCTGCTGTGATACATGGATACGGACTCGCAAGCAACCCTGTAAATCACGGTTAACAATAATTGCCAAATTTTGGTTCTATGCATTTTCTCGAGTATGGCTGCCTAGAGTACGAAAAAAGCGTTCTTTCAGTACCAAACTAAATATCCAGTAGCAGGTGCAAATCATAACGACAAATATATAAACTGAAACCAATAACAGTAAACAAATAAACAGGATGCTGAATGACGGTTATGGATTGAAAAAAACTGCTATGCTGTACGCAAGCTTAACGCCATGCGAATGCTGCGTTACAGTACATACGCAAAGACCCGGCGGTGTATGCTGCGCACATCTTTGCAGCCTTACGTATTCATGTGTTGATGAGCGTTCATCCTGCGAATTAGTGCGTAAGAGTGCTTTTCGTGTGCTTTCAGTAACGCAAGTGGTGCTTATTCGCGCGCGTTTGGGCTGGCCTAACGCAAGTGCGCGTTAGACCCTAACGCTTACCTTAAAAGTCATATAAGTGCGAATCGTACAGCGTAAACGTCGCGTTAGTATGCTAATGTTAACGCACACCATACGCAAAACATTTCGTGCGAAAACAAAAAACTTGTTTGCGTTTGCTTTAGGTCACGTTAGGACAGACGCGACAAATAACGCAGTGCGTTTTTAATGCTTTTGCAGTGCGTAAATCTTGCATTAGTTCGCGTTAGGCTCGTGTTAGGGGACCCTAACGCGAGCCTAACGCGAACTAACGCACGAATCCTTTGTTATAGTGTCTGCTTGTGTAGGTGCTCAACATTGCTAGGCGAAGCGAACCAGGAGTCGCCAGCATAGGCAGCCTTCAAGCGAGCAGCAAGGTCTGAGGACAGAGGCACGTCCGGGGTCTGTGGACGTTGGACAGGTGCCGCCAAAATGTAGCGACGGATGTCGACTGAGAGCGTCGGCGATATTAATCCAGCCGGCAACGTGCTCCCAGGTGCAGTCAAACCGCGCGAGATACTCCATCCACCTCGCTTGTCGTCGGTTCAACGTGGGGACGCTTTGCAAAAACGTCAGGGGCTTGTGGTCAGTCTTAAGGGTGAAGGGTCGTCCCTCTAGGTAACAACACCACTCCTTAAGCGCGTGCAAGACCGCTAACAGCTCCTGTTCCCCTGTGGTGTAACGGGTTTCTGCGCCCGTAAACTTCTTACTCGTGAGGGCGATCAGTCGCCCTTCCTGCAACAGTACAGCGCCACTTCCGTACAGCAAAGCATCCGAAAACACTTCGACACGAAACGGCAACGAGTAGTCGGGGAATGCAAGGGTAACGTCATCGGCAACGACGCATTTCAGCTCTTCGAACGCCAGCTGACACTCGGGTGTCCAGGCACTAGGCGAATCGAAAGCTCCCTTGCGAGTCAAATCAGTGAGCGGGGCCGCAAGGACAGAGTACTGCTTGATGAACTTACGGAAGTAATTGGTCAAGCCGAGGAAGCTGCGAAGCTCCTGAAGGTTCTGAGGCGCTGGCCAATCACGAACCACAGCTACCTTCCGTGGGTCCATCTTGACACCGGTGGCCGACACGATGTGGCCCAAGTACTCCACCTGAGGCTGTGCCCAGAAGCATTTGGCACGCTTAGCAAACAATTGCTCCCGCCTCAACACCTCAAGCACAACACTATGACAACAGATTCGTGCGTTAGCTCGCGTTAGGCTTGCGTTAGGGACCCCTAATGCGAGCCTAGCTAACGCGAACTTAATGCAAGTTAACGCGAGTTTACGCAAAGCCTAATGCAAAGCAAACGCATTGCGTTATTTTTTGCGTATCTGAAACGCGATCCTAACGCACACTAACGCAAACGCAAATAATTTTTTATTTTGAGTGCGAAACTTTTTGCGTTTACTTTGCGTTAGCTTACGCACCCTAACGCGACCTTACACAATCTCTAACGCGCCCAGATTCTAAGGTGCGCGTTAGGCCTAACGCACCGCAAGCGTTAGACATTCACACGCAAGCAAAAAAACATTGCTTACATTTCAGATAACGCACTTAAAGCTCTCCAAAGCACAACAGACGCAGGCTCAACATGCATTAACGCGCGTTAACGCATGCTTGCGTAGGCTGCGAATGATGCGTACACAGTATGCAGTCCCTACCAAAATATAACCGTGTTAAGAAAGCTGCAAAGAACAATAAGCATGATAAAGAAGGTTTAAGAATGTTGGATCTCTAAGTATGTTCTTAACCATTCTTTAGTCTGATTTAAGCAAAGAACTAATATAAAGAACTGTAAAGAATGATCTATCCTTTCTTATGATCATTCTTTATTGCAAAGAACATTCTTATGAAGCTATAAGGTCTCATATCCAGCATAATTGGCCTTATAACCATAGTCTTATAGCCTGAAAGCACCATGGCCATTTAGTCTTCCAGCCATCCTCATCATCGCCTTACATATCATATGTGGCCTCATAGCATCATATATAGCTAGCCTCAGCCGCATAACCTCAGCTGCATAGCTTCATCAATACATTGCCATAGTCTCAATACATAGCGTTTGTGTTACTCATTAATAGCCTTGGCCTCAGCTATGGCCTCAGCTGTGGTGTCATTCATAGCCTTAGCTGTGGTCTCATCAATAGCCTTAGTCTCTCACACAACCTCAGTCCTGTACACAAAGTCTCATTCCAACATCATGCAATGGGGGACTTCACACCCCAGCATCACACACAATTGCACCAGTGTTACACATACCCTCTGTCTCATACGTAACCTTGGTTGTATTCATACATGCATAGCATCAGCTTCATTCATACATACTCCTGGCGACACCCACAAGTGCATTAGTTGGTGCATGCCCTCGCCCATGGTGTTTGTGGGTGAAGTGGCTCCCAACCAGCAACACGCATGAATGTAAAGCTGCGAGAAAGCACACACAGTGCCCCACGTTTAGTGGGGTGTGGCAGTACATGCACACGACATGGAGCAACATCTGCAGCTGGGTAAAAACGTGAGCCAGTATTGACAGTACTGGCAGGCCTTGCATCTACCAAGGGGACATTCATGTACCTGTCAATAGCAACACCTGCCCCATGCTCACTTATTAGTGGAGCATGCCATTCAGCCTCCAGGATTATGTCAACCTTCCCTTTCTCCACAGGGGACTTGTAGCGGTATATGCCTAGTACCTTCCCTGCCCACATCTCATCACTTGACTGACACCGTCTAGTAATGAACCAGCAGGCGCGAGCTGTGCTGGGCTTATCCTCTTCAAAGGCAATGAGCTCCATATTCTTGTTAAGCTCCACTGATGCTAATTTCTCCAGGAATTTGCCTGCCAAGTGGATACCACGGAAAGGCTCCGTTACATTATTTCTTGCCTGAATACTTGCAGATGGAGGACACTGCTGATGACTGTGTTGACATCATGGTCATTGGCAGAGTGCAGAAGTTGGGTGACCGTACCCAAATCTATATGCCCCCCACCGGGGTGTCCTTCAACCTGAAGGAACGTAAAATGAAGCTTTTCCAGAAGGTGGGATATTACTGACTACAATACTTCATACCAATGTGCCATGCCTATGCATGACTTAGGATAAGCATATATATAGTGATATAATTATTAACCATTGCATTATCATTGCAGGTTCGCTGGCCTGTTGTTGGCCTACTCGCGGTCAAGGACAACTTAACCGCAGTTCAGTGGGCGCTCAAGCACATGGGTCTCAGCAAAAAACAGCTGGAGGCACTGAACATTGAGCAGCAGATTTGAATGTAGTCATCATAATACAAGTGCACCCATAGAAATATAATCTGGGGTTGTGAGCGAGCCTGTGTACATAGTCCTGTGTAAGGTCGTCAGTATCCGTAGTCAGTAGTGAAAAATAGTTTGCTGGAATCCTTGGAATCTATGTTATCATCAATGCAGTAAGGTAGCTTGGCAACCTATTTCGTCACTTGTTTAGTTAGTTGTAGTTGTAGTCAGTTGAAAATGATGTGGAGGTTGGAAATCATTTGAACCTATACGGTATCATGGATATTAGGCTACGTGTTATTTTGTCTCTTGTGTGGTCAGTACTTGTTGACATTTATTGAGAAAATAGTTGATACGTACGTGTTATTGAATTTCACATGTAACACAATAATAGTGAGCTCTTAATAATGTTCTGTCCTGCCTTCTCACTGTTAAGTATGCCTAAGAAATCATAAAGAATCATAGGCTAAAATATTTTATTCTTCAGTACAGAATCCTAAGAATGTTTAAGAAAGCTAAGAAAAAATGTGTGATCATAATGATGCTTCTTTGGTTGAGAATGTTCAGAAAGGTAAAGAAACTAGATAAAGAATGTTGGCTTAAGAATCCTAAAGAATGGTAAGAAAGGGTTTCTTTATGCATTCTTAGCTAAGAAAACTAAAGAAATCTGTGATCTTTATGACGCTTCTTTGTTTAAGAACGTTCAGAATTGTAAAGAAAGCCAGCAAAGAATGCCAGCTTAAGAATGCTAAGAAGGGAGGTTTCTTAATTCGGACTATTAAAGAACGTTCTTAGAATGTTCTTTACAGAAAATTTCGTTCAACTTTTATATGGCGTAAGAATGCTTAAGAACGTTCTTAACACGGTTATATTTTGGTAGGGAGTTGTGGGCTGCGTAAAAGCTGTAAACGCATGTAACTAACATATTCACACACTTTCGCAAGGTCTTACACCTGATATCGCAATGTTCGCACCACTTTCGTTTTGCGTAGGAGGCAAGCTCGTATTCTTGCTTACTGTAACTACTTTTGGTCGTTCTGGTTATTTGTTTTCTGTTTCGGTTATGGTTCCCGTTATTGTTTGCTATTTTAAACATCCGCTGCAGAATTATTTGTCTGTACTGAAACTATCCTGTCATAATGTACCCAGCAGTAATCGAGAATATCCATAGAATTTCAGTATTGATTGGTACAAATATTTCAAATGATAATTTACAGCTCATTATTCAGAATGCGCCTTTCAAAGCATCGAGGTAACCAGCAGCCATTGGTGACGAGCCATTCATTCACCTAAATATAAATGTCTGCAGACCCAATCCTACCAAAAACATTCTTAATGAGCCCAATTTTCAATCGGAGAATGCAACAATTATTTTCAATAGGTGCATGCGCTAATATCTAATATACAACTTAACTTCATTTGCCACCGCTCACTTATTATTAGCCTGCCAAAATATTTTTTCCGCCACAATTCTAGATCTAATCATGATCTATTTTGTCTTCCTTCTCGTCCTCCTCTGAAACACTGCCCGCCTCGTTCTGCTTGTCCCCTCACTTCTCGTCCTCGCTCATCAGTTCGTTATCCAGCAACTCCTGAGAAGTTCAGACAATAATTTATAAGTTACATGTCTATCTCTACTTCGTATTATGGCAACAGAATCTGGCAAATGTCATTTTGGGGTACGATGATTATCATGCATTGATCGCGATCAGTGCTATTACTTTGTATATGGGCACTTAGGATACCTGCTGTTTCATTTATCTCCCTGAGCTCCCATGTTGCCTTCGCACCCACGAAGATGGCACTCCTTCAGCGCTCTTGACCCTGAACAGAAACAAAGAACTCGCACGACATAAAGTTGTATATATACATGCATGCAATATATTGTTGTAACAAATTGAAGAATGGTACCGTCTCTTGTTGGTGGTCGAAAATTGTCGTCTTCGTGGTCGTCCATCAGGTCATCATCTTCCACCGGCACCTAGCGAAAAGTACAGGCAATAGCTAATTATAAAAATGACATGAAGAAATATAACCTCAAGGTCTTTCTGAAGACCAGGATACTCGCTTATACCTTTTCCTTTCAGCCCGTGCTAGGTGGTTGCCTGGATTACGAGAGCGCTTCATCATAGTTCATGACCTTTAGGCCCATGCGCAAGTTCAGTTATTTTCAATTAAATATTTAAGTAATTAAACGTCCGAAATGGTAGCACAAAACAAAGGATGGATTGAACGTACCTTTCACGCCGCCATCTTTGAGTTCCCAGCAGTTCTTTGAGTTCCTAGAGATCTTATTCGTTGAAGACTCCACCAATATAAAAAAGATATGCTCTTGATGGCATGAGGAATGTTCACAAATGAAGGAACGGATGTAAGAGTCTGGAGGATATGGGTGTTCACTAAACCAACAATGAAGCGAATGAAGCATGTCTCATACACATAGCACCAAATCATACAAGTCATGACAGTTTTTTTGTGAATGTACACGGTATTTACAATCTACGGTGTTCCTAGACCGTAGCTCGTCCCATGGTCATTCATTCAGTACAGCCCATCCTAGTGTAGGAATTTTTCTATGCTGCCTCCCTCCGGCAGGCTAGGAACTTCCTATGCCATAGGATGGAGCTAGATAATAAAATAACTGATTGCTAAGCAATAATCTGGTGTCTGTAATGACTATCAGCCAGGTAACCTGCTCCCAGGTGCGACACCCTACTTATGTTAGCCAAAGCTAATAGAGCTGCCAATCTATTGAATGGTATCAAATCAATACTATGTTTTGTCAAAAATAGATGGCCCTTTTGTGCTTATTGCTTAAACCTCCTGTTAGATGTGTAATTCCTGTGTAACCAGCGAGGTCCTTGGCATTTGGTTGATTATGAAAAGATCGAAAGCTTATGACAAGCGATCTCTATAAATGGTAGTTTCAGTCAAGAACCGGAGATTTTCTTGGTGCGACCCACCATCGTGCCCACGCAAGACATGAGATTGTGTTTGTAGATCACTTCCCCCACGCACGCCACAATGTTCATATTAATTCGGTCAAGATGTCTGGATGCTGTCTCTCCTAGAAACGAAGATCAAGGGGTATATGAAAATATTATACTGCTACAGATGAACGGTTTGGATCAGTACTGTGGATAACCCAAATAATAATATTATATCCAAAGTAAGAATTTCAGAAGCGTGAATGCGGGAAAACTCAAATGTTTGCTATGAAATACACGCGAACATGTAAGGTTGCAAGTCAACTTTTCTATGCCTAAATCTTCGTGACCTGTCAATATCAAGACACAATACACGCCGCCGTGTACTGTGAATGCGGCCATCCTTAGGGTTTCACCATCCAAGGCCAATCATGAATTGAAGGCGTAAATTTCAGTTCATTCTATCTTTAATTAGAGCCAGCCACATGCGACATGCCCAAGTTTATTGTTCGTAAAGTGTCCTGTAAAGTAGTCAACATTATTAGCAGTTCTAAGTGAACCCCAGTCTCAAATAGAATACATCACCATGAAATTCACAGATATTTCACAATCGGTCCACATGGATGTAGTGTAATATGCGAGTAAGCAAGTACATAGAAGAAGGAAAACCTAGCCTTGCTTGCGTACAGTGCGTTACATCGTGAATGGGCACTTTAGGTAACGCACTGAACGCAAGCTATACGCACGGCCATTGCATTAGCTTAACGCTTGCATTCAGTTTGCGTTAAGAATGCGTACAGCTCGCGTTAGAACATACGCAAGCCCACGATTTTCGAGCATCACAAAACGTAATAAAATTGCAGGAAATTTTATACTCATTATAAGTATTGTTTTCATTTAAACGAACTTGAAAACGACTCACTATAACAGACGTTCTGTGGAGTTTTCTATCTGTTTGCGTTAGGCTCGTGTTAGGCCAACGCAAACCCTAACACACAAAACGCAGCCTTACGCACACATACGCGAACTAACGCAGCCTAACGCGAGCCTAACGCACGAATCTGTTGTCATAGTGCAAGCTTAAGATGCTCCAGGTGCTCCTCGCGCATCTTGGAGTAGACCAGGATGTCGTCCAAGTAGCACACGACGAACCTGTCGATGTACGGTCTAAACATGCTCATTGACGGCCTAAGCATGAATTCACACGCAATCATAACGATTGACGTTAGGATAAGCTAACCGTGCTTTGGTTGAGTGTACGCCTTATATATCGCTTCTGGTCGTATGTCGTGGATAAGCCCGAGCACCGATTTGCATCGGTTAGATGATGATTGCCTCGGCTAGGCACTGATAGCCTATCATGTCATCTACACCTGTCTTGGAATATACGTTGTAACTCCTGGCATCAAAGACTTCCGCTGCCTCGATTGGTACGTTCTGATAAAATCAAGCATGATGCACTAAGCCTGGTTCTCCGCAGAATCAATGGGTGATTGGAAGGAGTGATACAACAAGAGGTGACCATATGGTCACTCCGTTTTTTCACTCCAGTGACGGGGTGACTTGGGGTGACAGGGGTGACTGGGGGCGACTGGGGGCATTAGCGGTGATGGGATGACTTGGGGCAACTGGGGGCAATGGCTACAACGGGGCGACAGGGGTGACTGGGGGCCATGGCGGCGAGGGGGCAACAGGGGCGACTGGGGGTAGCAGGTTGTGACAGGGCGATGGGGTGACACGGGTGACTGGGGGCGATGGGAGATGGCTGGTTGCGGTGGGAGCGAATGGGGGCGATGGTTGGTTGCTGGTTGTTCCGTCGCCCTCCAACGCCCCTAATTGCCCCCAGTCACCTCCATCACCCACAGTCCACCCGCCCCCATCACCCCAGCCACATCCAGCCACCCCCAGCTTGCCCCAGTCGCCCCAGTCACCCCCTGTCGCAACCAGTCACTAATGTCACTAATGCGAATAAAGGAAAAACTTTGTAAAAGAAGGAAAAAGCTAACAAAAACTTGCAAAAGAAGACACCGGAAACACTTATTTCATAGGCAGGGTTACAGATGGGGTACCCCACCAGGAAGTATATTAGTGTCAAGCAAGGCTAAAGCCTACGTACCCATGCATCCACATTAGCTACATTATGAATCCTGCTACCAATATATGCATGGGTTATTCAGGCGGCAAGGGCAAATTGGCCATTTTAGCAAGACGGTACTTCTAGATCAATAATCTGTCTGCATGGATATCACATAACCAGGTTTATCATAACAAAAGCCATGGTCCAAACTTGATGCACTACATAAACTTTGCGTACAGTGCGTTACAGTGCGTATGTTAACGCACTTAACGCAATCTATACGCACGGCCGTTGCGTTAGCTTAACGCTTGCATTCAGTTTGCGTTAGGAATGCGTACAGCTCGCGTTAGAACATACGCAAGCCCACGACTTTCGAGCATCACAAAACGTAATAAAAATTGAAGGAAACTTTATACTCATTATAAGTATTGTTTTCATTTAAACGAACTTGAAAACGACTCACTAAAATGGACGTTTGGCCAAGTTTTCTATCTGTTTGCGTTAGGCTCGCGTTAGGCCAACGCAAACCATAACGCACAAAATGCAGCCTTACGCACACATACGCAAACTAACGCGAGCTAACGCGAGCCTAACGCACGAATCTGTCATCATAGTGTATAGTCAGCCAGCTAGCAGCTTCCAGTCATGTTATGGTCTCCCATGACCTCTATCCTGTGGATTACTAATCCGTCTGTGGTGCCAGGAATCGCTCCACGAACTTGGGATGCATCAGCTCTACCAGATGCGTTGCATTGTATGTTCTCCGCTTCTGCACCTCCCAATGCAGGCGTGGGTGCATCTCCCCCTCAACACCCTCATCCCCAGCATGTACAGTGTTGCCATGCAGGAAAAGGATGTCACCCAGATCCATCTGAAGCCTGAACACGGGGTGGTATGGTAAGGTCTCTGCGTACAGGCCACGTTGCATGTATGCCTCCGTATTGGCCTGCTTACTTTCACCCTCGATCCTGAGGTGGTACTCCTCATCGTCTCATATACATCATATACATACATATATATATGCAACCATTTGCAACAATTACCGCAATAATGACATAGTGTGCAAACATACTAATTTCCTAGCAGTGACCATTGGAGACTGCTATTGCTTGAAGTGTTGACCTATTTTGCCGTGACTCGCAGTGACTGCCACCTACCTAATGCAGTGTTGACCTCTATTTTGCCTTACTTTTCTGAGATCTGGTGATTTTAGTGCATAGCGTTTTAGTTCCGGTAGTTATTTTTAGTTAGTTCCGGTAGGTTAAGTTATTCTTAGTAGTTTTGGTAGTTAGTTTTAGTTTCGGTAGTTATTTAGCGTCTTACTAATTTTTACTTTATTAGGTAGTTATTTAACGTCTTACTAATATTGTTCGGTTTAGCCAGTCAATGCTGCCCTGCTGCCTGTTCAGGGCATATTTCCATGCCTTCATCTGTCACATACATGGAATGAATGTATGGGAGTTAAGAGGCTAGCTGGTTAGGTATATATTGTGAATGTGAGCCACGGACAACTAACTCAGCTGGAAGTTTCGTAATGACATGGTCATAACAGGTGTATACAACTACTAAAGCTTGATTGGGGAACGTAAATGGATGCAGGCCCTGTAAAGATTGCTGTATGTAAATACTGGCCATAAAATATCACTATTTATTCATTGCTCTTATTGCATTTATCCACCAATTCATCAGCCATACAATAAAAAATTATTGTTAAATATTACATTTAACTTTTCCGTAAACTGCTGTTTTCCGTCCGTAAAGGTTTTCCATAAACCCGGTGGGGATATTACGGAATCATTTTAGGTCGTGTTCACATGTAGTCCAATTCGGTGTGATTCGACTGAATTGGACTTCGAATTGGGGTCAATTGGGTGCGAATTGGAATCAGGGTCAGGGGACCCCTGCCTCTTGCTTGGGGTGTGATTCACTGTAATTGCCCTTTTTCTTTTTCAAAAAGAGATTATCTCACAAACCGTTTTCATAATTGACATATATATTGTATCGTATATATATTTGTATATATATTGTATCGTATATATATTTGTTTTATTTATGTACTTAATTCGCGAAAAGCCGGTATAATATATTTTGGCAGTCATTCCTGGTTATGTTTGTACAAGAGAGGTGATATTTTTAGCAAACCTATTAAAACTATGTAGTATTTTTCCTAAACAACGCAACTTTGACATAAGTGATCATGCACCGCGGTCATGGCACAACAATTTGGCGCGGCGGTGCCTCAAACGGCGGCTAGAAGCCCAGATCGCAACAGCATAGTAATTCAAATAAGCCAGCATTGATAGAACTGCCGGCTTACGGTCGGAGAGGCGGTCGAGCCGGTCAAGTTGGTAGTGGCCGTACGGGCGATCGGGCTGGTTGCGGCCCTCCTGCTTGCCTGTAACTTGGCCCTAACGTGGACATATTGTTGCAATCAATAGATTTTATCAACATATTGCGTGCAGATATGTCATCCTACAAAGATTACTTTCAGTTGCGTAATTCATGTTTCTGTCCGCCGAACCGCATGTGAATACGATCGGCACAGTCAACTTGAATCAGACTTGCGATTGGAGTCCGAATTGGACTACATGTGAACACACCCTTACGGAGACTTATTTTCCGTAATATGGGGTCATTATATGGAAAACATCCACCCCATTTTACGGAAAAATGACCCCCCCTTTTTCCCAGAGTGTACTATGGCTCTTAACGGCTAACAATTCACCACCAATACACAAGGAACGGCTTTCTCTGCTGGTCATCCGACAGAAAAAAGAAACAGACCACCTGGGCGCAGAGAGCCACACCTAAGCAAATGCTAGAAATTGGACAGCGACTGCCTTCGCTGCAAGTCTGATCTCCAAATAAGCTAGCAGTCACACGAAAGCCTCAAGAGACATGGACGAAGTCGCAAGTCAGTAGTCGAATTAGACGTTGCAAGTTAGCTGAATATTGCGATGAGCGAAGTTATACTGGCGGCAAGGCAGAGCCGTACAGAAAGAGCGCGCCAAAACAAATAACTCCAGGGGAGACAGAATACGACCCTGGAGCCAAGCTAACGACCGCTGAACGACCGCGAAAGTCCACCAGCAAACTACCAAAGGAAGTCTGGCCGGAAACAACACTAGAGACCAGCAAAATCACAAGCTCGTTGTTAAAAGCAAAAACAACAGGAGACAAAAGCAAAACCCTCCCTACCACTGCTGCCGTACTGCTGTGCCAAAATGGACTCGTCTGCAAGCGATATGTTTGTAGAGCCAAAAACATAATATTGTGTTGCTCGCTCATGGATGTGAAATAAGTTTCTTTTATTTGCTGCGTAGATTTCATCAACTACTCGAACCCAGGACATTGCAGGGGCAAGGTCATATTACGCCTGGGCAAGGTCATCAGAGCATGCCGAAAGCCTGAAATTTAGCGTGCGGATTCACAAAGTCTGACTCATCAGGCGTTATAACGCTTTGCATAACCAGCAAACTGCCACTGCGATTCCTCGCATCTCTTTGTCATGTGCGCCTGCTGTGGCGCCGCGTCAATAAATTTTGGGAAAAAGGTTGCTGACACAACAAGAGACTGGCATTCCTTGGCTAGGCTTAGGATCTACCCTGTTCTCTATGCATAAACTCAAGCTAACTGTAGACACCAGTAAGTCGCATACAGATTATTCTGTAACAGTCATCATCAGGCCCTCGTCACGCTCGGTTTACGACGAAGACAACGGTTTATTAGGGTAGGTTTAGTGTGTGTTAACGGGCCATGAAAGCGTGAACCAAGCCCCGTTTTGCGCTGGGACCACAACGGGTTGTGTGTCAGGAAGGCGTGCGAACTGCAAGCGTGGGCATCATATGTATGCGGACCGTGCAGGGGGAACGGCAGTACAAGAGCAGTACATTCATACGGAACGCGACGTAGTCAGGGAAAAACCGCGCAAGCGATACAAGAGGCTAGTAAGGAGAAGCAGAGAAATTATCCCTTGCAGCATCCAAAACGAACGTTGCAGAGATCCCGACCGATTGGTTGCGCGGTGCGAAATTCGGATCGTTATACGAGCTGATGCGTATGCGAATGGCGCCACAGGGCCTAGTCCCTGTAATACCAAACAGAGATTGCAGCACAATCTTTCTTATAGGTTGTGTAACAAACTAACAATCATGACCCTCCGTGCACGTGCTGCTTTGCTGTCCAGCAAATTTCAGGATGTTCTCTTGGATAATGAAGAGAATGATGATACAGCATCTTCTTACAAGGAAAACCACGATCTTCCTTTTTTATTATTGATTGATTTCAAGTTACTCTGAACTCGCAACTGAAATCTTCCCTACATAGCGCGACAGCCACTCAACTTAAATCCGTCCGTACGATGTGTGCTTTAATCAGGTACCTTTTCAACAACATATCACACCACTTCACTATACGTCAATGTGTTTATTAATGTGACCGTTGATCCATGCAGCTCTGCATATTAATAGGGCATTATTGAGCGCTGCATTACTGTTTGGCACGTGCGTAGTCAGACCGTCAGTCACATCACACCATGCAAGTTGTGAACGTGAAGGCTAGCTGTTCCTATACGCGGAAGGTACGTGTGATAATTGGTCATGCCAGAATTGCATCATGCAGTGAGCCGTTGTAGCTTCTGCCCACCAATTATTCCGCAAGATCCAAGGGACAAGGCGTAAGATACGTATATGACATTTGTGTACAAATGCAGTATTGCATTAGGATATCCGGACGATGATGGCTTTTGTGCTTGCAGCCTATGAAGGTGGCTTCGCTGGCTATGCAGGCTGATGCTTGCGGCCGTTTGGGGCCCTGCCGAGCGGTGAAATCTGCTTTCAGTAGTGCCAGGCCACGCGGAAGCTGGTCTATCACCAGGGCGGCTACAGCAACTCGCGTCGTTGAAGCGCCGCCCAAGACGTCGATTCCTAGCGGCGGCGATCCATGGGAGGATGATAAATGGACAAAATACAAGTAAGTGCCGCCATCGGAGATATTCACAAGGCACTCGCCTTGCGATGTTATTATTCGTATGTCAGGTAAACGGCTTTCTTAACGGCGGACAACTTAAGGAAGTGTTCACATGTAGTCCAATTAGCTGTGATTCGATTGAATTGGACTTCGAATTGGGGTCAATTGGGTGCGAATTGGAATCAGGGTTGGGGGACCCCTCTTGGGGTGTGACTCAATGTAATTGGCCTTTTTCTTTTTCAAAAAGAGATTATTTCACAAACCTTCTTCTTAATTGACATATATATTAATGCTATGTTTTATTTATGTACTTAATTCGCGAAAAGCCGGTATAACATATTTTGGCAGTCATTCCTGGTTATGTTTGTACAAGAGAGGTGATATTTTTAGCAAACCTATTAAAACTATGTAGTATTTTTCCTAAACAACGCAACTTTGACCTAAGTGATCATGCACCGCGGTCATGGCACAACATTTTGGAGCGGCGGTGCCTCAAACGCGGCTAGAAGCCCAGATCACAACAGCACATTAATGTAAATTAGCCAGCATTGATAGAACTGCCGGCTTACGGTCTGAGAGGCGGTCGAGCCGGTCAAATTGGTAGTGGCCGTACGGGCGATCGGGCTGGTTGCGGCCCTCCTGCTTGCCTGTAACTTGGCCCTAACGTGGACATATTGTTGCAATCAATAGATTTTATCAACATATTGCGTGCAGATATGTCATCCTACAAAGATTACTTTCAGTTGCGTAATTCATGTTTCTGTCCGCCGAACCGCATGTGAATACGATCGGCAAAGTCAACTTGAATGATCAGTGTGCCGCATCCAGAGAAAATATGGAGTATATGAGGATTATAATGCATAATAATAAATGTTAGCCTTGCATAGATAGGAAGTTTTGTAGCGCCAAGAGTGATGCACATATATATATATATATGATTCGTCACATTCTTTGCTTAATGCCGCGTCAGATTTCCATTTTCAGTAGACATAGTGCGTCATAATCAGACTTGCGATTGGAGTCCGAATTGGATTACATGTGTCATATATATCAAGATGGTAATTTAGGATATAAATTTCCCAATAATGAAAATACACCGCGTGTTTGCTTATTGCCATGAATTGTGCATGCTAGTAGATATCCCAGCTTGGATATTCCATATGGGATTGTGCACTCTGCCAACTGAACTGGACAAGTTATTTGACGGGCTCGTGCGGAAGGAGCGATGCGCGTGCAATATAAATCTGTTCACTTGATGCGCAAGATTGTAAGACGGGGACATTCCCTTCAACCGCGTACGCCCCACAGTGGATACGTGTTTACCAAGGGGGTGATCGTGGGTCAAGGCCCCGATCTGGAAGCATGGCAATTTGGGCCATGTATTGGCTGCGAACCAGAGTGCAGATATGTATGGTACAGACGCAGGCGACATCTATTGCTGACTGGTATGGTCAGAGGTTGGCAAAGCTTGCTCCCTCTCTCTTACAAAACCATTTGTCCAGTCGCCCCAATATTATCACGTGGGAGCTGAGCCCAGGATTCCGCTCTAAGCACCCATCAGCTGCTTTACCTTTAGCCATGCCGCTGCGTCATAAACCCTCTGTAAACGGGGTTCATCCCGTTGCAAAATTCCGATGTGCCGTTCCTGCAATGCCAGGTGGACCATCTACCGTGGTGTCGCGTACGATCTTACGCCGTATTTGGACCGGCATCCCGGAGGCCGCTGGCTCCTTAACCTTGCGATTGGGCGTGACGCCACAGCCCTGTTTGAGTCTTACCACCTGCGACCTGAGGTATGCTGGACCCAAAGGATGCATTTCCACCTGGCTGTATAGCTGCGAGCACTCCAGGATACAGCTACGATGTCATATCTTGCTCAAGCAAGTGTTGTTGGCATTTGAGCGACAGTCAGATCGATTTGAACGAGATGAATTTCATGTCATACGAAAAGGTATAGTGACTCCTGAACGATGCAGCGACTTCACATCCTGTCCTACAGGTCGCAGTGGCGCATCTAAAGCGCCTCCCGGTGTTGGAAGGCTTCCCGGTGGAGGCGGTGCCGCAAGCGCCCCGCCCCAATGACAGCGACCTCTATAATGCAATCAGGCAAGTTGATTTTGACAGGGTGCGGCCAGAACGGCCAGCGAAGGGACAAGGTACCACAAAGGAGCCAGGTAGTTGCTGTCTAGCCCCTGTCTAAATGATGTAAACGCTGTTTAAGCAACAATTGTCCGCCAGCTCAACAGCGCAATTGTGCCTCGTTGTCCGTAAGCCTGAATGGAAGCGCTTTGGTCCATGGCCGTCTGTGCACGTATCAGATAGCAGCCTCTTCGAAGAGATACCCGGCCAGGCGGTATGTCAAGTTGGGAAATCTAGATGTGATTACGGCGTTCCTATGAGCTCAGTGGTTTCCTGTCTTCTATGCTTGCGGCCCCAGGGAGCGTGTCCGCAAGGAGGTGTTTAAGGGTTCGGAGGTCAAGGGCGCACACCGCTCCGGGAGTGAGGGTGCTGCATTGGCGGTGCTGTCGTACGCTGCGGCTGCCTACGCGCTGTACACGTATGATGCAAATCCGCTAACCGGCGGGCTGCTGGGTAAGTAAGAGGCGATCAGTGGACCTTAGTGCAGCTGGTCCGGCGTCATAGCTCCGCATGTGAGTGTTAATTCCGCCATGCAAAGAGATTGTGCTGGAGGTACATGATGTCATCTGTTGACTGCCTCTGCTTTGCAGGCTTGGCCGGCGCCTGGATCGGGCTGACCATCCAGCACTGCGGCAACCACGGTGCCATGTCCACCAA
The DNA here is from genome assembly GCA_019650235.1 of Volvox reticuliferus. NCBI lineage: Eukaryota > Viridiplantae > Chlorophyta > Chlorophyceae > Chlamydomonadales > Volvocaceae > Volvox > Volvox reticuliferus. The sequence goes on along the minus strand of BNCP01000062.1, from coordinate 440,811 downwards.
CCCGATCGTGAACAACCTGCTTGGACTTACCAACGATCTGGCCGGGGGCTCCAGCCTCATGTGGCGGTACCATCACCAGGTACCAGGCTTCGCGGGCTTTGGGCGGGGCACCGGGCGCCATCAACCATACAGCAATGGCAGTCCAATGTGCGCCAACACGATACACCACGCATATGTGTGGTTGCAATATTGCGTGGTATGGACTATGGAGGGCGTTCCGTTGCTACTGCAGGCGCAGGCATGTGCGTTTCTCTGGTACAGTGGGACGCAAAGCAAGCTTCTAAACAAGTTTGATCTGAACGCAGGTATCCCACCATGTTCACTGCAACGATGATGCATTCGATGAGGATGTCTTCTCGGCCTTCCCCTTCCTGCGCTTCGATGATCGGCTGCCTCGGTACTGGTACCACCCGTACCAGCACATCTACATGGTGAGTTGTAATGATTCTCAGCAATGCAGTTTTCAGCACATCGGCCAGAACCGAGTAACGATTCAGCCACAGGGACGGGGTCCAACGTGTGGCATACAAGAGGGGAGGATCGCGGAGAATCAGGTCACTAGCACGACCGTGTGCCAAAGCCTTAGGTAGATCGCCAATGTCTGTGTTGCTTCCTTATGACCACCCCTAATCTTCTTCCTATATGCGCCGCATGCGCAGTGGATCCTGTTCCCCTTCCTGCAGCTGGTCTTCCAGGTGGGAGACTGGAAGGCATTGTTGGATAACCGCACTGTGGGCGCCACCATGTACGGCGCCTCGGAGTTTGAGCGGCAGACCGTTGTAGCTGGCAAGCTGGCACACTACACATTGTTGTACGGACTGCCGGCCGCCTTGCACGGGCCCAGCGCCATGCTGGCTGGTGCGGCGGGCTATTTATTCACGCAGGTGGGTGGTGCTTGCCTCGGCCACCTAGGTGTGGCTGAAACTGTCGCAGATCAAGGGACCCTGGATATTAGGGACTGTAGTGTCTTCGGTCAACTAGCGTGCCCTGGATATTCCGGCTTCCTCTGAATCGTTGAACCAGACAATGTTTGAATTAGATTTCTCTGTGTCCACCCTGCAGAGCATTGTGTTGGCGACCACGTTTGCAGTGTCACACAACATCTCGGAAACCAAGTCGCTGGACGCGGGCCCCACACGCGACAACCTGGATCAGCCAGTTGCTGAACGCGACTGGGGCGTGCAGCAGGTGCTGACGTCGGCCAATTGGGGCGGTGACGTGGGCAACTTCTTCACAGGTGGCCTTAACCTGCAGGTGAGTCCTGGTTTCGGAGTACTTGGTGTTCCTTTGTTGTGGCGCTGTTAACAGGACGGTATATGGAAGTCCAGGAAAGCCTTGAGAACCAACATGGTGCAGGGGTTCGTTGCAATGTGGCAAATGGTGCTTACATGCGCCTTGTGCGGAATCCATATGCTTCGTAAAATCCGGAAAAAAAGAAGTTTTGTGCTGCTTTTTTCGCTCGAGAACGATACAGCAATAATCGCTCGCCTAATCACTTTGGTTGCCTTGCCTCTCCTCTCTTGCTCCCTCGGAACCGTATACCCACAGATCGAGCACCACCTGTTCCCTGCAATTTCCTTCCTGCACTACCCCGCTATCTCCAAGATCGTCGCGGATGAATGCCACAAGCGCGGTATCAATTACGCACACTACACTACACTACCAGAGATCTTGTCGAGCTTTGTGCGCTTCATGGCAGACGCGGGCTCTGCACCGCAGAAGCCCGTCCGCCGTGATGGCGAGATGGTCATGCTCTCCAAGCTGTGACGAAGCCGCGGTACTTCTAAGGGTGCCACGGCCAAGGTGTTAAGGGCTTGGCGACTTCCCTGTTTCGTGCGACATCAACAGTAAGGTACTTTTACCACTGTGCTTTCCTGCCAGCAGCAGCGCATTGATTGTAACGCTGCGTAGTTGAGATATGTTGTCAGCACATGGTACTTGTTTTTTGTGCTATCGTAAGGTACCTAATATGCAGGACTTCATACTTATTGCTTCGTGGAATTTCTACTGTCATACCTTCTATTTTGGTGATTACGCCCTCTGCATGCGATGAGTGGGAGAGACATATTCTTGGGCCGCGGTCCACGTGGCTAGTTGTCATGTAGGGTTACACGGTTAAAGCTGCGTAAAGTGACCTCTTTCGTTCTAGATGACTGTACAGTTGTTTTGTGATGCTCCTGTGGATTTTTCCTATGGTATAGAAGGGACGTTACGTGTTTGTGACGAGCTCTTATAGATCAAATGGTTCTCGTCCTGGTAAAGGAGTGTGGAAGATGCGATGGGTGGATCTTGCGGGATCCTTCGTTTTATGCTGGTTTGGTTCCATTAGTGAAGGCTCACGAATGGCATGTGACCTGGTGCGGAGCTTGGTGGTAAAAATGGTAAAAAGATGGTAAAAATGGCATGTGACCTGGTGTTGAGCTTGGTGGTGCCTACCTGCTGCGTCCGCATCGGAGCCATAGACAATTTCCGTAGGGACACGTTGGAACTGGGTACAGCACCACGATAAGCCTTCGTGGGCGGGCGTGCAGGTTTAGCAGTTTTTTTTTAACGTTGCCACGGCTCTCAACTCTCAACTCCTGGCGCCGAGCACACATTTTGGGGGCTTAGGTACACCTTCGTTCCGGCCACACAGGTGCGTTGGGCCGCCGTCGATCTGGTTGTGATAGTGGAAATAATGGTATTGGAGGGGCGGTCTGCACTCCTGGAGGCACTGGCGGCAGCACCTGGCAATTTCCCTGCAGCCGTTGTTAAGATGCGGTGGCAGCGATGATGTGCAACAATGCGGTGCTGACAGCGGCACGCAAGGGGGTGCGATGTTTATGTGTAAAAAAAGTGACCATAAGGGAATGTTGCCTGGTTTGCCGAGGGGATGCGGCAATGCTCTTCTGGGTTGGGCTTCTCTGGAATCAAAGGCACAGGTAGGATGGCTGAAACCGGCGTTGCTCTGGACCCGCTTCAGGAATTACGCTCTTCAATTATCAACCGTAATCATTGTTATTTGGCATGAATATTGCGGAAATCGCTGGAGATGTTTAAGTCTGGGACTTTGGTGAAGTCGGAACATGAACATTCTTTCTGGCATGGTATGTTGACCCTTTATTACAGCTGGTAATTGGCTAATGAAAGCCGCAAGGGTAAACATTGGTTGAAAAGGGGCCATTTCCAATATATTTTCATCGCACGCTGCCATGACCAAATTGACATCCACCAAACAGTCAGATGACACCCAACAGCGTACATCTGGCCAGAGGATCAAAGTCCGAGCGTGCTGTGGTCACTCACTTCTAAGCTGGCTGCAACTGTCAGTACTTGAGCGGCGCTGGCATGGGCCAAACCTGCTCACTCTCCAGGTCCACGTTGACTGGCGAGTCAAAGATCTCTAGGTATTCGGTTACCGTGGGGGCATCCTGCAATACCGGACGCATGAGGTTGAAGGAGGATGCTTAATAATAAATGACCGGCTGGAAGCGAATCAGTTTGTGAAGTTGGCTACAATGCTCTGTGCCAGGATTGAAAGTAGTCCCCGTCTACTTAAGGTGTGTGCAGGTTGCGTGAAGCACCTTCATGTGGGGTAGGCCGTACCAACCTCTGTCGGTGCCAATGATAGCACCACTTCCTGCGCCGGCACATCCTCCAAGGAAGAATCCACGGAGCTCAGTTTTCGCCGTGTCTCGGGCTGCGGCAGGGAAACCAGTCTTAGCCCAGTGAAGAAAACAAAAGCGCACAGAAGCTAGGGAGCACAGAAGTGGGTGCAACGGCTGCTGTGTATATACCTGAATTAACCTTAGCAAGTTAATGCATTAGAACGGACACCGTGCCCTTCATTCCCCGCTAAACAAGACCTTCACACGACGCATTCTAGTAATGGCGAGCACAACCACCCGCTGAATCCACCATCCTACTGAAACTCTCGAATCGTGCCGTACCACCCTTCGCGGCTTGTACCCACATCTTGCGGCGACGTCAGCTCTGGACCGGCTTTCCGGAGAAAGGCGTTAATGTTCGATGCAGACTTGACGGCCCTGGACAACGGGTGAAAAGCAACCAAGAGAGACAAACCCAACCATTATATTAAGGGGAACTTAAGCTGTGCTTATCCAACCATCTTCCTGATAACCTGAGATAGTCTCCTGCCCGGCTCGGTGCAAAACTCCTTAGGTATTCCGACTGCCTGCGGAACCCGTAGTCATTTCGTCTCCCTTCTCCCATCTATCCCCAACCTCCCATGGGCGGTATTTAGTATCGCCTGGGGGTTGTTCAAGCCCAAACACTACACCGCACACGGGAGCTGTGACGATCAATCCTCATTGCGCACACGAGCCATTCGCTTGAACCCTCCAACCCCTACCCGAACGTGTCCAGCGGGTCCATCACCTCCACTGTGCTGGAGGACGGCACGAAGGCCGCGTACCAGGCGTTAAAGTAGCGCGCGGGCACATCCTCACAGCTGGAGATGACCTGGGTAAAACCGGCAGCGAACATGCAGCCTCAAGGCAGTGAGCAGGAACCGAGAGACCTAATTTGTTTCCATCACGCCGGCCCTGCGCTACGTAGGCACCCCGAATGCCTGTACGATGGCGCTTCTGGCTCAGTAGGCTAGTAACTACGCACAGTCATTACGCCCATTACGCCCTTCGTGATTTGTATCCGAAACGAGCGCTCACCCTTGTTTCTGTCAATCGAAGCTCTGAACCATGTGTTAGAACCTCCCGAAGAACAGCCATTAGCTGTGGCGTTTTTCCCTACCATGGTGTGTGTTACCACAAAATGGTGGAAGGGCCAGGGATCATCCAGCGGAGTTAAAAAGGCTTCATTCAAAAATCTGTGCTCCCCGAATCCTATGTCAAAGTAATAATGAAAGCTCAATGGATCGTAGTAATTGCAGCTCACAGCAGCTGGCGGCTGGTTGCGCCATATTGTAAACCCCTCCCCGATTTCCCATGCCAGTCACCTCAATAATGTGTATGTAGCAAAGAGGATACACCAACAGAAACCCAGTGAGCTCTCCATCCTGACCGTGCTTGTCTATAACACGCGACAGTTGCACTGTACGGCAAGGGCCATAGGGTGAGGGGAGGTGTATTTAATTGGCCCAAGGGGGTCGCCTGACAAACCAGACTGCCGGCTGCCGCACCCTAGAACTCGAAGACTCACGTCGCACGCTTTCCATCGTGTTATGTCTTTGAACCATGCGCGCCACGTACACTATCCGCGTGATAAGGACATTCTGCACCGCGAAAGGCGGCAAGAAGGACCGTTAGCCTGGGCTGTGTTGGTGAATACCTGATAGTAGCTCACCTTTCCGGCTTTTGCAACTTTGTTCAATATGACATCAAGAAGAGAGTCGCGTGGCCCTGCCTCCAACTGACTGCGCAGCGTATCTGCCATGCTCACAACAAATGATGCCTATTCAGGTGATAAAATCTTACAACAGCTCAATTTTTCTATGACGTTTACTAATTCGTTTGCTGGAATGAAGCCCTTTTGGTCAAAGGGAACAGCTACGCAGGCATGCAAAATTTCTTATCTTAAATAATATCAGTAATCATAACAACAAGATAGATAACCGTCGCTGAAAGTAATTAACGTGCACCGCATGTCGACGTTTCTAAGGGGATGACATTGTTTACTGCGGATTATAATCGTATGGATGAATTATAATATAATGTATGAAAATCAAGCAGTAATAATTACTCTTGCATTCTTACGACCCTTTATCACAAGGCCTTGGCCTGCTGCACTGAGCAGCTGTGTTATATGGGTTGCCGCACAAGTAGAGGTTTTATATAAAGAGGTTCTTAAATATTAATATGCCAAAAATATTGATCTTCAACGAAATTGCAGGAATCGTCGCAGTTTTAGCCTGGCACAACCACCAACCTCCTGCATGCGTAAAGATCTCAAGAACTTGAGAAATAGCGGAACGGCAATGGGTGATCTCAGTATTTGTTAGCGGTGTTGATGCACAGAGGACTTAATTCGATCATCTCTTGTGCAAACCAACCTCTTGCGGAAGGACTCAGAACGTGTGCACGCTGCATCGGTGCCCTGCGGTGCCAGACAACATCAACGCAACACGTTAAATTCGCACATTATAGCCCTCTGCAAGTATCTCATTAACTAAGTGCAAACTCCCGGCACATTCCGGTCGTTAAACGCGCAAAGTAAAGGCCAGTGATCGTCGCCATGCAATGCCCGGGAACTAGCACATACAGATGCTGACTATATATGCTGACTATATTCGCGGTGTGGGGATCTTTTATTTAATTAGAATTCTTAATTGTCGAAGCTACTGCTGGCTATTAAAACCCCTACAGCCGCTGCACCGATAGTTGTATCAACGTCTGATAATCACAAGTTTTCGATGTCACTAGCCCGCGGAAACGACTGTTCCGTATGGTAGAGAAATTTAGCCAAAGATCGAGATAGGGCACTCAAAGCATAAGCTTGACCAGGCCTATTGATTACGACGCGACATTTCAACTCGTTGATTGATGGGAGCGCGCCCTGTAGACGGTCCGATCCTCATCCCTACTAGGGGGCATGACTTTGGTGCCAATAGCGTGCGGCGGCTTAACAGCATTCATTTGATGCCGCTCAAGCAATTGTTGCATGTATCTTTGCTGAGGCGACGTAGTTGTACCTCCCTCCAACCTCATAATATCCATGTCTAGGAATATGCGTTAAAAACACGAAGGTGACGCACAATCACACATCTGGCAATATCCGCTTTCATGGCCTTGACTTTCAAAGGGCCAGATGTATTCAATTCGTACAGTAATCAAGACAGCTTCTGTTACACGGATGACCTATCAGAAATTGCTTCCCAAGAAAATACAACGTAGAATCATGATTATATCTGTCTGCTGTATCCCGTAATTGGACCATCCATCGCTGCGAAGCCGACGACACTTTGGCGATGACGTCGTAATGTGTTCTCTGCGCTCCTATCTAGTGCTCCGTTGTTGAGCGCCTTCCCAAGGTTACCCGCGCCTTCCCAAGGTGAACGCCCTTAACTGCCACAACCTCCTGAAGCAATTTAAGCTGAAGTGGGGCTCTACTCCAGCCAGACCAGTTTCAAAGCGACTGCAGGAAAACAACTCTCAATTGGACGCCGCCTTCCACCAGGGAACCCCTGCCTTACATTGTGCACTTATGGAGCAGTAACGCCTTCACCGCACTCCTAACTTCATTGTACACAAGAGACAGGCTCGTGCGTCTAGTCCCGTACCCACGGATATGCAAGATTCCCTGGCGTTCCATGTGGACTCGCGTGTTCCACTGTCGTCGTGAGATGCCAGCCAGGCAACATCTCAGGTCAAGCCTCATGTCTCTCGCCACACCCATGCCAGCTCAGCACCATAATTGATGATGTTTGAGATGCCCTTGCAAGCCTCTCGGAGCGGTGGGAGCAGCAGCCATCCGCTGAGGGCTTGCTTCGTTGCAGTTATGTAGATGATGAGAGACACCAACAGCCAAACTGTCACCGTGAAACCCTCCACCGCCATTGCGTTGCGAAGCTGCTGTGGGATTGTTGACGTAAGTTTGCAACAATCACGGAGAGGACTTTCATGCATCTGGCGCCAAGGGATAGATGCCCGGAAGGTGCGCTATCGTCGGAAAGACTCGCTGGCGCAAGCATCGGAAAATATAAGTTCTTCGTACGTATGCAGGAGTCCCAGTGATATAATTTGGGAGGCGCAGCCACCTTTGTCACCGGACCGACGCGCTCGTAATTTAACAAGGGCACCTTGTGCCCACCTGTTTTCTGCGTTCTGGTTCCGTCTCGACAAGGGCAACCGGACGGCCGCGGACGGCGGGTGTTGTTACTAACGTTGCCTGCGCGGGCACAGACGCGTGAAGAAACTCTGCAATTATTAATAACGAAGAACTGAGCAACTAACTGAGACATCCGCCTGAGGTGGCATCACGACAACACGGGCTAGACATGCCCACCTAGCCCTGACAAACGAGTAAAATCCCTGTCGCGCTCTGTCCCTTACGGGGAGCTACCAGCAGGAAGCTGATATATGCTGATGTGTGCGTAACGTAACATGAGTCCCGTCCTCACCTGTTTGCTTGAATCTCGTTGCCCGGAAATGCTGGAGCTGAGGGAGCAGAATGCAACAACTGCTGCTGACTTCCTGGCCAGACATACTGGCACAGCTCCGGCGTGAAGGGCCATCGCGGTCATCATCACGTTACACGCGTTACGACAGCAGTGACAAGAGCATATGGATGTCCGGGTTGGCGCTGTCGGTGCGAGCTAGGGATGTATCCTTCCCCTGCATGCAAGAACCTCAAGAACAAACCTACGCCGAAGAGATGCTTGGTATAGCTTGAAAGTGTCTGTCGGTAAAAGTACCTACAATTGCAGGCAGTATTTTGCTTTGTAGCCTTCCCCGCAAGCTCGGAATCGGAATACATATCATGGGTAAATTTGTCGATCGTCCGAGGAGTTTAGGTTGCATCGGACGGTTCTGCCCCTTGGGCTGTTGAAAAGTGTCGGAATGGGCCGATGGCAAGAAATGTGCGAGAGAGCCCAGGATTGCAGTGGCTCATCCATGTTTAGAACCTGGTTGTACTACTGTTGTCGGGATCCGAAAACCTTGGCTAGGCAACCCGTCGATATTGTCGTAGGGGCTGTTTTGAGCTCTCGCCCAACGTGAGCCAACTTAGAAAGAGAAGGCTCGACTTTGCGTTAGAAACATAAGTGCTGGAGTAGATATCTATACACGGGTAACAATCAACACAGTTGTAAGGGGTGGGGTCCTCGGACTCAACCTTAGCAGAGGTGGATGAAAAATAACCATTAATTGCAGAGTGTTTGTGCTGTTGCTTGAGGGAAAGGGTTTGTACCGTCGTTGCAGTTGTCCTGTGAGGTCCAGTGCTGTGAGCGGAAGAAGAGTCCGATAGGGGATATACGTTCCGCGCAGTACGCAGATCCGAAAAGCAAATAATGTCACGTTAAGAGAAAACTAATTATAACATGATTATGTAGGAATTTGTGCACGCTAGGGAATGCGCATAAGCCCACACCTGGCCTACCCGGGCCCTAGGTACACGAACATCGAGGCGAGTCGCATTGTGACAATCATGATGGGTGATGCTGTCAAGTGAGAGTGCCGTAGCGAGTGTCATGCAAAGGATGAAGTGAGCACATGTTGGTCATACACCGCTGAGGCTTACAGCGAGGCTCCGAGCATACCGCGACTCGCGACCCAGCCCCCATGCGGCAGAATTAATCTTTAATGGTTGAAATATCATACCAAACCCCTAATAGTTATATGTGTTTTAGGCGACGTGAGTGCGCGTCTCCCGACCCGACGTTGCGCCCGCGGCCCAAAGCAGGACAACAATCGTCGTACATCAAGGTAATGTACGATTACGTTTTGTTATCCCTTGCGGATCGTAGTGAATTCTGAACGCGCCTATAACGACAGGGAGTGACGGTGATTACCAGTTTCTGTGTTCCATCAATACTTAGGTTCGGGGTTTCAGGATCATATAATTATAGAAAGTGTTTTTCATAACTTTGTAAAAATGGCAAACAATATGGCGCAACAAATGATTGAGCAAACAGTTGTATCTTTAGCGCGCCAAATGGAGCAACAAGTCGACCGCGAGATACAAAAACTTGATAACCTGGGCGAGGACGATATCGAGTCAATTCGACAAAAACGAATGCTGGAGATGAAACAGCGTCAAGAAAAAATGAAGGAATGGGCTGCGCGTGGGCACGGCGAATACAGAGAAATATATACAGAGCAGGATTTCTTCAAGGAGATGAAGGGAGAGGATCGCATGGTGTGCCATTTCTTTCGGGATAATTGGCCGTGCAAGGTGGGAGGCGGTTGGAGGCGGTGGGACCGGGTAACGGGCTTGGTTATAATTAAGGCTATTAACTAACTCGTAACCCGATTTGCAGGTCATGGACAAGCACTTGGGAATTCTTGCCAAGAAGCATATGGAAACGAAGTTCGTCAAGGTAGGGGTTGCTAACACGCATAAGCCAGGTTGGGTTGGTAAGGGGGTTTGCCAGCGTCAATTGCTTCTCTTGCAGGGTTTGGATCTTTACAGCATTGATGCAGCTTAGTCACGTCACCCTGCAAAATTTGGCAGGGAAGGGGCTTCTTGTCTTTGCTGTGCTATTAAGCAAACGAGTGCGATTTTCCTGTCCTCGGTACGTTACACATGTAAGTACACTACGAGCCATGGCAGCGATGCTCCACTTCTGGCTCTTGAACCTATCCCTATGCCGCCCCGGTATCCAGCTTGGGAATATATCCTAAAATCCGGATCCAGCAGTTCCAGCCTGCGACAACCAGACAGTGGGCACGTCATTAATTGCTGAGGTTGTTAAGTTGGACCAGTGGCCGGTTATGACACATTGCACTCAAAGCCACCAACTAAGAGCTACTGACTCTTGACCGTGGTGAAGACTAGCAACTGGGAGGGCGGGTGGGCTCACAAAGGAGTGAAGGCAGATTATGTGTCACAACCGCGGCGAATAGCCGTGGAGTGATAACGGATTCCTTAAATAAACATAAAGTACGAGTTACCGTACTATCGTCCAATAACCTGTCTTCGCATTCTGAGAAACCTACGCATATTGCTGTTGGCTCTAATCTTGGCCACCGTGTTTTCCCAGCACGTTAAATTGCCCGCGCCCCTCGCACCCATATCGCTGCCCATCGTTGAAGATCAACGCGGAGAAGAGCCCGTTCTTGACAGAGCGGCTTAAGATCTGGATGCTGCCCACGCTGGCGCTCATCCAGAACGAGAAGACGGTGGACTACGTGGTGGGCTTCGACCAGGTACGAGTGAATCCATAGATCGAATATCGTGCATGCCTTGGCGCCCCGGGACACTATCCTGATTCCTAGCATGTGGACGAGCGTACTTGCTCATTGGTGGTAAATAGCTAACAGTCTTGCTTTGATACTGTGGCGACGAGTTTTCATTCCCCCCGTTCAACGCCCGGTTGAAGCTGAATCCCTGTCCTATCCTCGTGATGTGTGTCAGGTTGGTGGCAAGGATGACTTCGAGACGTCCGTGCTTGAGGAGCGATTGGCCAAGTCGGAGATGCTGGATTATGATTGGAGCGCGGGTGGAAAGGCGGCTGCGGCTGCACCGAAGGGCATCCGAAAGGGCGGGGGCGCGTCGTACAAAAAGACGGAGTCTGATGAGGATTCAGACTTTGATTGAGGGTCGTATCAGGGCCACCTTGGTTCATAACACATGACTACTGGGCGGTCGGAGTATTGACTGTGTGGTGTTGGGCTTGATTGGTCTGAGAACGGCAGAGTTGTGATGACACTCATTGACATAAACCTGTTAACTGTTATGCGGGAGAGCTACTGTGAGCTAGAGGGGGGTTGCTGCGAATGGGATGCATATGAGCTTAATACATGCATGGCAGGGCGCACGAGGCTGATGCACCCAACAAAGTGCCTTCAAGCCAGCCGTTCTACGGCATGCGTACAGAACGAGTGCAGACTGCAGTAAAGAACCCACGATAGCTGTGTTATAACCGTAAGAGTTATTATCCTGAAGTTTTACTGCGTGACATGAGTGTTACGGTGACGAGCTGTACGGTTTGCCGTCAGGGATTCTCAGTGTATTGTCCCTTGCATTATAAAAGCAGCATTGACGTGGCTTTATGGTTTTTTTCGGGCATTGTCTTTGCGTTCTGGGTGGCAGGGTTGGCAGTTTCGCTGGCACCGCAAGGTCACCTGCTGTCTACTAATAAACATATACCTCGAACTTGAAGCTCAGTTGTGGTTGACCTTAAGCGCCATAATTAGGTGCCCAGTTGCGATAATGATTTTCTGCTCGGACCTTAAGACAAATTTCCGCATGTCCGCACGCATACCGACGGTCGCCTAAAGCCCCACATGACCTCCGCCCCCTAGTAGAGACGTTGCCTCCCAACAACATGAGCACCATAAAGAACCACCTAAACCTCAAAATACATATTTCTGGCCCGGAAACTGAAGGCAACCGAAACTTATCTCTTTACAACGCCGAAACCCTTATTAATTTTGGCCGGTGGCAAGCGCGTAATCTTTGCCCCCGGATGCGCGGCCAAGTAATCCTCCTCCATTGCTGCAAGCGCAGGCCGCACGGACTCCAACACTGATGGTTTCATTCGGTCATGAAAGAGTACGCCCTGCGAGGGCAGGCAGTTAGGGGGCAGCAGCCGTTTCGGGCTAATATCTCGGACGGTAGGCAGGGGGGTGGCGGTGCTTAGACGACGAAATCGTCTCATGCGGATCGGCAACGCATGTAGAAACCATCACAGCAAACATGTAGAGTGCGCCTTTGCACATGGTAAGGGGACGTACCTGTAGATGGTCGTACTCGTGTTGGAAGATCCGAGCGACCCATGGGTCCGTTAGCTGCAGCTTTATGGGCTGCCCATTCGCATCCTGTGCTTTGATTGTAATTTGTCGCGAGCGCTGCGGCAGGTGGCAATACAGAGGGGACGGTACCTTGAATAGCTCGACAGCTGATTCCCGGGAACGGGCAGGGGCAAAAGAAGGTCGGGAACCAGGCACGCGCTGCGACCAAAATACGGCAGCCATTGTGTGGCGCCGGTAGGTGCTAACAGAAACCTTGCCAGATAGCTTCTGGCCCGATGCTGTGGTCGTGCCGACACATAGAACAGCCTTGTTGTTAGCTTCAGGTTTACGAAAACGACTACATGCGATATTACCAGCAACACGTGATCCTCTGCCGTGAGCGTATACCGTTGAATCCTTTGGTGATGTTCGGCTCGGCTATGGCCCGAAAAGAAGTTGGTCCCAGGCCCATAACTGTCCACAGACGATTTGCATTTTCCAATGAGTTAATTGCGCTGCTATATTGCACCGTCTCGCTAATCGGTGTAAACCCAGGCGCTCGTGTAAACCCTAAAACCCTGTGTTCAGACGTTCGCTCCGCCACCAACCTCAATATCGCCGAGAATTCTGGGGAAGGATAGGCAGCCCTCCTCTCCTAGTTCTTTACCGCCCAACTGCTCCACGATTTCCGGGTTGACCAGAATGGACTCGTTGCCAGGCCGGACGCGACCTTCAGGGTTAAACACCATGAGCCGCACGTTGACCCCCACCTGAGGTGCCGCGAGCCCCACTCCATCATCCCTGCCGCAGTAAAGGTAGGTCAGATGGAGAACGAGGTTACAGCGCAGAATGAGCGAATCTCCGGATCTGAGGCAGGTGGGGCTCAAGGCGTGCACGGAGTGGCAATATTTATACATGGGTAGGATGCCGGGTTGATATTGTGATGCACAGACCAAGCGCGTAGGACGGAGACGGCAGGGAAAGGGAGAGGGAAGGGACAGCGCAAGGCCAATCGCAGTTGCCAATACATGGTAAACGCAAGGGTGATCTCCGGCAGTGTGGCTGTGTGGGGATTCTGGACACCGGAATAGCTTTTCCAACACCTGAAATATGAAGCGCTGCTGGGAAGCATTATTATTCGTCTCGGACTATTGGCCTGGATGCCCAGCGGTGGTCACCTTCCCGTTATCTGCTCAGCCTAAGGCGTTACGAAAGCGGGTGTGTGGCGGGGGGATGCTGCCGGCATGCAGAAGCAGCTCACACTCTTCAAGACTCGTCCTCCTCGTTGCCAGTTTCTATATTGAACTTACCAAGCACGTTGCAATGACCCCATGCGACTCACTGGTACATGACCTCAATCATCTCCTTGGCTAACCGCAGCAGCGAGTCGTCAAATACGCCGATGCGTGCATTGACAGCCCGCAAGCGTGGGTCGGGGTACTTGACAATATGGAGCGGGCTGTTCCACTCAAGCTTTGTAACTGCGCGAAGGAAAGGGGCCATTCCTTACGTAGAGTTCCTACAGCCGTCGTACTCCTGAAACCGGAAATGTGCCGTTGAAATACTGTAAAGTCAAGTTGTAATGTAGCAAGAGGACCTGAGCATTTTTCGGCCATGCATTCCGTCTGGGGAGGGTAGCGCCCTTAAGCTGCTCAGCAGCCCGGACAGTTAGGACACGGGTGCTAGGTGAACCCGCCGCAGGAGTTGCAGCGCTCCCCGAAGCGCCTCCCTGACAGATCTTACCTATAGGTACCTCTTGCATCAACTTCGTACCCGTTCCAAAGCCTTTTCCGCCTTTTGCAGCCTGCGCATTCACCGTTAATGCGCGCCTACGCCCAAACACAACCATCTGAGCAGCTGTCCGTAATTGTGAAGCCTTCAAGTTACAGAGCATTGATGTTTGGGATGTGTGCCCTACAGCAGGGCAGTGAATTTCTCCCATCCGCCAACTATGCGGTTGAACTTTATGGCGACATAGATTATTCCACATAATTGCTTCTTGTTAAAAGAAAGGCAGGTGCAGCCTTCTGTCTTGAGTTCTATCTGGGGTGTGCTTCGTCCGTACAAAAGGTCGGAGCTAATTGTCCACCCGGTAACTTTTAGCTACGTAAACTTATGCTACTTTGTATTATTCTATCTGATTTGTAAGCATTAAGACGGATGCGACTTAACCATTCCATTTTGGGCGAGCCCTGCAGGCCCTGGAGAGGAAGTCCTAGTTATTGCGCTTAGCGCAATACATGGCTTCCTTGCATGCTTCATCAATTGGTGGCGAAGAATGTAAGGAGCTGAACATCATTTTTCTTTTTTTACCGCATGTCTGCAGCGCGTGACATCTTCCAGCTCCTCGCAGACGACTATCCCGACGATTTTACAGACATATCTGAAGACCACGACCTTCCCTTACCGGTGAGCAGGTTTTTGACGGAGGCAGCTACTCCAACGGTTTCGGCTTTAGCTAAGGAACACCCATTTTCGGGCGCGATGATTCCACAGGGTCTTCACACAGCCCCCTCTGCGCTTCCTTGGCCTGGAGGGGATGACTGGCGCCTGCCGGGCCGTGTGCAGCAGGTATGTGCGCTGTATTCTTGGCAGCGGCGCGTGAGTAACGCGTTGCTTGGGTTAGACACCCGTCCCCCTGTGTGTGAATTAGCTCAGCATTACGGACGTTCATGGATTGGTTAACTCCTCGGTGTAGCAGCGGCTGACACACGGTTACGATAAGTGAGCTATGCTGGTCATTTAATCGTGGCTTTTGCTGGCAAAACCCTTCCGGTGCTCCATGTAAACAGTTGGAGACGTCGAGTAATAGCGGCAGCTGTAGTGACAACGAGAACGGCGGTGGCGAGTCCCCGGTCAGGCTAGCTCCACAAGGGACACGCTCGCCCGCCGCGGCCACAGCTGCTACGGAGCTATATCAACGCGATCCGTGGATGATGCAGCTTGACGCCGGCGCCGCAAGTCCCAGCCCATCGGGCTCGTCCGGGCTAATGCAGGCGCGCTTCGTCGGCAGTGCTGCCATCGGATGTGGGATGCTGCCCGTCCGGAATGTCTCCATCACGTCTGGCAGGTCGCTGTTTGGGCCCTTTGGCAGTAGCAGCCTGCAGCATCGCGACGCGTTACAGGCAGTCCAGCCTCACCCACTGGCGCTAACAGTGCAGCACCATCAGCAGGTCCTGCCAACCCTGCCGCAGCGGCCGCCACCAGCACCGGTCCAGCCGCTGCCGCAGCCGCCGGTGCGGGATCAGGACCGAGTTCGGGAACAGGAGCGAGTTGACGCTGTCGGGTCTGGGTTTGAGGACGGAGAGGACGAAGATGGGCAGGTGGATCGGTCCCACGCCAACGGTGATCCATGGTCGTACCTCGACGCGGATCCGTTTCTGCTCGCTGCCTCGTCAACCTGCTCCTCGTCCTTTTCTGAAAGCAGAGATCCCAGCCCCCAGCCGCAACCCGCTGCCGCTGCCACTCAGTCGTTCTCTGTGCCAACCTCAGGTCGCAATAACGGCCCGCAGCTGTGGTACGGTAATCCGTATGCCGACTCACAAATAGAGCACGACTTTGCGCTCGCGCTGGGGCCGCGGCTGAGGCGGCAAAGTAACAGCGTCGGTAGGACAGGCGGGCTGAACAGTCAAGAAAGGGACGATCAGCCGTTTGGCTTGGCTCGCGGCCTTGGCTCCTTCGTGCTTGGACCAGCGCAAGGGCCAGCTGCAGATAACACGCACGGTAGCGGCGGCAGTAGCGATAGCAGCCACAGCAGCTGGGCAGGGCGTCAAGGCCTGGATGACCGGTATGAAGGAGCAGGCCCCAGCACCAGCCAACCTACCGCAGCCGCTATAGTATTGTGGCCCATGGGTCCCCCTAGAGAGTTATTGCGTTCCGGCGACCGCTCTCTGGCGGCAGGGATGGCGGCAATGGGGGAGGTCGACTGGCCACTGGACTCCAGTGACCCTCGGCACCGTAATGCTGTACGGACACGCGCCAGTGAACTGAGCGCCACCTGGCGACCGTCGCAGGAAGATGAAGGAATGGACGAGCTGGGGGCGTCCATGGCAGGTAAGGAGCGCCAGGGGCTGGGAAGGGGCAACTCTGGGGGTTGTTTTGACCACGCCAGGTCTAGGCTGAGACGGGTTCTTTTGACGACGGCCGTTCTCCTCAGCGCTTTTTTATTTTGGCGCGCCTACAGCGCCTCAATCAGGAAGCCATCCTTTACGCTGTCAAGGCTTGAGGGTTGGGGTGTGCGGGCTCTCTACAGCATCGCCCACATTAGCATCGCGCGCTGCCAGGTGCTTTCCTTGCGGACTTCCAATCGAGGTATGTGTCCCCTTATCCTTGCCTGTCTCCTTCATTTCCTTACTTGCGTTTATTGCGATGTCCTGCTTTGTTAAAGGGGTCTCACTTCGGGTTCCGCAGGCACCGGCAGCTCGGCGTTGCGGAGCATGGGAGAGCCCTCCTGGGGGCTCCAATATGGGGTACCTCTGGGGGATAGGAGCAGCCCAGGGCTCAGCTTTGGCGACAGCAGCGGTCCCACCCACCGATACAGCCCACGTAGTACACTGGGGGACAGTGACCTCAGCGGCATAGGACCCAGCCCACCTGGGCTCACGTCTGCCGGCCCCAGGGGCACGACACCTGGCAGCAATGGAGGATACCGTTCCAGTGGTTTCGGCGGCGGCGGCAGCGGCGGTCTTAATGGTGGCGGCGGCGGTGCAACCCTATGTTTTACGTCGTTGGACTCGCCATCGGGACCATACGACCGTAGGCGTGTCGTGTTGACATCTGCCCACAGACGAAATACAGAGGCATCGACCCCGAGTGTACGGCAGTACAGTGACGGGCTCGCGGGCATGTTGACCAACGCGCAGATCCAGGAGTGGATGAGTCAGCATGCGTCGCGGCTTCTGCTGCCCCGTCACATGCAGGAAATCGCGGATATTGTTTTCCGGCCGCCCAGCGCTGTGCCAGAAAAGAAGTGGGTGCGATGCGCACAGCGTGTTGGAAGTGGGAATTATACGGGAAATGGATTCCGCTGCATGTGCTTGTAGGGGCTGTACCCGCGGCATCGCTAAACAGCTACGCGCGTGGGCCAAGCCATGCTCAATTGTGTGAAAGACGCTGCGGCCGATGTTATCCTGCGAACCAACAAGCCAAGTTGCTTTCACCTGCCAAGACCCTTACCTCGGTACCCGTCCTTTGCCTTCAAATTGTACCCAAAATTTGGGTCCGGCACGGCCAAATATCCATGCGCTTCCTTTTTTCTTGCTTTCCTTCTCACGCTGTTTTTCACGCTGCGCGCCGGCCACCATGATCTTGGCTGTGCGCATGCAAGCATCTTGGCTTCTGATGTTGCTTGCGCCGTGTCTGCATTGTTGGGGATTGCTCGCCTTCTCCTGGGCTATGGCTGATTGCCCTAACCTTGCACTGATTCAACCAACTTTCCATATTGGCGAATCGACAAACTGTATGCCATTTTCAGGGTTTTAGGCCGACCCAGTCACCTACGACTACTCTGATTGCAGTAATGTCATGCAGCGAAAGCATAATTGACACCCGTTTGATTCTGTGACGTCCGGACGCGTGCAGGCCGCTCAAGTGCCCGTCCAGCGGGGTGACCACGCTTCCACCGCCCGTGGTGCTGGGTGGCCGCTATCCCCCGCTGCATGTTTCCCGTTTGGCCAGCGACACCGCCTTCATGGCTGACCTTCTGGCTGGACTCAGCGGCGTGAATCTCGCCAACAGCCGCGTGCAGGCGGTCCTAACGGCATTGCAAGGCAAGGATGTGGTAGTGGCGGAGGAGGGCGAGGAGGGTGGTGCTGAGCTAGCGGGGCGGACCGTTCTGACGAAGAGCCTCCAACCGCCGTCAAGGATTCAGCCCAAGTAAGCGGCGCCTACAAAGTCGGTTGTAACGCGATGCGCTTTGGCACGGTGCACGGCGGCTGGTATAATGGTTGTGCATTCATGCCACAGCAATCTTGGCTGTTACGGCTTGGATTGCATGTTTGCACGCTGTTTGTAGGGGTTTGTTTCTTTGGGTGAGGGTTTAGGTATTCATTATGTGAGCTTACACGTGCTGCACTTACAGGTCAGGTTAGCTCGGGGTCCGTTGCGTGTGCTGTGTGTACCTCAAGTTGCCTGCACATTGTGCTGGAAGGGTACTGTAGGCGCCTGCACGGCGCTTCGATAGTGTGAGCTGTTGCATTACTTGCATGATGAACGCATGGATCGCGGGAAGTCAAAACCACAAGTAACCGTGCGTTCGATGCTGGCGTAACGCCCGCTGGCGCATTGAATTACATGCTCCTCTGGCTGATTCAAATGAAAATATTAGGATGGCATGAGAATTGGGAGGTTGTCCCTGCCGGATGGACGGCCATGCACGTGTGACTTCGTGCTGGACGTGACGGCCGGAAGCATAATGAAGCCGGCGGCCTTCCGATCTGGACCTGGGGAAATTGCGGAGGCTGGTATGGGTGCCAATCACCCGCGGTTGGTGAAGAACGCAGGCTAGCGAAACCGTGAAACATCGTGGGAAATCCTTAACCAGTTATATGCATGGATACCCAGGTCGACCAGGCCTGTGGTATGGCGGCTGTGCAAACTGCACGCATGGGTGGCAGTGCAGGACCGCGCTCTCGCTGGGGCTGGCCGCATGCTGTACTTCATTGGATGATGGGAAGCCTTGTGCCGGGTTTTCCTATAGTCGTTGCGCGGTGATTGCAGCGCCGTGAGTTGGCAGTGGATGGGTAAACTTTGCACAATGTAGCTGCCTGCGCAACTTGGGTACGCGTAGTGTGTCGATTTCGTTAAAGGGCGTCATTTACGATTCCTCCGTAAGTTTCTTTTTGCAATTCGGAAAGTCGCTGCATGCGACTCGCTGTAGAAAAATTGTGCACGGACCAAGAAGATGTTCATAGATTCGACCTTGAACTCCCTATGCCCGACCATATAACATGTACTATGTCGAAGCTACCAATAAGGGCAGCGTGGACCTGTTGCAGCGTCATTTGTTTCCGCGAGCGGCCACTGATGCCTCACGGTGCCAGAAGGGCGTGTCATTGGCAGGGAGCAAGTGTGGGGTGAATAGCATGTGCGGCCACCACATATCGCGACTCCGTAATCTCGCTGCGGCGGTTTTCCTGTTTCGCTTGGGGACGCAGTATGTAAGGGTACAAAGCGTAATTGGTACCAAATTGCATTACATTATGTTATTGCCTTATTCCGTCGCACAAAGTTTTATCACGAGCAGTTGGCGTTAAGCAAACCGTTGGATAAGCCCAGCCTCACCAAATGGCCATTTACCCATGACCCATTTATCCCTGCTGCCACGTGTATATTCCTGTGTGATTTGCATCTCCAGATTGTTCAGGGTAGAGATGAAATGACCTGAAACACAATTATGCACAAGGCCTGCATCCAGCAAGATACATTCCCGTATGGGAATCCGTCGGCGTTGTCCAAGCACCTAGATAGCAGGCTGGTGGTCATTTGCAAAAAACCTCTACTTGTGCACATATGCAAGCGCTTGGCCCATGCAGTCAAGCTGTGGCCCGGTCCTTGACATGCCATAAGGATCACGGTACCAATGTAGCGGGCGGTCATGGCTTCAACTTAAGCCATAATCTCTCAGTCCATAAGTACGCTCCGAGCATCAGTGTTCAGCATCCCCCAGGGGGTGCGGTGTTTAACAGGCTAAGTACGATGGACCTCATTGCCGAACGTGAAGCTCCTACTCGACGGGACTCTTAATTGCCCATGCACGAATGCCTGAACATGGGCATCCGGGCGCGTCCTATAAGATGATACTGACAACAATCTTCCGCAGCTGTGTCATCATCGCTTTTCCCTGCCTTGATTGCGCGCCTCCTTGTGGTGACTGTTATGATTTTGGTAATGGTGGTGGTGATGGTTTTGCTGCTGCTGCAAGGTTTTTTGGCCGCGGGCAGCGATAGCAGCCTTTGATGGCCGCCTGCCTTTGCGGGGTGTTGACTTGCTGCGGAACATGAACGCCAGCCCCGCAGCCAGGGCGCCCAGGATGGGGGCGCTCCAAAATACCAGGTAGTGTTCCAGATCGTTTTGTCGCTTGTAATGGAGATGCCAGGAGAAGCTCTAAGTAAGGGTGAAGCGCAATGAGGTTCCGGGTAAGTTCTCTGCGTGCTAAGAACATTGCAATAGGCCAAATGTGGCCTCGAATGTGCCAGGGCGTAAGGTCCTGTACGACGTGATTGTGCAATGTGGGCTGTCCTGTGAGTGCGACAACAGAGATGGCCAAGGAACCCTCCGGCTGCACTCTACTGGCGAAATGTGAGAAGCAGGACTACGGCAACAAGCCTACAAGTCGCGGAAAGAATATGTACTTACCACAAAAGGGTTCAAAGACGGCCCAGTAAAGTAATAACCAACCCAGCTCTGTGCGATGGGCAAACGGGTGGGGACCATGCGCACACTCATTCAAATGGCCGGCAGCCTACCGTTAACAGAAAGACGTTTTACACATCGCCAGATATTTCAGTCTGACAATCTCAGCTTAAGCAACGGGAAGGACGAGGAAGCCAAACTTTTCAATTCAATTCCTGCATAACTGCAGTTGATTAGATCCATGCATGGACGCCTATCTTTTCTCACCAGGACTACAGTAGATAGCATGGGAGTCCACAACGTCAGCAGGCGACTGTCGGCTTCTGCATTTGACACAAAACGGAGCAGCTATTTAGCATAGTGCGCTGGTAAAGACAGGCCATAACCGGAGGACGCAGGGTTCATAAAGATAGGGCCGCACGCCTAAACAGTATTTGCCGGATTTGCAATAAGTTTTCCGCACCCGCATACTGCACACAAAATGGCGGCCGACAGGTGCATCCCTTCATACTGTAACAGCATTATTCCTGCCGTGCTTCGAAATCGTCACCCCACCAACGTACATCATGCAAGTTGGCAGAATGCCGACCCATAGCACCATGTGCGTATCCAAACCCCAACCCGTCCCATGCAGCTGCACCTACCGAGCGATATCAAGAAGACGTAGTTGAGCACGAAGCTCATCGTGCCTTCGCATGCAAACCCGATCTCAAACGCCACACCGTCCTTTATGCCCCCCGACAGGCTGTGGAACTTGCTGCAGAGTGGCGAGCACCGAAGGGAACCAGAATCGTCACACCGGCGAAGTCCTGAAGCCTTCCCAGCAACAGCGAGCCCTCCCTCTACGGGGTTGAGGCCAAAGTTGTGGTTTTCCCCCACATGGAAGCATCAAAACAAATTGCAATACGCTCTTGATCCCCGAGTATGGGCGATAGCTGTGCCTTACAAACTACATACACCCGGTTTGCATATGAAAACGCTTTCTACAGCGCGTTGTGTTTGCACGAGTGCATCGTGTTTAAGAGCCCATGGATGTTCAGGAAAGCCCATTTGCCTGCTACCCGGGGCGTTCGCTCACCCCTGGAGCCATTCAGGCAGATACCATTTAGCTGCGACACTACCAGCAAGGGCACCAGCGAGTTGTCCACACTGCACGTTTCCGAGGAAAGGGAGAGCAGCTCAGGACGCCACAGGAGGACAACTTCACGAGCATGCACAATGACAGTATCCACGCGCACTGGCCTTCCATAGAAGACATCTTCGGCAAATGTATTCTTTATGGCGTAAACAGGGGTCTTACCATGCGGAGAAGGTGACTACTTATGGTGCCCTTCCCGCTGCTCATAAGGGCGATGCTGTTGACCGGGTTAAATAGCGCCCCACCAAAGAACTCGCAAAGGGGCCCGAATATGGTGAGTGTCGTTATTAGGACTCCGATACCCAGCACCATTTCATCCATACCAGTGTACTTCGCGAGGTATTCAGACGCCTGGGACAGGAAAGAGTGCAGGGAGGGAAAAGGTTATGGAACCTTGTACGAGGCAAGGGATGAGGCAGGGGTGCAAGTGTAGCCAATGATGATACGCGACCTGATGGAACACGAATGGCAGGGGAAAGCGTGTGTGCTGCATACCTCTGAAAAACAACTTGAAGCCATTACCCATAACGTCGTAACAATAAAGTCACCAAAAATGAGAATAGGCAGGCTCCATTTGCTAGGTTCATTCGCTTCCAGCAAAGCCGCGGCGGCCATGGTTCCAACCTCGCCACAGTTGCAAGGCCAGAATCGGAGCGCGCGACACTATGCGACAGGGTATTTCAAAGGCAGTACGTAAAAGAGCCTTGCATTGCTTCAGGACTTAGTCGCACTGAAGACCGTTGTGGAGTTAGTGCCCAGGCCCTCAGCCAGAAGCTCTTATGCTGTACACCCTGACCTCATGACTGAGGACTCCCTTCTGTCCATACCTAAGAGGCCTTGCTTTTTGCGACCAGTCTAGGTGGGTCTTCAGTCGTCGCCGTACTGCCAGTGTAATGGCTGCATTCCACGCGACTCCACCAGCATTTGTTGCAAAGTAACAATAGTCGCTTATTCTACTTCGAGGACTTCACTTCTTGCAACTGTTTATGTCAGTCAAAAACTTGTGTTAGTCCCCTTCCAAAGGCAAAGGTCCCTCAAGCATGGAGCCAGCGAAGCCTTTCGAAAAAATGACGGTAGTGGAACTCAAGGCAGAGCTGAAAGCACGTGGCATGAGCGAAAAGGTGTGTTCAGAACGTTTCTTGGGTTCAGTGAGTTCGACATCTTTTGACCAAGGCAGTCTGCCTCCCGGCTAGGGTGTCAAAGCGGAGCTTCTAGCTCGGCTGCAAGAAGCTGTGGCTGCGGCGGAGCAAGGACCAGCTGCGGTGGCGGCGGACACATCGACGGATGGTCAGCCAGATCCCGTTAGTAGCACGGGTCAGCCGGAACTGCACGACTCGCCAAAGGCTGCGCCAATGGATTCTGAAGCCGAAGGCAAAGATCAGCCAACAGCCGAAGCCGAAGCAAAGCAGGAGCAAGTAGAAACAGAGCAGGTGCGCAGAAAGATGTCATGTATTCACTAGGTCTCTCAATAGCACGGCTTAATATCAATGCGTTTGTTTGTTATTAGGACGCTGCTGCCGGACAGGCCGGAACGGAAAAGGTCGAAGATGATACGATTGATGCACCAACTGAAGCGGAGCAGGTTGCACCTGAGCCGGAGGCACCAGGTGAACAGACAATCGATAAAGAAGTGGAGGAAACACAGCTAGATCCTTCAGCTGCACCACAAGCGACGCCTGAGCCGGCAAAGGAGCCAGATTATGGGCCTGAGGAGTGGGAAATTATGGAAATTCCCGACGAATATCGCCCTCTGCCGGTTTTGCGGGTAAGTTTCACTGAAGAAGCCCACCTCCTTCGCGGTAGCCAGGAAAAAGTTTTTTTAAAGAAACTGCGGTTCGCACAGGTTCGTAACATCAAGCAGGAGGCGAAGCCTGAAGACGTAAAGAAGGTGTTCGAAGACGCTGGCATCCCGGTTCACAGCGTTGACTTCGACAATGTTGAACGCAATAAGAACGTCGCTCTTCTGAGGCTGCAGCCTCCGCCGCTTTCCTGGAAGCTCAGCAAGGAGCTGGGGCCGAACCCGCTTGACGAAACGCTCAAGAAGTACACAGAGCGCAAGGAGCAGGAGGTCAAGGCAGCTGCCATTGCGCAGAAAGCCGCTGAGGCGGCCGCGGCAGCCGAGGCGTTGGTGGCGACGACAGATTCAGCTGAGCCCAAAGGGGAGGTGACTGCGGTGGAGGCCGGCAGTGCCGCTGGGGGCGAGAACACAGAGGATGTCCCAAATGCAGCAACAGAGGATGCAGCTGCAGCTCCAGGGGTGGCTGAGCCCGCCCCCGCGACAGAGGCAGCTGTTGAGCACGATGCCTTTATGGTGGAAGCCGGTGGTGAAGACGCAGGCAAGCCCCAACTTGCCGCCGCAGAAGCAGATATTGTTGCCGTGGCAGGCGACGAGAGTCAGGTTGCAGGTCCGCCAGCCGAAGCGGACGGGAAGCCTGCGGCTACCGGTGGTGGTAATCAGCCAGCAGCATCGACGCCATCACGCCATCTGACATCATCGCATGCACCTGTGACACTTCATGTTGAAGACGGGCGTTTAGATGGTGACGTCCTGAAGGTGGCTCGTTACACCGCGATGCGCCTGAATGCGCTGCAGTACCCGCTGACGCTCCTTGGCGACCGCCTCATGATTGATGCACCATCGCTTCAGTGCACTTTGTACCTGGGAAACGTTACCCAGGACAGTGATGAGCAACTTAAGATGGACATGGCGGCGCTGGGCCGTGTCATTCGCTGCTTCACCATGCGTGGTGCTACAGGGTCTTCAAAGGTGAGATTGGCGCGGGCTAAGCGGAGTAAAAACCCCGTATCCAACCTGGTTCGAATACCTTAAGGACTTCTTGCGGATTAGGCTCTTGCCTCTAGTAGGCGCGTGATGATGGGAACGCCGGTAATGTTACTTAGTTACGAACGGAAACGTCGAAAGGAACGCACGAATTTGCCTGCTGATTTTGCTCCTTGCCTGCTGCCAAAGCAGATGGCACACTTGTTTAGCCTCCTGTTCTTTGTATGACACACTGCCCGCGTTTGTGATCCTCATCAATTCTTTGGCCACCACCAGTTTCTGCTGCTGTATAAATCAGACCTATATCCTTGGGCATGGCTCTGGAATTACGGCTAGAATATTTCACTTGGTTTGATTGTACTGCTGTTACTACACCCATTCCTATCTCGCTGGTGTAGGGCTATGCATTCGTTGAGTACGCCACACCTGCTGAGGCGCTTAAGGCCAAGGAGTCGCTGGAAGCGCAGAGCCGTAGGGCCTTTCAAGACATGATGGCTACCAAGAATGATCTTCAGCGCCAGCGTGGGCGCCCAGTGACCAGCGCGCTGAAACCTGCAACTCCTGTCAAGGAGGGTACAGAGCCTCAAGGCGGCCAGGAGGAGACTGCGATTTTAAGCAGTGAGAAGCCGGAGGGTGAGAAGGTTGCAGATTTGGAGGACGTTAAGGCTGAGCCGGACACGCAAATGAAGGACCAGGACGTGGCACCGGCTGTGGAGGGAGCCGAGGCTGGGTCCAAGGAGAGTGCGCCGGAGGAAGAGGCAGCCGGGACAATCAAGCTGAATGTGGAGTCTGATCCCTCAGCCGAGCATCAGGAACAACCGAAGGTTGCTGATGGGAGTGAGGAAGATGCAAAGGATACCAAGGACTTGCAATCAAAGCAGCTGTCGCACACGAGCAAAATAATGCGAGCAGAGCTGACCCACATCAGGCGTGTCCAGGACCTTTTCTCACGGAATCTCTACCTTGCTAGTTTACCCATGGTGAGTGGGGTTTTATTTGCTCTCATAAACGCCACGCTTCGGATGCTCTTTCACGTCAAGGAC
Source organism: Volvox reticuliferus (assembly GCA_019650235.1). NCBI lineage: Eukaryota > Viridiplantae > Chlorophyta > Chlorophyceae > Chlamydomonadales > Volvocaceae > Volvox > Volvox reticuliferus. The sequence continues at coordinate 415,149 of BNCP01000062.1, read as the reverse complement.
GGTCCGATGTGCAAATATCTGCCTTGTATCTAGTGTATGTTGTTTGGCGTCGTGCCCTGGTTGCCGCGGCGTAGGCAACCGTATATTTCACTTAACGGCTTCGACGCCTAGCTACAAGTTGGACGGATCATATCTGCTACCTTCTACTTGTCCCTTTGACGCAGTCGTTGAGCGACGAGAGTGTCCTCCACAAGGTGTTTGGCGAGTTTGGCCCGGTGATAGCCGCGTCAATTACCCGGGGCCCACAAGGTTATTCCAAGGGCTTCGGCTTTATCGAGTTCCTTCGCTCAGACCACGCCGCTGCGTAAGTTGCAACCATTTATCTTGGAATTGTCCTTGTTATCATCTAGGGTTTAAGGGTTTGCTGTGTTACCGGTTATTGGTTTCCAAAAATAACTCACATCTTCATTGCCGCTCCCTGCAGCGCACAGGCGGCTCTAGATGGCAAAGATGTGCAGACGCTTGGCAAACTGGCTATTTCGTTCGTCAACCCATCAAAAAGTACGGATCGGAGGGTCGGTCCCCAGGGCCCTGGGGGCCGCAGTGGTCCGCAAGGCTTGGGTGGCCGTTACGGCTCTTCCGGCGGTCCAGGGCGTGGTGGGATGATGACGCCTGGCTTTCGCGGCGGTCCGCACAGCGCGCGTAATGCACCCTACTTTGCAGGGCCGGGGCGCGGTGGTTACATGCAGCCGCCTCCACCTCCACCTTACGGCATAAGCCCCATGATGCGGAATGGTCCAGGGCCATTCGGCGGCCATGGGCGAGGTGGCATGCTTGGTCCTGGGCGCGGCTACGGGGCCGGCTATGGCATGGGGGTTATGGGTATGGGGGGCGGTTATGGTGGTTACGGCGGTGGGATGATGGGTCGGAACGAGTCGGGTGGTGGTGGTTACGGTGGAGGCTATGGAGGTGGTTACGGCGGTTATGGGGGTTCTCGCGGGGGTCAGCAGCAGCAATCCTCTTCACAAGGTCCCCGTTCTGGGATGGGTTACGGTGCTGGTGGAGGGGCGGGAGGTAATGCCGCTACTGCCGGCGCTGCATCGCCAGGTTATGGAAGTTCTAGTTACAGCGCTGGCAGCACAGCGCAGCAGCAACAGCAGGCAATAGCTTCGCCGACTGCATCGGCGAGCAGTTATCAAGGGGCTGCATACGGTCAGGGAACGGGAGCGTATGGAGGCCAAGCTTCCCAGTCGCAGTACGCTAGCCAAAGCACAGGGTATGGCAGCCAGGTGACCGGATATGGTAGCCAAACAGGGTATGGCAGCCAAGCCTCGGTGTACAGTAGCCAGGGTACTGCGTATGGCGGTCAGCAACAGCACGCGCAGGCTGCAGCATCGGGCTACAGTAGCCAACAGCAGCAGCAGTCAACATATGGGAACCAGCAAGCGGCTGCGGGTACTTACCCAACTTCTTACTCAGCACCTGCACAGGTAAATTGGGTTTGCGGCCAAAAGAGTTAGTCGATGATTGAATAACATAAATTTATCTACAATGATTTCTGTCATTGTGCCGTACACTTGCTGTTTTCTAAACCTTTGCTATTTTCCATGCGGTCACATAGACATACGGCACCAACGGCTACAGTGGAATTGCGGCACAGGCGCCGTCGTCTACGTACACCGCACCTTCAACTACTGCTGGCTATGGGGCACAGCAGTCCACAACTGGTTATGGGACCCAGCAGCAACAGGCGGCAACCAGCGTGTATCCTGGCTACTCGTCTGCCGCGCAGGTACGCGCGTTTGGTGGCGTGGTTTGGTTTTTTTGCAGGGCTAGGGTTGTTAGGTTCAGTACGGATGCAAACACCACAACTTGCGGCGTCGGCGTCATGCCGTCATATAATACATGGTGCTTTACGATGACATTGTACCACTTCGTTTATAGGCATACGGCGCCACGGGTGCAGCCGCTCAACAACAGACGGGCTATGGCGCAACCACGCAGACAAGTTCGGGGTATAGTCAGCAAGCGCAACAGCAGGGTGGTTATGGTGCTGGCGCAAGTTACGGTGCTTCAGCAGGTGCCGCCTATGCTGGCTATGGCCAAGCCACGGTAGGTGGGCAGATGATGCCTGGTCGCAACTTTGACAGAAGCAACATGTGCTCCATTGGGGGGGTTCGATTGCGGTGACATATTGGTTTCGTTCGCTAACCAACGCACAACTCGTGGTCGCAGGGTTACGGTGCTTCCAGTCAGCAAGCTAGTGGGGCGTATGGGGGAACTGGGGTTGGCTATGGCCAACAGGCTCAGCAAGCTTACGGAACGTATGGACAGCAGGCGGGCGCCTATTCAGCTCAGGCATACGGACAGCAGCAGGTCGGCCAGAAGCGTGATGGCGACACCTACGCTTCTTACGGCGCAGGTTATGGTGCGGACTACAAGCGGCCGCGCTACTAAATGAAAAGAAGTATTACCTCCACCACCAACTACCCTTGCATGCGGATTTGAAGCTGTGCAGTCCCTCCGGGATTGCATGATCTAACCAAAACAACTAAGTGCGTAGTCGTCATGATTGTTGGCATGCGGATGCGATAGGCCGAAGCTTGTCACTGGGCGGTGCTTTCTGCTCCACGGGATGTGTTGCGCTGCTCCGTGAAGAGGGATAACGTCTGCGCTTAGCTGCATGTGGGTTGATGCTGTTGACTGCGCATTGTTCACGCGCACACTCCCCCAGATGACTCGGAATTAGGTGTTGCGGAGCTTTCCGCGTCTGCCTTAGGGATGGGGATTCCCCGAAGCGAGAGAGGAGCTGCCGTGGGGTAACCTAGTCGGCACGCTCCACGTGAAGGTTCAGTCCGTTTGCTCTTGCCAAACCGATCTTCTAGGTTTAGTTGCGCTTCTCTGGAATATGGGCGGCGCGAAAATCGAAGTGGGGTACGAGCCCTTGGGTCAATATAGGTTGCTCTTGCGGTAGCAGGTCTACCTTGTCTGATCTATAGCATGCGGAAAGGACCGGACTTCGTTGAGTGGAGTTGTCATTCCCGTTGCATACGATAAGCGCATCCGTTCCGGGCAAATTTTCAGGGAACCCGGGTCTACGAGCTGGATGGTCTGTTATAAAGCTGCTCAGTACTGCGGGGTGATTCATAAACACATGGGTACGGTGTTCTGGATGCATTTTGCCGGAGCACATGACCGTCATACGAAGAAACATCTTCCTCGTGCTGAGCGCACAGCAAAACACATGTTTGAAGAGCTGTGTCTGCTACCGTCTTTACGCACGCCGGAGAATGCATGTGATGCGGATAAAGAAATCGCCATCAGATGTTCAAGAGGTTGAAGTTTCCGGTGCCCTTCCTACTCACCTCGAGCTCCCGCTTACCATACGCATACTTTTGCCCTGATATGCCCGCACCGAGGAATGGAGCATTCTCGGCCGCACAGCGGTGATTCCTATCATCTGGCGGTCCTCAACGGGCGAACCTTCCTCCAGGTGCACGCCATTCAACCTGGGGTCCGCAAGGGCCCGCCCTGACGTCGGCAGTGGTGCACCAGTAAGATATGGGATGGGGTTGTAAACTCGACGGGGCGTCAGAGAACTGTACATGACATGAGTCAAGGGGCTGAAAGCTCAAGACGATCTGTTGCATCGGTCTAAAGAGATTTGGGGGCACGGTTAATCCGGAATGTCTTCAACGCTGACGTGGATACGAGTGAAGTCGGCACGAAAATTCACTGTAACAAACTTACTTTCATGTACGCCATGCTGTCAAGAGGACAAGCATTGGGTGCAACGTCGCCACAAGAAAGTTAGGATGCTCACCGTCACAAATTCGAAAGCTCTGCACGGCATTATGGATTGCTGACCCCATAGCGGCTGAAACAGTAATGGGGTTGCTCTGTAAATGTCGAGAATCCTCGCGCTTTTGGTATTGCATGTTCCCCAAATGAACTTGATAGGCTTGCAGGCTTTTCTGTCAGTTCCGAGACCATGGCCTTCAACAACCCAAGGGGCCATGTAAGCAGCAGCAGTTTATGTCGTCAGCTTTGTCAGCAACGAAGAGTCGCGCCACGCCACCATGCGATGTAGGCACGGGCTAATATGTTTTTGTTCGGAAAATCAACTCTTATCTCCTTCAGGCGGAAGTAGTTGTTCGGCAAGAAGGCTGTCCGGTTATCAACAGCACGATGATGGGCATTTGGGCAATATATATTGGGGAAAGATACATGGATGATTCAAGTGGGGTATTATGTATATTCTGTTGGACACTGGATGATGGGGCTTTGGCATCTGTGGTCTGTTGTAATTTTTTGATGCTTGGATTACAACATGTCAGATAATGAGATAGTCTCGTCCTGAACTGTTGCAACTGTAAAAACTTGACTATTGGGACGCCTGTGACTCCGTCCCCCTAAGCGGCATGTGGTAAGAGGGAACGTGTGAGGGTCGGACGGGAAAATGTTTCCCGGAAGACAGTGGTAGTACGTACGGCTCGTGCTTTCGCCAGTATATCATGTATACCACCCTCTTCCACATATTTGTACAATCAGGTGGAAGGAGGTTGTGGCATATTCCAGCCCGGGGTGTCCGTGAAAAGGACTAACATTTAGGTTGCTGGTGATCTTAACTCACTTTCCACTCCATTCTGCTCCCCAAATCATCTAGTCCACTCTTTTTGCTCCAAGCGACCGAGTCACAGCCACATCGTTTCCGTTTGAGCGAGCTCGGACCTTCCCGCCTCTGGGAAGGTTTCCCCCCGCAGAGGAAACGAGATGTCCCTCGCAGCACACAACACCGGCAGATAAACAAACACAACCGAGGCTCCAGCCGTTTGAGGACGTGCTCTCCACATTTTCCCCCTCCCCAGAAAAAAAGAATCCAGACAGGGAATCCACCTCGCACGCTTCACTTCGTAATGCCACCTCGATGCCGCCTCTCTGCGCTTGGCCTCTTCCCATCCCATCCCGCAAGCAGGGCTGTGGTCTCCTCAAAGCCGAAATTACCTCATTACCCTTTCCGCCGCCCGCCCTTGGCTGATGGCCGTCAGCCACTCCCCTTGTTGGCGGCAACGGCGAGACCATATTGGTGGCCCGACACCGTGACCTGGACCTTTATACGCCATGTGCGATACAGCTTATGACATGGTGGACTGAAATACGTTTGGGACGGCACCGGCGGTGCTAGCAGAGGAGGGTTACCTCCTCCCTACCAATCCAACCTATTCACCTCCCTACCTACCTACCAACTTTATCTGGGGCTAAAAAGCGGTTGGAAACAATGGGCGGGTCTACAACGTCGGGAGCCCCGGCGTGTGTACACATTATTTGCATCCCTTCTGAATGACGCACGTCTGGACTCATCAACGAAGACGAGCAATCAGACCGGCCATGAGCCATGGCAGGCATCGGACTCAGTCTTACCGATGGGAAGCAGCCAGTTGCGGCATCTTGACACACCCGGGGATAGTAGTTTGCCCGTTGCGGTCCCAAGGCAGCGCATGCTGGGCAAAGCGTGCATCGTCCAAATGCCGCGGTCCCCACTGAAGTCGCCCAGTCCCTCCTCGTGTACCCTCGTGTATGCAGGGGACTAGCGCGGCACCTCTATTATTCGTCCAAGAAGATGAACCGGGTGTTGTAAACCAAGTAAGAATCCACGTAGAGCTTCCCGTTGGCCATGGTGGTAGCGGCAGATCACCCATCACGAACTGGCTGCTCAGGGGACTCTCTACGGGGCCAGGCGCCCGGCTGTTGCCGCGATCCAATTGATTTGAGCAGGCAACCAGGGAGGCCCTGGTACAGGACACATCCATCGTACAGGGCATATATAACGTGATGCATCTGGGAGTCAACCCTTCGGCTGAAACCACTGCAAAATGATATGGATGTTTTTGCTCGTGATCCACGCACACCTGCATGCACATCTGCTGCTGTGCATACACTCAAGTAGCATTTTTTCACCTTGGCTGAAGCCAGATGAGCGCTGGATGGCTTCCCGAGGCTTCCCACGCCACTGGCAGCGACAAGAACCGTGGAACAGAGCTGCCACCTATTGTAACTGACACAGCGTAAAGCCTGGCTAAAGTCGCTGTGCCCCACGGTGCACATCAAACTACCGTCAGTCAAGATAGGGGAGTGGCTGCTGACGCCGACCGAGGTGACCATCAATGCCGGCTCCGGAACCAAGATGTAGCCTGCCTTGACCAGAGGGACAGTAATAAACAGATAGATGTGAAGCTTAATCCGGTTACACCAGGTTTCATTAGATAGTGGCTGCGAGACGTTCACATCCGATTCCTTGTGGCTTTTGACAGGCTAGGCTGGGCTGGGGCCAGCATAAGCATTACCGGCGCTGCAGTTGGATATTGCCTGTCAAACCTCAATCATTTGGAAGCTATATATGGGCTCCACGAGTGGGAGATGCATTGTGCACACATGCATCTTGGAAATAGGGTACATACCAATTCACAGGCAATTAAGTTTCCTGGAAGTTGGCGGTATAAAAAAGCAATCCACATACGCCGTAAGATGCAGTTGGATTGCTTAGAGTTGAGGCGCTTGCCACAAAGGCCTCTCGAGATGTTGACAGAGTGCTTCTTGCACCATACATAGTGCTAGTGTGTGCTGTACAAGTACGACTACTACACTATCAGAGCCATTTCCAGGCTATCATTCTCTAACCAATGCACCTTAGATAGATGCTCGGACTTATCTAAGAAATGTGACCAGAAAGTAGTATGTAAGTCAGAAGCTTCTTAAGCTCAACCAAAGTTTGGTTAGCTTGTAGATATATATCATGCTTTTATATATGCATTTGACTACCGCTTTCAATGCTGTTAACACCCAGAAGTTTACTGGGGTCCAAAGTAGATTCTCGTTTAGAAAAGCAAAGGCAGGATAGTATATGATTTGTTGCATTAAAAGGTTTAAAATTCAATGTTGTAAGTCAAGCGGGGGCAATCCTTATATATTTCTTATTATTATTAATTTCTGTCTAGGTATTTCCGGATATACCCAGGATTTTTCTCTTCAGCTAGCTAGCTAGCTACGTAGCAAATGATATATTTTATGAATCACGTGTATGATCGTCTCCCTATCAGTATAGCATGTTATCTAAATAGTTTAAAAGGGTGTATATATCCTGATAATCCAGCACTGCAAGCCAGCCAGCAGCACTGCATGACAGTGGCACTGTATGCCAGTGGCATGGCACAGTAGAGGCACCACGCAGCAGCAGCGCTGCACGGCAGTGGCCCCCAATGCCAGCGGCACTGCATGCCAGCGCACTGCATGCCAGTGGCACCGCATGGCATTGGCTCACCTGGCTCACCTGGCTCACCTGGCTCTATAACATGTTTATAATAATAATAACAACAATAATGATGAAATACTCAAAGAGCAACCCAAAGATATTGATTAAAATTATAATAGTTGTGATTACAAGAGTAGCTGAATGAAGTGATATCATTAGGGATAGTATTACCCCACAATAGCTTACGACATGGTACATGGGTGTACCACGGTACACAGTACCATGCAGCAGCTGCACAGCACGGCAGCTGTACAGCACGGCATCGGCACCACGTGGCAGCTGCACCGTGCGGCAGCTGCACAGCATGGCAGCAGCACCACGTGGCAGCAGCACCGCGTGGCAGCAGCACCACACTGCAGCGGCACTGCATGGCAGTGGCACTGTGTGGCAGTGGTACCATGTAGCAGTGGCACCACACGGCAGCGGCACTGTGTGGCAGTGGTACCGCGCGGCAGCTGCACAGCGGGGCAGCTGCGCCGCGCGGCAGCTGCACAGCATGGCAGCTGCACCAGGCGGCAGCTGCACTGCGCGGCAGCGGCACTGTGCAGCAGCAGCACCGCGCGGTAGCAGCACCTACTGCATGGCAGTGGCACCCCACGCTGGCAGCATCGCGCATCCTAAAATCCTGAAATCCTAGCATCCTGAAATTGCTTTCTTAAATCGCATTTTAAAATTTCTTGGCAACATACCTTGGCGTGTAATGCTTACCTTACGATGTTGGCAATTCTATTAAGTGAAGATCTGCGTAATTTCTGAAGCTCCAATAATTGATAAACAAAGAAGTACATATCTATAATTGCAGGCTTTAAGTAAAGCGGTAGCGATATATATATATATATATATATATAGTAGTGGACAATCATTGCTGTACCATTCAGATTAACTGTCAACTAACGGTGTAAGGATATTCCTTGTTTGAGCTGTTAGCAGGCCGTTCACTAAAAGCATTTAATGATCTAGAGCATTATAAATTCATATAAACTTTAGAGCATGAATCCTGCAGGGCTGGCCAGTGCCCTGCAGGATACATAGCTACTACATGCAACAAAAGACTGAAAAAACCTAGCTAAAGAGGTCAGGAAATGCTTTTAATAGCCTAGGAATTGCCTAATAAAAATCAGTGCATTTTCCTCGCGACAGCATAAATTTCCGAGGGCCTTACACTACTAGGACTCCTTACAGGGGCGGACGACTAAAACCATTCCCAGGGGCCTTACATAAACGACAAAAACTGTAATAACTAAAACGAAATAAGCAAAATAAAAAACTAAAAGCAACTAAAAAATACTAGAGTAGCTAATAAAAGCGGTAGCAATCAGAATCAAGATCAAGCTGACAATGAGTATAGCTAATATACTCACTACCACAATTCACTGTACAAAGATATGAGATCTCGCTCTGAGTGGTAAATGTACTACCTTGATCTGAATGCAGATCATAAGCTGCTGATGCAGGGTATTGCGGTGGGTATGTGGGTTGCAAAAAACGGCAGCTGTCAGAAAAACAATTTAATGTATTTCTTTATTTTACTACAACAGAATGAAGGTATAAAAATTGTATTTACTGGAAAAATTTTTACCATGTAATAAACACGAGTGTTTTGTGTCCCGAGAAATTTTTGTGCAGGTTCCGGACGGAGTCCCCCGGAACATTTTCGGGCTTAGCCAGGTAGAGTTCGGGGGGCACTCCTGGAAAAGAATTTTTAGGACTCCAGGGAACCCCGGAACAAATAGCTACCCCCTGCATGTGGCAATTATTCTCTAAATATAAATATAAATATATAATATAAGCTGTCATAGCAGTAGTGTGATGCTCTTTACATCATGCATGTAAAGGTGCATACTGTGCCATCACACGCACTAGCTACTTAGTTCTGTGGACAAAGTGTCACGTAGTTCAAGCCATCACTCTGTGACCTCAAGGTATGAGTGATATATAGATATAGATATAGATATAGATATAGATATAGATATAGATATAGATATAGATATAGATATAGATATAGATATAGATATAGATATAGATATAGATATAGATATAGATATAGATATAGATATAGATATAGATATAGATATAGATATAGATATAGATATAGATATAGATATAGATAGATAGATAGATAATGTGACATCAGCGTTCTTCACTCCGGACGGGACCCGGACATTTTTCAGTTTTTAGGAAAATGCCCGGAAAATTGCTGGGGCTGCTCCGGGGATCCCCGGAAAACGTTTCCAGTGTGAAGTGCAGCTTTCCGCGGTCGTAACTAGGTAGAGTTCCCTCCCCCCGGAACCCCCCCCCAAAAAGAAGTTTTAGGGTTCCGGGGAACACTGGAACGAACAGCTGGCCCCTTGAAGAACTCTGCGTGACATGGGATGTGATGAATCCAGATGCATGAGGATTATTAGCATATGTATGTAAATGCAAAAGGTACAATGCATATTAGACCATCTGCGACCAAATAGTCGGAATGTGCACAACCATTGCGTATGCAAATGCACAATATCATTATTGTGAATGCACAAGCAATGGCAATGATATATATGAATTCATGAAGTGTTATGCTGCTCATGTGTTGCTATGTTCAAGTGCCACTGCATGCAATTCATGCAATAATGTGTAGTATGTTCCCCACTACTGACGCACATGACATGAAATACCATGTACTGAATGCATGTATGACAGGTGAGTAAGATGGTGGTATGGCATGGTCACGTCATTCCCATATCACTCCATTTGCCCATGTATGGCAATGAGTGCTGTACTACATACTTCAGTGCAGTGCGTGCCATACTACTCCGACATAGTGTTGTAATATTCCAACACCATCATATGATAAGGGTTGCCATATCATTCTGCCATCCATGTACTATCTATCTAGCGACAGCAGCTGCCGTATCACTCCGCCATTCATTCACTTATTACACGTGGACCCTATGAGGTGTGTCATGATACAATACTTTCATGGCTAACGTCGGTTATAGTTGAACACAATTTGTCAAACTAGGGATCGATTGCTTAGCATCTTGCCAGATCACATTGACCTCATTGACCGACACATTTAAGGTGAACGGTAAAACAATACTGGCCAGCCATATTACTTCTTTCTCATTTCCCTGGTATATAAATTAGCGTTTATCGCTCATTCTCAACACCCTAGCTAATTGCCTGCATTCCCACGCACTGCTGTGCTGTTATGATGAATGAAATGCCCAGCAGGTGGCAATATGTGAATACGACCTTCGTTATCTTCGTTCATCATATCAGTATGCAGTGCATTTATTTCATTTCATGGTAATCCATCCTCTTATCTAATGAACGAAACTATCTAGCTGCTTTATTTGTTCCTGCTTTTCGCCTACCGTACGTTCTACACTTATTTCTAAAACTTTCACGTTTATACCTACTGACGCGTAGTGTGATGATGTTTATCACTTTTTCAATATGTTGCTCGTCCTCGCTCGCTCGGGCCTTACACGCTCTTTCCAACTATTTTCTTTTTGCCTGCAGCCACCTGGATCTCCATTGTTAATTGCTCGATGCTTCTTAGGACACCACCTTCCCTTCACACACACATACTCACATATATACAATAATATTAAAGCTATCACGGTTAGCTGCTCCACGGAATCACCTGTGCCTGACTGGATTATCCTGATTATGATCATGAGGCATGTCATTTATTTTTAAACGCGCATCTATCATGTTGCGGGTATGGCACTTGGCGCTACTTAGCTTCCATCCGCCTCCGCAGGGCGGCTGTGGAACTCTATCTCCCCAACCGCCGTCGTTGTCCCCAACTTCAGCAATCACTCACAGAAATAATATAAGATATTAGGTGTAATTTTCGGTGTATTTTTTTTGAGTACAGTCGAGAGAAACTGAGGTTGGGATAAACCTTACGAACTGCTTCCTTTCCAGATGGAATCGGGCTGCTTGCTAAATAAATTGCTACGTTTTCGTTTTGAAGACGCGTTCTGTTAACTATTGATTCCGAAGAATACTAGTGCACAATTACACATAGTTGTGCACCGAAGCGAAACAGCACATCCTCGAGCGGGCGTAACGATGCGGACGACATTACAGCCATAGTAATTTTAAAACCTATATATTATCTGGTACTACTGCTTGAAGCAAATGCGCAAGGGCGAAGCAAGTTTGCTTGGGACTCCAGGAGGGGTTCGGGCAGGTCGGCAGTTGGAGGTATGGTGGATGGCCTAGCTAGTATAAGCGCAGGCATGCCAATAATGCATAGCTTTGACGTTACATAAAATCCCCATGCAAATCGTGCGCGAGTAAGCCCCAAACCGTGAGACCTTAACGTTGCCGTTGCGTGTCGTCGCAAGGCAAAGCACCTCAAAGCAGGATGGGCGCAGGGTGCTGTAAAGCCGATTTGGAGTTCAACCCAGATAATACACTCAAGGTAATTCTTCCCTAGGACTGGGATTGATCTTGAACTAATATGTTCGCAACTCGGCAAAGGTGTTTTGGGCTATGCCGGCATGCTTCGCCTGATGAATCTTACTTTGAGGCGCTACCAGTCCTGCAATGATATGTATTTTTATTTGAATGAATATTCCAATGCAGGATCCTCAAACAAAGGAGCAGAAAAAAGAGGTGCGTTATAGCATTCGTATAGGGTTCGTTCCGTCACTGGGGTTCTTGACGAGCACATATATATGTATAAGACATTGAAGATGTTTACAGGTGTTTTTTGTAAGGGATTAAGAGTGAATACTAGTACCAGTTCGTGGAGCATTCTTTTAACAACGCTGTCTGAACGGCGGCGGATTATTGGGTCAATCGAGAACTTTGGATCATGCATGCGTGATTACTATATAATTCCTCCCGTGCCCGTAGCATCGAAATGTAGCGCCATAAGATGTATTATGTTTGAACGGAGATCGCCTGACCCTCCGTGCGTCGTACTACTCCTTTTTCCCTGGTATGTCGATGTGCGTATTTCGCGCATGAAGAACACACACCCTCCGTGAGCGATACACGCGCACGCGCGTATCGCGAAGACTTAACCTCACCGGCTTTCGGAGGACCCACCTTGGGCTTCCCGACCCTGGACAACATACAGCCAGGGGGAAATAAATTGATCCCGAGCGACCCGCGGATATTGAGCCCCGAAACTTAGACCTGCCGCGCCCTGCACGTAACAGTCCGTCGGTCTCGATACCATACATAGCATACATGCATGCTAGAAAGGAAAGCGCCGTTGTAGTAGTTGAGTGCCGAAAAGGCCTTTCAAGATGTTGACACGGTGCTTCTTGCACCTTATGTTATTGTGATAGTGTCTGCTGTACGTCTATGACTACTACAGTCGGATTCTCGATCGCCGTACTAATACTATAAATTTCTTTGGTATATCTGGGTGCGTGTGTCGCTCATTCAGAACTAAAATGTGCAACTAAATTCTTTCAATGCCAACTAACGGAGACGTACAGCAGCTGTATTAGTGATAGATTGAGCAGACAAGATGTACATACCCCTTGCGCACGCATTAATAATGATGAGACGCAACCGTAGGACGTGCTTATTTTCTTATTTCTTACTACCTAGTGAATAAACCGTGATTGCCGCAAGCAAGCCTTTTCTCGTTCATACAATATGTATATATTATATGTATATATATATTATATATTATATTTTTTATTTTAATTATAATATATTATATGTATATATTATATATAAAAATATAATATATATTTACTGTCGTCGCCCATGCATCCTGGAAGGACCTTGGATTTATTATGAATTTAAGTACAGTAAGTGCATACCGTAGGCACGTGCATGCACGCACGCACGGGGCTCCACGTACCCCTCTGTTGCTCTTGCTCTCATCAGCTGCGCGCTAGCATCGATGCTGGCAAGTCCTGCATGCTCTCTACGCCCATCGTAGACAGCAGCATCGCAGCAGCAGCAGCAGACTATTCATCGTGTATTGGTGCTACCTTTCAAGTTTCTGTTCAATTATATATGAAGAGAGCATAATTCAACATATAACATAACAGTGAACACAGGCACACACACACACACACACACACACATGTATACACCTTCCTGGTGTGTGTGTAGATACAAACGTAGGTAACGACCTAGCTGTCTAGCTACATACATAGTATATCATGATCCTACCTAGGCCCCCACTTCTGTACAACCTACCTACCGTTTGTCAGGATGGTAAGGATCTACGCCGAGCGGCCTTGGCAGCGGACTGGGCACAGATGCGCATGCTGCTGCGCCGGATGCCGCTGCGACAGATCTGCAGCACGGCTGACAAGAATGAAGCCGCAGCGGAGGACGAGCTGGGCAATACTGCATTGCACTACAGCGTGTCCATTAACCACCTTCGCGGCGTCAAAAAGCTGCTGCGATACGGCACCCCGCCTGGGTTACCCAACAAGGCCGGCAAGACACCGCTGCACTTGGCGCTTGAGAGTGGCAAGCTCCAGGCTGCGCGGATTCTGATGGAGAAGGCGGCTGCATCAAAAGCTGTCGACGGGAAGCCGAGCTCACAGCCGAATTTGGCCAACGTACAGGTCTGAGTATGTAGCTAGCTAGGTAGCTAGTATGTATGCAGATACGTAGACAGAATAATGGGATTGCAGGCTGTATCTACCTACGTAAATATATGTATTTAATTATCTTCTCACTGGACACACTGGCATCCCTTCAACTGTCTATCCATGAATGAATCCTGTGTGTGGCCACACGCAGGACGCCAAGGGTGTGACGTCGCTGCTTGCAGTGGTGGCTGCAGGGCGGCTCAGGCTTGCTCGGGAAGTACTGACATTGTGCAAGGAGCTTGATATGCGGTACGTACGTTGGCTTGCGCACTGTGCAGTCATGTTTCAATTTTTTGAGGAGGATGGTCACAGGGTTATATGTAAGACCGAAGCTGCGGACAGGTCTAGCGAGGTCCGAGACTGTATATATGTGAGATAAGGAGCAGGGCAAGTAGCAGGAACGGGATGGATGCATAAATAACGAAAAACATTGTTTCATTACGTAATTCATGGCATGCTGCACTGCGTAGTATCCTGGCATATCTATGGGTAGTATCCGAGATGGCCAGTTGTCTGGCATCTTAAGATCGAGCCTTTGCTGGAGGCGGATATAACAGTGATGCACACGCACTGCATCCAACAGTAATGCACAACTTGCATTATTCTGCCGAGCTCGCTGGTATGCCTGCTTGTGGCACCATGTCACGCCGGATTACCGCCCCGCATACACACTAAATGCAAACCACTCACTATGGGTTTGTCAGCGTTGGTCTTGGACCATACTCGACTCAGCTCCGCTATACACCAGTTCCAGCTGGTTCTCGTCCACGGGTTGCAGGATCGGGTTCCTGCCAACCGGAGGGCTTGACTTGTTGTCCTAGGCTCCAAACGTGGCTCGGAAGGGACTTGGTAGGCGTATGCGTTACAGTACACAAGAGAAAAAGGGAAAAGAAAGATAATCTGAAGTAGGTCTTTTACGCACAAGAAGTACTAAACGCTTCTAGAGCCAAGTGACAAAGCTCACTTGCGCTAGCATCGCTAATATACCTGTTCAACTACTTTTGCCGTACATTGTGACAGTCAAAAGGTCCAAAGTGCTTCCCAACGGATTCCGAAAATAACACTAGATAAAACATGCGGACTTAATTATTACGAGCGACATTAATAGACAGGAGGGCGACAAACTTACTAACATCGTAGCCCTACCTATCACGATATGCTGCCGTACAGCCACTTCGCTATAAAAGACTTGCTTTGGTCCGGCCAGTTTACCAAATTGTTCCCATCTCAGTCACGAATGGGCCAATTATCTGGTCCCTTCTGCTATTGTCCGTTCGGCATGTAATCCTGAGCACCGCATGCAATGATGCCACGACTTGCACTACCTAACATGTGCGGTCACCCCATCCGTCGTGACAGCCAATCGTGCATGTGCTGCATTGGGATGCATCTGGCTGGATCAGGTGCTGGCGCATGCACGGCTATGTATCCTCGTGATTTTACATGGATGACGTGTGGGCTCTTTTTCCAGGATGCCCCCCACCATCTTCTATCTACCAAACAGCTAGTCACCGGGCCTGTATATAAGACAGGCATCATCTAGAAGGGAACATGATCTCATCTGCGGCTCAATCCTTGCCTTTTCTCCGAACCTACGCCAATTGTTGTAGTTATACCGTGTAGGGTACACAATATAATATGTGCTAGCTATCTCAAGAGGTGTTTTCAGCAACAACTACATTTAGGTACTGCTGAGACCAATCAATCTACCTGTGACCCAATTCATCAATTATTCGGAAGCAAACTGGAGCTATTCAAGCTACTACACTGACACGACTAGCTACTACAAGCACGACTAGCTACTACACTTCTGGAGGGCACATCTCGGGCACTTAGCCCCTGTCGGCAATGCTTGCCATCACCAACCCCGGCCATGGGAGTTTTGTGTTCCCAAGCCACGACATGGCCCGCCTTAGCATGCATCATAGCACGCACAGGTTTTTCAAGCATCAGACCTCTATTGTGAATGGTCGACTACTACTTCAACTTCCTTAAGAAGTTATGACCGCATCCCTAGCAGGTCGTCCACGACAATAATTGCTACTTGTCCATCAAACTGAGGCCTTACGGTCCATCAATAACAGTCTGGGCTCGACACCATTTAAATTGTAATATATATATAGTTTTATTTATTTATTTAAATTTGTAGTAGCTGAGTGTCAAAAAGGACACTTGAGTGCCATGAAGACTGCTTGAGATGTTGAGAAGTTGCTTCTTGCACCTTATATTAATAGTGTGTGCGATAAAGTCCAACCACTATAGGGAGAATGTACTTGTCGTACAGTGTATGGCCCACAATCAGTATGGTAAATCTCCATCTCAGCATCTCAATAGGCCTTTCCAGTACTCAATTTAGCAATACCACTGCTGTATTCCACGCACACATTGTCCAATCAAGCATATATAGCTATATATATATATATATGTGTGTATGTGTGTGTTAAGGGGTGTTACACTGTGGGCGACTCGCCCTGCAAAGACGAGCACCGGCGGGGGTCCTGACCGGACCGAGCCACAGCACATACAGGGGAGGGGCACGTGGCTTTGTCTGTGTGTGTGTGTGTGTATGTGTGTGTGTGTGTGTGTACAGCATGTACATGCTGTTGCTGCATGGACCAGAGGCATCCCCAGAGATGATACTAACTGCCTGCCTCGCTCCATGCTTCCTTCCATTCCTTTCTCAAAACCCCACAGTGTGAATTTTGATGTTATCGATTCAGAGGTGGGTGGCTGCTGCGTGGCTAGATAGGGAACCTGAAAATGTATCTTCTTCTTTGCATTATTATCTAGCTAGTACATATTACGTAATAAATACCGGTTTTGAAGGAAAATTATTTATCTTAATGCAGAGAGCACGTCGATTAGTTATTAGAATGATGCAGGCCGTAATAATCGTAGAATAATAATAGACATTGTGTCATATCATGATAATGATCCCGTCAATAATTCATTTGCGAGCCCTTTGCTTAAGGGCATGATACAAAATACAAAATTCGAGGTAAACCTGCTGTTTATTAGCTGTCAATATGAATATATTACATGTAAGATAATGATGATGCCTGCCTTTGTGACCCCGCATGCACTTTCATTCCTGGGCAGCGAGGGCATTTATGCATGCATTAACCAACCTACATATATAACATATATTTATTATAGCGTGATAGCCCTGTGCTGTATCATGTATGCGGTGAAGCAAGGGGATCACAAGTTAATGGCAAATCAGCAATTTTGATTATACATCATACTACTACATTCTGCCAGTATGCATATATAAGAGGACAGCAGGTAGGTACATATCATGCATTTGTCAGTGGCGGAAGTGTGCAAAGTTGTCACTTGCTGCCTTTCATTCTGCAGCTTATAAATTGCTGATGCATGATCGATGTGCCTGCATACTGCTGTGCTACGTATGCTTTCATGAGTGCAGGGTAACAGTCTAGCGCTTTATGCAGCCAAATGGGGTTGGTTCGACGAGCTAGAGAATTGGATCAGCAACTGCCAGGAGCCAAAAAAAGTCCTCAACGTGCAGAACAAGGAGGTAAACAGCGTGGGATATATGCATACCCACATGCCTTGCTTGCTGTACGTAGCTCGGCGGAGAATGAATGGAGCCCCAGGCAGCTGCTGCAGCCTCCGTTGGGCCCCAGCAGCCTGCACCAAATCCTCCAAGCTGGTAGAAAGGGCGCAGCCCACCTGCAGTCACTAATGACTTCAACCCAGTACAACGAAAACCTACATATTTATGATCGTCTATCTATTTCTTTGTATATAACATAATATAGAAAAATAATACAATACTACTATAAAACGATAAAATAAAAATAGGATATAATATTTTTTTATATTATTTATTCACGCACAAAAACATAATGTTTTATTTTAATATATTGCAAATATTATATTGTTTGTATTACCAGGTTATTCTGAAGCAAACGTCAGGAAACGCAAGCAATGACTTCCGGTCCAGATAGATAGATGCGGATAGATAAAAGGAGCTTCGGTTCGCGTCACTGGATGTTCCGGCATCTGTCCTTCTTGGAAGACCGCTGTCAATATATAACGAATAACTATCGATGTTTATCTTCGCATGCCTGTTACCTATCCATTGATTGCATTAATATTGGACAGGGTGAAACGATTCTGGGACACGTACTCATGTTCCAAGCCTCCGGCCTGCTGGATAAGCAGCGTGCATTGGAGCTGACCACGAAGCTGATGGAATTGGGTGCATTGGCGAAGCTGCCGTCTTTCAAGGAAAAGGTTCCCCTCATCAATATAGCTGCTGCGGCAGATAATAAACCGTTATATGATCTGTTGGTATCGAAGGCAAGTAGATACCGTACCGCTGAGCATGGGTGCGTGCTGATGCTGCGGCCCACTGCTGATGAGGTGCCACCCCCTGCTGCGTGCTGAATGCTGAGTACAGCTACAACTGTATATATGGCATTAATAACGTTTCCTCTCTAAGTCAAAAATGCACGGACAGATAGATGCATCCTTGTTTTCACGTGGGGACGTGACAGAGTTACATTGCTATATGTCCTTGCTTGGCTGGGCAGTTCCATATATATGTATAAACACATAAATCGATATGGTACGTACCTGTATTATATATACCTAATGACATGCTGCCCTGATGTTAGGTTCCGGCGCCGCCTGCACATCATCAGCCAGCGAGCTCCCAGCGAGCTCCCAGCCATTTCCCTCCATTTGATGTCGCCGCCGAAAACCAACCATATGCATGCAGGGTGCAGATCCCCTCGCATCACGGGACGTGCTTGGACGCTCGCCACTACATTTCGCTGCAGCCAAAGGCTCCCATCAGCTGGCTGTGGAGCTTCTCGAAAAGGGGATCAAGGTGTGCATGTAGCGGGGATTCATACTCTGCTGCCGCGCGGGAAAGGCCGTGGCATGGGTACAACCGTTCCGTTCTTTCCTGAAAAGGCCCAGCTATCCTGAGTCATCAGCTCGCCCCATCTCATGCAAGCGGTAATGAATGCCATTTTATTTTCCCAATTTCGTTCTTTCCGCGTGTATGTATGCGTCTCCAGGCATATGCCCTTGACGGCCAGGGCAATACACCCCTCCACCTGGCGGCCATGAGGGGTCAGGAGGCGCTAGTGACACTGCTGCTGGAGCGGGCCGACGACAAAATCAAGGTTTGTGGGAAGCTTGGGACGAAGGTCAGGTGTGTGGACAGGCGTGCAGGTGGAATGTAGGAAGACATAAACGAACGAGAGATAGAAAGTGAAATCGAAATTCGCAACCCAGCACTAAGTGTGATTGCGGCCTGCGTTACAGAAAGGAGGACGACAGAGAGATGACATCGAGGCCACCCAGCAAGAGAAAGGTCGATGTGATATTAATTGTGAAGAAGAGGCATGTGCAAAGGAGAGGCGGCGTGGAGTATGTAGGTGAAATGAGGCATTGAGTACCCCTCCTCTTCCCTGCTTGCCTCTCTCCTTTGCCCGCCTCGCTCCATTCATTCATCACTTCTGCCCAATCAGGCGCTTCTGACGCCCAATAAGTCAGGCTTGACTGCGTACCACCTGGCTCTTAAGGCAGGACCCACCGATAAGGCTCAGCGCAACTCACTCGGGCTCATTGAGGCCCTTGGCGAGAAGTTCACGACGCCAGTGCTAGGCCCCAAGAAGACAGGTAGGGCGTTTGAGACCTACTGAGCGGGCATTGCATGGCGCCAATGTGTGCTTGGATAGCTAGATGGACAGCGATCAGAACCAGATAACGGGTGTTGTAAGGAAGCGCTCGACGGTGGACGCCGATAAGGATGATCGATTTAGTAGAGGGGTTTAACTAACTTCTAGGCACAACTTGGCTGAAGTCATGCATGTTCGGGTCACCTTCCAAATCGACTATCCTTGTCATTAAGAACGAGTGCCCAAGAGCACTTTGATCATCTGCTCCACACACGCATTGCACACGGCTCACCTCTATCTCTAGCAATGGCTCGCTTATCCAGGCATTAATCACCCATCCACGACATTTTACATACGCGATGCATACGTAATGACCGATGTCACCCTTCTGCTGCTGCTGCGCGCTTTCTTTTGGACAATCTAATGGGATATACGTAATTCCTCACCCTTCATGTTCCTTAGATACATAGATACGTGCTTTACCCCCATGCAGTGTCAGACACGCCACTGCTTCTGGCCATCCAGGGCCATCAGAACAAAGTGGTGCGGGCCCTGCTGCAAAAGGTAAGACGCGCAGGTGTCTGTATGTATGTGTAGGTGATGATATACAGTGAGGGTGAGCCAACCAAGAGCGAGGCAGATAAACTACTGTCATGCATGGCACGGCACGCACCGTCCACTGGATGGTGCAATATCATATTATTGGTGGTAAATGTGCCGCAGCAGCCTCAGAAGTTAGTTGACCGAAGGCAGGCAGATGGACAAATGATACGATGGGGGTCCAAAAGGCAGCAGGTAAACAGATACGCAGGTACGCACATATATGGACAGCGGGCCAGATGGCAGACCAGACGGCGGCTTAAGGACTGCAAATGGGTAGGCAGGCAGGGGCCAGTCCACGGCAAGCGGGTGCGCCGCCGCCGCGTTTCCTCCTGAAACGCATCCTGTTACCCACGCAGTTGCAATATCATCCATACGATGGCCCTCTTCGCCCGCGCCCCTCGTGCAGGGCTGCAGTCCCAACGAGCGCAATGTGGAGGGGGAGCTTCCCCTGGCCCGCGTCCTGCGCTGCGCCACAGCCGCCACGTACGACAAGGACAGTGACATCTTCGACCAGCTCATGGCGGCCGGGTCTGATATGGCGGCCGCGAGTGAAACTGCGCATCCGCTGCTGGCGCTGTGCAAGGTGCATATATATATTAATTCGGGTGTAACAGACGTGCGTTAGGAGCGCGGAAGCAGGATGATTGCACCTGCTGCGTAGATAGATCCCTAGATCGGGTTCGGGGATTGTAATAAATAAGCAGGAAGTACAGAGGCGGAGGGGTGATAATCCCGATAGCTAGATGGTGACAGGGAAACGTATGGGATGGAAAATGGTGGGTGGGTATGGCTAGCCGTACATACGGAACGAAGTGTAGTAGTTGCGTGACGAAAAGGCCTTTCGAGATGTTGAGAGGGTGCTTTTTACACCTTATATTGTGATTTTTTGTGCCGTACAAGTACGACTACTACACGAAGGGTGAAGCGAACGAGCTTAATTAGTCAGCTAGCGGCTAGTCAGCTAAGTGAACGTGCATGGAGATCGTATGCTGACGAGTTGTCAGGCGTGCATACCCATACCCATACATGCACCTAGCTAATGCCCCGCCTTCAGCTTGGGTTCATCTGTTTGGTTGGTGCCTCGGAAGGTGCTTGGTGAGATCCGATGGATGGTGGGCGTGAACGCAGTAAAATGGTGCTAATATCCGGTCGTCTTCTGGGGACAGATGTTGCATGGGTCCAATGAAGCGTCCGTCGTCTCCACCAGGCGGCACTGAATTTACGTAACCCTGCGTGTCTATCCACGCAGAACAACTTGAGCAACTTCACGGAGAAAGTCGTGGGTGTGCTCAAAGAGCGCAGCGGTGGCAGTCTAGACTGGAATAAGCGCGACGCAAAGGGCTACACCCCGCTGGCGCTGGCGGCATTCCATGATAACGCATGGCTAGTGAGGTGAGATTATTTCCGAGCTGTTTGCATGGGTATCCTTTTCACGGCTGTACGTAAATGTGACTGGATTTGCGTTCTAGGCTCAAAACATCAACAGTTTGCTTGGTCGGGTACGTTGGGTAAGGATCAAGCCAAAGGGCTTGCCACGAGGCGGAGCCATGCCACGTGGTTTGGGACGTGTAGTGCACTGCACGTGCGGTCTTTTGGTAGGCGAGGTCGTGCAAAGCCGTGGCTTTCTTCTACTCGTCGAGCGCCAGCTAACGGGCGGCTAGCATTTCGTCTAACCAGCTGATGATAGATTCGAAGCAGGCTGGCAAGGTTCCAGTGCTAGGCCAAAATGGTATAATCACTAGAGTACGTACATACATGTATGTATCCAAGAGCGTGCTTGAGCTAAGCTACCAGACATCAGGGACGAGCGAATTAAGGTTCGCCCCAGCAGCAGAGGTTGGAATTGGTTATGAACATCGATACCCCCCCGCATGCCCATCTCCCCTACAGTTCATATTCTGCCTCCACTATGCCATTCCTCCTTCCCGCTTAGCTTCCCTGAATAGCCCCCAAAGCTATTGTTTTTGGGCGTCACAATATTCACATGCTCTCGTACATGTGTACGTGATGATGTATGCTGATGTATGAAGGTACCTGGTCGATGTAGTTGGCATCGATCCTAACGCCGAGAACCAGCGCTCCAGCCCCACAGAACCCGAAGTAGTGGGCACCACGGGAGGCCTTTGCAGTGCCAAGCCCATCACCGTACGTGGCACGGTTGCCGGTCAGACGCCCCTCATGTGCGCTGCCAAGGGAGCGAGTGTGGCAGCGGTGCAGGTGCGTGCGTACACTGACACGCCTCTGAACGAGCGGGCATGGGTACATCCGTTATCATATACATGTATATATATACATATATATGTATACACGTCCATCGTGCGAATTGCACCCCGACTTGTAGAAAGAAGAGTCGCGAACGCAAAAGGTCACTCCAGCCCTCACGGGCAAAAACAATAACGTGCACGTCAGCCGTAATGCGTTCCCTTTCTCGTGTTTCAGCATGTAAGTTGGTCCGCCGTCCCTCCCACCGTCTTCCCCTACCTCTCCTTCCGTGGCAACTCTCCACACAACCTGCGCGTTTCACAAACCTCCTAACCTCCAGTCTGTGATCCCTGTGTTTCTCCCGAACCGGGCTTCATTGATGTTTCTTTCTCCTTTAGTAACTTAGGCGGGTATGTACCATCTACCTATATATGCCACCCGTCCGATACCCAAATGCACGCATGCACCCACCCATCCGGTGCCATGCATCTATCTCCCTGTCATCTCCGGTATCAATACTTATAAAATAATTCCCAAACCCCACAGCTGCTTCTGAACCGCAAGGCGGATGTCCACGCAGTGGATGCTGAGGGCCGTACTGCCCTGCAGCATGCCATGCACCTGGACAAGGCTTCATCGCTACAGGTGGCAGCGGCGCTCCTGCAGGTGCGTACACTGGTGACAGCCGCGAATATGGCAGCTGTTTGCATCTCCGTCTTAAATTATACCTAAAAAGATATAGATCTGAAGGTCGACATGCTGGATGGAAAAGGACGAGGCTGTGGGCCCAGCACGGGCATTTAGACGAATAACCCCCCATGGTGAGGTGTCTGAATAAAAGATTTGACCAAATACCCTAAGAAAAAACTTGGAACGTACGTTGTCGAGCTTTCATTCGCATGGTCATGCTGCGCCGCCCCGCGCGTGGCTACATGCGCGTGCGACCTGCCAGCTACACTTTGCTTCCCTGACATGCTCCAACTCAGAGCCCACTGCTGAGTACCCACCCTCCTTGCTCCTCATCCTTTTCTTAACTCTATCCCACGTACAAAAAGCTCCCAAACATGCTGCTCGAAGGCTTTGTTCTACATTCCGTTGATGTTTGCATATCTTGGGATATGTAATATGATGCCCTTCATTCCGATGCACCTATCGCCACCTCCTGGGTGTGGGTTGCAGATGGGCGCCCGGCCCGAACGGGGCGTCAAGGTCACGGGTTCGCCATCGGGGGCGGGCAAGGAGGGCAAGGAGTGGCAGCAGTGCACGGACCTGGTGGGAGAGCATTGGCCACATCGAGCTGTGCGATACGGTACGTGAAAAACGTATATGTTCGTTGCTTGACCCATCCATCGGTCGGTTTGTCACTGACTTGGCCGTCGGCCTCAGGTGGTATATTCCACCAGCCAGCCTGGCGAGTCTGCGGCACCCTTGGACCGCTGTTTAGGCCGGGTTACATACGCCTGGGCATGTGTCCTACCTATGCCGTTGGCTCCAGCATTTTCTCCCGCTTCCTCTCTTCCGCTTTCTATTTAACAATAATATAAGTCGACGCTTGCTTAGCTGGGATTCCGCCATCACCAGCAAACGGTGTAAATACCTACTAGCTGTCACGGCTCTCTGCGCCCAGTTGCTTCGGTAAGGCGCCTTACCTCTATTCCACGGGCTCCTCTATCGCTTTTGGACACGGCAGCTGGCACCAGGCTTGCCTATCGGTTGCCGTGGCTGCGGCCATCCTGGCTCGGCTGCGCTTCATTGCTCGCCACCTGACATCTGCTTCTCATGCATCATGCTCTGCTGGGTAGGCGTGTCCTCCTTCCTCAAGCTTTGGGTGGAGTGTGGGGGTGCGCTGGACTCTCTCCTTTCCACCACTGCAGACGACGCGGACGATATGCCGGGGGCGGAGCTCAGGGTAAGTTGGACCGAATTTGATTGTAAAAAAGACTGGAATTGCACCCCAAGCTGGATTTGTACCCGCCATCGCGTGCGTGTTAATGCACCTCGTGTCACAGTGGCGCGAAGTGCCCATGCATGGTTTCAGCAGCGGTCGACCCTGCTGTCAACTACCGCACATACACCTACACAGCAGGCTAATGCAGACGCGACAGTATGCACGCACATTAATCCCTGGCAGACTTATCTTGGATTTCCGGGTTTGAGGTTTTCCTGCCCGCGACGGGTGTAACAGACCACCTGGCAACTTAGGAAGAGACGACTAGCCCGAGATGGAGGTGTTAATAAACACCGGGATCTTACATCCCTGGGATTATATACTCGCTTGCAATACGTCATATACGCACATGTAGGAGTGGTTTGCCATTAGATGACAGCCGCTACATTACAAGAATCATCTGGATGATTGGCGATGAAGATCTGGTCGGATACGGATACCGTGTACAGAAGAATTGTACAGCCATAGCCGTAACTATGTACTGCTCTATATGTACCACTGTACGGTATGCGCCTTTATATTAAACATAATGTTAGAGATATGTCATATAAGGAATATTATAATAAATTATTATAATTAGTGATGTAGTCTGTTACAAAGGGAAGCGAGAGTGCAAGATAGAGGACGCCAAGTATCCTCATTCAACATATGGGCATCCCACATCTTTCGCACCCACGTCTGGCCCTTCGGTTTTTTTTACTTCCCTCAATTCGCTTATTGCAGACAATCTCGCTTTCATTCCTCCGGTTTCTGAATCACGCACACACCTTTCGTTTTGCCGCCAGGTGGAGGAGAAGACGGACTTCCTGGACCTTGTCCCCAGTCGGGTCAACAACCATGTGGAGGCCGAAGATGAGGAGCTGGTGAGAGATCAGCAGGGGCCCATTGCGCAGACCTTGAAATTTTTAAAATAAAAAGGAGCAAAGGGGGGGATAACGGGATTCCACGTTATCCCGCATGGCTTTCCTGCATAGCTACCTTACCTGAAGCCAGCAGTAGTTCCCAATTGTCGCAACTGAACTACTCCTCATTGCTTATAAGCACTCAACACGCACAGCTGAGCACCTTTATTTTCCTGTCAATTACAGCTTTGTTTCCCACGCCTTGCAATATTTCCCAGCAGTACATGCAGTGCAATCTACCAACCCAACTGTCATACCACTCACCATATCACATTCCAAATAAAGTCGATATGTACCACCCTGCATCGTCACGTCACGCTTGTCTAAAGCATCGCTTTTCCTCCATTTGCTGATGCGGATTTACAAACGCTGCCTGCTGATGACCCACCGCCTTCACTCGGCGCCCCCCAACGCAGAAAGATGATTACAACGGAGAGGACAGCGAGGTGATGAGGAGGGGGTCCTCATGTATAATAAAGGAGGGCGTATAAAAAGGGTAAATTTTAACAGCGTACCTGGCGACTTCGGAGAGAAATTACTTAACCCGCAATCAATGGAGATGTTGATAAACACGTGGGGCATGAGTACACTCACTGCTGATGTATTCTCATCAATTTATCTTCCAGTGCATGTTTTGTTTTGCGCCATACCGTCGCTGACGCAGCAAGCGGCACCGGGAGAGGACAAGGAAGGCACGGATGCCAGCAGAGGCGGTCAGCCGGTGGCTGAAGGCCTAGAGGCAGGTAGGGCACGGCAACTTGATCGCACCTCCATTTCAAGTGATGGCTCGAGCGGCGAATGTGGCGAGGACGATGAAGATTGGGACGACGGCATGGCTGAGCTTTTTGCCAGCGGTCAGGCGGACAGCTTTTACGAGGGACCTACGCCAATGATGATCCTGAAATGGCGCCGCCGGGGCATGCAGTGGTGGGTGGGCCTAGCCAGGCTGGTGGGTGGGCAGGCAAAGCGAAAGGGAATCAATTATACGTTAGACAAGATATCTACTTAGAGCGCGCAAGGAGGCTTGCTTCGTGTGTGTGTGTGTGTGTGTGTGTGTGTGTGTGTGTGTGTGTGTGTGTGTGTGTGACTATCGATTGAGGACCAGGAAAACTGCACGCAGGGAAAGCAGAATTCCCAAAATGTGTTACGTATTGGTGGGTATCCTGCTGCGTACGTTGATGGGATGCATAGGGGCAGCCTGCTCTGGCTGGCGAGGAGGGCTGCTTATACTTGGATTCGCTTAGCCTCTCCTCGGGATCAGGAGGCTACACCCGCTATTTCGGATGCAGGATCTCGATGCAGAAGCTCGACACAAAGGCCGTCTTAACTGCGTCACTCTCGAATTGCAGCCCGTGGGGGATGGATATACCTGCCGCGCGTGTACGTACTTCTATATTATCTATTTATAATACATATATATGCACCTGTCACACATTCTGGCACACGGCTAATGGCGGGGGGTTTTAGCGTAGTATAGACATGCTGATTTTAGCTTAAATCGATAGACTCGTCCTCATTCAGATAGTAAGATGTACCTGTCGGTGCTTATATATCTTGTGCTTGTGTACGGATCTTCCACAGGTGGGACGAATTTTGGGTGGACCGCGACTCGCTACCGGACACCGAGCTGGAGGACGACCCCCACTGGGAAGACACGTACAATATTTGCGAAGAAGTGCGTCGTCGGCACGGGTCCATGAATAATATAGCTAGGTGTATGGATCCATAGAGCACGTATATCATATATGTTTATACGGATCATCAATATGGCTTGGAGCTATCTATCTACAAGGTAGCGTCACGTTAGCTCACAAGGTCCGACAAGGTCCGACAGATGCCTAGGCCTCAGCCTCTGCCCATCCCCGACGTGCGTACAATGCGAAAACGAGTCGTACGGGGGATGACAGATGGCAGAAAAATAAGGCGAGGGAAAGGATAACTCCTGTCGCCAAGCAAGAAAGCGCCAAGGAAGGGAAGCAGAGGTGGCGGATGGGTAGTTAGATAGCTGCCTTAGCCAGCAGGTCGGAACGCGCTGATTCTTATTCGAAATTGGCGCTGCATGCAGGCCCCAATCAAACCCAAACATTGCACTGAACATCCAAGACGATTGGTCAACAGCTAGCATTTTGCATTGGCTAGGTGTTCTTGTCGGCCTGACGCGGCTTTGGTCTAATGGCCGTCCTGCAGGGTGACGAGTGGATCGACGAGGAGGACGTGGAAGACGAGATCTGGGAACGCATTCGGGCCGAGCAGCGCAATGCCGCCAATGCCCTGCGGCGGGCCGAGCGGGAAGCAGCGGCGTCAGCAGCAGCTCGACAGCAGCAAGGGCAGCAGCCGTTGGTAGAGGACCAATTGCAAGAGGTCACTGAGGCGATGCTGCTGGGCCGTGCGAGCAGAGGTCTTGCACACAGGCTCTTCCGGCATCGGCTGCCCAACGCTACGGTTCCAAAGCCGCGATCACGACTGGATGAAGGGTGGGAAGGATATATATGTACATACGGTGATTCGGATGCGAATATTGTATATCCATCACGCGACCCCTCCCTTTTTCCAATTTTAATAATGGCGTTTACGTGGACCTTCGCACGCGCCTATGAAATGAATGCATTCTACTTGTTTCCGCCGTCGTTTTGAACCTACCTTATCGTAATGATATTTTCGCATTCAGGCGTAGTATCCAGCTGGCACGAAGCCTTTCCGCCATGCAGCCTTGGCGTCAGTGATGTATTGTCGTTGCTCAAGCAAGGGTTTGGCAGGATGCAAGCGTGCATTGTCGTACTAAGCAAGCTTCGGGAGTGAATGAATGCATTTATGTACGTATGTGTTCCACCTCCCAATGCACCGCTGCTGCGTGCTGTTGCCGCGTGCGCTGCTGCTGCTATGGACAGTGCGCAGCTGGCCTCCGGCAACCCCAGCAAGTGGCTTCGCAACAGATCCACCTCCGGATCTGGTATATTGGGCTTCACAAAAGGGGCTACCCGCTCATCCCCATTCCTGAGCGGTGATAACGACAACCTCGATAGCCCGACAATCATGGAGACTGCCGCGCCTTCTTCCGCTCTTCGTACGTCGCCATCATTTGTACATGGCAATGGTGGGATTGGGCAGCATCTTCCAGGACCCGTGGCCGAGGCTCGAGAGGTGGGAACTATGGGGTATCCATGAAAGTGCCTTTGCGGCAGGTGGTCCTCATTCTAAAGCTTTCAGTGAAAGAAAGATGCTATGCATATATCGTCTATGGATTGCGTACGTGCGTGTTGGTCTGCGCGGCGGCTACATTTGAGTCCCAACGCAATAATGGAGGTTCAGCTGTATGTAGGCACTGCTGCTGACTAGGTATCTGGACGGGCCGCCTGCTGCTGGGAGGAAATCAGTGAATCCGAAAGATGAGGCGAACTTGGAGACCAATACGCTGCTGGGCGCCTTGTCCTGATGGACAGGTTATATAAAGCTCTAACAAGATCGAGCGCTTACAGCATTTACATCAGCACGAGCGAAGCCAGGGCAAGGTGCAATGCATACATGCGTACGTCGTGTGTGGGATACCGGCAAGGCATATACATACATAGTGCGCATACACGCATACGTGTTAATAGGTTAACGCCTCAACAGAACGTAACCGGAATAAGTTTATGACCTTCAGGCCCCAGTTTATAATCCATCCGCAATCCTCAACTTCGTCCTGCTCAGGCGCAAGATGCGATACAGGTAGGTTGATGTCCAAGAAGTGACACCTCGAAACCTGCGTTTCCGGTCCTGATTTGCAGATTGATGACGAGCGCACCGTGCTGCTCCTCAGTCCGGGTGGTCACGCTGTCCTCCGACCTGAAGCCGCAGAGACCACTATCAGCACGGAAGCAGAGGGACCATTACCGACGCCACAGCGCATTGTATCCATTAAGAATACCCAGGGCTCGGCCAAGTCGGCCACAACTGCGTTCGGGGCGGCCGTGGGGGGACTCGTCCGTGGTGAGAGCAACGCCATCAGTGGAACTGTGTCACAAAATGCGGCTGTGATGGCGAAGTCCGTGAGCAGCCTCAAGGGCATGCTGACAAGCGGCGTCAGCGGTAAGTGGTGGAAGGATGCAAGGGCTTTGTACATTAATAGATTGCTTGGTATATGGGATTAGTCAGGGAACGCCGCAGATCCAGCAGAGCGCCGCAGAGCGCAGATTTTACAGGACAGCAACGAAGGCCAGATCAAGAAACCATGCTTTTAATAAATAAACGCTTCGGTCAGGGTGAAAAGCAGGGTTAGGCAGGCAACGCAGCGCACCCGACACGATAAGGCGGGCCGCTGATTATATTCGCTGCTGGGGCAGGGGCGTCCACACCAGAGATAGGGCAGCGGCATAGCAGCAGGCGCGTTCTCTGCTTTTATGTGTGAATGGTATGGGGCGGAAGTTTTCATGGATTTCTTACTTAGAAACTGGAATGGGCAACCAATCAATTATGGGGAATGGAACATATATCGACCTGCAGCCCCGCAGAATTCCATACGTACTGTGACTTAATGGGCAAGGATAAAATTGGAAAAAATATGGAAGGCAGCCTCAGAGTATTATGTATGGAGCTTTTGAGCTTTGTTGTCGGCTGTGGCCGTCTGTGGCTGGCTGATACGTTGGCGTGTTCTGACAACGCACGGCAAGCAACATCGGCATGAATGATATATATGAAGCAGGCCGTGTGTATGTGGTTAGCTCCATGAATCAATTTGTATCATATACATTCATGTCTTGACGATTCGGTACCTATCTGGAACCCAGGCAACCAGCTGTACGCCAACGAGACGTACTACCAGCCGGACACCTTGTACGTCGGATTGCCTCGTTACATGGCGGTACCCACTGAGCCGCACCAGGTGGATAAGTACAAGAAATACGTCACGGACCTGGAGACACGTGTGAAGTCGTACGCCATCAAGGATGATAAGATTCTGGAGGGGCCCGAGCTACGAGCACGGTGGGTATTTTGGTTTGGGACAGAGAGGGTTCTTTAATTATTTATCTTGTCCCCGGACTCTTCATCACACGCACGCGGCAATACTCTTAAGGCCATGTGTGTTGTTGAACAGTGATTGTAGGCCTCGCCCTTGCGCCTGCGTGGCGCTCCGAATATATAGCTTCCATGCATGTGCATCCAAGTGGGCCGAGCCTGCGGAAACATAGACAGCAGTCCGGGCGGGCAAAAGCACGGGGGTGTTATTGCAGCGCCAAGCTCCCTTAGTGTAGGCAGATTGCCTAAATTATGGAGTTATTATCAGCCTTATTATCAGCCTTGTAAGTACATTAACCCAAATGCCAAGCCTGTTGGCTGGACACAATTATTGCTTCGAGGTAACATATACATACTTGCATGCGCCGCTCATGCCGAATCTTAGTATCTAAGTACTCTAAGCAAGATTACACCGACCGAAAAATTTAATTTAAACATAAGGGAGGCAAATCACACGATAAATCCTGTCTGGAATTCTAGTAGTAAGGAATTGAGTATTTCTTATGTTCATAGGTAGGTGCTCTCAAGTGAGTGAATGAATGTCCTTGATAAGCCTTCCATCCTTGATCGATCCGCCGCTCGATCCTTTATTTGCTTGCGACCCACAAATATGCACGCAACCCGTGCATCCCAACGTTTCGTACATCACCACATACATCGCCATATGCCTCGGCCCGTTGGACGTTTAGCAACATGTCCTGGTATCATAAGAGCATGTCACCTACCGAGTACCCACTGAAGCCTGGAAAATGGAAGAGCTTCCAGCGCATGAGCTTAAAGGTACGGAAAAAGCGGTGATAAATAGGTGGATGAATGGATGCATGGATGGATGGAGGCACGCAGCAGGGATGGGGAGAGGTTTACGGGAAAGGGAGGCGGAGGCAGCAGGGGAAGCATGCAAGGCATGCATGGCGGGCGTTAGGTAGAAGTCGTCGGGGTGCATGCATTCCATGCATGCATGAGTGCGAATTAACGGGGATGTATGTATGCGGATGCGGTGAGTAGTCTTACCTTTTGTTGCGGCTTAATTAAAGTTACCCCCCCCGTCCGATGTACGTTTATACATATGTAAATATTACCATCACACTGCTGTCGTCATGCATGTATTCTGAATCCTCATCTCATTGAATTCCATCCTGGATCCTTCACGAGCTGCTGCCCTGCTGCCAACTAACCCCACGCATACATTCTGTCACATTATTTTCCCAAATCCAATCTGCGACGAACACATGTCTTGATTGTGCAGTTGGTTGTCTGGATGGTTTCCATCATGGCGTACGTACGCACTTAGGTAGCTAGTCCCCAAGCGTCCCTACTACTTACTCCTAACCGTTACTTGCTACTGTTGACCAGGCAATCGAGCAAGCACGGCTGCGACGACCGTGCAAGCCTGGAGAGAAGCCACGAATCCGGCAGAAGAAAGTAAGACCTACTAGGGATAGCGATAGGCGGCGAGCGCCATTCGCCTGTATAGCTAGATAAGACTACTGACACTACTACCGCTATGCTGCCACACGCATCAACCATCAATCCATTCCATGCATCAGCCATCTCACCTACCTGTATGTGTGCCATGCACGTCGTCCGCAGGCCAGTGGGGTTCGACTGCGTTCCGTGCGTGCATATCTACCCAGCACATACATGTGCTGTAAAGCTAACTGCCTTGCCGTAAAATCATCCGCGTCTACGTATCTTACGTATGAAATTCTGTTTTTTATTTAAAAAATGACCATCAGTAGGAGGTCATAACATTTAATGCCGAAGAAAAAATATATTTATTTATTTCACATCCACAGGTGTGGTTTGGGCTGCCTCCTATGCCTTCACGACCCGAGCTGGCGCTCACCTCGCCGCTCGTGTATGCAGTACGGCTTGGCCGGGTTAAGTGCGTGGAGGTGCTGCTGCAATGCAGCGGTGGGGGTCTGCTGGATCTTCCCGACGCACATGGGGTCACCCCATTGTCGTATGCTCTCTTCCTGCTGACGAAGTAAGTGCGCGAGAATGCGGCCACACATCTGCTGCTGGGGCGCGCTGTATGCATGTACGTGAAGAGCGAACAAAGAATCCATGCCTGCAGCAGCCAGCATGCGGGTTTTGATTGGAAACGATATGCATGTCTAGATCGGCATCAGGATATACGTAGTGCTGGCCTCGTAAATAGTCCCTTCTCGACCGCTTGCAGTGCGGTGCGTGTTTTTATAAATTGTATTACCACGCACGTGTCTCATCTCGCTTCCATGTTCGGGCATTGGTTGGCTATATTTCAGGCCCACATACATACAAGTAAGAAACTCACGAATGAACGTAAGCGCATACACATACGTCGGTCCGGTCAGGCCCCTTGGTGCTCGCCCTTGTAGGGCGAGTCGCCCACAGTGTAACACCCCAAACACATACGTACCCATATATACATAGGTATGGAATACGTTTCCGTTCTTGGTGGAGATTCACATGCATGCATGTTATATATATATATACACAGTGTTGAATAGTTGAAGGAGAGGAAGACGGGAAGATTCCAGATATGATGAGAGCGAGTGATAACTACCAACAGTTTTTTATCTGAGAAAACGGCTAGAACTAGATGGCACTCGAGGGGTGGAGAACCTATCTAATAAGCACAATGAGCAATCTCACCAACTAGCTCCGCCATATAATTTACCAGTGACCAGATATTGATCATGCATGACAAGTCGCCAGAATATAAACTCATGAAAATCCGGGGTGTCTACTTTCCGTACAATGGGGTACGTACCTGTTGGCGTAAATTGGACTGGTTCACAGAAAATATGTACCCATAAACCCGGTGGACATATGACGAAAAAGCTTTATTTACGGAAGGAAAACATTTTTTTACATTTTACAGAATATTTCTGTAGCTACGTACCTACATACCGATGGATGTACGGCTATCGTAGCTAGCCCACATTCCGTACATCAACGAAGCCCAGCCACCGTCACTCATCATCCATCCGACCCCTACTCTCCAACTAAGAACCCATGCATCCTGTCCAGGGATCGGCACAACAAGAGCCTAGAGCAGATAGTGAATATGCTGTTGGTGGCTCACCCTCGCGTGGATACAATGGAGATCTGGAGGACACATCTGCGACCTCGCCTCAACAAACAGCTAGCGGCGCTCGAAGAACAAGCCCGAAAGGTGAGCATGCGGACGGTGCATGCTTCCGCTATTATTTAGGCTTTGACATGCGTGCATCATACATCGCTTTCCGATGTCGGTGGTGGATATAGGCCAGCCAGCAACATTCTGATACACCGTCGTTGATGAAAAGCAATCCATTATTGGTCACTCGCTAAGCATGCATCGGTCTCCCGAAAGAAGCAATAGATTTATTTCATGCATGCGTACATGCCATGTGGTAGTTGAGTGCCGATATGTTGGGAGTGCTTCTTGCACCTTATATTGTGGTAGTGTGTGCCGTCTACTACATGCCATGGTAGTGTGTGCCGTCTACTACGAGCACCCGCACGCGCACGGCTGGCTCCACGTACATACACCATCCCTGGGTAGCCTGATGACAGCAGGCAGCCACGCACGCAAACCGGCCAGACCGGCCCATTAGGCTTGTTTTAATGCATGACTCCGTCGTTATAAAAATCGGGCGTTCCGCCTGGTCCTAATTTATCTTTTGGAAGTTAAGATGCATGGAGAGCGGGCATTCGATGATGATTTGTGTATGTTGTAAGATAACTTCAAGTGATTGATGCGCGTAGTTCATCCAAAGCGAAATTCTGCTCGATATTGGTTGTGTTTGCGAGAACCCAGCCCCCGAATACGTAGATACATACAGGCAGGCCTGATTGAGTGAGGGGGGGAGCACGCGGCAGGACAGACAGACGAAGCCGCGTGCCCCTCTCCTTCACTGTATGTGGCTCGGCCCGGTCAGGGCCCCCGGTGCTCGTCTTTGCGGGGCGTAACACCCTTTTATACATGCAGGTTGAAGTCGATTGGGGTAGTTGTAGGGGAGGGGAAGCCGGATTTCCGCCAGGTTATTGAGAAGGCAAACTACGCCATCTAGTGATTATCCATCCATCAGTGGTTGCTCGTTGAACAGGTGGAACGTATTTTCGTTGTCTATCTATATCTCCATCCTACCTATCTTGCCTTTCTCGCTCGTCTCAAATGCCCCACTCACGGCGGATCATGCATACTTTAGGACGATGGGAAAAGTATGACCAAGGAAGAGAGGCAGACCCTGCAGGACCTGCGGGAATCGGTGAGTCGCTGCGTGATGCTTAGTTTTCAGCGCGGCCGTAATGATGTTGTGCTTTCAGGTCATGTTACGTCCGGGTCGATGCATGTTGCAGGCGCACACATGCGTGGTGAGCGAGTCCTCAAGCAACCCCTAGCTACCTGCCAATGCATACACCGCGCGTGCCACAAACTCGCCCGCCATCCTTGCAGCTTTCCATGCATGCTGAAGTGCCTGTACACACGAAAGCCTTAACCACCCTGCAAGCCATCCATGATCCGCCATCCCACCCCGTCCCATCACCTACTTGACAGTTGCACTTGCAATATAGTACGTCTGTATGAAACATATAGTATTATTACTTACAAATTACGGGGTTACTAACCGATTCGGGGTAACGACAGTGCACTGCCCAAGTAATCATCATCTGCCTGTATAATATCATCCATCCATTGCCTGCATCCAATATATATACGATACCGCCTCCGGTGCTACTGCTGCCGTGCTGTGTGCCTCATCAATTCCTGAAATGAAGTCGGCTTTCCTGGATAGTCAAAAGGAGCAACCCCCGAATATGGCCAAGCTGTTTCCTTCACTTCTGGAGCCGCTCATCCTGACGGTCCTACTCAATGACGTTACTCGCATGACCTATTTAGTTCAGGAGCTGGGGGCCAACCCCGATAACACTTGGGTGTGGCTGCCAGACATTCCCATCTACTGCAATGGACTGGTGGGTTGTCGATCTACACTGCGTTGTGTGTGTTACCTTGCTTTGGATTATATGTTGCTCGGTGTTGAATTGTGTTGGTTTTGTTCATTCGGTTTAAGGGATGTTGGCAATTGCTATGGAGAGATTAATCTATGCTTGGCTGAACGCCGTATGCAAGACTGCGTGCGACGTATGTACGTCTATCTAGATAGGCATCGCAGCAGGGGCAGTGTTGAATCTCTGTTACATCCGCCTACATGCAGCAAAGGCATCAAAAGATGACCAGGCGTCATCCTGGATAGTACCCGTAGACAGCCCAGGATACTACAGGCAGCACGCACGGGGTTGGGGATAGTGTGTGGTGGTGGAATGCAGAGATGAGCTCGAGTGCATACGTGAACCTCGATTTTATTATGGATGTGCCTGTTTATGGCGGCGTGTGTATGGGTCGGGTCCTGTGCTTCCCTCGAAGAGACGTGTGGCTGGAGATGGGGAGTAAATGAAGCTTGATAACTGTGTGCCCCTCCATGCCCATGGTCTGCATGTAGGCCCATCCTCCACTTAAATTCCGTATGTGTGCATGCGGACTGGGGGCAAATGGAGAGGAAATGATTTCAATCAGCTTGCCTTGCTTGAACGTCAACCCTTCTACCTGCCCCCGCATGGTATCCATCGCATTGCATTGATAGCTGCTTGCCTAATGTGTGTGTCTCCAAACAATGTGATAAACAATGCTGGATCGTCTGCTGCGGTTTATAGGACCGCCCCTGACCTGCCTTGCCCCGTCTATGTGTGAGTACGCAGTGGGAAAAACAGCTGGCCCGCTGCCACAGCCGCTGCCTTCCGCTACACGTGGCAATTTGCCAGAAAACGTACGAATCCGTACGGTAAGCGGACACACATGCATAGTACTTTGTTGTGCGTTGGACGGGTTGATATCAGTTGGTGGTTTGATTGAATGCATGGTGAAGGAAGGATGTTCACGAATGGAAACGGAGGGCAATCCATCTGCTGGTGTTGTGTAGAAGATGCACCTGATGTTGCAATAATCATTACGCATGGTAAATTAAAGAAGTGTTTATTTCACCCATCCGTCAAACGTGAGCATGCCATTGTTTTTTCATTCCCCGCTTGATGAGAAACAACATTTTTGCACTTAGCAAGGAAATAGATAGAGCAGGGTGGGGGCGAGAATTCCATGTAAGCAAGCATGATAAGCAACGCAAGCCAGCAGCTCCAGTAGCGTCATGCATGCATTCGTGCCATCATAGGCTGTCCCTTGCCACATGTACATAGATACGTTTACTATTAGGTAGATAGATAGCCCACTTTGTTGCACCTGCCTACCTACGTACCCTCATCTCCCCGCCCCATCTAACATCTTTCGACTCGCTCGGCCATTGTTGCCTAACAGTGCTCTGCTTGATTTGGGCGCTGATCCCAACCACAACGGCGAAGAGTACACGGGCCAAAATCTGCGGGACCAGGCGCGGAAGTCAACATTGGCCCGGCAGAAGCAGGAGGAGCTGAAGAAGAGGCAGCAGGAGGTGAGCGATTGAGCTTGGTGGTAGTTACATAGCAGGAAGCAAGGTGTATTAGATACAGCATGTGCGCGGGCGGGCGGATGGGTTGGGGAACGGGCGGTACGTATGTGTATGTCCGAGAGAAAGGGCATAGCAGAGGAACGGTGAAGACAGATAGAGACGGGGAGGTGCGTGGAGATGGTGCAGGCCCTGGCAGGAGGAATAAGCAGGCGGGCAGGGGACAAGAGAGGGGATGTCGAAATGGCAAAGCAGCCTGGTGGGCCGATTTATTATTCGTTCATGTGTTATTATTCTTGGCTTGTGTATGCACTCAACAGGGCCGGCCGCAAGAATGGTACGCACGGCCAATTCTGTCTGCAATGTTGGCATGTTACCACCTGCGTGCGAGGCCTTCATTCTGGGAGATAAACTGCAGAAGGTGGAGCTCCATTACCCATTGCAGCCTGACGAGCAGATAGATAAATTTTATGTTACAGCCTCAAGAAATAAATGCACATATATGTATCTCTCACCGTACATGTAACCGACCCTTGCTGCCTCCATACATACCTCCAAGCAACCCCACAACGAACCTCCCCTTCTTTACCATGTCGTACATCACGTCCAGGGCAACAAACCGAACTTGTATGTCAAGCTATGGGCAGAGCAGACCCGAGGCCTGAAGGCAATCCTTGTGGGCACCAAGCACTTGATCTCACGCATCGAGATCCCTGGCCTCACAAAACCGCATCCATGGCTGTCTCCACTACATTTGGCCTGCCGCTTCGGATTGGCGGACATCGCCTTTCTGCTGATCAAGCGAGGCGCAGCGGTCAATGGTGGCCCGGCATCGGCGTACGCACCCAGGTCACCTCTGGAGGAGGCGCTCATGTACGCACGTTCCAATGCTCAGGCGTACAGCACCACTTCCAGACGGTCCAACTACAACTACATTGTGGGTGGCTGCATGCGTGGGGCAGGTTGACTTCGTTGCTTTTACGATTGATCATATACATAGATATATAGGGCCATATATTTAAGGGGTGTTACACTGTGGGCGACTCGCCCTGCAAAGACGTGCACTGGGGGTCGTGACCGGACCGAGCCATAGCGCAGGGGAGGGGCATGTGGCTTTGTCTGCCTGTCCTGCCACGTGCTCCCCGTCTCACTAAGACCAGCAAGAGCAGGCAAAACCTCAGAGGCTCTAGCCTGGCCACTAACAGGTCACAGAGGGGCACCAAGAAAACACAGAAGGATCCTAAGAAAAAGGGGACAACTAGCTCCTTAAAAGACGGGAACCACTCTCCTCCACCATGACTCCGACCCGGCGAGAGCCTGACACAAACAAATATATCTGTATATATATATCATGTGAAGTAGCCGTACAGTGCATGTGCGGCACCCAAAGCACATCCTAAGATGGAAAAACACTCATCAGTATCGCTGCGCAAACAAACAAGGCGGTGGCATTATGGCACATGACGACCGACAACGGACGACGCAATCAACAGGTAAGACAAGAAGGAAAAAAGGTGTTCCATGCAGGGCGCCCGCAGCATGCAAGCAAGCAGATAGGCACCTACCTCCACCAGCCGCTTTTGCATCTCTATTATATCTGGCATGTATTACGTATGCCCTCCGTTCGCAATGAAGCAAGGCCCGACCAATCATACTCCCCCCTTTCCCTGGCCTGCCTCAACTGTGTCGCCGTTTCCCAACCCATAACAAGTTTATTTGCCTCTATCTGCTGCTGCGCTGGTTGTGTGGTGCCGTGCATGCATGTATGATGAATGGGTGCACGTATGATCTACGTGTATATGTACGATACACGACATAACGACCATTCTTGTACGGTAGCTGGAGGAGACCTGCCTGGCTCACTCCGAGCGGATGGCTGCACAGATCTGTGAAGCTAAGGAGAAACAAAAAGTAAGTCGCAGTGGTTACAGCAGACAACACATTTCTGCCTTATAGATAGCGATAGGAGACCTGCGGCCCGACCAATACTACTGGAATGCCTACTTAATAAGGCGCTCCATTCTTGAATGTACGAGCGACATATAGCTGTTGTTGCTACTTGCTTGTAACCACGCTTACTTGCATGCGCATGCATACGCATGTACATAGATTGTCGATGGATGGAAACTATATCTACGTATCACTTCCCACGCCTCAATATTTTTTTAGCAAATACGGGAAATATTTTGTTCTGTCGTGCGTACTGCTGCATAACAGCAAGAGCATGATAAAATCAAGCAACGGGTTGAAGATCACATCGGTCAGCTGGCCGCCAAAAGCAAGGTGCGCTGCTGCTGGTGCTTTTTGCATAGGTAGACGGTAGATGCTTACTAGCTTGTGCATGCGTACATCCGTGGGTTTAGATATCATGGATGGGCCTAGCTTTGTTTGGGACATGGGAGGGAGGAATTGACAGGGAGGAAGGGCAGCAGGGAAGGTGAGCAAAAGGATGATGATGTTACGCTAGTTTGCACGATTGCCTTGATGCCTGCATTCCACAGTACTGAGGGACCTCCTCAAAAGAAAACCCTAAGTAACTCACAAAACCCGCAAAATCATGCAGGACAAGGAGGCCTCGGCCAAAGGATTGCAGGACAAGGTCAAGGCCTTCACATCGTGCACCCTTGCCATGTACGACCCTATCAGCCTGGAACACATGCCAATTCCGCCAGAGAACGGTACGCAGACGGTGGAGACTCTGTGAATGAATTGATAATAGATATTAAGCCATACAATCGATGCACTTTTGGCTCAAGCAAAACACGCACGCAATCTTACGCCTGCAAACATGATTAGTTTTGGTAATAAACGAGGGCATGGCTTAGATACATTACATGTGCGATACAGTCATATCTGGAATAAACGCATATCGCAACATGTAGTTATATTTATTTCTTATTTATTATATTGCACGCCTGGAATAATTTGCTGCCAGTGCGGGATCGATTCATCTGGATTCGCGTACTTGTGCGGGACCGGGCGGGTAGGCCTAGGCAGAGGGGGGTGACACGCACCGATTGGATGCATTATTATTTCTTACCCCCTAGAAGTTGAGCGCTGAAAACGCCTCCCGAGATGCTGAGATGCTGCTTTATGCATGCCCTTTATATTGTATTTGTGTACAATGTGTGTTTGCCGTACCATGTACCTCTATTGCACTCTCCCCCATGAACGGCACGACAATCTTACTATTGGCCCTGTCAGCAAGCGTGTGCTTGCCATCCATGTTACGTCGTCATCGTGCCCTAAAACCTTGCCTGCGTCATCATAAGCTCTCGAGTTTTACATGCATCAAGAATAATACCATAATCCTTATTCACGGCTGATTAGCTACTGGGACTCCAACGTCTATAGAGCTTACAGGACCACGACACTTGATGAGTCGTCCAAGACAGTTACATACAGCAGTCTGCTGCTGCCGGGGTTGAACTGGTGCTCCAGATGTGACAATCAGGTTTCGATACAATTTGTAAATAGTAGCTCGACTTCTGAAACGGACTGAAGTATTACAAGGGGTGAGGGTGGGGCAGTTACGTAGTAGTTGTTATGTTGTTAGTTGCATCATGATTACTTCCGTTCTGCCCGCGCGCAACGGCCATACATTACCCTTCATTTACCATCTACCGATCGCAGCGCAAAATAGTCATCCGCAGAATAGATGACACGCACCGAGCAAATTACGCAGAT
The DNA here is from genome assembly GCA_019650235.1 of Volvox reticuliferus. NCBI lineage: Eukaryota > Viridiplantae > Chlorophyta > Chlorophyceae > Chlamydomonadales > Volvocaceae > Volvox > Volvox reticuliferus. The sequence continues at coordinate 374,870 of BNCP01000062.1, read as the reverse complement.
CCTTTGCGTTAGAACCTGAAGGCAACATTTATCTGATAGAAAGCATATCGTACGTACCTTCATTCCCAAGAGCATTCATGACGGCAAGACCAATCGGTAGATCTTATCCTTCCTGTCCCTACCGCCATTCATCCGCCCTGCTGCCTCGCTTGCTCGTTGCAGAGGCGGTACTCAACAGCAGGTTACAAAAGGCGTTTGACGACCTTCAGGCGATGATGGATCCCATCAAGGGCGCCATCAAGGCTGTAGTTCTTGCAGGTGGGATCTCGCCGGCTGCGTTATATATTAGTTCCTGGGCGTCTCATGTGGACACAACACCACGCACTGGTTGGGCTGTGATAGATGGCATCAAGCGAGCGCGAGGGGCTGTTTAAGACGTGGTTCATACATCTGGTTAATGACGTCTGGCTGATGTATGTGGGGGAGGGTTGACTCGCTGTGACAACATGCATACACATACACAATAGCGCCGTGCTTGCTTACTTGGTCGCTAAATAGATGTCCCGCAACCAACGGAGCATGCACGGCGTGCGTGTTTGGATGCGTGCGAAGGATTATCACTGCCTTACTTAGCTTTGACACACACCGAGCAATGTGCGTGCGGCGCAAATAAAGAAAGCATGCGTACGGATGCCCGGATAACCAGGAGTGCAGGTAGGCCGCGCCTCATTATTAGTTCACTCTGTTCAGCCAAGCAATCATGGCCGTTTCTTGCTTCCACATTAATTTCGCTCTTTGGATGTTGTTGCAGCCAAGATTATCATTCGGATCCTGCTTGACATGGTGAGTTGGTTGGTGGTCGGGTCCGTCGGACCAAGGCTTGGTTAGACGAGCCCATGGAAGGGGTGCGCAAACAATCCCAGCTAGCAGTGCTGGCAACAGCAGCTACCTGGCAGCCCACCTAGTTCATTCACACCTTTTCCATCCACGGCTACGTGAGCGCACATCATCACATCTATTGTGCAAATGTGAAATGTATTATCGGTCCCTACCCCAATCTCCGGACTTATTACTCACTCGTCCGGGCCGGACGACCCTTGGTTTCGAGCCGCAGCTGAAGCGGCCGATTGCGCACTATGACCCCGCACTGGCGTGCGCGCACGTGCTGCTGTACTACCGGGCCCCCATCAACGTCGCAGAGAAGCAGACCGGAATCCTCGTTCGGTAAGGGGTACGTGGCTGGGATCGTATCCATATGTACATCTTTCATATGTATAATATTATATTAATATCGTTATAATTTATGAAATACATATGAAGGATGTAATATCGTTATATTATCGTTATATTATATATTATATTGTAATATCGTTATATTTAGAATTTCTTGAATATCTATTTTACCGTTGTTCTTTTTAAAATTATAACGACCAGTAAAAGTGATATAGTGCCATGTATATATACACCACTATTGTTCGCATATCTATACATACATATCAACTGTAGTAGTTGATTGCCGCAAAGGCCTCTCGAGATGTTGACAGGGTGCTTATTGCACCTTATATTGTGATAGTGTGTGTCGTAGACGTACGTCTACGACTACTACATCAACCGCCGTGCATACCATCCACAAGGCCTAAATGTTGTCAACCTTGATTGAGCGGCGTGCTTAATTTCCCCAAACAAGCAGACAGACAGACAGACAAGCAGGCAGGCAGACAAACAAGCAGGCAGGCAGGCCTCCAAGACGCTCTCAGCTGCATGGCATATGGACACTACGTACGGACACAGCGATAGAGGAATGTGCGTGTGAGCGATGTCATCCACCTGTCAATCAACAACTTGCTTGGTCTGACCATCTGCCAAAACGTGCACGCTGCTGTATCACGGTGATGCATAAATGCCCGTATAGGGACATTCTGGACAATGGCAACGGAGTGGGCAACATGGACGTCCGCAAGTCGTACTACAAATGGCTGGGTATTGATCCGGAGTCCATGCAGGAACATGTGTGGATTAAGTCCGTGGTCAACAAGATCACTGTGCTCAAGTCCAACGTGGCGTACGGGTGAGCCCGCCCATATCTATACCCATACATGATAGGCGACCCAACCACTATAGCAGTACCCTCGAGTGCAAGTATGCAGGCAGGCCGCATCCGTAAAACCCTAAACCCTTAAAAAGTACACGTAGACACGCACAGCGGGCGGAGCAGCATCAGTGGATGGACATTTACGCACAGCCTGTACAAATGATTGATGTCGTACAAAGGATCGATGTTCCTGAAGCACGCACGGGATACATGACGACATCCGGCATTTTGTCTATCTGCAAATTTGAAGACATGCATGCATAGGATCTCGGCCCGGGCCTACTGCAACACCCCCCCTACCGGCAGGTATCAGGTCATGGACATGGCAATGGACTACAAGCAATACGACAATGCAAAGCGGAAGTTCATGTCGCAGGTTGAGGCATCGATCCTCAACGTTGGGGTAAATGTAAGTTGCTGTGGGCTTGAAAATGACGAAAAACGTCAAGTTCAGTGGGTGGTGATTGTAGCGAGGCAGGGTGGAAAGAATGCAGCAACCGAGCGACGTGCCCCCCAGAAGTGGAAGAGTGTACTGCATACACGCACAATATACGGTGCATAAAGCTTAATTTCACCATTTTGAGAGGCCTTTTCGGCACCGAACTACGACACAATCATGTGTTTGTGTTTGTGTTTGTGTGTGTGTGTGTGTGTGTGTGTGTGTGCGTGCGTGCATGCAAAGGAAAAGTAACCAATGAGCGCGTACCTTGATTGCTTGCGAGCTTATATACATTGGGGACTAGTGACTAGTGAATTGGTGAATGAGGTGGCCTATGTAAAGATATAATAATTTATTCGTTTGTTTATATCCCTCACCAGTTAACAGCGGGCCCCACCCACGATAACGCGGAAATTCACACCTTAGCATCGAGCACTTTTGCACCCAATAGTATTACCCGTAACCAATACGTACCCACCCTGAAGGTGGCAACGGCACGTGCGCCACGCAGCTGATGATTGACGGTTGTGAGGTGATGAGTTTACCATGCCGGTATATATAATATATTTTTAAGGGGTGTTACGCTGTGGGCGACGACTCCTACAAAGACGAGCACCGTGGGTCCTGACCCCATACGTATACCGCTGGCTTTTGCATAGGAGTACATATTTGGAGAGAGTTACGTAGACAGCAGATAGTCGTTAGATGGAATGCACACGCAAGCGCCACGCACATGCATGGCCCTTACACATACATATATGTAACACCCCAGTATATATGCTTGCCGTTGTGGACCTGCAGAACTTCATGCCACACTATTTGATGAAGGTCCTAGAGGAGATCATTGCACCAGTGGCAAGCCAGCAGCCTTCTGGAGGTGGGGTTACCGGCAGTATGGAAGCCATGCTGGACGCGTTGTTGGAGGATTACATACAGTCCACTGCCGCCACCGCCGCCTTTGCCAAGGCCACTGATGCCATCGCCGAACCCGTTGCCGAGGGGTGAGCACCCTATCCGCTGATAAAGGATTGTGCGTGTGTGTTTTGTGTGTTAGTCACGTTTGAGACATTGTTATGATGATGATAATGATATGGTATGGTTTGATATGATATGATACAGTATATGATATGATATGATATGATATGATATGATATGATATGATATGATATGATATGATATGATATGATATGATATGATATGATATGATATGATATGATATGATATGATATGATATGATATGATATGATATGATATGATATGATATGATATGATATGATATGATATGATATGATATGATATGATATGATATGATATGATATGATATGATATGATATGATATGATATGATATGATATGATATGATATGATATGATATGATATGATATGATATGATATGATATGATATGATATGATATGATATGATATGATATGATATGATACAGTATATGATATGATATCATATCATATCATATCATATCGTATCATATCCTGACCGGACCGAGCCACAGTATATATTTATTTACATACATATCATATCATATCATATCATATCATACAGTATATGAACAGTATATGATATAAATAATACATGACCGTGTGTGTATACATACTAAATATATGTGTGATCGCGCGCTATGGAACGCTCCCTCTTGCGTCAGCTCACCGATTCTTTTACCTTCTGGTTTCCATAGCTAATACATACCATCCCCGCCTGCTAATAAGTTCAACAAACACCATCGTATGAATATATATATATATATATATATTATATTGTGGCTCGGTCCGGTCAGGACCCCTGGTGCTCGTCTTTGCAGGGCGAGTCGCCCACAGTGTAACACCCCTTATATATATATATATATTGTATAACTCTAGTGGCCGAAATACGTATAATAAGACAACATGCACTACATATATAATATACACGCATACATGCCAGGTCCCGTTATCCTTATGTATGTATGGGGTGTTACACTGTGGGCGACTCGCCCTACAAGGGCGAGCACCAAGGGGCCTGACCGGACCGAGCCACAGCGCAGGGGAGGGGCACATGGCTTTGTCTGTCTGTCCTGCCACGTGCTCCCCCTCTCACTCGGACCAGCTAGAGCAAAGAAAGACTCAAGAGGCTCTAGCCTGGCCACTAACAGAGCACTGAGGAGCACCACGAAAACAAGGAGTATGTTCTGTATGTTATGCATTTGTTATGTATGTATGAAAGGTTGTTACACTGTGGGCGAGCAAAGACGAGCACCGGGGGCCCTGACCGGGCCGAGCCACATACAGTGCAGGGGAGGGGCACGCGGCTTCGTCTGTCTGTCCTGCCGCGTGCTCCCCCTTCACTCAGAAGACTCTCCAATCCTACTCAGCCAAGCTGGAAGACAGAACCAAATTACAGGCGGTTGTTAGGAATGACGAGCCAAACTGGCCCCCCCTGGAAAGCCTCCTGGCCCCACCCAGAGACGGCCCCATTAATTCCTGCACTGCACGAGAAGGGAAGCCCTCCCTCATGAATAAAACCCCCTCCAAGACCCACAGGACCTGAGGACTGGACACAGGCAAACCTAGCCAAGAGCCCTCCGTCCTCCATCACCCTGCCCAACCTCAAAAACTAGGCTGTCCTCCCGTCCTCTCCGCCTCCATCCCTCTCTTCCCTTCTTCTCCTACCAAAACTGCTCCTCTAACCAGCCTTCCTAAGACCCCTGCTCTGCTCGCTCTGCTCCTCAGTCCGTGATCTCCACAGGTGTTGCACACCACATTTGCGCTCCAACTATCGCTAGGATGGGGTGTTGTGGTCCCACCCGGTCCCAGCCATATTATTGTATGTATGTATATTCTTGTATATATAAGTGGAGCGTGTGGGTGGGGGAATGCAGCATGCACGAAGCGTGAGTCTGATGCTGTGTTATTCCTTGCCTACTTCTGCAAATCCATTAACCGCAGGCGTGAGAATCAGGCACGGGGGTCACAAAGGGCTGCGCTAGCTCCCAATGCTCCTGTGGTGACGCAAGCTGACCTGGATGAGGTGGCCCGTGGCTTGCTCCCCACCTGGATCTACAATGCCCCCCCACCGCCATCCGGGCAGACTGCATCGATGGCCACGCCCGCCGTTATTGTGCTTACACCGACATCGGACAAGGAACAAGTAAAGACTCTCATCATTAACAAGTAAGGCGGATTGATGGACTACATACTGCGAGTTACAGGCACGCATGCATGATTAATACTGACAAAAAAGTTGGGGACGTATGGCAGAGGTTCTAGATACATGACACGCTGCATATCTGCATGCGACGTCCTTGATCGCCTGCAATAATATCACTTGCCACAAAAATCCCACAATCGGATAATAACCTTGCTTAAGCCGCGCCATCCATCTTGCCTACATACCGGTCAATACATCCAGATAGACTGAAATGAGTGGTCATCAAGCAACAAATTAAATCATTTACGTTATAATTTTTTGACAACCTTTGCATGCGCTTCTGAGCCCGAAAACAGGGCTGGCCCGTTACATAACTTGACCACCAAGAAAAGAAAATAATAATAAATGTTATCAAAAAATATCTATTTTTATAAATTGGGACGACCGCTTTCCCTGCTTTCCTAACTAGCACTTTCCACACTACCGTGTTGTGGGGGCACTGGGGCCTGCTGCCCCAGTTTCCCGCACTTCCACCGTCTTGACATACAGAAAACGCTGTAAATCGCAAAAAACATAAAATTGCACAAACATTGAGTAATGCGTTTTTATTTCTGCGAACCACTGAGTGCATTTTGTTAACGACGGTGAAAATTCCCAGAGACCTTACATGACTAGAACTCCTTACAGGATCTACAACATGAAGATATAGCAACTTAGCAGATAATACCTAAAAGATATTTATTATACGAACTTTAAAAATACGAATATACTAGATCAGCTAATTAAGGCGGTAGCAATGATATAGTTATTTGATAATAACGTGCTTTAATTCAGAGAGAGAGAGAGAGAGAGAGAATAGAGAGAGAGAAATAGACAGATATGTAGACATAGATATAGATCGATAATATAGATATGGATACATAGGTAAACAGGCAGGCAACACGCACCTATCCCAGATGCCTATCAAACTCAGTGAGTGTGGGAATTATGGCGGTGATACTGATCAACCTTGCTCCCCTCACCTTCATCACTTCTGGGAGTGCCCGATTGCCAAGGCAGTACGTGAACAGATTGATAGGCATCTGTCACTACCTTCATCAGCCACCATAGAGCGGGGCATGGCCAGGCAACAGCTATGGCTTGTCCAAGCACCTCCCGGGTGCGAGCAGGCCCCATGGGACGTGAGTGCCATGGCTGCATTCTCAGCTATGGAATATGGCAGGTGTTGCAACCCGAGAACAAAGGTATTTGAGGACATGTGTGCAGTTCCAGTGGAGATCACCGGCCATGGAGCAAAGAGAGCAGAGCAGGGGTTTTAGGACGGAAGTTTTGAGAAGGAGCGAGGTTTTGTGGGAGGAGAGGGGGGGAGAGGATGGGAGATGGAGAGAAGGGAAGGCAGTCTTGTTTTTGAGTAGGGGCAGTGAGAGGGTGGAGGGTTTCGTGGCTAGAGGTGCCTGTTTCCAGGCGACGGGTCCATAGGGTTTAGGGGGGGTCAGCGAGAGAGGTCTTTCCTTCTTGTGCAGTGCAGGAGTTTGTGGGACCAGCTCTGGGTGGGGCCAGGCGGCTTTCTAGGGGGTGCCAGTTTGGCTCGTCATCCCCGCCTCCGTCTTAAGTTTGGTTCTTCCAGCTCTGCTGTGTAAGAGTGTGCTTTCCTGCTGGCGTGTCTCCTCTGAGGTTTTCTGTGTTGTTTTTGTCAGGCTCTTGCCAAGTCAGTTTTGTGTTCGAGGAGAGTCTTCCTCTTCTTTTGAGTAGCTAGTTGTCCCCCGTTTTCTTTGCTACCTTCCGTGTTTTCTTGGTGCCCCTCTGTGCCCTGTTAGTGGCCAGGCTAGAGCCTCTGAGGTTTTCTTTGCTCTTGCTGGTCTGAGTGAGAGGGGGAGCACGTGGCAGGACAAACAGACAAAGCCACGTGGCCCCCCCCCTACACTGTGGCTTGGTCCGGTCAAGGCCCCCGGTGCTCGTCTTTGCAGGGCGAGTCGCCCACAGTGTAACACCCCATTAATTAATAGTTAAAGATAAATAGATATAGATATAGGTATATGTCACGTTCCATCCTGCCTGCCTTTCCTTTCACCATACATCCACACATCCACACATGTATGCACGCACGCACGCAGGTTCCTGCGGTACATGAAGGAAGGGGCCATTCCCGAGGAGTATCTCCCGCCGCCCGTCGACACCAAGCCGGCAGAGCATCTGATTGAAGGCGAAGATTTAAAGATTGAGACACCAAGTACGTACATGAATCCGATATGCCCATTTATTTGCGGCGGCCTATTACTCCCGTTGGCAAGCAGTTAGCGTGCCTCATGATGAACTAGAAAGACGAAGGTCATTGACATCCTTCTCTCTCGTCTTTTTTAATTTCAACTTTAAACAGCCGGAAAGGAGTGCACTAAAGAAGAACCAAAGGGTATTTCAACTACCATTGCGTGCGTCCTGAATGTTTGTATGTGTCATCAACGTGCGTGCATACGTACATGCGCCATAACCCTATAAGGTAGATAGCACACCCAAGCCAATCAATCATTAACCCGAATTAGATACGTTAACGCGCACCAGCGTACGTGGCATGCTTATTTGCGCTAGTGGTAAATTATTTCGACATACGTTGTCCTGAATCTCCGAGCTACTGGCGGTTGTGCGTCACTAGGGCCCGCCCCTTCTTACTTTGGCCCCGTCGTTCACTTCGCAAGCAAGAGCAGCATCCACTCTGCCAGGGCGTTGCTGCGCCCGTGGCTGGGCCCGTCCCTTGTTCCCCCTTGTTCCCCCGTTTCTATATGTGTATCTGTGTGTGAGTATTATTATTATCACGGTTGTCTTCGTAACCTACCTTTTCCACCGGGAATGACCTTAATAAAATAGCTAGTAATGTGCATGAAAGCTTGTTAGTCATGGCTATGCATGCTTACATAATCTTCTGCGCTGAGCTTAGCAAGCAGCATCAGACGTGCTCAAAATAGTAATTTGAAGCAGGTTAGTTGTCATAGCCTTTTCGAGGGTTTCATCATCTATGGTCGACGCGGTGGGATAGGAGAGGGAGTGAAAAGCCTTCTTTAGGTGGACGGTGGACGACCTCCCGCCCGCCCTGTACTGCGTATCTATCGCGATTCCTGTCGGCCCTGCTTTACAGAAGGGGCCGCGCTTTCTCGTCTGGTCATTTGAAACGTTAGAGGCAGGAGGCCAGCGGCATTCCAGCCAGCTTGTATGCGTGAAGCAAACATATCTCATCACGCATGTGTGTATGCCCTATCTACAGCACATGTGCCAACTAAATTCATTACATTTATTGTATGTGTCACACAGCATCAATCCACACATTTTAATCAAGCAATACGCATGCATAAACCCGCTGTGTGCGTGCCCACAGCCATTCCGCCGGAGGCGTTCGCTGATGTGCAGCCAACACAGGGTGACCTGCCCGAATCGGACGTGTGCACGGCTGTCGTACGGGCGTACAATGCCCGGCTGGTCAAGTTCGTAAAGGCGCACAGTGATTCCCTTCAGAAACTTCAGGCCTTACGTAAGGATTCCGCCTCCCTGAAACGAGAGCTGATGATGAAGGACCTAAGCTCAGCAATAACGGGCGCGCTGGTGAGAAGTATATATACGTGTCTACGTACAGGTATCTACGTATGTAAACGAGATAGCTATACATGCATATACACTGCATGTTCAAACAAAATGCTTGCGTGATGCATGCATGCAAGATAGAAGCAGTGACGGATGCTACATACGTACGAAATAGGGGTCTATGTTTAGCGCCGCCAAGCAACTAATTATTGGTTATGCGCCTGAGTTCCTTCTAGACAGCTTATCGCCTCGCTCTCTCTCACCATTATTTCCCGCCCCGCACATTCTACAGCGCAAGGCCCAGATGGAGCATGGTTTATACTTCGACGAGGGACCCATCTTCGAAGCAGCAATTGAGAACCCCACGTAAGCTACCGCCATCATCTTCATCAGCACCAGCAGGGATCCGCTAGCTGATGACAAGTGCCATGTCCCGCAAGCTGCTTGATTCCCTCAATATGGGCCGGATGCACTAATACATGTTGCTATCCTATCCACGCAACTGCCTGATTCTTTTCGCCAGTCATCTATGTTACCATGCATCCACTACTCACGAAAGCACCTGAACTACCGGCATACGTACGCCTGTTTCAGATGATGCAAAGAAGCTTTTCCATCATGATAATATAAGAACCCTGAGCTGTGGTTTGTAGATAGATGAGGACGACCGACCCTATGTGCGATAGATAGATGTTTGGTCATACGATGGGTAATAAGTAGTTGGGCGCATCTATCTATCTGTACATATAATAAATCTGCTGCCGGTTGTGTGTGGCAGGTTATATTAATACCGCTGCGCCAACATGCTTGCTCACCTTCCAATATATCTGCTATCCAAATCCCCTATGATGGCCCTGAGAGTCAGTTAGGATGCCATGGCTACTGCTTTGCAATCGCATGTTCGATCCAGATTATTAACCACTTACTTATAAACGAGAAATGGGATGGTATAAGATCTGCGGGGCCCACAAGGAGAATATGAACAGCAGGAAGGCACGGCTCTTCAGCCGTGTCCTTGTCCACACTCACTGGTAGGACTCATTCATGATTGAATGCTCCATCCGTGAAGTGCGAACCCATGGTCCTGAGTGGGCCCTGTGGTCGGTGCGGGGTGGGTTGACATCCACCTAAATCCAAGGCGGTCCAGTCAGGACTGGCACATGGATAGGGGCCGCAGAGTGCATGAGAATCTGCGAAATCAAACAACCCAGTGAACCCTAGCGGCCTCATCAAAGGAGGGGTACGCGTGCCTGATTGGTATCATATCCCGGGGTTCCCTATAACACATACCAGCCTAAGGGCGGCGTAACCAAATTATATTATTATTATTAAAGTTATTATTATTACCTGCTGTCCACGACATCCCTCCATTAATCTTTACACAGGTGGGAGGCTGCCATTTCTCAGCTGGGGGACGGCGCGGCTGTTCGAGCGTTGATGACCCGGCTGCGGGCCGCACAGGCGAGCGGTGAGCTGCCGCGCATATCTGACGCGTTGGCTCTGGCCAAGGGCCTGGGGAGTAATCCTGTGGAAAAGGTAGGTGTATGATGTCGTATCTACAACACCGGCGCATAACGAATGCAGTGAATGAGCGAGACCAGCCTTCCAAATATGCGTGCTTCTGCCTGCAATCTGTTGGGGCGGAATGTATAAATTGGGAGAAGAAAGTCGATCGTTATAGGTTGGAAAAGTCCGCCCAAGAATCGCCCTGTCATATCTACCTACAGACGACTTATGGCTACTTAATCTGTGGAATCTGTGACTTTTTGCTTGGGACGCTGCTTTGCCGATCCTGTCCTTGCACTATCTGTATATGTTTCTCTCCAACAGGCGTAATAAGCGATAGGCAGGCCTAGGCAGGGTCAGGTATTAGGGATTATACATATATATGGGAGGGTATACATATATACGGGAGGCTTTCTAGGGGGGCGCCAATTTGGCTCGTCATCCCCCCCTCTGTCTTTAGCTGGGTTCTTCCTTCTTGGCTGTGTAAGAGTGTGCTCTCCTGTTGGCGTCTCTCCTCTGAGGGCCTCTGTGTGTCTTTGTCAGGCTTTTGCTAGGTCAGGTTTGTGCTTGAGGAGAGTAGTCCCCTTCCTTGTGCAGTTAGTTTCCCCCGGTTTTCTTTAGCTCCCTCCTTGTTTTCGTGGTGCTCCTCAGTGCTCTGTTAATGGCCAGGCTAGAGCCTCTGAGTCTTTCTTTGCTCTAGCTGGCCCGAGTGAGAGGGGGAGCACGTGGCAGAACAGACAGACAAAGCCACGTGCCCCTCCCCTGCGCCATGGCTCGGTCCGGTCAGGCCCCCCGGTGCTCGTCTTTGTAGGGCGAGTCGCCCACAGTGTAACACCCCAAACATATATATATATATATATATATATATATATATATATATATATGGCGTGGGGTAAAACGCCGCTCTAACGATACATAGGCTCCGTTCCAGCTTCGGGTAATAAAGCTGTCATCTGCCTAATTATCAAATATGTATGGTACGTAGGCTTTTTATTTCGTACATACACACACACATACATATAGTAGTACAGGTGCGTGTATATGCCGGTATCCGTGGAAGCATCTATTGTGCCACGGTTTGCATTGTACGTTCCTGCCTCATCAACAACCGGCTGGCACAAGCTAGCTACACACCTATTACTACGGCCGTCTATACATTCCTTCCACAAGCAACCGGTCCACCATTAGCAAGTTTGGCACATTCGCGCCTACAGGGAGTTGGAGCTTTGCTCGACGCACTGGAGTCAGGGCTGGGGACGCCTCTTCCTGCAAAACTGAGGTCTGACTTGTCCAAGGTGCGTGATTAGCTAGGATGGAATCGATGGAAGGGCGATGACGCATGCCGGGACAAGTGGAAGGGGACGGCTTTGCTACTTGTTGGAGAAACAAGGCAACAGAGGGCGTCGTCAGATCCAGGCGGTATATGTGCACCGGGCCAGTGTGCGCAGGCTTGCATAATAATATGCTTAAATAGCAATAATCAATTCACTCGATTAAATATGCGGCTTATGTATTAGATAACTAAAGTGGTGAATAGGTGAATGGTGCTGATGGATTAGCGGGCGAGCAGTGGATAGGTGATGGTGATGAGCCAGATTATTATTATTATATATATGTGTATGTGTGTATATGTACATGTATATATATATACATACAATCTGGCTCAGAGAGGGAGATGACAGAGAGAGAGAGAGAGAGAGAGAGAGAGAGAGAGAGAGAGAGAGAGAGAGAAGGGGAGGGAGAGAGAGAAGGGGAGGGAGAGGGAGATGTGGGTTGGTTGATGTGGTGGTGAAAAGCATACATGCATTAAAGCTCAAGGCTTTGTTCGTACCTGGCTGGGTTATCTAGGCCACGAGGATATGATCCCCCGAATACGCTGTACCCATGCATATAAAGATCGGCCTACCTTCTCATACCAACATCTTAATCTGTATCATGCATCATTCATGTACGTAAGCGCTAACCCCCTACTACTGCTGCACACATGCTTACATGCAGAGCATGAGCACGGCTGTCAGCTCAGTTGAAGCCGCCATGAGTTCTGCCGTCGACGACCCTAAGGCATTATTTAGCAGCATTTCCAGAAAGGCCACTGATTTTATCGAGACGGCAGCGCAGTCGCCTGAAGCCACAAGCTTTGCGGAGGTGAGGTGTCTTGCTGGGTATCGAAAAAAGGGTAGGCTGGGTGGCCTGGAGTGTGACGGCACAATGGGTGGATGGAGAGGATCGATGCTTCTGCGTTCAATGCACGGATGGCCATGTCTGCAGCGCACTTCTGTGGCATCCTGTTTGCTTGGCCTGCTTAGTTCTTAGCTCCAGCAGGTTATTTCAGCAGCTACCTATCATTTCGCGCCGCGTGCATGCATCCAGACACGTAGGTATAGATAGACGTAAGTATCCATTTGGCCTATATATTCGGTCATCATGCATGTGTGTACGGAATTCCAGAGGCGCGTATGAACACTCGATCGAGGTATCACTGCTTGCAGGATCCCTTCATCATGCATCTATAACACATCTGAAGAGGTGCTGACCTTATGTTTTATCCCATTTATTCAAGCATTCATCAGCCGCCGCTGCATACTCTTAACCACGCCCGGCGACTCCCTGTTCGTCTTCCGCATGGTGCTGTCCTATCCCCAAACCTCACCAGACTCTATTGGAGAACAAGATCGACCCACGGGTCGCACCCATGCTGAGGGCGGTGGCACGCATGGCGGAGACCAGATCCATCCCCGACCCGGAAGCTTTTCTCAACGATCTGACGGATGAGGCATGGAAGCGCGTGAGTTTTGATATCTAAATACGTCGAGTATTCGCCGTTTTGGTGAACGGGTTGGGTGCATGAGCGCTGGCATGAGTGGATCCAGATCTAGACGGTGGGCTGCCATGCATCCTGCTGTAGCTACGGCGCGTGCGTATACAGTTCAGCTGGTCTGCCCTGGTTCTAAATGTATCAATCCGGTGCTTATTATCCGGTGTCGTACCTTCTCATTACAAAAACCCGCCCGCCGCCGCACCCACATACACAGGGCGCTGGTGCCGTCCAAGGTATCTGGGAGCGCAAGTTCGGAAAGGCACTGCCGGATGAGGTTCGTCTTGAGGTGGAGAAGGTGAGAGTAAGGACGGAAAGAAGGTTGCTTGGCTGGGTGCTGAGGCAAGCAGTAAGGGGTACAGGAGGAGTCGGCAGTGTATTGCAAGTGTTGGAGGATGTGGCTGGATGGATCAGTGTTATCTGCGTGATGCTGGCATGCACGACATACTCAGCAACAGTAGTAGTCCGGCCTAGGAGTTTACCGACATACGACTACCGATCCTCCTACTCGATTTATGTATTATCATACTCGCCGGTGTTTATCTTGCACCTTTCTTCGCTTTCTAACGGAGCGTCCCCCCTCCATCCGTCGGCACTGAAGGTTGTACTGCTCGCCCATGCGATCCCGTCTCTGCCTGCCTGGATCGTTCCAGTACCCCACGTGCCTTGCAACTCTCCATCCGACCTCGACCCGCAGTGTGCCGAGGACTTTGCGGACCAGGTAGCTCGCAGCTGCGAGGAGAATGGCCTGGAGGGGGCGTTGGGCGCCTTCAAGAATGTGACTGCCGCCATGTTAGCCTCAACAGAAGGCCGCATCGTGGATATAGTAGAGAACAACGTGGAGGCGTCAAAGCGCGCAGTTTCTGGGCTCATGGACGGAGACATTTCGGCTCTGACGGACGGCGGGTGGGTCAGGAATCCTTCTGGCCTGCTTTGAATGGTGCTGCCCTTACGAAACATAGGCAGGGCGCGTTTCACCGTTATTGCGTGCGTCGATCTTGCTCCTTGCCTACCTACCTGGCCGCCGTTTCAGTGCCCGTGATGATACACTCCTTGTTATGAGCGTTGCTTGCCTCTCCCGTCAATTCCTTCCGTCAAGTCGGTTCGCGTGAAGCTAGAATGCATAGATAGATAGATAGATAGATAGATAGATAGATAGATAGGTAGATAGATAGATAGATAGGTAGGTAGGTAGGTAGGTAGGTAGGTAGGTAGGTAGGTAGGTAGGTAGGTAGGTAGGTAGGTAGGTAGGTAGGTAGGTAGGTAGGTAGGTAGGTAGGTAGGTAGGTAGGTAGGTAGGTAGGTAGGTAGGTAGGTAGGTAGGTAGGTAGGTAGGTAGGTAGGTAGGTAGGTAGGTAGGTAGGTAGGTAGGTAGGTAGGTAGGTAGGTAGGTAGGTAGGTAGGTAGGTAGGTAGGTAGGTAGGTAGGTAGGTAGGTAGGTAGGTAGGTAGGTAGGTAGGTAGGTAGGTAGGTAGGTAGGTAGGTAGGTTGGTAGGTTGGTTGGTTGGTTGGTAGATAGATAGGTTCCTTGTCACGACGGATTAGGTGACCGCACATGGCAGGTGGCACCAGGGATCGCAGCATGCGTTGCGCAAGGGTAACATAAGGATAAATAGTATAATGAACTGATAAGGGCCTTTTGTTTTCATGCATCCGATAGCAGCGGATGGAGCGACTCACCATCATCCGCATCTGATTACCCTACCTAATTCTTCTACCTGAGTTTTGGCAGGCTGGAGCTGCCTATTGCCGTGGCCAAGAAACTGGCCACTTCCGGACGAGTGGGTCAGGTGATGGTGGCGGCGGCGGATAACCTGGCAGCCGCCCCCACCTTGACTGATGACAACGGCATGGATGTGGCTGTGGAGAAGGGCAAGGAGCTGCTGAATGCCGTACATCTGATTAGGACTGAGGGAATAGCAGTGCTGGACGATGTTCAACGTGCGGTGGAAGCAGCGCTGCAAAGTGGAGACTTCACTGCACTGGCCGCACTCGGCAGCCGAGGGTGAGGGGAAGGGGTGGCACGTATGGGTTGTTAGTTGAAAACTGGAGGCCTAGTTGTGAATGGAATGGGTGAAATTGTTTGAACCTATGTGGCCATGTGGGGTTAGGGACTCTTGCTTGGGACGAAGAACGAATGACATGAATGGGAGAAGTAGAAGAAGCAAGGTGTCACGACATATTCGCATCCGTATTCGCACATAATATGTACGTTTTTCAGTACTATGTCGTGACGAAGGTCCATCCTGAATGTAGGGTGGACGCGACGCAAGGAAGCTGCCCTGTTGCTGTACTTCCCCCTTCTCGCCGTGCGTCCTCTCCCTCTTGTCCTTTCCCCACCTTTCCCAGCACATTCACTATTAGGGTGCTTGGCGGCTCTAAGAAATGCATGTCTCGATTACATCATGCATCATGCTCTGACTCTCATGTCCTGCATCGATCTTACATCCGTGCGCTCAGGCGGTCGTCGAGGTCCACGGCCGCTCTGTCGATGACGGCATTTATGGAGATCCTGCAGGAGTTCAAATCCCAACTCGTGGCTATCAGCGGCGACGGTGACGAGGCGGCCATATCCAACCTGGATCAATTGGTGGGCAAGGTACAGCAGACGGCAGCCATGATTTCGGAGGGCCCCATACAGAAGCTGGTGGCAGGTGTCGCCGCGGTGGCCGACCAGGAGGGCTTTGATGCTCTTGCGGAGGTCTTCGAAGTGGAGTGAGTTTGTAGCTGGAAATACGTATTTACTAAATGTACATGCATGTACATGAAAATGCCAATAGGGGGGTAGCTAGCTAGCTAGAACATTATATATATATATATGGATGCCTGCAAGGCGAAGGGGCGGGTGATGCACGCATGCCGTTTGTGCATGCAACCGACTGTCGGGTCCAAAACAAATATCACTGACGTGCCAAATACCTGGACGGATACGGCCCGGCATACCTGCGCTTCTCATATATATGTGGTACTCTGTAGCCCCCTACCTACTTGCACGCCATCCACTCTTGAGGTCCTGCAGCTGCCACATAAAGACCTCACACAGCAGGTCTCACCAAACCCTCATAAATAGCCCATCGCCTGCTGACGGTGCAGGCCAGCCCCCTTGCTTCCACCTCCTGCTCTAACATACAATGCATGTTGCTGTGTATTTACGCAGCCCTGCTCAGCTCGTGGACGAGTTGGCTTCAAGTCCGCAGATTCCCGAGTGCTTTAAGGGAGTCGTAACGCAGCAACAGGGCGTATCCATGGCCCTGCAGGCGCTCCAGGGCAATGGCGGGGTCGTCGATGCCGACAGCCTGTAAGCCTGAAGTAATTAAGCAAGCAATCTATCAATCGTGCGCGGCTTAAGCACCGGCCTGCGTGCTGAAGTGTAATGTGTGTAGATAGCCACCCAGCTACACAGCGAAGAGCGACTGATGCATACATGGCTGAATGAGATGACTTCATTGGATAGGTTGATGTTTTTTTTATGTTAGTATGGCTACATGATTGCTTGCTCGTCACTACATATCATACAGACAGACAGACACATGCCCGTTATTATCGTGACATCTCCTTAGCTGTAATAACTTGACAAAAGTATACGTAGTACCTATTCCTCCTGACGAATTACTTGAGCTATATGGCTGGGTGGTATTCACAAGGTAGCGGAAAAGTGGGGATAGATGCAGCAGCCACTCGTATCAGGGGATCCTTCGGATAGATGGCGGGTGATAGTGGGCCCGCCAGTTTTGAATTAATCGCCGGACCGAGCCGTGCTTCTCGTCGTCACTTATATATATGTGTGTGTGTATATATATATATAACGAGGTTCGATTTCCCTTGTTTATTTGTCTATCTGTCATTAACACATTTTTTCTCCATTATTCTTCCCTCCATCAATTTTCCTTCCAAGCAGTTTGGTTGGACGCCTGGCTCCTCTGAAGCACCCTCTTGCCCGAGAGCTGCTGGGGAAGTTCATGGAGTCTAAATTGCTGTTTCCAGACAGCAGAGAGGACCTGGCTACCTTGCACAGCGAGTTGCTGCAGGCAGTCAAGGACTTTATGGTGGGTGCATGCTGGAATTACGTATCACACACACACGCACCGACTCACCCAGATACATACACCACAATAGGATTAACCCAGCCAGCAGCCACATACATGCATCTGGAGTAAGGACAACATGGATAGCCCATTTCGAACCTTCATGCATTGAATAATAGCCAACATGCAGCGCCCAACACAGGGTGCAGTAATAATAATAATAATAATAATAATAATAATAATAATAATAGTAATATAATAATAATTTAATAAATATGATTAGTATCATTATTATTAAGGAGGTGAGTGCTAAGGGGGTGGGGGAACCGCGCGAGAGAAGGCGTACGTAGGGAGCCACCCAGCCACCCATGTATACTCATATCACCTGAACACATGCATGGTGCAATGATATTCCCACGTTGCACATATAGCCGAGGTAGGCATAGGCAGGCGTACCATCATTCCGCCCGTTGACTGAGCTGTTCGACTCGTACATAATCACTTATTCCTTAGATCACGCTTCTACATATCAACCTAACACTCTTGCATATATACATTCGTCCTTCGCGGTCAACAGCTGCCATCGCTCGCCGCCTGCTTGTTGACAGTTTTATTGACAGTTTTAGTTATTGACAGTTTCCGTCACCGCCGTCCTTCTGTGCTCTGCGAGCGCGCTTTATACGTACGTACCTTTCTGCTGCCCGCCCGCAGACCGGTTTGGATCTGGACCTCAGCTTGGACGTGTCAAGCCTCATTGCGGAGCTTGATGACTTTCGCGAGATCCTTATCAGGATACTGGAGAACCTTAACATCGATGAGGCTTTCTGATGCGTCACGGGCAGATGCACGTCCTGCATGTGCAGGATTGCGGACGGACAGAAATATGCATGTATATATAGGAGCAAGGACGGAGACTTGCTCGGATCGTCTGTGTGTGGTTGACTGGGGCTGCGGTTGGTGAGTACAACAAACATGGTGAGTTGGTGAGTACGATACATGCTTGCATGCATGCTTGGAGCAAGCAATGTAGGGACGCTAGGTTTCTACATACTACATATCTCCAGCTCTACTGCCACTTATAACATTCTAATTTTAACGAATATCAGCGTTTCTGGCTCATTATTATGACCACAGCGCTGGATGATTCGCTTGGATGGTTTATGAGCATGCGTGATAGCCAAGCTAGCAAGGGACGAGCTCAATCTTCGAGCAACTAGTGCGGTGTACGCTGCTGCTCGCTATGTACGTAAGTATACCAGATCCATGAAATACAATCCGTGGAGCGCCTGATAAGGCAGGATGGATGGATCTATAACGCGGTGATGGCGGGGCAAGATCGCCTACCGCGGAGGAGAAAAATCTTTATTACGGACTTAATACGTACTTCCACGCCTGCTCGATGCGTGGTAAATGGGGCTCTGTGCATATACGAATTCGCATATATCAATCATCAGCACAAGCAAACAAGACCAAAACTTGGCGCAAGCCAGGCAGGTCGTCCATATTGCATCTGCCGGCAAGGTCCTGGGTTGCCGTGTCCAGCATTGCGCGGGGTGCCGGGCGGATGGGACACGCGGGCGTCGTGGCCTGGACCTTGGCGGCGTGCGTGTATACACGCATGTGCGCTTGCCTTGGGGGGACTGGTGTTCTATTTTCCAGCTGGCTGGCGATGGATGGATGCATCGAGGGCTGCGTCGCTAGCGCAGGTAGAAGCGCCATACATGTTCGTTCTAGCTAATGAACCATCTTGCGTCGATCGTTAGTTCACATGCAGGTCACGGCGTATACGAGCACACATTTTGTTTCATCGATTCGAGTCGTACATAGACACTTATGTGCAACCCGCCTTGCTTCATGCATCACCAAGATTGCCATGCATGCATAACCTCTTCGTCAAAGGGCTGACATCACCCGCTGTTAATCGTTTGCCGCTGTGAAGCGCGCCATTCAACTAAGTGTCTTATGAGCAGCTAAGTAATAAGATTTCTCTAAGCTACTGTATGTATGTCGTCCATCTCGACGCCGAGCGAAGGCGGCGTGGAATCGCACACACATTGTCCTATTCAACCTCCGAGTTGTCTGGAGGTGGGAGCACGCACGTGCACACCTGCACGCCTTGTTTCCATCCATCATGCAAACATGATGTTTTCGTGCGTCGTTTGTTCAACGAAGAAACCCTAGCTAACAACGAAGAAACCCTAGCTAACAACGAAGAAACCCTAGCTAACCCTAGTCTTTTATTAACCCTAGCTAACAAGTCGTCAGCAGTTGTCGCGTGCACTGTACGTGCTCGCCTAGCGCCACATGCATGTCGATCTTTGGCAGGATTGCCATGTATGGCTAACTCTTACCCACAACGTTGTTGGGCGGGGTCGAGGAGAAACGTAAGTACGTATCCACCTGGTATCTTCAACGACGTGTGTGGGTTTGTTCGCTATGCATGTATGTTAGGGTGTTACACTGTGGGCGACTCGCCCTATAAGGGTGAGCACCAAGGGGCCTGACCGTGGCCTGACCACATGTATGTAATATGTATATATTCGTTATATGGCTATATAGCTGTAAATGTTTACGACTAAACCCGTCATTGTAACATATCCATCCTTTCGCCAACAAAAATCGTATGAATTCAAATGGTGGCCACGGTCACATTCTCGACCGCATCCCTACCTGATTTGCACCCTGCTTTAACCCAACATGTACGACCGCGCAGCACACATATGTTACAACTTGCAACCCTCTGTGACGTTGTCCGTCTGATAGTTATGGTGCGTGACCATCTTCACGCTATGACTGGGATTTTGTGTTGATTTTGTGCGGGATAAAGAACTCGATCGTTTTCCAACGCTATTCGTCGGGTCCTAGTTTTTTACTTTTTAAGAATAAGAACGAAAAGGCCTGGAATGGCACAAATCAAAATTTTAACATTCGCTCACCCGGAAGTGAAAATCTGGTGACCGGATGTGTGAGACCTGCTTAGGGACCTAAACGATCAAGAACGGTATGATAACATAACACCATATAACAATGTACACCCTGGCACAACCAATTCACACTTCTGTCACGCGTTGCCTTATTTTCAAAAGGCACCTGTCCGCCAGCAGAACGTCACAAAGACGCTTTTCAGTATCATCCATAGCTCCGGAAACAGCAAAGCCAGCCCAACAGCCGACAGCCCGCCTCACGATGATGGAACCCCTGCAGTTTATATATCTTCATGTTGTTGGCGCCCTAGGCGTACTTGCTGTCACCAATGATATGGCCACCGAAAAAAGGCGCAACTTCGGCGATGAGCTGCTGGTACTCGACCGGAGCACCATCCTCTAGGTGAACCTTCACCAACTCTCCGGCGATGGGAGTCTGCAAGACACCGTGTGCAGGAGGTGACGTAGCTCGTAAACTAAACTAAACACATACATAGGAAAAGCCCTTCACTAAATCATCCTTTCCAAAAGGTAGGTAAATCCAGAACACTTGTGATCTGGGCTACGGTCATTGTGCCTATGCCACGAGCCATATAGAATTTTCAAAGCCATGTAATTCTTAAATCATACGCCAGCATGATTGTTTTACTCCGAGGCCTACTAAGCTTGAATTTAGGTGGTGGACAACCTCTAGGTCAATAATATCCCACCACATTGCCCAAAGCGCTCGCTTACCTTCACCTCAACAAAGGTCCCGAGCTGCTCCACGTATCCCAACGTCTGGCCCTTCTTGACTTGAGCACCCTGCCGAGCAGCCACATTAACGATTTCATGATGGTCATCAGTGAAAATGATCATCCGTCCACGGCGCCGGTACCCTACCCAACATTTATGCCTGCCGGACATCTCGCGTACAACACACGCTCGAGCCCCACTCTGGTTTCGCGAAGGTTCACGGTAAATGAACGTCGTGAGGCGTGTACTTCGGCACGAGAGCCTGTGTCTCGTGCCAATAATTCAAACTCAGCATGTAGATAACCCTACAAACAGCGGCCCACTTACCACTTCAGCAGCGTTGCCCTTGCCCACGCGCTTGCCACCCGCATACTTCCCGCGGCGGAAGGTGCCGACCTAAAAGGACGCATAAAGATGTAGGGCAAGTGAATAGCCTCCCTGACATCGTGGCGAGGAGCATCCCCGACACGAGCTTCCGGGGGGATTCTTCGAGCAAAGTCACAGTAGTGCACAAATGCCATGATAGACGAGTTATGCTCGATAAGCTTAAGACCTCTGACTATATTCAGATAGCGCTTCCTCTTAATACAGGTAGGAGTCAGCATTGCCAAATGGCCAGAAGTCGTCAACCATACGGCACCATGATGTCCGAACGTGTTGAACGGCTCATGACCCTTAGTCGAATGCCATAAGGGATGAGGGTATATTAGTGCTGCTGCCTTAAGGCAATACACAGACAGGTTCCTAGCAATAAGCGGACAGGGGCGGATACAGTTGAGGAAAGAAAATACGAGGGCGCAGGAACTGCAAGGGCTAAGAAGCATAGCGGAAGCACCTTCGGGGAGTTAACGTAGACCAAGCTCTCGTCGACTGTATCCTCCATGCTGGGCGGTGGAGGGACGTCCATCGAGTTCGCCGGTGCTGGGGCAACCGCGGGGGCAGCGACATGCGCCACGGCAGGAGCTGCGTAAAGGGGGGCAGCGGCTGCGCTGCCGGCGACGCTGCGCTTGATTTTGAGCTCGAAATTGCCCATCTGTGGTTCAATTGAGCAGCATTAGCAAACCTCGTGTTTACAGACAAGGAGGATCCCTGTAGAGGTCACGGTCGTGCATCACCCCGTCGGGGCGACTCACCTTCAGCTGCATTTCAGCGATCTCCGTCTCGTTGCATAACGTGTTCAGAAAGGTAGCCACCTGTGATCGCGACAAAGCCATGCGCGTCAAATCGGGCGTTCACGCATCTCGCTTCGCCGGCGCTCACAAATACCTGCTGAGTGCTTGGGGTAACGTCTGGACCATCATACTCCTCTTCTTCTGCAACATCGCAATTATTCATCTGGTTAATGGCAAATTGATCTAACCTGTGCTCCACTTGCACAAAGCGCATGCAATCGTACCCGCCACGTCAACTTTTTTCTTTGTCTCAGTTGCTGCTGCCCTCAACACTGGAAGACGAGTTACAAGAATGGGCTTCACGGCGCCTAGAGCCCTCGTCGAGGCAACGCCAACAAGCCGCTGCGGCGCGCAAGTCCGTGTAAGCATTATGGCGACTTGGACCTACGTGAACGTTATGACCTGTATGCAATGCCTGGATTTCTTGTCTTCCAAAAGTGATCCGCGCGGACATATTCGCTGCGCAGGCGTTACAGTACCTCCTCCCAACGCCTGTCGTACAAAGTAGACTTTGTTGCGTCAGCTGGCTGCCATAATGGTCGATCCGGAACTATTAAAACGTATCCTCGCTAATCCTATCGCTGCATTTGGATTTGGTTTGCCTTCAATCATTGTAATTGAGTCATACAGGTGTCTTTAGACGACTCGGCAACACGGCATTTCTTGCGCATCGGACGTAATCGTGATGATAACATTTTAAAGGATCTTTTCTATAGTTATGGCGACCGATGCTGGGCCTATTGGCTCGGTAGGGGTGTGGCATTACTACGCTGCCGTGGGTAACAAAGAAGCCAAGCTGGTACGCGACACTTGGCGTGATGGTAGTTGAGGCGAAGTGTAACCGGTATCGGGTTGGGGGCAAGGGCTGGGACGCCGGTGCCCAGCCTCCTGACACGCGTTGTAGCCCCACGGTTGGCTGTGTGTAATTAAATCGCTATACGACAGGGAGGGTTATCAGGTATACAGGCGGGAATATCAAACCTCTGCGCAGCTTCATTCACTTCCCACCCAGCAACACCTTCCTCACGACACTGCATGTCCGATATATTAACGCCTTCAGCTCTGAGCGGACCATGCAAATGTTGGGTGGGGTCCCCTGCAGTTAAGTAACCCCCCTCTTTACCGCCACCGTCCCCAACACCATCAACACCGGTCAACACCCACCATCGTTACCACACCTGCTATGGAACGGGCCACATCGTAATCATGGCTTGTAGGCAACATTGGTGGAGCTCCTGCATGCACTTCAGGCCACATGCCGGCGACCACTAGCGATTTGTTGCAGGTGCGGATTGGGCGTCCAGAGGAATAGGGGACGTAAACAAAACACCCCGGCGCCCGGCGTGGTGCTGATTGCCTGGCTTTGGGCCGTGGGGGGTTCCAAATCCATGGCACATGTGCAGGGGCCTGTCCGATCAGGGATTATGGCAATGACGTAGATTGCCCAATGTTTTTGTGAGCTTACAGCATGACTGTGCACCGAGGGCCAGTGCGGGTCGTTTTGGGGTATATCACTGCCAACCTGAAGGTCCGGAAGGTATGATGTTAATGAGTTCAAGCCGATCTTGAAAGAGGCGGGATGCTCGGCGGGGGCCAGCCTTACAGCGTTGCTCAGGGCACGACCTCAGGGCACACATGGCCTATAGCCTCTATGGTCTCTTAGGAAAACACAAAAGGCGAAATGTGGTCCATGCGCCAAGACCCGGCGGCAAGTCTAAAAGCTCTCAAAGTCAGGACTCATAAAAAGCTGCTTGAACCATTTCCATGACTCGTGACATCCTAAGACCTTGTGTGACAAGACGCGGTACAACAAGAATGATTAATTGAATTGGCCACCGTAAGTGGGACGGAGGTGTTCCAGCGCTGACGATATAAGTCGTCGCCTTTTACTGCCATGCACTCCTAGCTTGCATGGCCTCTTTTACGGGGTATTTTGCGGTATTGGTACTATTTCTCACTGCCTTTCGCCCGGCCAACAGGAACCTGCTCGTTCGTTGTCCACCAACACGCTGAACGTGCTAATAAGCATGCGAACGCTCGCCGGGCTGTATGCCAACAAACGTTCTCCCGTTTCCTTCCCATTTTGAAGCGCTCGGGACAGCCTGGATAGCTTGGTGTACTGGCTGCTACGTACCCACTCCTTCGCCGTCACCGCAATCGTGAGTAGGGCGTTCTGCCCTTATTCGGATGCATACAGTGGTTTACTTCTCTGCATGTTCCCCTTCCCCCGGTATTTCTAGAACCGCACGTTTTCGCGTCCCATAATAGCTCACACCGCACCGTCCCCGAACGCAGCACAGTGACTTGACGGACAAGGAGAGGGAGCTAGCCCTTGCGGCATTTAAGCGCGGCCTGGAGTTGCCGGGGCCCGCAGCAGGTGCGCCCTTGGTGACTTGGCCCATGGTACGCGTGATGGGTCCGAGTGGTTACGTGTGCTCCCCCGCATCGCTGCCGTGGAGCTTTCCGTACCCCATTTTGTTTTCCTAGAGTCGGGGATGGCGTGTTTGGATGTTGGACAAATGCGATGAGAGCAGAATGGCATTTGATTCAACAATCAGTCTGGCCTTCGGAAATTGTTGGGACGAAGGCTGACGTTAGTCCCTCCTGCACAACAGGCATGAGCGCGTCATGACACTGTAACGTGAGGATGCCGGAAATTATGCAAGCGAGTGAGGAAGATGGTTAATATCGTTGTGCCCCGCGGCGCACTGTGAATGTTCGCCACGGACACTATGCAGGGCCCCGCCAGGATCCGTCGGAGGGTGAGCCTGCAAGCCGCGATGTAACGTCGGCCGGTTGGACGGGGTCCTTCCCTGGACCGGGGCCAGGGCCTGGGCTAGGCTTTCAAGCGCGGCCGGAGGAAGACTTGGTGAACGTTTTGGCGTTGACAGATGTGTGCCTCAAGGTAGGATACCATGCGGTGGAGTAACCATCCGGTTCAGGTTCCTTTCCGGAAATGTTGAATTTATAGATAAGGTACAGAAACGGCTGGTCGGGCCTTGGGTTGTCAATACGACAAGGCAATTGCTTGGACGTACTTGTGCGATCAGTCGGCTGGGAAGCGCCATGGCTGGGGATTGTTCTTACTCCTATCTTTGCCGTAAGAGGTGGATGTTCCGAGGACTGCGCGTATAAAGCACAGTGAATCCCTGCGACACGTGCCGCTGCAAATATGTCCACGAATGTCTACCCTTGGCGCGGGACGCGTCAGGGCGACAAGCTGTGCTGGGCTGTTAGGCATCGATTGATTGCGAAGTCATGAGCCTCATTCTAGTAATGACAGCCTTTGTCTCAGCCGTAGCCGCGGAGAGCAGAAAGGGTGGTGACACTCTGGTGATGTATCCACTGGTCCGCACATGCTCCAGGCGTTTCCGAAGGAGCTGCTGCCCCTGGGTATTAGCTTGCTAGTGGAGTTCGATCTGCCCCCTTCCAAGGTGAGCAGTAGCAGCCTATTTTTACAGCTCCTGGGCTCGTTGTCCCTTACCCCTGCTGCGGCATGGCGGTTCCCTTGGCTCTTGGCGGTTGCATCACCATTCACCTGTGCCTCTGGAGATCTGGAAGTCAGCTGCTCCCGGACTCCAGGGAGGGGTAGGGGCGTCCGTTGAATGGTTGTCCCCAGCAGCGCCAGCTCTCATACGTTTCGCAATCCTGCCTATTGGCTTAAAGCCCTCGTGCCGGCTCGCCTCCTACACCTGCTCAGGAGGTATATATGCGGCGCGTGTCGGCGCTGTTCGGAAGTGGCAAGGAGCGGCGGTCGCAGCGCTGCGTGGTGATTGACATGGTCGAAGCGGGGGCCATTGGGGCATTCCGTAACCTGGAGAGCTTCGCTGCGAGTCCAGTGATGGAGATGCCCGTGCGTGTAGGGGATATGTTCGCACCGTGAACGGACTGCCTAAGCAGTCTCTCAGTGATGGAGATTCCTGACTTGGCATCTGCTTTTCCCGTGAAGGCCTGATACCACGACGGGAAAACTTACCCCACCAAACGCATGCACTGGCTGCAAATCCAGGGTAAACCATGTATTAAATTTTTTATCATTATCAGGTATAGAAATTCTCTTTACTTCTCCAGGCATAACGAAAGCAGTAATGGTTTCTTGGCTCTTTGATTTAAAAGGACTAATATTCCCTTAAGCACTTTGCGGTATCCACGCCCTTGATAAGGGCGCAGAATCCGTCAGTAACCCAGAGGACCTTTCGTGAATGAAACGAGCCAGCCTTAATACCAGCAATTGCAGCCTCTGTGCCGGAATCTGCACAGGTATGTGTAGTGCAGAGGCGCACGCACGGCTAATGTGAGGGATCGTGCATCTGCTTAGTTCCAAGCAGGCCGAGGCGGGCGCCGTATTCCATGTTACCGTACCCGAAAAAAACCATCAGGATAGGCAGGATATCAAGTATTGTAACAGTTCGTGCAAAGATAGGCAAAGCCCTCAACTGCTCAAAGCGCTTGAGGCCAGACAGTTCGTGGCAACAATTTGACCGCAAGGTGCGTTGCCGACTCAGTACTCACGAAGAAACGCGTCTCTGACTAAGCAGCTCTGGACATCCGCAAACTGAAACGGCCAATGGCCAATTCACACTAAAAAGTACAAGATTCTAGAACGCCAGATGCCAATGGCGACTGTTATTAAATAAGGAAGACGCATCGAAGTGTTGATGAAGTCACAGGGGAGAGTTCCAGCCGGGCCCGGTCGTGCCAAAGCTTTTGGTCTCTGCCGCTAGACGCTCTAAGACTGCTCAGACGAAAAGCGGGGCAGTACGCCACAAGCTCCAAGACAGCCAAAGCTAACCCTGAAGGTGCCTGGCATCATGACCTATAGATGTTGTATACAAGCTCACTCTTTTAACCAAAAGCCTAACACAGGATTTCATCGTGGGGACACCTTGGGGAATTCACGTCGGAGATGCGGGGAACTTTGCTACCTTTACCACCAAGACTATACGCAACGAAAGGATGCTACAACTAATGTTTGTCTTACGTGTTAAGCCTGCGCCACAAGCCCCACAAGCGTTTTGCCACGAAATGTTACTTGTAGGGCAAAGCATTTTTGCGTCACAGGTTAACTTCGCCGCTTACGATCATCCTCAGCCACTCGTCGCCGCTTATTCACATCATCCTCGGTCGCGTCGGAAGACCGTGACCGCCTAAGCCGACAACTCTCTGGGCCCTCGTGTTGCAGGCGCAGACCGCAACGCCGTGCAAGCCATACATCTTCAAAATACTGCTTGATCGCATGGCGTCCACGTGGGCATGCACATTTGGCTAACCATGCTCGTCGAAGCGGTCTCACAGAAGCCTGTATCAAGTCCGAAGCCGTCATCCAGCCGGGCCAAAACCCTAAGCAAACCCTAAGTACAATACCGCCCAACCCGCTTAATTACGCCCTAGCTATTCCCCCTCTCATTAACGTCGTATCGCCGCCACGACATGCGCACATACCAAACACACGAAAGGCGTTTTGTAAGCAACTTGCCCGATGCAAATAATCACGGTGCAAATATACCATCACCACCCGTGCCGGTTCTGGACAACCTGTCAGCCCCGGCTTTATGACATAACGCATGACATAGCTCATTCAGTGCCACCGGCTGCACAATTCGGCAGGAAACGACACCATGCGCCACACATCAGTTAGTCCTGTTGCCCAGTCAAAAGCCGTCTGGCAGGAACAAAATACTGAGTGGCCATCTCCCCGTAGCCGTGTCTCACGTTATTTTTGTATGAGCGACCCAAGCAAACGCACGAGGTTCGTGCTATATAATTATTCGTATCGGCTCCGGACCAGGTATGTGTGCTGCCCCACGCGGACCCAATACATGCCGCCTGACGCCCGTGTCAGAACTCCGCTGCCTCAGGTTGCGTAAGCAGTTAGCTGACACTAGTATATATGCTTTGCCCATTCGCGCGCGTTCGTGCACACGCCCGGCATCGGGCGCCATCGGCATCTGCTCTCATGCCTTATGCCCTCCAATCTCCTGCATGGGCCGCAGCTTGGTCATGATTCTCTGGTACCATCCAATGCGCACTGGCACTGCACCGCTGGTGGTGGCGCTGGTTACAGACGAGACGCTCTCCACATCCTTCTTAATGGGGTCCTCCCGCTTCACCTTGATGGGTTCGTGGTGACGGCTCACAGGCGCGACAATAATGCTGTAAAACTGCCAGGCTACGTTGCTGATGATGGCCAGGCCGCCCACCACAGAGAAAAATATTACGAACACGGTGCCGTAATAGCGCGGCCCTGTGGCGGGCGGCGAGGAATGGAAGCAGGCAGCAATTAGTTCGCCAGGCGAATTTTATGTGTCATGGCCGTGACGGCTCCTACTTACCCTGCATGCGCGTGCCAAGAGCAGCACATACACGCGTGCTTCGGATCAAGTGCGTAGCAGCTGAGGGACAATGCGCATGCCAAGAGCTGAATGGCAGATGGGACTGAAGGACGCGGACTACCTTCCTTTCATCCCGAATGCTTGTCCCCCGCATCCTACACTCCTTGTGTGGGTTAAGTTATCATGCGTGGTTACGGCAGACAGACAGACACGCAGACAGACAGACGGGGTGAGAGCACTTCATGTTGACATAAGCGTGTAGGACTACTAGGTAAGACTTACTGTCAAAGAAGTTGTTAACTTTGATCGAGACCTGCAAAGTTTTGGCCTTGTTGTTAATTATGACGAAGCAAGAATCGTCCGGGAAGACCAGTCCGAAGAGCCGCAAATTGCAGGTGGCGTTTGAGTTGCAGGATGACTCTGGGGCCCGCAAAATTGAATCGAGGCGTTGAGAGATTATTAAGCTCGGAAACCATGAAGGCACGTAGGCAATTTAACGAAAAGGCGGCAGACGGGGGAGCCGTTCGGGACACCGCGAGCATGATCCCAAGTGTAAAAAGCAGACATCGCTGTGCTAGTACTCTCTGAAAGTGCTGCATAGCAATAGGCCCGTCGTCACTGGATGCCATGCACGGTACGCAGCAGTCCCAGCAGTCCCTTGCCCTGAGTTCCCGACGGTAAAGAATGCCCGTGCATGCCACCGCGACCTGACACATGTCCAGGTTTGCTTCCGCCGACATCAATCACCGCCTAGCGGTAAAGTACCTTCCAACATCAAGGGGCAGCTCCTGTGGGTCTATCATCGCTATAACCGCCTTCCACCAATCTAATCCGGGTTTACGCCCATGCGCCCTCACCGCAATCCACTCACCGGGTATGGTTTTGCAGTTCTCAGCTACGAACGTCACATTCGGAAGCGCGCAACCCTGAAAACGAAAAAACGAGAGCATATGATGGCGTAAGGTGCATAGCAAAAGAGAAGCCTTGGAAAGAATACTAAAGACGACAAACGCTGACCCGCATTAACTGCAGGCGCTTGTATGTTTCCGGCAGAAAGATGGGGGGCTGTAAGAGGCTCCCCGATAACATCCGTGGCAGATATGCGAATGCCGCGGACGACCCTTTCCTACAGCGAAGACGCAACTCGTCCAAATGGACCACACGAACACGATCACAAATCCAGATTGGTGAGCCCTGTCTAATCATAAGTCAGCAGACATGTCTTTAAAACAATGTCGCCTAGCCACCAGGGGTTCAATGCTCCTTTCGCGGCTTATCTCAGCTCGCTGGTCGCTGCCGTACAGCGCAAAGGTATAATCGTTGGCACCAACGGATTGGTTGATCCTGGAGGCCTGGGGTAAGCCTTTTTAAAAGATAAACGGTCCCACAGCCGCCAGCCGTACCCCAAATCCAAGCTCCTCCGAGGAAAGGATCCAGTAAAGCTGAAAGTTAGCGTACATATCCAAAGAACATATACCCAGCGCACCTGCAGCTGGCTTTGCCTCATCATGTACATGGTAATGTTAGTGTTGTTAATCGAAGTCACGGTGTAAATTGTCCGATGGGTTGTCTTGAAGCCGCACCAATACCATAGATTCCTTGCGGGGATGGTTTGACTGGCGAACGAGCAAATGCCAGGCTCTGTGCTCGCGGTAGCAGGGAGGCGTGGAGCCAGCGGGGTGGAAGGGGGGTCAGACGGGGAGAGGGCCTTTGGATATATGGAACCGGCCCCGTGTGACCAGGTGCGCCTGTACGAAATCATATGCAGGTCAGGCGTAGGATAGACAGGGTTGCGGTAAAACACCTTGCGCCCGTTCCGACTTCGATCCCATGCAAGCTAAAGCGCGTAAGCCGCCACCAGAGATACCACACGAACGCACTTACTATCGCATTCCACTCCTGGCGGCTCATTGCTGGCAACAAGTCCTACAGCCTTGATAGAACCGGTTAGGTTATACTTTTGTGCGCTTGCCAACCTGAGTAGGGTATCTGGAAAGGTTAAGTCCGCTCTAATATCTAGCTGTATTCTCAGATACATAAAATAACGACCTTACCCAGCCAAGAGCAAAAGCGTCACCGCTTGGAACAAAATAGAAACCACGTATCGCATTCTTCTGCAATACATATCAGCAAATGCTGATCGTCGGTTACAGTTTATCGAAAGCTCCCAACGTGAGGAAATATGTAAAGTCTAAGCTTCTCTTGTCCTTTCGGTCATTCGGACAAGTGACCGTTTTCCGGTCGTTACCTGCGATTCATGGGTACGATCCCTATGATGGCATATGGCAACCAGCTATCCAGCCTTCTTAAGTACATCTCTTAAAAGAGACAACGGTATTAAAGTGGAAATCCTGGCCATTCCAACATTTCCCGCTAAAGTGCCCGGGTTGCTAAACAGTTTTGCTGGCCTGGGGTGCAATAAACCGCCATTACATAAACACCACCATTGTTGTATAGTTCAACCTGCAAGTCGAAAAAAATCCCAGAGATAAGGCGCAAAATGCACAAAGTTTGGAGGGGTTCATGCCCTTGTCGAGGCCGGGTCATGGCGGTGGAGGGGGGGGTTACTGGATTCTAGACAAGAACCGGCCTCTGCCTTTGATCGCTCGCTGAAAGTAATTCCTTAGGAATGCGCTTCATCAGACATGTCCATATCGCCGCAATTCCATAAGTTGCCAATTACCGTTACCCTACTTCAAAGCAGAGCACATCGTACGACATGCCCGGGACCATGGAGGAATCCGTTGAAACTAGACACTATCCTTCTAAAATGTATACCTCAGTGTACTTTTTAAAATTGTGTAATATACTTAAATTAAGGAATTAGCGTTGTGAGCGTTAATTTTGAGCGCCAAGCGATTATTCTGCGTGGTATGGGGTTCACAATGCAGTTGTAAACACCATATATAGAATGGTTACTACACGTGCAGACAAATCTAGACGTAGCCGTGCTCAGGTATGACTCTGACACGGATTTCGTTGCGGATGCTTTGCGGGCACCCTCGGTAATTTGTTAAGATTATCAACAAATCCTTTAGCTTACCAGATGTGGCTCATGCCGCATAGTACGCCGGCGTTGAGTCTGGGCTTGTTTCCCCGCGCAGTCGCCTCTCCGGGAGGTGGACAAAAACCGGCGACCGTCCCGTCTGGAGCCCGGTACATATGCGGAGTACTTCACGGATGATGATGATCTGGACGACGTTGAGGACGATTCAGAGGATAGTGACTATGACGCCGGTACAAAAGGGGCAGTTCCAAATACCCTAATGGTATGTCGAGGGGCATCTTTTCAAGCAAGCTCCTGAACCGGAAGGATGCATGTGGCCAAGGCTCGACCTGGATGTTGACCCTTGTCCCCGCAAGCTTATCAATTCCCAATTCCGTCCGGCCTGTTGTCCAAACTAGTTGTTCCTAGGTATCGTCCCTGACTAATTTGGGGTTCCGTTAGTTCCAAACTGGCCTGTTGCCAGCACACGCGGTTACCCGGGATGCAGTTGATGGTCGCTTTATTGTCATGCAGGTGACTAATGGGCATGTGCTTGAACATCTCAACATGCGTGCCAATGGCTATGTGATTGAAAAACTGGAATTCCACTCAAATAGTCAGCATTCACAATACCGTATTGTTACAGGCATCTTTCCTCCCCATTTACTCCTCTCCCCTCGAGACGCAGCATGCAAAATGTGTACATCAGCGGCAGCACGGCGGCCCAAAATCTGGAGGAAAGGGGATTTCAAAGGTACATACAAAGGGCATCCATGTGATCCATATAACCTCCGATTTACCAATCGGAGGTTACCATGGTGGCCATTGGTTTCACTGTTCTTAGCATAAGCTGCCAGCCAACGCGTTCCAATATGATAAGGCAACTGCACAAATTTTGAGCCACGACTGGCTGACCGCATCGTGGCATGGCACCGTGTTATCACTGTCGCACAGCCGTATTATGGGGCCGGCAGGGCTCGCACAAAATTGTGGGGAGATGGCCAGTCGGGATATGATATCCGTGCTGGCTTAACGCCGGGGGATGAAACAGATGTGGGGAAGCGCGGGAAACTGGAGCAATGGAATCAGCGCTGAGTCAGTTGCGCAAGCCGTCGAAACAGGAAAAATCACTGGGAATAGCATTTCCCAGTTCCGGCACGACACGTCTCTTGCTCGGTTGTTCGTACCTGCATCGACCTCTGACGGTGACCCATGGGTCTCTGAATGTGTACTACCCTAACGATCGGTTGTGCTCGAGGGTTCCTTGCCCACTGCTGCAGCTAGGCCTTTCTTAGGTGCCGCGACAGCACTTGTCCCTGCGTTAGCATGATCTAACTCCATTGCTTCCTTTGCTGTGAATGTTCAGGCACGTCGGAGGAAGAGTCGACAAAGGCGATCCTCATCTCAGCAACAGCGGGTTGCAGCACTTAGAACCGCTGCTGGCGGAGTCGCCGGTGGCGGCAGCGGGCCCAGCCGTGATGCAGGTGGCTTGTCGACACGGCGCATCAGCGGGCGGCTGCACCAGCAATCCCAGCCACCAACGGGGCAGCCACAGCGGCAGGTAGGACGTTGGGCGGCTGTTGGACTGGTTTTGGTTGTGAGACGTGAACCCAGCGAAAATTTCCCGATCGCCCACACTCCCAGAGCCGTAACAAGAATGACCACAGCGACAGTGATGAAGAGGAGGAGGAAGAGGAGGAGGATGTCCGGGACACGCACACGGCGGCGGTGGGACGTAATGGCCAAAAGGATCTGCGGCGCAGCGCCAGGCTGAGCCATGGCCAACAACTGAATGTCATAAGCAACGTCGGGCATTCAGTTGGTGATTACGGCGATGACGATGCCATGGACGATAGTGACTTGGGTGGGGAACCGCGGCAGCGGACCAGGACCGATGGTCAGAGCCTCCTCTCCAACGGCCATGAGACTGGCGATCGAGGGGAAGAGGAAGAGGAAGAAGAAAAAAGAGAAGAAGATGAGGACATGGATGACGGCGAGCAACAGGACAGCGACGAGGATCAGGAGGTTGAGGAGGAGGAGGTTGAGGAGGAGGACAAGGCAAGGGAGCCTTCCTCCTGTGGGGAGGATGGTGACGGGGAGGAAGCGGACGATGATGTTGGAGTGCGGAAGGGCCGGTACCTTTTGCGGGGCCCGCAGGTCAATCCGTTGAAGAATCACCCCGCAAAACGACCGCGCTACTCAGACGAGCCGCCCGGGGAAGGTGCTAACCGTCGTTGCGGCGGCGGACGAGGTAATGATAATGACGATGGCGATGGCGACGACGATGACAGCGAAGATGAGGAAGGGGAGGCGGAAGATGAGGACGAGGACGGCAGCACCAAGCGCCATGGGAACCGGGACCGCCGCACGGGTTGTGAGCAGTCCCGCAGAGGTGGCAGCAGCAAGGGTCCTGCCCGGCGATATACACTGCGGGACCGCAGCCGGATGGTTCCCATAACAGTCCAGGAGCAACAGAGGCAGCGAGAAGAGCTAAAGCAGCGGGAGTAAGCAGGAGCTGGGCTGGGGCTGCATTTTGGATGGGCAGGGACACGTGGAGACCGCTGCAGTGGGAGGGATGTTGGGAACGGCGACATGCAGCGGGAAAGCACGTTTGCTGGTCGCGGAATGATGGAGGCCGCCAGGACTTGGGGCCATGCGGCGCTTTATCATGGGCGCACAGTTTTGCCATACATTACCACGAACGGACAATTCGTACATTATCCTCTGCTTAGCGCGGTTATCATGGATGCGCGTAACTGTTTATCGATTTGTTGTTAATGCAGGGCCCGCAAGCGCTCTCGCGGACAGGGAGCCAATGGCGGCAGGCATGGAGGTGGCGGAGGCGGCGGTGGGAGTAATCGGCGTTCAGGCGGCGGCTGGGGCTGGCGCAGCGATGCCTCTGACGACGACATCCCGGACGTCGATGGTACTAGCAGCGGCCACCCCTGGCGCAACATCTATCAGGCGATGGGGCAATGTGAGTGGTTGAATACGGACGCAAGGTGATATGCGTCAGCTCTGTTTATTTTCATCGATACAGCGAGCCGCTTTCGCCATCATTACATGGTAGCAATGTCAAAAAGATGATAGCGTGCAGGGTCTTCGTAGCCCTTAATTTTT
Source organism: Volvox reticuliferus (assembly GCA_019650235.1). Lineage (NCBI taxonomy): Eukaryota > Viridiplantae > Chlorophyta > Chlorophyceae > Chlamydomonadales > Volvocaceae > Volvox > Volvox reticuliferus. Next base: position 340,076 of record BNCP01000062.1, on the reverse strand, counting down.
TTTAAATTACTATAATTTAGCTCATGAATAGTACATCCTTCCTTATATTTATTAAGCCTAAAAAATTTAGCTCCATTTTCTAAGTGATTCCAACATATAAAATATGGGGAGTGGGTAATTACAACAATCTGTCTATTTATAGCTTCTTGTGATAATAAGTTTGCTAGTCTTTTTTGTGCACTGGGATAGAGGTGTAATTCTGGTTCATCGATAATTATTGGGCAGTTCTTAATGCGAGATAAGATTATTTTAGCAGCTATTATTAATACAGATAACCAGCCGTCACTTAAAAAAGCCCCGGGGCACTTATGTCCTGAAGTTGCTTCATATATTAAATAGCATAAATCATGCTTACTTGTACTATCGATTAGCCCATTTCTTTCAATTTTTAATTCTCCATTTAATTCTGGCATTATATTTTGAATTAGTTCATAAAATTGATTTTTATATTCTTCATTATTTAATATGTAATTAAAAAGAGGAAGATAAGTGTAAGAGCCAGCTCCGAGAACATCAATCAAATCATTATTATATTCTGTTGATTCTATATCCGATAGATCCCTATGAAAATATGCATGTTTGTAATTCCTACAGTTCATTATTATAAATGGACATTCTTTACTGTATTCCTCCGAGGACAAATCATTATTGGAATTTTTTTCTAACCATTGACCACTTGGAAAACGTTTTTTCCCTTTAGTATAAATGTATATTTTATCTCCATACTCTACTGTAATTGATGTTTGATCATTAGGGTATGTCTCTATAGCCATAGGTGTTGTTTTCATACCAATTAAAGCTTTGATAAATGTTGATTTTCCAGTGCTACTTTGTCTTGTGATTAGAGTTAATCCACTGCCAGCTCTATTATTAGGAATCCCAAAATTTATAGTTTGGGTTGTTTCTCTGAACCCCAAAAAATTTGTTATAGAGAGACTTCGGATAAAGTTTTTTAAGTTATTGGTCATAAAAAATTCTATATGTCGGAGCGGTGAGCAATATATTATTATTGGCGGTATTAGATGGCTGAACTCCATAAACCACAGTTGTTATTGTACTATTTAAATGTAAGTTATAATAACAAGCAAGATACATGTAAAACGCATGTTTTAGGCGTCCCAAAACCACGCAAATCCATATTCAGCAAAATTTTTTATGCTTTCTATGTTATTTTCACTGAAGATCTTCTTAAAAGCTACATCGTTTCTTGGGTCTGCGGGTTTAGTCATTTTGAATAATTTAAACTAGCTGGAGTTATAGGAGATTCTAACGCTATCAATTGTTTTACCTTATAAATCGTCCCTCTGGATATTTCCAGTTCTTTTGCAATTTGGGTAGGGCGCTTACCTTCCAGCAAATGTTGCTTAATCTTATCTTGGTTAATAGAAGGGGGTCTACCTTTGTAAATACCCTTGTTCTTAGCAGCCGCAATGCCGTCAGCCTGACGCTCGCGGCGCAAGTTAGTTTCGAACTCGGCAAAGACACCGAGCATATCGAAGAAAGCTTTACCTGTTGCAGTAGAAGTATCCACGGGTTGTTCTGTTGCAATTAAATGAGCTCCTTTTGCTTTAAGTCGATCTACTATAATTTGCAAATCTTTTAACGAGCGTGCAAGACGATCTATACGTGTTACTACTAGATACTCTAGTAGTAACATTACATTTGCCTCCTGGCGGTCGGGGCCTAGACCTTAAGACCCAGCGTTTAGTCTAGTGGCTCCTGCTATGTCGGCTATTACATTTGGGCTTCCACCCACTTAGGCCCATCCAATCCTCCCCACGTGCGCTTGGGTTGGCATATCGCGCCAGTGCTTGCGCCACACCATGATAACAATTCATGAGTCTTGCTCGTGAGTCCGTGAACCGCCGCATTTTCTCTTGTTCAGGCAGAGTCTGCTTTTGTTGTAAAGGTATCCATGTATAGCTAAGCCACCGCATGTCCCTGCATCATGCCGCAGTTGCCCCTTGGCAAGCAGGGGCTTTTGCGCAGGTGGCCCCCAGCACACCGATGCCGGGTCAGGCCATCACCGCGCATGGAGGAGCGCAAGTGGTGCCCAGTAGCGCTGCACATATGGGCCCAGCTGCCGCGGCGGCTGCCGCCGCTGCCGCAGCAGCAGCGACGCCGGGGCCCCATGGAGCCGGCGGCGGTGCTGGGGCCGCTCCATTAGCTGCGTGGGAGCAGGCTCTGCTAGCGGACTCGGCAGCGTTGGCTGCAGGCGCGGGTGGCAAGGAGAAGGCCGGAAACGCAGAGATTAACCCTGTGGCGGTAGGCTGGGGCATCAAAACCGGTGTGCGCGGCATCATCGACCAAAGTAACTAGTAAACGCGTACGATGTATTGTAGTTGAGCTCCAGTGCTTCCGCAACAGGTTCAGTCAGGGTGGTCGTGGCAATCCAGTGGTGTTACAGATTTCTTGTCCCGCTTTGATTCATTGCGACTCGCGTGCGTTGTGCACGCGTGTAGCTCTGCAGAGTAGAATCCACATGCGGTCCCCTTTTGGCTTTCATTCCGAACAATTCTCTTTGCGCACCTTGGCTGCCACTCGCCACGCATAGCTGCCCTTCCAAAATTCCCTCCCTGGCCGTCTTCTCCTTTGCTGCAGGTGGACCCCAGCGTAGGCTTTGACCAGGTGGGCGGCTTGGACTCCTACATTGAAGCCCTCAAGGAAATGGTTTTCCTGCCGCTAGTCTACCCAGAGCTCTTCACGCGCTTTAATGTGCAGCCGCCGCGGGGTGTCCTGTTCTACGGACCGCCTGGTACCGGTGCGTCTCTGTGCATATAGTATTCTGATCAGACACGTTTCGTATGGCACGACATTGTGTCCCTGGAAGTTCCAGGATCGATTCCGTCTTTGAACGGGATAAAAATTCCTCCATCGGTTGGGGATGGATGTGCCCCCACAAAGATGGCCGGTGATAGACCCCGATTATAGTGACCTGCGAGCTAACTAGAAATGGAGTTGATGCCGCCGTTGATCCGGCAGATTTCATTGGATGCTGGTGGTGGCTGCTGAACCCGGGAAAATCACTGATTTCGAAGTCCCCGTGGGTGAAAAATGAGGGTGCCCCGAAATACTGGGGAAGGTAGGGACTGCCAGGTAGTGGCCACGGGTGAAGCAAAACCCCCCTATCCTACACACAAAGCTGGCGTGCGTGCACGCGCAGGGTTGACAGGGGCAAGTCGGCAAGGCGAGACCATTCGAGATATAGGAATCAGGGCTAGAGTCTGCGATCAGGTGTCGAAAGTTTCGGGAATGGAAAAAGGGAAACATTTAACAACAATGCAGACGCAGGGATTGCTGCGCCGGCACAGACTGGACCATGGCAACTATCCTGCCCGGCAGGTAAGACGCTGGTTGCTCGTGCGCTCGCGGCCCATGCTACCCGCTACGGTGGCCGCAAGGTGTCATTCTACATGCGCAAGGGCGCCGACGTGCTGAGCAAATGGGTGGGCGAGGCTGAGCGGCAGTTGAGGCTGTTGTTCGAGGAAGCGCAACGGAACGCGCCCGCCATCATTTTCTTTGATGAGATCGATGGCCTCGCACCGGTGAGCAGCGCAGGCAACGGGTTGGCATCGGCCCCGTATGGCGGTGGGGTTTCAGAGCATCTCGGTAGTGGTAGCGCAGGTCCTGTAGGGCGATTACCAATAACATGGAGTTTGCTGGTACCTCCGGCAGAGAAAGATGAGGGATGGGTGCGCAGTAATCCAGGCCGAGTGATACCACGGGCCAGGTTGACCTATTACAGCGTGACTCTTCTGCCACGGCTCGCACAGTAATCATCTTACCCCTTGCCATCGCCAATGCACCTATATGGGACAGGCATGTACTTTCAGCGGTGCCCCGCTTCTGAGTGTGAGTTCCGGTTCTGGTATTCCTAAGATCCTCCCCAACATCCGTAGGTCCGCAGCAGCCGCCAAGACCAAATCCACAACTCCATCGTGTCCACGCTGCTCGCGCTGATGGATGGACTGGACGGCCGGGGTCAAGTTGTAGTGATTGGGGCCACCAACCGGCCGGACGCGCTGGATGGGGCGCTAAGGCGGCCCGGCAGGTTCGACCGGGAGCTGCTGTTCCCACTGCCGGGGCTGCAGGTGCGCTTTGCATGTTGTCAGGGAACTTGACGCGCGCATGTTAGTTCTTTGGCTGGGTTTCCTGCGATGCTATTTGCGCCTGGCGGAGGGTAGGGCAGGGAAATTTCGCGGCCAACAGGCATGGACGATGGGGCCCGATTGCGAAGTGTTGTTGAAGGAAGAATCACGTAGCCTGCCTGCCTTGCAAGGCCGCTTAAATGTGTGATAAGTTGGAGCGCCACAGCTGTCACAGCAACCGCGGCCCCTTCCGGGTATCCACGTCAATCGCCAGGCACGGCGCTCTATTTTGGAAATCCATACTCGCAAGTGGTCGGAGCGTCCGAGCACTCAGCTGCTGGACGAGCTGGCTGGGCTGTGCGTCGGTTACTGCGGGGCAGACCTCAAGGCCGTCTGCGCGGAGGCAGCGCTGCACGCCGTGCGGCGAAGGTAAGGCGGAGTCCAGGGGGAATTTTTGAATTGAATCCTTTCGCCTCGTGGCTGACTCTTTTCCTTGCCACCATGCCTGGTACCCACCGCAGACTCATTAATTTTATATTGAATTTTTAAATAATTTTTATAATGTTTTATAATATAAAATTTATATTGTGATTTTTATAATTACATTTTATAATGAATTCTAACAGAATGAAGTGAGGACGTGCATTGCCCTCTGCGCAAACACCGGGATCAGGTACCCGCAAATCTACGCATCCGAGGATAAATTGCTCGTGGAGCCCTCCTCTGTGCGTGTGGAACGTGAGGACTTCCTAGCCGCCGTCGCTGCCATCACACCTGCCTCCAACCGCTCGGCCGCGGCGCACGCGCGCCCTCTGTCGGGAGGCGCCGCGCAATGCCTCGCATCACGCCTGGCAGCCATCCTGGGTCGGCTGAAAAACACCTTCCCCCCCGCAGCGCAATGCCTGGCAGCTGGCGCCACCAGGGAGGGACGCATCGACCCTGCAAGTTCTGCAGCAGCAGCCTCCGCACCCTCAACTTCTCTCATCCTTCCGCCAGGTCGAGCGGGCCCGAGCTGCGTCGGGGCCTCCTTTCAGCAGCGTGGCGAGCCAGGTGGCGGCACCCTAGGCTCCCTGATGTGTCGGCTGCCCTCATTTCTGGTAACCAGGCCCCGGTTGCTACTGTGCGGCCCGGCGGCATGTGGCCAATCGCAGCTGGCAGCTGCTCTTCTATATGCCCTGGAGGGGCTGCCGGCCCACGGAATCGGGTTGCCAGCGCTGCTGGCGAATCCCGGGGCTAGATCACCTGAAGAGGCGTTGGTGTGGGCGTTCGTAGAAGCACGCAGGTAAGACCTTCTGGATGCTGTAAGCGCCGGCAGGTACGGAAGCGCTATGTGTATGGGCTCGCATGCAGGAAAGGCTGCCACTGACGGTGGCGGTGAAACCTGCAGGGGTTGCGATCAAGGATGTCCGCGAGCGGTCCCTGTTCACCTGCCCATACGGTTGCCTTGATCCTCTGGATAACTGAGTCTGCTATTGCTGTTGCAGATCTGCGCCTGCAATTCTGTACCTGCCGCACCTACAGTTGTGGTGGCAGACGGCGCCACCGCAGTTGCGCGCGACGCTGGTAATGCTGCTGCGTGACTTGCCGCCAGAGCTACCGTTGCTGCTGCTTGCAACTGCGGACGTGCCGTTCAGCGAGCTGGACCGGGAGGTGCGGACGAGCATTTTCTACTGTGCTGAAGACGTGGTCTCGCTGCAGCCGCCCACGGACCAACAACGCAGGGATATGCTACAGGTGTGATGTGGGATGAGGAGAGGGGACAGGCTTGAGGTCTTGTGCGATGCCTGTTGCGACACAACATGCGCTCCAGGGTTCTTCAAGGGGGTAGCTGTTTGTTCTGAGGTTCCCCGGGGCCCTAAAAATTTCTATTCCGGGAGGTCCCCCGGAATTCTACCTGGCAATGCCCTCAAACGTTCTGGGGGGCCCCGGAACCTGCAAAGTTTCTCGGGGCACAAAACACGTGTTTATTACATAGTTAATATTTTTCCTGCAAAGACAATATCCATAATTTCTGTTGTACTAAAATATAAATTGTTTTTTCTGAAAGTTGTCTTTTTTCTACCCTTCTACCCAATACCCAAAACCCGGCATCAGCGGATCATTAACTAGCATAGATACCAGCTTCCCTAGCTCTCTTAATCTGCTTCATATTCCTACTCTCCATCCGAAATATGCTTACTAATTTGCTTGCTTTAAGCTAACACTTGTTGGCTTGAGAAACTTAGGAATCCGCTTGGCTAGCTTTACCGTTGCTTGATAGAGGGCAAAATGTCAATAAGTTCTGTGGAAATGTTGTTGCGTCTAACTGCTTACAAATTAGCTTTATAGTTTGTTTTTACCTGAATAGGAATATAATGTACTTTTAGCTTTTCCGAAGCGTCAAGCTGTCAAGCATACATCAGTAATTCCCGGAACTTAACCTTGCTTTAAAAACGTTCTTCCGGGTTTCCGGAAGATATGTTTTCTTCAGGGGGCAGGTTTTTTCTGCACCTGGAAAGCCGTGCTTCGCCCGGCCGAAATTTTCTGGGGATTCCCAGAGCAGACCCAACATTTTACGGGCATTTTTCTGTAACTCTAAGAATTTCCGGGTCCCGTCCGGGGCGAAGTACCCTGATGCGCTGTAATGTTTAATTTTGTCATGGAAGGAGGGAAATGGTTGTGGCTACGAAGGTCAATTGGGCATGGTTGGGCATGGTTGGTTGGGCTGGGTGTCGAGGCGCTGCTAGTGCCATGAAGTCGCAGCCAGCTTTCCCATTGATTGTTCCCTCTCCGCTTCTCTGCTTCTGCGAAAGGAGGCTCACCGCCTTCATCCCGATCAAGGTTGGTAGGTTTAACTGAAACGTCCATTGGATGTTTCTATTGCAACATTTACTTGAGCGTGTGCAGGAGCCAATCATGGCTGCTGCGGAACCGGTGGATCCCGCGTTGCTCGCTGGTCCCTCAGCCACTGCGGCAGCGGAGCCGCTAACTAAGGATCCATCGGTGGAAGCAGCGCGCGCGGCAGAGGCGCGAATAGCTGAGGAGCTGGCAGCTCGCAGGGCGTACGAAGATGACCAGGGGGTGCTGCGGGCGCTGCGGATGGCACTGCGGGGCGTGACACTGACACTGCTGAACGAGAGGCGGTGGAAGCAGTTTACGGTACCGGTGGATCCAGATGAGGACCCGGACTACTGGACGCGGGTGAGGAACGGGAAAAAAACGATGGATAAGAAACCCGAGCGCAGGTGTTTGTGTGTCAATCTTGGAGGGTCGGGGCTTTGCGCTTAGATGGGCGTTCGCTAGCGAAAATGCTGGATGAATCAGACTTGGATGTTTGATATCTGATAAGGTGAGTACTGGCGGCCCGGAATACGGTTTTACTAAACAAGTTGAAATTAGGGCAACGGGTGGTGGATGCCGGATATGCCATGAGTACTTGTGCTTTTGGAGGCGGTGTTGGCGAGCTAGCTGTTGCACTCTGTTTGCGCATTAGCTGCTCTCCAAACTATATGTTTGCATCCCAAACTGTGCGTCTGCCTCAGAATTGTAATCTTTAGATTGTCCTCGACAAGGTTTAGGTTCTGTGTTGTCTTTGGTCCGCTGACTACTGGGTTACAGGTGAGCGTTCCAATGGACCTGGCTACAGTATTAGCCCGTGTGGATGGTCGTCAGTATATCACCATTAGCCAGTACCTGGCAGATGTGGCGCTGATACTGCAGGTGAGTGCATTGGGGAGCAGGGCAGGCTAGTCGCTTCGCTTAGAGTTTGGCCTTCCGCCGAGAGGATGCTAGGCCTTAAACCCTAATAGTCGGCTGCCTGGCATCTGCACGCCTGTCGTAAAGCCATGACATCGGCACAACGAATATGATGGTGATAATGTGATGTCGCAATTTGGGTATGCTTGTATGATGCTGCATTTAGGATGCCGTGTCCTGACAAAGACGGCGCTCCAGCCAGTTTGTTAAATATCAGAGAACATCACGCGGATGTGAACACCTTCTAAGCGGCCTGGCTGTGGATTGCATTAGGAGTTAACGAATATGAAATAACCCCCGGGGCCCCGATGTTGGGGATGCCTGGTCGCCTGCAGGGGGCTCGTGAGTACTACATCGACTCAGTGCGGGATATAAGCCGGGCCACCGCGCTGGTGGACGAGGCAGAGCACCTGGTCAAGGCCAGAGTCCCCCTGGAGCTGGCTAAACGTTGTGAAGACATGCTGGCACGAGGAGGCCCCGCGCCAGCGCCGTTGGGAATGGAGCTGCCGGAAGAGCTGGCGGCGGCGAGGGCCAAGGCAGCAGCGGCGCGCACGGCTGCTGCAGGAACGGCTGCGGCTGCTGGCGGTGGTGGCTCCGGAAGCGCCGGTTGCGGTACCGGCGGTGCTGGCACTGGGGTCTATGCCACACGGCAACGGGCCGGGGGCCAGGTTGGCCATTCGGATGCCCCCTGCGTTCCAATGTTTGACGATCCCGAGGCGCTTCTGCGGAAGACGCGGTTATTACAGCAACGAGATCGGGAGCAGCAGGCTTCCGTGGCGGGCACAGCGCAGGCTGCCCGGTCTTCTCAGGTGCACGTGCAGCAGGGTATGAAGACGGAGGAGCCGGCGATAGGTGATGACGGAAAGGAGGTGACGTCCCCACTGGACAAGGCGGAGCCGCAGCTGCAGCCATCACCTGGGGAAAGGAAAGCGTCCGAGGATGGCCAGGCCGGGCATAGCAGCTTGGTAGAGTCTTTGGTTATACCGGCTATAGCAGATGGCGGAATGGTGGCTGCGGCGGACAGGCGACCGCAGGGCATCCATGCAGGAAGCAAGCGGCAAGGTGCCATGGACTTCGTTCCAATGACGGAAATGGGGAAATTGTTGCACGGGAGCGATCTCGGGAGTCAGCAGCAGGGGCAACTAAAGCAAACATCACGTTCAGCGACGCGCGTGTCCCTGGCACCGGCCACGAGCAGCGAAGACGACGCAGTGGCGACAATGGAGGTCGCGGCAGACAGCCATGCAGAGAATCGGCCGCAGCTGCAGTCGCAGGTCCAGTCTGGTATAAAGTCACAGGCACACGGGACGCGGGGGCTGGCGGCAGAACCACATGGAAAGCCCGAGCTCGATCCGCAAGACCCTGTGGCACTGGAGCAGGCGAAGGCACTGCTGGAGCATATTGTAGCGGACACGGCGGGCTGGCCCCTTGAGTCCCTGGAGCTATTGTATACGCGGGCGGCTGCAGTGCTCATTGATCACATGCGCACAAGTGACCGGCGACAGGTGGTGGCGGCGCTGGAGGAGTGCCTTACGGGGCCTCTGGCAGCCAGCGGTGGTACGGCGTCGGCGGCCGGGGCCACTAACTTCCGCGCGCAGCGGTGATCTATAGACTGCTATCCTGTGCGATATAGGACTTTTTAGCGAAGGCAAAAACATTTACCGTGTACATAGTGAGGACCAAGAGCGTCTGACGGAACAGGTATGAGTTGGAGGCGAAGAAGTGTTGCATGGGTACTCAACTGCAGGCAAGTTAGATGGTCGTGGTAGCGGCAGGAGCCGAAGTGCATGTAGGTCGCGTGTCAATTCCCTTGGGAGCGGGACGACCTTGCAGGCTTTAGGATTAGTCGGGAATTGAACGGGATAACCTTTGTGTCTGCTGCATTGATGATAAGATTGTCGTGTCCGCGAAAATAATGATTTTCGCAAGCGTTCTATTTGTTGCTTGTTAGCTAGTGCTATGAGGGCTTTGTGCGGTTGCATGAATAGCCTCCGTTTGTAGGCCTGGATTTGGGTTATGTACACGCCGTAGGAGTAAGCGTCCTAAGAGCTGAGATCTTGGCAGGTATTTTGCAGCAAAATGGAACGCCGTCATATCCGCACAAGAAAAGTTGAGCCGTGCCTTGTACGCCTAAACTTGGCACCTTAATCTATAGCAGCTGAATTGCCTCTCCAAGGGGTATATGTCCCTAATCCTTCCACAGCCTTCGGACTCACAGTCAGGCGGACGCCGTACATGGCCTCGGCTGCGAGGAAACATACTGATGGGTTGCCAATCCATACAAGTCAGGTCATCAGTGTCTGTTTCGCTAATCTAAGTAAGCAGCTTAAGAGATTCGTCCAAAGGGAAGGATTATGTATGGCGGCTTACCGCACAAGGGGCAGCTTGTTACCAGCAGGTGTCTCATGTCAGTAATAACATTTGTAGGTATAACAACCGAAGTGTGTTTTAGCTTGCAGATGAGTCAGGTATTTGAGATACGCAGTACGTATGCCGTACGATTTGCAAAGCGAATTGTGCAAGTTTGTGGCCTGTAACGTTGTTAGCGCAAATGAAAAATACCAACACGCATTTTTCACTTCTTTTAAATGGATAGGTGATGGCTTACATTCCCGCTTCCATGGCCACCAGAGTTATATCCCAGTTGGTGGAATACAAGAGCTATGGTTTCGTTGTAAGGTTTTAATTGCATCGGGAAGGCTGCTGCAACATGGAATCCGACGTGTTGGGGCATAGGTCCCGCGTCGTGCTGAAGACCGTCAGCCGAATGCCCCGAACATTTATGAGCCAGCTGTATGCTGTTGATATGGCAGTTGCTGGATGGTTCAGGTGCGTAAGCACCTTAATGTCACCTCTCATACACGCGTATCCCGTGTATTTGAGCGTGTGCATTGCGTCGTCGCAGCCTCGGAAGCTTGCTTTACGCAATATGTGGCTATTACTTGAGGAACGAAAATGATGACAGGAGCTGCAATGCCGGTATCGGAGAGCAGGTGCGGCTCTTTCTAGGAACTATGAGGTGGAGTATCCGATGAAATGGGATCTTTCGATATGGTTGATAGGTCGCGCAAAATCTGGGTAAAATAAATATCGCTTAGTGCGAGCGACCCTTTCCCGCGCGTGCCTGCCCCTCGCGGTGTTGCTATTCGCTTGTCCGCGCGCAAATCGATACATGCAAACTCCAGATTTCGCATTTCATTCGGTACCGTTATACCCCATACCGTCTTCGGCGTGCTTGGCTTGTGTGGTCGCTTTGGCTAGGCGAAGTTGACAATGTTGCATTATAAAGTAAAAACCGTGCTATGTATGAAAACAGAGATTTAATGTGCCGGGCAACTTTTTCGAACACAGGTTGCTTCGGTGGAGTGGACGTTTCAGGTGCAAACGGTGAGGCCCCGTACTTCCCGGGCGCGCTACTTGGACCTGTGGAGAACCGTAACGATGGTGGACCCTGGGGCAGTTTTCTTGAGCCAGGCGGTCTGTTGTGCCGTACCGATCCTGCTTGGGCTGGATGGCCGGGCAAGCGACGGTCTTCGTGTAGAGTGCTTTCCCTTCTACTCTGAATGGCTGAAATGTAGCCTTGGCATGGTTTCCCATACCCCAATCTGTTTCGTGCATTGCCATCGCCAATCCTTTCCCCGACATTGTCCTCGGCGTTTATTTTCGTGCCTTGCAGGCGGCATTTGGAGCTGTATTACTGCTAAACCTGCTGAACTTGGGCATGCGGCAACATTTGCTTCCGTTTAAGGTGGGGCTGGTTTTCCTTGGCCCGCTGAGCCGTTGCTCTTATGTCACGTTGTCACCACAGTTGATTTTGCCGGGGCCTTTCTTGGTTGTTGTAGACTGGTTTGCTATCTGTGGAGAATGCAACCTAGATGTGCTAGCTGACTGCATGAACATCATACAGCCGGGAGAAATACGATCCTGGGTCTAACAATGCAAATTGAACACGCGTACCAGGCACATCGCACTCACCTTTCCAATGCAGCCGCCTCTCCGTTGTAGCGTGCTGCTTTTGCCATCTTTCGACCTTGAACGTCACGCCGGCCCATCTCGGCTGGTGATTCGCCATGTCTGTGGCACCGCTACACAGATGTTGCTCCTTAGCCACAAATTGGCTTAAAGCCAAGCTAACATGTCATAATTGTCACTACTATCGTTACCGTTATTGCCTTCGCTCCCCAACTCGCAGTGCAATTTGCTTTTACTCTATATCAACGGGGTGGCCTTCGTGACGGACCTGCTGCTATGGCGTGGGCAGACAATCGTGCTGCTTTCGTCGTCGGGGCGGCCATTTGCACCGCTGCGCTACGTGCAATGGTGCCATTCCACTCCCACCATGATTTACATGCTGGCCTTGCTGGCGGATGTTCGCGGATGGCAGGTGTGTGGTAGCGTGGGCGTGAGTGCAGGCGGGTTAGGGCAGTTATGCGAAAAGCTTCCGTAGGGCTGCTGCTGCTGTGGCCTAGGCAGACAACTTACACCGTAGCTGGAGCCGTGCACACGTAGCCATAAGTGCGTGTCTTAAAGATGTAACTTTATTGGCGCGTACCCCTTCCTCGCGCGCCAGCGGCTGTTGCAAGTACACTGGAATGAAACCAGCAGCGGGACACGTGGAGGCGGAGGCGGGGTTTCAGCCAGTGCTGTTGGTTTGCTGCTTGAGTTGCTCATGGTGCAGCTTTGCTTTATCGTGTCGGGCGCATCGTCGAGGATTCCGTGGCCCCGTGGTTCCTGCCTTCCTCGTTCCATCGCTCCCTCACTTCGGCCCTGCAGCTGGCGGTCCCCTTGCTGAGCGACGTGGCCATGGTAGCCTCTGGCCTGGCGGCGTGCTACACGCGGGGACTCTATAAGGATGCCATGACGCTTGTCTCTTTCGCGGCATTTGCTCTTGTACTTTACCATATCTACAGCATGTTCCACAAGTAAGTGTCCCGGGTACGGGTATAGAACTGGGTCGGGTCAACTAAATCCTTGTAAAAATTCCCCCAGCTTCGGTGAAAGTGTTTTGTCTCATGGTTCCAACTGAAGGTTCTTCTTGTCGCTAGTCGACATTTGTCGCCATATCGCTGCTTTGCCTTTTCTATCCTTTTCTTGGCGCCAACGCAGCCGCTGTGGATTTTCACTGTTTGGCCATGCTGTTAGCCCACCCTTTACCTGCTCATCCCTCCTTCCGCTCCGTATCTTTCTTCAAGGACCCTGTCGGGCGACGTGTCCCCAGAGCAGCGTAGCACTTTGCGAACTGTGTTGGCGCTGCTGCTGGCGTTGTGGAGCGCCTTTCCCGTGGTGTGGCTAGCGGCCGATTGGCACCTGATGAGCCCACAGGCGGAGGCGGTGTGCTGGGGCGTGTGCGATTACCTTGCCAAGGTTGTTTTCAGCAGTCAGCTGTGGCAGAGCAACCTCACGGAGGTGCAGTTGCGCCGGGACCGCGCCCTGGAGGCATGGGAGGCGAGCAATCGGGTGGAGGCCGTAGCGAGGCTGACGGCGCTACTGAAGCAGCGGGACGACCTATTGAGCACGCTCAGCCATGAGCTGCGGACGCCTTTGGCGGGCATCGTGGGTGAGTTTGTGTGTGCCTTCCTGCGTAATCGGGTGGACCGAGCTTAGTTGCATATGCAAGTTGATGGGTTGAGTCCGGTCCCCGGGCAAGGATCAGAGCCGCCTTTGGGCCAGGGGCCGCCGTGACCATGTGCGGGCAATACGGAAGCTCATGACAAGTAGAACAGTAGCCAGTTGTGTGGGATAACGTGTAGGATATTCAAGGAACTTTGGGATGCATTTGATGTAAGTCAGGACGTGGATATCAAATGCCTTAAGCCCGAATCTACATGCACCTAAATTAAACACGGCGCCGCCCTGCCCTGGCCCACTCCCTTGGCCTCGCGAGCACAGCCCTGTCCGAGACCCTCTGCCAGGAGGTCTCCGCAACCCTTCCTCGTAGCGCTCAGAACGTTGCCACAGTCCGCGCGACTGCTACCTGCATGCTCAATATCGTAACCTCCACGTTGGATAGTTTTGCGGCCCGCCACGGGGCCGAGTCTTCCAGGGCGTCGCACCTGGGTGACGAAGCCCCATGGCCCGCGGCACCGACGGTGCCGTTGTTCCCAGTGGACTTGCGGCCGCTAGTTGAGACGGTGACGACGGTTCTGCGGCCTCTGGCGCACGACGGGGTGCTGATCGTGAGCGATTTGCCAACTAACCTGCCGCAAGTGACAGCAGATGCAACGCGTCTTAGCCAGGTGATGGTCAAAAGACTCAGGGCGGAGTTCGGTTTTCCTAACAGGAAGGATGCTTTCTTATCGCCACCATCTGGTGGGGCAGCAGGATTGGGACGCTCGTCCAGGCATTCGGCGGCGCAACTTTAAAGGAAGAGGTTAAGGGAAGGAAAACGTGGCTACCTGTGGGAACTGCATTGTTGACGAGTCTGTTGTTACCGTATGCCTTGTTTATTTATGTCGTGCCGTTATGCGTAGGTCTTGTACAATCTTGTTGGCAATGCCATGCGGTTCACATCCCACGGCGAGGTGCGGGTCGCGGCGCGTGTGGTGCTGCCGGAGGGCTCAGACACTGCGCTGGGCCGGAGCGTCGATAGTGCCGCAGCCGACCCGACCGTCTTCAACAGCAACCCCACTGCCAACGGAAACGGTGGTGGCATCTGGCGCTACGCCAGGCCACGGTTATCCCAGTCTTCTGCATCGTCCTGCTCCAGCGTTGTCAGCTTTCCAGCGGGAACGCAGGTCGAGGTGTCGGTTGAGGACACGGGCGTGGGCATCGCACAGGAGCTTCTGGATGAACTCTTCTTGCCGTACCGTACCGGAAACTGTGTCCAATGCGGAGATGCATCGGGCGGATCACCATCGCCGGACGTGGTTGTGGTTACTGGGAGGGCGTCCAAGTCGATTGGCGGCACTGGTTTGGGGCTTTACCTGGTGCGCCTTGCACTTCGGGCGCAAGGCTCGGATATTACGGCGGAGTCAGCACCGGGCATCGGCTCAGTGTTCCGATTCCGGTTGGCGGTGGCGCAGCAGCAGCAGCAGATCAGCCAACAAATCTATCAACCTAATCGTTCAAGCAGCAATGCGCAGGTGCAACAGTCAGGGCCGCACTCAAAGTTGCAGCAGCAGGGGGCCACATTAGATGACGTGCCGTTCTTCCAGCGACACCCGAACCAGCAGCAGCTTCATAACGAGGAGTCTGGATCTCATAGGCGCCTTTCCGGGTCGGCTTGCGACTGCCGTGAGGCGCGATGTAGTTGCACCCTGTCCGCCGCCACCGCTGGCAGTGATGGGTCCGGAGCCGAGCGTGCATTGGCAGTCCCTTCCTCACCCAAGCAGACGCTGCTGTCGTCCCCCAAGCCATGGATTGCCTCCGCTACCGCGCGGCTCGTCAAGCTCAGCTCCACCGCCGGTGCTGGAGGCCGCACGAATGGATGCGCCAGCAGCAGTGGTGGGGCCGGTCTGACAGCTGCCGTTGCAACGGGCCTTGCATCATCATCGCAACGGCCCTCCTTGCCGGTGCAAGGGCACTCCAGATACATTCATGGTCGCCCCTTACGAATGAGCCTTGATGAACAATGTAAAATTCTTCAGTTGGCACCGCCGGGAGTAGCGACAGCGGCATCATCCTTTGGCGAGCGTTGCAAATCTGCATGCGTAGGGGGACGTTGCGTTTCTGAAGTGCCTTGTACTACTTGTGAGGCGCCAGCCTCCAGTTCCGAGGCGCATGATGCTGCACCTTCGGGGCCTGCTGCCTCAGTTGCTGTTGATGCGCTTCCCGCGGCCGCTGATACGGGAGCAGGCGTGGTGGGTGGCCTGGCTGTGTTGGCGCCGCCGGTGCGCGTGTTGACACCAACGCTGACACCCGCGCCAACACCCACTGCAGCCACGAGCCAGGTTTCAACAGCAGTAGCCGCATCTTTAACGCCTTTTGACGTCGCGCACGCGATTGAAGAGGGGCGGGCACTGGCGCGGGCTGGGCTGCGGCCCAATTTCCGGCACCGTAACAACGGGACGCTGCAGGTGTGATGTTGTGCAGGAAGTGATGCCACAGACCTACTCTAGGACAACAGAGGCGCTTACACACGGAACTTGTCTTGAGCCCGTCCTTTAACCTGTACCGCATTTCGAACCAATTATGTCTTCTTTGGATTCCTAGACAGGAATGCCTATTGAAGAAGTACTTCCTCAGCGGCCATTTAATTTCAGGATAATATACGGATCAGAAGAAACCTAATAATGTGCCTCTTTCCGTGGCCTCCTCATCGGCAGGTGCTATCCGTGGATGACGATCCGATAAACCAGCTGGTTGCCGGCCAGATGCTGGTCAGCCAGTCCTGGAAAGTCGTTAAGTGCATGAACGGACCTGAGGCTCTTGCTTACCTGCAGCTCATGCCTAAGCCTAGCACGGCAGCCCCTGCCGCTTCGACGGCGGGTTCTTCACAATCCGCGCCAGCGGTAACATCCCCTAAGGCAGCGTCCTCGCTACTGCCGGCCGTAATCGCAGCGCAACCGTTACTGCTGCCGGCCGTCTTGCCGGACTGCGTCCTGCTGGACGTTATGATGCCAGGTATGAGCGGCTTTGAGGTCTGTCGAAAGCTGCGCCAGCACTTCAGCTCCGCACAGCTGCCCATCATAATTGTTTCTGCCAAGGGCGACTCGGCTGCCGTGGATGAAGCGTTTGATGCGGGAGCAGACGATTACATGACTAAGCCATACAAACGTACTGAAATGGTGGCGCGCATCAGGGCACAGATTCGGATCCGTGACAGCGTCCTGGACGGCGCGGCAGTGGCAGCGACTGCAGCTGTGGTAACACAGTCGACACCGCACGCAGATATACTGTCTGCACCGCCGCAGTTTCCAGTGGCGACGGGGCCTGCTGTGACACATACGGGAGGAAGTACACGACGGCCGTGCTCAACCGTCTTGGCGGCGAAGGGGCTGCTCGCTTGCAGTGGCACCGCTTCCGAGTTGCCGTCACCGTCGCCATCACCTCTCCACCCGCTCTCGCACCCCCAACATTTGCCGAGCACTCGGCTTGCGTCGATTGACGTGTTGCCACTGCAACAGCCCACGCCTGACGCGATCAGGATGCGCATGGAGGCGAGAAGCGGTGGTCTTGACGGCAGCTGGGGGAGGGTGGGATTATATAAGCGTGATAGCATTTTAGGCCGGACTGCTGCAGGGGAGGGGGGATCAACACCCTGGGACCCTTCTGCGCGCATTGTTCCAACGAAGGACCCAGTAACAGCACCAGCGACCGTCATCAGCTTGCCCCAAAATGATTTGCAGTCATTGGATGCAGGGTTCGTTGCCGCTGCAGCCCCTCCAGTCTCTGTGGAATCGTCGGATGATCTGCAAGGCCGTGTGAATGTATTGTCGACAGGGCCGACGTTGACGGCAGACATGACCGTGGGGACGAGCAGGGCCTTGCCGAGAGCACCTGAGGGCGCAGCCGCGGCTGAGAGCTCGGCTGCCTCAGCTGTCTTACCAGCAAACACGGCTTGTTCGAGTCCAGCTACGTGCACATCAAGCCACATGCTATTAGACAGAGCCATTGCCACAGCAACGAACAGTTCTGAAACGGCTTCTATTACCGCGGGGGGCATTGTCTCCGCAGCGGCGGACGTCACATCAATGCCCGCAACCGCACAGGTTGCACCTGCCATCTGCAACAGCAGCTCTGAAGGTGATCACCTTTACGACGCCGAGTCGGTGGGAGCTGCTGCCCTGCTGCGTGAGGTGTTGACAGAGGTCCGGCGGAGTCGCGCAGTGGAGGCGGACATCGAGAAGCTTACTTCGCGAGTAGTGGCGCTCCGGACCGCTTGCTGTACTCTGGCAGCGGAACGTGATGGCTGGCGGCGGCAGGCGCGTGACCTTCGGGCTCTGCTGGCCGGGGGCTTCCATGGCGCTGCAGCTGTCGCGGCGGCGGCCGCCGTTGCAACGCCGCCGTGCCCGCCGGTCGTGCAGACCAAGGCCCAAAGCGTGACACCGCCACAGTTGACACTAGCAGACGCTCTAGCTGCAGCCCACGGCAGCCGCTCAAGCGCAGACAGCTTGAGTGTTGCCGCCAGTGGAGGCGGTGCATATCAGGGTGGAACCCAGAATTGCGCGGTGGCAGCACAGTTAGAAGATCTGAAGAAAGAGGCGGCATTGCTACGGCAGCAATTAAGCATGGCTCTAGTGAGCGTGGGCGGCAATGTCAGTATCCCACTTGGGGCCGCGGACACGGGCGGGAGCAGGACATTTGGATTGGCCAGCGGTGGCCCCAGTGTACCACCGCAGCGAACGCCATTGCCGCTGCCGCGTGCCTCTGACTCCCCACAGTCGGTAGCAACGGCAGGCGATGTAGAGCGTTCTGGCGGCGGTGGTGATGCCGCGCCTGCATGGGGCGTGTCCGTGTTCCCCAATGCAAACTATGGGGCGGCACCGGACTTCTTCCTGACCACCGAGACCAGCGGTCTATCAGCTGGAAGTGGCCACGGCGGCGGCGCTTGTGACAGCTGCACCGTCGCGGAGGGGGTTGGTCTCCGGGGTAAGCCCGCTGGCCTAGCTGCCTCTTCGGCCCAGCCGTTGCTGTCCGCGCCCCGTATTGGCACGGGCACCGATGCCAAGTCTGCTGCTGAAAAGCAGAGCAGGAGGGCCCTCGCGAAGGCAACCTCCGCGTCCTTGGTGGCGGCGCCAGCAGGGCCGGGGCCATGGGGGGGACTGGTGGCGGTACAGCAGGGTGCTGCGGCCACACAGGTGAAAGGTGCTGAGGAGGCACCGTCCTCCGATGATAGATGTGTTGCGCCATTGACAGCTTCCACCCTTGTAGATTCGGCCCAAGGCGCTGGCGGCACCGCATCTGATGCAGCAGCGGTTGTACCGCTCGCTCTGCCACTAACTAAGGCAGATCCACAGCAGCTCCTTGGGGAAATGCAGGGCAGCAGCGTGGCTAGCAATGGCGGACGCTGGATCACGACCTCGGCCAGCGTGGAGGAGGAGCTATTGCAGGCAAATAGCGCCAGCCGCGCACCCGGGGCTCCGACGTCGTCATCGCGCAGCTCCCGCTCCAAGGGCGGGGGGGGATCAGTTGGTACCGGCGGTATCCTACGTATGCTGTGTAGTAAGGGTGCCGCACCAGTCGGAGTCCCCCATGCCAGCTCTCCTCGTCGCAATTCGCATCAGCAACAGCAGCAG
The DNA here is from genome assembly GCA_019650235.1 of Volvox reticuliferus. Classification (NCBI taxonomy): domain Eukaryota; kingdom Viridiplantae; phylum Chlorophyta; class Chlorophyceae; order Chlamydomonadales; family Volvocaceae; genus Volvox; species Volvox reticuliferus. Next base: position 321,076 of record BNCP01000062.1, on the reverse strand, counting down.
CAACAATCTCTTTGTTTGTAGAGACAGAACTATTGGCAGCAGATGCAACAGTGAGGCACCCGGGGCACCTAAAACGAAGCCCCTAAGCTTTTTAGAATTTGTCGATAGGATAGGTTGGTGCCATGTAATTTTCAAGGCCATATACGCTTCAGGGGTTCCGGTCTTACGTCGCCGTGGGGGTCGGGAGTACGTGGCAGCCATCGACGACACGATACGTTGCGGTGTCTTTGCACTTGCTGAGTGGCCTCTCGGGTGCGTCGCAGTGGCATTTTGCGTTGTGGAGACCCGGCCACGGCCCTAGCATAGCCTTGGGAAGGGAGGGCATACGGGGACGGGGCGGCAGAGCCTTCAGGTCGGTCAAAGGTCTGAGCCTTCCGAAGGGGGTCCAGTGTCACTGCGTTCCCCAAATACGCATCGATGTTATTAATGTAGATTCCACATAATGACGGTGCACCGAAGGAGATGTGCGGCCCGTTTCCCAAGCTTACGATTCATATCATCTACTTGGTGCCTAAGCCATGACGCAGGCGGCGCAGGATTGTTGGGAAGCTGGGATGTTCGTCTTGTGATCTTTTGCGAATTTTGACCTGGTGACGGGTTATAGATTTGCCCCGAGTCCGCGATTTGGTGGAGTTTCTGATGATCAAATGCAACGGGGTCACACCCTGGGAATTACGGGCGCTGCATGGTTCACCTGAATATATAGGTCATCCGTGTGGACAGGCGAGCGGAGGGAGGTGTGTCACCGGCGTGAGTATATAATAAAGCATGATTTTAAAGAGGACACGTGTTTGTTTTGCGCCCGGACTGGCCTGAGCCTTAACTGCATAAATGTTGGTTCCTATGTGCGTGGTTCAAATGAGGCTAATGCAAAAACGTGGGAATAGCTGTACTGTTGTTTGTGTGCTTGGACCTGCTCTTTCCCTTGATCAGTCAGCCATCCAGTCCAGGTACAGGCGCACATGTCTTTACGGTCATAATTTCTGCGGCCAAAGATTTCCCTCCTATATCTCAGCGTTCATGAGAAATGAACAGTTCTTGCGGTCCTTTGTGTTTGTTTCTTGGCACCATGCTTTTGGAGGACGTCCGAGAGATAATTGCGGATTATGCTTACACTGATTGAACCTTTGAGATTGCCTTTATGCTTAGGGTTCAGAGGAGAACGAGAGATGAAGACGGTTCTCGAACTGCTGCATGTTCTCGGAGGTTAGCAACCAGCGAGTTGGGAACGGCTGAGTAAAGGTTGACCAAGGCACCAACGACATGGCCCTTTGCCCCATGGATTATGCAAAGTGCGTATTCGAATGGATCCCCTTTGATCGTCGGGGAATGGGACAACCTGGCAACTTGATGTGTATGGGACTTGGGAGGGCGATCAGGGTCGTTTACATTTAGGGGCGCCACGCAATCGTCCGAGTCAGCGGTTGCTGCTCGTGCATCTTCGATATTATTATTTAATTCTACTGCAGTGGGCTTTTCGGCCCGTCTCTGTTGCGTTCACGAAATAAGGGTGTAATCTACCTCTAGTTTCCATGCGCGTCAAAAGCTGTTCAGCGACTCGGCACATCGCAGGAGTCTTTAAGCCTCGAGTGGTAGCGCACGTCACATATCGTTCTTTAGAACTGTAATCCAGTAGCCTTCTATTGCGTGTTGCTTGGAGGGTGCACATCAGAGCCATAGCGAGAATGGCGACGCGGGGACCGCAGTGAGCTGTCGCAGGTTTTAGCTCAAGGGTAAACGACACCAACTTGTCGGCAGACAAAGATGTCGGGTGTGCGCGAGATATTGCTAAAACGTTTAGGTTTGTTATCAGCATGCTAAAACTCATATTTGTGTTGCACACAAGCTACATCTTTGTATATGCGCGGATGCCTGGGTAAAGTTGGAAGTTGTGCATTCCGCTATAGTACTAAGTAGTATTAGTACAGACAATTGACTGTAGCTATGGTGGAAACCCACATCCACTGCATCACCATTCTGTCATTGTTGAAGTTGAGGGCGTTTTGGCGGACATTTAAAATCCTACGCGCTGGCGTTCAAGCTGCAGCTGCCCTTGGCAGCATTACATATTAAAAGGGTAAGATTTCAAGGAAGGGTTATATACAAATTACTGCTGTGAGATATGGAGACGGCAACCTGTATGGCTAGTACGGAAGTTAAATATTAGTTGGCTATGATACTCAATGGATGACGGTATTTAAGTATTTCTTAAGAAACATAAGCTGTTATTTGTACCTGTAATGAAGCTTACTTGAGGACATGTCAGGATGCCTGCAAAGAAGAAGAAAAAAGGACGAGCGCATAGGGCGACCGTTTCCAATCCGGTGCGACAATTGACATTTTGCGGTGTAAAATTCATTGAATTGTTGCATGCACTAGATTCATGTGTAAAGACTGAACGCGTCGGACACCTTTCGACCTGTGCGCACAGGAAACAGCAGAAGAGTTACTTGCCCTCGCTGCAATATATGGGGATGAATTCTCTAAGCACCAGGATGGGCTTGGCTTCGACCTCGCTGTCGTGCCTCACCCAGGAATGCTGGACGAAAACCTGGTGTGCGTGCAGCTATCTGTGCGGTAAGACGTACACATCCTTACATGTTCGGTGAGGCGTCCCTTATCACAAAACACATCACCTCGGGCGTTAACCCTGTACGGCGCCTCGTTACCTCGCCTAACCGTCTGCCGTCCTTACATATATAGCTATAAGCGTTGATGATTGCGTTCCGAAGCCTTGTGACTTTATGCGACACCGCCTATTTGTTGCACAGATATCCACACCATTACCCGGCACAGCCGGTCGCCCTAAAACTCAAGAACCCGGAGGGCTTGTCTGTTGAAGAAGGCCACGACCTTCTGACACGCCTGACGAAAAGTGCCGCGGAACATGCGGAGGCGGAGGAGGTAAAAACGGGGATCAGATTTGTCAAGGGACCTCAACTGGCAAGGTTCGAAACCTAGCTTAGCACACGTCGGTCAAAATTGTATGTAAATGCTAGGTTAGGTGTTTGATAACGAGGAGTATACTGGTATAGGTATGCGCCTTCAACTTGGTGGATATGTGCCAAGAGCTGCTGCGAGCTGCCAACGAGCGGCGGCAGAAGGGTGTGGAGCAGGTGGAGCCGCAGCAAGGGCCTGGGGCCAAGCGGCAAGGCGCAGCAACAGCGTCCGGCGATCAGGTGGGAAACAGAGCACGCAGCCGCTACTTGGCCTTGGTTGCCATCCGAAAACTTCACGCTTACGTTGCGCCAATGCCTGCATGGAAGAGAAGCCTTCGGCGGTTAGCATTACGCGTGTCCGATCTGGTGACAAGTTCTATCCCATCTTAGCCATTTCCGTCTGGCCAATATGCCATGTTCCCATTACGGCGCCAAGCCAGGGCTCTGGCGCGCAGTGCGGTACAAGACTCATCCATGGCTTGACTTAACGGAAGATTATGAAGTTCACGATTCCGCTTTCATTCCTTCCTCACAACTTCACGAGGTTTGACCCATGTAAACGATGATGGTTACTGTCTCCCCGCAGGCCCACAGCCAGTCTCTCTGGCACTCCATGCAGCGCCGCAATGGCGGTGTGGGCGTGGAGGACGATCACAGACTTGGTGTGGAACGCCAGGGCTCTCTGCGGGGCTCATTGGCGGGCGCAGAAGCTTCAGTCTTGTCGCTCGGTGAGGACCTTCCTTCCCTGGGCCAGGTAGGCGGACTCAGCGGCGGCTTGTGGGGATATGACGATGGCCTGTACGACATGGACGACAGCGTCAACATGGACGCGGGCTTGTTCGGGCCGCCATCTCCGCCGGCGTTGCAGTCCCCAACACGGCGGACGACGGCAGCTGCGATTGGGATGGACCACCCTAAGCCGGGCTCACCTGACCTGCAAGCAGCGGGAGAAGTTCTCGCCATTGGCACGCAGCCTGCTAAAACTACAGGTTCCGCCACTGCAACCGCGACAGCTGCCAGTCCGCAGCCTGGAACAGACACGGTTGCTGGACCTGGGGTGGCCTTTGGGGCAGCACAGCTGAATGGCACACCAGGCACAACAGCAACGACAACACCAGTGCCGGATAATGGAGGCGCGACGGCTAAGCTGCAGGCAGTCCTAAAGCCAAAGGGGCGTGCAGGTGGGCTGACAAGGCCCTCGCCCTTCGATCGTCAGGCCCGTCCCAGCAGGGTGCCTGCAGCGGTGTTAGCACGGAGGTTGCCACGGTAAGTGGTGACATGAGGCTGCTGACGTGGCGGTGTTTGCTATTGCTTGTGTTTGCCTCGTGCAAGCTGTATGCTTGAGTCCAGCTCGTTGTGCCATAGCCTATACCACCCACCAAGGATTTGACAGTCGTTGGCGATAGACTCAATCCGGGGACGTTGCTGGGCGCGTGAAGGAGGGTAGCTTGGCAAGCAACAAGAACTGGTGGTCTTCAGTGCCGTTCTTCAACGGCTAGGGAGCGCTACAATCAGTTATTTTACCAAGATAAAAATGCATGGGGTTGCGACCTTGTTAGCGAACAGGCAGATGTACATGGGATATAAGCTCCCCCTAACATTGTATCGTTCTGTTCACGTTTCCGTGCAGAGCTATGCGCGCTCTGGTGTCAGGAGCAAGCAGCGCAAGCATACACAGCTTCGAGGAGCGCTCTCGCCACTGCCTAAACCGCTCTCATACCAACGGGGCAGGCAAGGTCGCAGCAGCAGGATCCCACACACGGCGGTGTCAGCATGCTCATGGCAGTAGCAGCGGTAGTAGTGGCACGGACGGCCGCGACGGCCGCACCACCAGCAGCGGAAGTAGCAGCAGCAGCGGCCGCGACAGCCCCCGGCGGCCCAAAGGCAGCCTGGCAGATGCCGGTGGTGGTGATGCAGCCAAGAAACGACTTCAACCGGGGCGTTTGTGGGCGCGATGCGGTGACAGCAGCGGTAGTGGTAGCAGCGGGAGCAGCGAGGAGGGGAGTGAAGATGGAACCGAGAACGAAAGCGGCAGTAGCAACAGCAGCGAAATCCGCCATCACCCGCGGATAAGCGGTGGCGCCAGCGGGGCGTCGTTGCAAAGAGAGGTCAGCGATGTAAGGTTGCCACTGTTGCTGGGACATCTTCTCACCCTGGCTGCAGCGGGTGAGTGCCTGCGCATGCGGCATGCTTGGGAAACTTGCCCTTTCTACGTTGTTTAGCAGTGTTCGCTGCTGCTGCAAGCTGCGCCTTGGTCACAACGACTCTTGTGGCTGACGTTACCTTGCCTGCTGCTGTCGCCGCCAATAAACTATTTCCAATGGCCTTGGTCTGCAGAGCAGTCGCAACCTGGGTGCAGCTGTGTATCCTGTTGCATTGACGCACTGGGCCACAAGGATGCAACCTGACCGAACGAGCCTGTATAGCCCGGGTCCTGCGACCTCCAAAGCGTTACACGACCAATCCGCTATGGGGGTTCTCGGCTAGTTTACTCGGACATCGGACAGGCACTGAACCAGACACCACGTGCCTGCCCCGGCTCGCACGCTCCGCACGTCCTCTGGGGACATGCAACCCCGCAGGTTCGAGCGTGGACTCCCGCGGCGGGGGACTGGAAGCTTTATGTGACCATTTGCGGCGGCGGGGCCTCCTGCCCCAATGGTTACACTGGCTCGTCACCCGCCAGCCACAGCTCTTCGAGCAGGCATTCAGAAGGGTGTTTGGTGAGGTATGCGGAAGTTTTCTTTGATGGGATATTGCGGCGGACGATGGATTACGTTAGGCAGGCACGATGTGCCGGGCTGGGGGTTCCCTGAAGTAATGGCGCACCTTAGTACCAGGCTCTGGATGCTGTGTATTGAAAAAGATAGGATATATCTTGATGTAGCTAGGCTAAGAAGGGAGTGCCCTAAGCTCCTGCGCGGTGTTTGTTGAGTATCCGTAGTCTTGTTGAAGCACCGCAATAAAGCACTGGACCGAGCCCCTGCTCCATGTTGCGCACTACGCCGAACTAGTTGCCCTCTCCGTGTTGCACTTGCTGGCCCGCTGCGGCTACAGGATATGCGTGCTGCTGCGGCGGCAGCGGCGATGGCCGACCGGACCGAGTCCGCTGCAGGCGCAGACTCACGCGCTCTGATGCGCTTCTGGAGTCGCCAAGCTGTCACTGGATTACCGGGTGCGTCCGGCGGCAGCGGCTCACAGAGACAACACCCGCATGGAGGCCGCGGCCAGGGGCAGCTGCCGCTGGGCGCTCGCGGGTGGATGGGCAGCGGCGAGGCCACCATGGCTGCCCTGGTAGCGAGTCGTTACCTGTCGGATTTCCTAGAGCTCCGAAGGTTGGGCAAGGGCGGCTTTGGAGTGGTGGTGGCGGCCGTCAACAGGTATACTGGGACCTTCCTAATTTCCATATGCGGTCAGTGCGGCAGCTTGGCTAAAAGGTTACGCATGCAGGGTGGAGGGCAAAGTGCCGTATTTGTCTCTGATGCAGTGGGTTTCAGTGCAGCTGCTTGCCTCGAGCCGTCACTGACAATATGGGTGTGCTTATGGGGGGGGCCTCCGTCACAGGCTGGACGGGCGGCAATACGCCGTTAAAAAGATCAAGCTGGATAGCGGTTCTCCCTCCTCCTACATGCGCATCACGCGCGAGGTGGCAACATTGAGCCGGCTACAGCATCCCAACGTTGTGCGATATTTCCAGGTGGGTTTTCAAAACTTAGCTACGAGATTCTGGTACCCTAAACTTTGCAGGAATCCAGGATAAGCTTATGCGCTTTATAGCTGGATGGGCAAATGCACGCATGACCTTTCTGGCGCTCTAATGCCCCTGTTGTTATCGGAAACACAGGCGCCCTCCTTTGATCCATGCTTTTGGATTTTCACCTTATATCACCCTCATGACCACGGTTTACAATTCGAGGGGTAGGGATCGTACCGCGGAACAAGGAGCCCAGGGCTTGGCGGACGGACACGGCAGGAACGCCGGAATGGGCAAGTTGCGAATTTCGGGGTTCGCATGTAGGTTGTCTGATGCCCTGGGCTATGTCTAATCGCCGCCTGTTACGGATGTGCGGCCGCTTACATTCAGGCATGGTGCGAAAATCTGCCAGCTGGTGTTGGATTGGATGGCAGTGAAGACGAAGACGACGAAGACGACGAGTTTGGAGACTACTCAGAGGACGACGAAGCTGAGGAAGAGGACATAGAGGATGGCGACGTCGAGGGAGGCGAAGATGCGTGGGGCTTCGGTTCCTCCCAGTCTTCAGACTCTTACCAGCTTCCAGCAGGTATAATGCCGCGCGGGACGGATGATTGATCTAGTGCCAAACCATTCTACCACGTACAGCTCAGGTTAGGGTGCGCGGGCAGGATGACTGCCCTGAATGCGCGTGGAACGTGAGTGATTCGACTGGTTTCTGGCCGACCCTTCGTTCAGCTCTGCCCCCGAGCGTGCGCATCGGGCGGTGCCGCAGGCGTCGTACATTGCATCAGCCTCCCAGAAGCCACGAAGTTTCACGTCCTGACGCCTGTTGTCGAATATACCGGTGTCAAGTAATACGGCCTGGAATTGCTGTCGTTTTTTCTCCACTGGTTCCCCAGGCCAACCCCATATCTGGGGCCCAGCCCATGGCCAGCAGCAGCAGCAACGCCAAGGTGCGGCCCTCGGAGCTGGCCTAGCAGGTCTCGCTGCTAGGCTAGGACCTCCCGCGCATCAATTGTCTCAGTCACATCACCGTCACGGCCACGCCCACCAGCACCACGAGCCTGCCCATCTTCGGGGTTTAGCTCCGGTGAGGGAGGAGGCTGGCGACCTTACATCCGCCTTCGGCAGCAGTATCGGTGATCCCGAGACTGGCTCCGAGGTGTCTGCCTCAGCCAGTGCTAGTGTGGCAGGTAGCGCCGCCGTTACTGCTGGAGCTGATTCTGGAGTTGCTCAGAGATCGGGATCCGCCGACACCGACGTGACGGGTACGCATGCGGGGGCAGAGAACGATAGTGATAATCTCGCGATACCCCCAGGAAGCATGGGGAACAGGACCTCGACGCCATCGAGGTTTGCAAGTGCGTCCGTTGGGGGCAGCACCGGCACGGATGGTTGCGGGATCGGCGGCGGCTACTATGAAAATAACAGTGAGACCAACACCACAGAGACGTCTACCACAACAACTACCACAACTGTAACGAGAACCACAACAACTGCTGCAACGGCGACCACTATCACCATGGTCATAGGAAAGGGCACGCGGCAGCAGGTGGGTATAATGAAGGAGAGGCGAAGTCGGCAAGCAGCTCGAAAAGTGTACTGCTGTGAGAGCCCATGGTCAATAACCTAATTACAACCTGTGCATCTACCATTCCATTTCCCGCCCATTTTCCCTTTCTTCAAATGGTGCAGAGTGGCAATCGGCGGCAGCGACCGAAAGGCCAATGTCGGAAATCCAGCCAGACAAGTATTGGCGGCTCGCCCACCCAGATGCTGTACATACAGGTACAGGCTGCCAGCTGACCATTGCGGCTGAAGCACGGACATGATATGGTAGCAGCAGCCTATGAATAGGGAATGGCACGATAAGGGCCACTGGTCGTTATTCCAACGTCCACAGGTCTTGATTTGTTGTAACATGTTACAAATGCGCGCTGAACGTGCCTCTTGGCGTTTCGGTCGGTGAACATTTTTTGGTCGAGAACATGTTTGGGTCCTTTCTCTGAGATACAACCTACTCCTGTCGTTCGTGTCCCTGGTGGTGGCGGTTGGCCTGGTGTTGTCCATGGTGGCGGCTGCGGCGGCCGGCTGGTAATGTGGGCTGACGGCGGGGCTTGTGCAGATGGAATTCTGCCCGCGCACGCTGGCGGAGGTGCTCCAGGAGGGGCCGCTCCAGGAGGAGGACGCCTGGCGCGTGTTGCGGGGAATCCTGGCGGGTAGGTGCTTCGAACCATTGGGCAAGGGCCCGCGATAGAAGGTCCTGAGGGCGGGCAAGGCCGGCGGGGGTGGGCCAGTGGCGCATACGTGTGGCACGTGGATGCCAAGAGGGTCATTCCCCATGCTGTCCATGCGCTCCTTTACCCTAAGGCGGGGACTTTCCTTGCATACCATCGCGGGTTGCCTCTTGCGGAAGCCACATCGCGGGACTAAGGGCGCTGATTTGAAGCCCGTCAGCTGTCGACCGGACTCCATGCCCAGCACACTCTGTAGCTGGTGGCATGTGAACTCCTGAATACGATATAATTACCTAGCGTATAACATGCATATCTTATTTCAAGATGCCACGACCAGAACATTCTTAAATGCTCACCACGTCCTGTGCCCCGTACTGCGCTTCACTATAGAGCTACGCAGCGGGGGCCACCTCATGGCGTGAAGCGCCTTGCCTAGCGCACACGATATGAACGAAAGATCTCCCGCGCTGATTCACTGTACCGCATATTGGGACGGGCGATGGCCGCAACACCTCGCCTTTCCTGGTTTCGCACCTCCGCCCACACTCCCGTCCGCGCCGCACACGAACAGGCCTGGCGTACATACACAGTCAGGGCGTTATCCACCGTGATCTGAAGCCTGCAAATATCTTCTACGGCGCAAACGGGGAGATCAAGCTGGGAGACTTCGGCCTGGTACGTCGTAGGTTATTCGTCGTATCTGTTGATGTGCGCTTTTAGATACTAACACTCGGACATAAGGTGACGCAGCTCAACGGCGCGCTCTTGTGGCGTTATGAATGGTGGCCTTCCCCCGATCTAGCTGAAAATTTCCGTTAAATAGAAGCCCGCCACGTTCTTCGCTTCGTGGTTCACCTGGAATCCATCCTTCTCTATTAACAGGCCAAGTTCCACAGCAACACATCAGCGGAGGATGTAGCGGCCTCGGCTGGACTGGCTACTCCAAGCGGAGTTGGGGGTGGGACCAGCGCCGTGGGTAGGTAGAGGAAGGGACCGAGACGGCCGCAGTTGCACGGACTGGGCTTGGCTACCGCTGAACTTAGGCAGTTTGTCAAACGGCAAGCATTTGTTTTACACCGCCCAGTCTAGGACATGGACTTCGCGGATCCTTGGGTTCATACGTACTTGCTCCTTGCTTAGTGCGTTAGGATTCCCGAAACTGCATTGCTACTTGATTGGCGTTATGGGGCACACAGAAGGGCTCCCGTCAGCAGAAATGCTGTACTAATCCGTCAAGCGTTTCGGCTGTATGCAGGCGACGAAATGTCGTCTTAGCATTTTAGACGAGCGCACATTTGCACAGGTCCGTGCCAGCGTGTAGCAGCCGGCACCATCCTATAGAACCCTGTCAATGTGTCTGTATGTCGGTGCAATCTACGCATGCAGGGGCCTCTGGAGTAACTGGCACCGCAGCTACTGCTGCTGGACCCGCTGCGGGCGCCGGGGGACACAGCTGGCGCGCAGCTGGAGGAGCTGATGGTACCGCACCCAGCGAGCGCACCGGTGTCTGCGGATCGTATTTTTACATATCCCCTGAGATAAAAAATGTGGGTTCGTTATTGTGGGAAAAGGTGTGCAATGGAAAGGGGGCATGCATTACGGGGAAGGGGAGCGCTTCTTGCCTACCGGTTAGGTTGGGCGGATAAGCACCCGTCTTCTGCTTCTTGCTTTATATGGGTGTCACAGTATACCTGGTCCCCCGGGTCGCTGTGTCAGGAAAGCGCCCGTGCCTACGGAAATAAGCTCAATTGCGGTCGTGCCAAATATTACCACGCACAGGGCTGGGCGCGTTACGACGAGAAGGTGGATCTCTGGAGCCTGGGCGTAGTGGCGTTTGAGCTGTGGCATCCCTTCGCCACGGGTACGTTCCCCGATTCCCGCAGCTGTGCGTGCCGCGCGTGCTGCGTCCCCCGGCAACAAGTGGCAGACCGGTTTGCGCCTCCTCTGCTTGTGCCTCCTCCGGCCGCGTCCTTTCAGTGCATCAGACAGCTCTTCCACTTGCGTCCTTTGTCTGAAATTTGCGGTGAGCTTGTTCATCTTGGCGCACCTAACGTTCGTGTTCTGAATCCGCTTTCTGGCCTGGCCGCGTCCGGGCATGGGAATATGAAATGGCCTACGGCGCCATGGGCTGTCGGTAGGCATGGAGCGAGCTGTGCTGCTGAACGACCTTCGTGATCACGCCCGCCTGCCTGAGGCCTGGGAGCAGGAGCACCCCCGGGTCGCCCGGCTTATCAGGTAAGAAATTCAGTTAGCGAAGGAGCCAACGGAGCGGATGGGATTGGACAGGGTTTTGCAGACGGGATGGATTTGTGACCCCGGTCTGACAGTGTCGAGGGCAGGTCAGGCAAGCGTTTGTGGTATGCAACCTGAAAAGGGAACGGAATGCGTCTAGCCGTCTCTAGGGAAAGGACGGGAATACGGGCTGATCAATGTGATTCAGAGGAACTGGTGTCCTCGCCCGAAATGGGCTTGACCTCTCTTTTCGTGCGCACTCCGCGGGCTTGACTTTGCGGCCCGCGTCTTCATCAGCTGCTCTGCCCAGCCCCGTGACCTGTTCATGGCTTTAACGGGCGCTCTGCTTATGTAACTGAGTGCTGCCGTGGGACTTGGATGGAAGATTCAGGTCGGCCGCGTTAGAGTATGCAGCTCCTTTCTGAACCCATGGATGCTTATTTTTGGACGTACCCAGGTGGCTAATGGCTCCCAATCCCGGCGAGCGGCCCAGCGCCCGCGAAGTGCTGGCGTCGGATTTGCTGCCACCGCGAGTGGAGGATGAGCAGGCAAGTGGAGGAGCAGGAGACCCGACCTCGTTCGGTGGAAATACCTTGGACTGATGCGAAACTAGGTAGAATCGCCGGAGGGCACCACAGCCCAGCTCGATGGGATATCGGGCTGGGCTGTGATATCCCCCCGCGATCTTCTGTCGTTCTCTGTCTGTTTCTTCCTGCGTTTCCCATAATTTTGCAATTGACCCCACAGCTGAAGGACTTGCTTCGCTACCTGCCATCCAACCCGGACGCCACTGAGCGCGTGGTGGCGGCTCTGTTCAGCCTGACAGAAGGGCAGCCGCCGGGAGCCTTCTCAGTCCCCACCACTTCAGCCTCTGGGGCCCCAGCTGCAACGCATTGGCCGCCCGGTGCAGGTGCGTTATCGGAAAGCAGTGCTACCGTGCAAAACGCAGGTATGTACATGTCTTACGACCCGTGCGTTTCTAAAAATTGGTCGGTAGACGCTGATGAAGTGGATAGGCCAGTCTGGCAGGGTTTTGAGAAGCAGCTGTACCGTTGTTGTTGATGGGAGTGCGTAGAGGTGGCAAACAATGCTGTGCTTTCCCCATTGGACTGAAGACCAACAGAAGGCCAAGGGAGGGCGTCCGACCTGCCATGCCATGCGGTTATGCCCCCTCCCGTAAGGTTGCGCCGCGCCCTCACTGAGGGTCCAGTGCTAAGTGTCACGCCGTGATTCTTACATAAAACTTCAACCTTACGTGGTTCTGTATATTCATGCCTGTCACGTATTGACCAGATGTCTCGCTTTGCTGATCGTACAACAACACCCCTCATTTGCACCAGCCACTTTCCCATCTATCCACCATTTTCACCACTTTCAGGTGGGCCCGCGCGTGCGCCCGGCAGCTCGAGCAACCTAGATGCTGGCGGTGGACTGGCACCGCTGCCCTTTGACGGCACGGAGCTGCCCGGAGCACCGCGAGTACAGCATGCGCAGGTGGGGACCAGAATGACATGCTCCTGGGCATATCGAGGTCGGCTAAACCTCAGCACTTTGTTGGGCGCCGTAGTTTACCCTCCACCGGATAACCGGACGAGGGACGGCTTGACACGCTTTGCTGAGCTAACGCCAATGCGACGGCCTCAGGCGCCGGTCCCCAGTGCCAGGAGACAAAGTGGCGGCTGCACAGCCATCCCTAGCGAATTGCGGTGACACTTCTTCCTGGCGCGATGCTTCATCCCCGAACCAGCTGGCTGCTTCCTGCCACAGCAGGCCTGTCTGATTATGCGTCACGACGTTGTTCCTTTTGGGGGTCAGAGGTTCAGCGCGACCAGCGCGGGCCAGCAAGCATAGCACGGGTCGTCTGAGCATAGCCCGAAGGAGTGTTGGTATTACTTCTCTCTCATTCCTGAGGTCTACATATGTCGAGTATTTTCGACATCGATGTTGTTATGAATGGTCTGATTTACCCGGTTTGGGGGCTGCCACCACCCGCCAGGCGCGTGAAGACGTCATCCGCGCAGTGCGCTCTGTGTTTGAGTGCCACGGCGCCAGGAGCTTCTTTAGCAACCAGGTGGGTTGGGGCTATAGAGGACACTGGTTGGCGGGGTCGGCGGGTGACATAGATTGAGCTTTACAAGGTAGGCGGGCCGCGAGTGGATTGTCCTTGCGTGGGCTGGGGCCCTGGGCCCATGTTTTGGACAGCATCTCCCCCTCGGGTTTATTCCCGGCACTCACGACCGGTGGGACCTGCAGAGGTCGCCGGAGGCTGCAGCAACAAGCCGGCGCCGAAACAGGGCCTGGGCATTCTCACTGTGACGTCGTCGGAGAGTAGCTTCAGTCCGTTGGACCGGACCAACCTTTTGTCTGGCGGCTAATTCCAATTGTTAACTGCTCGAATCGCAATTGCAAATCTCCTTTTGATTTCCATGTATGCATAACATTTCTTCACCAAGCAACAACCCGTGGAGGTTTTCTGTTGAGATCCCTTCCTTGGGGCATTTCATGATATCGATGGCCGCCGACATGACAGTCAGGTTTTGTCTAAACTCCGCTGCAAATCTTAACGACCCTAGAACCCTCCACCGGCTACCTCTTCCCCAGTGGCAGCGACCTCTCGGTAATTGACCCGTTTGTCCCGCCTAGGTGGGCTACGCCTATTCCGGCCTGGCCCCGGACGCCGTCCGCTTGCTGTCTCCCCACGGCGCGGTGCTGGCTATGCGTCACGAGATGCGGTACCCCTTCGCCGTGTGGCTGGTGCAGCAGCTGGCTATGGAGCAGGCAGCGGGTGAGCACTTGGCTGTCGGACCAGTCGTTTGCCTCTGGTTAACCTTTGACAGCTTGGCGGTCGAAAAGCTTAGAGCAGGATGATCACAAAATATGCACTTCTGTGTGTTATCAGACATTAAGGAAACGCATATCTTGGAGAGCATGGCAGGAATTAATGCTGAAGACGTTGAGGAAAGACGGGCCCGACCCTGTTCATCATCCATTGCCAACTAGGCTCGCTGGACACGTTGCGGCGGTACGACATCAGCTACGTGATGCGTTCCGGCCGCGCCCGCAGCTTACCCACCTCGTACTGCCAAGCTGATCTGGACCTTCTGCATCCGGCCGGGAGCGGAGGCGGCTGCCACCCAGACAAGGGCCGTCTGCTGGCGGAGGCAGAGGCCATCAAGGCGGTCACACAGGCGCGTAGAGTGTGGGAACTACCTGGGTCGTGCAGGGGTTTCGCATATGGCGGGGGTAAGATGGCGCTTCATGATGCCCACCCAGACCAACCTATCGGAAGCTGGACATCCGGCTGGAATGCATGGATGCATTAGAGATTTCCCACGCCCTGAAGGACTCCTTATGGATGTCCCTAGGATGCCGACTTGTTCCCCCTGCCGTTACTCGTAGGCTCGTAGCCATTCAACTTTGTTGGCTCAGATGCCTGTTCATTACTTGATCATCCGCGGCTGGTGTATCATTTGCGTGTGGAATTCGCTCCTTGTCGTAAGACTTCCTGATCCACCCTAACCTCTCTAGCGCAGGTTCTGGATCAGTTCATTCCTGAGCTGGGTCGCTACGAGGTGCGCATCAGCCATCGTGCCATCGAACGGGCTTTATATGACAGCATGGGCCTGTCTCCCGCGGCGACGGCCTCGGCAAGCGCAGCCACAGGAACGTCCGGTGGTGGGGCAGCTGCTGGCTCCGGAGCTGGAGGGTCACGTGAGGCCGATTTGGCGGTTCGTCGACTCATTGCGACGGCTCTGCGGGCCAGCCCGATGCTGGGCGCAGTGCGGGGGGAGCTGCGGTACAAGGTGCGCATCCCATCCTCCTCCTGCAGCACTTACGAAATGTGCTTTTAATGTTTTGCTTAGGTTCTTGTTGTTCCTTGTCGGTTCCCCTCTCAGGCTTGGCCCTCCGTGAAGGCCGGTTTGGATGGCTTCGGACTGCCTGCCGACCGAGTCGCCCGCTTCAAGCGCTGTGTATGCGAGTTGCCGGGCGACATACATAGTGCCTTAGCACGATTAAAGGCCTACTTGCAAGAGGCATCAACAGCAGCAGCAGCCGTCGCAGCTTCCCCGGGAGTAGGAGGCCAGGCGAAGTCAACAGCCGAAGCGTCAACGGTATGGAAGGTTGCAACAACTCCAACGGGCCATGCAGCGCCGGCGACCAAGGCTGCGGGTGCGACTGCGAGCGCGGCTGCGACTGGGATGCCACCGTCATCGCAATCAAGGAATGCGGGAGGCGGCAGCGGTGGCAGTGGGGGGAGTGGCGGTGGCAATGGGCCAAGCGGGGGTGGCAGTGCAGCAAATCCTACGCCGGTGTCTTCGCTTTCTTCTACATTGGCGTTGGCAATGGAGGAAGTCGCGATGGTAGTGCAGTTGCTGGACGTATGGGGTGTTGCGGCCAGCCAGGTGGGTGCCGCAGGCCGAGGGTTGGGGGCGCAAGGATGTGGTATGGGGGCTGGCGGCATTAAAGGGAGCCGGTAGCAGGGATGGTGGGCCTATAGCACGCGTTGGGTAGACATTCTTCCTGACCTCGGGGTGCTAAGGCTCTTCCAAGACCGTGATGTTGCGCTCTAGGTTCAGGATGAGACAGCTGGTATACTTTTTAAAGAGCAAACTTGCTTTCGCAGCACGTGGGCTGTAGGCTGGATAATCCACAGCAGATAGGGGTCTCGTACGTGAGTCTCGCTTTTGTTTTGATGGTTATTAAGCAGCTGGCACGTAGCGCTTTGGTTCTGGAACCTTATGGCGTCAGGCGGGCCCCAGTATGGACTTAGGCCGCGTGCGACCCCGCACCTCCCGTACCCCGCCTCCTGTACAGGTGGTGCTGGATCCACTCATGAGCCCCACGGCTGAATATTACAGCGGGGTGTTCTTCCAGGTATGCAGCCAGCCTGACCGAGCGGCTTGCGGAATTCCGGCCCTGGCCTTTGCCCGGCATGTTGTGCTTAACTTTACTTCACCCTCACGGAAGCAACCTGAGATGTTGTTGTTGTTGTTGGTAGTGGTGTGTGTGTGTGTGTGAGAGTGTGTGTGTGTGAGAGAGAGAGAGAGAGAGAGAGAGAGTCCATGGACAGCGGAGGCTGACACCTGCCGCACTGTAGCTGTACAATCCTGTGTAGCCTGAAACCAAGCTTATCTCCCGTATCTGCGGCCAAGGATGCTTTCGCGTAATTTCCTTATACGGTCACCCAGACGGACCCACTTTCCGCCCGTGCCTTAATTCCCATCCGACCGCTGAACACCCTCACTGTCAGGTACACCTCCTGGGCCTCCCTGCAGCTCCGGGACAGCAGGGCGCCGGATCGAGCGGCGTCAGCTCGGGGTCTATACCGCTCGGGCTGCCGCACGGAGCTCTGGCCGCCCAGCGCCAACTGGCTCGCTCGACGTGTATGTGCCTGGCATGCCACGATAGCTCTTGAATGCTTGGCGGAGATATCTAGATTGCCTCACCCCTCTGCGCCTCTAGGGGGGCAGCATCTCCTTAACTTCTTAGAGCTTTGCCACCCCATCGGCAGGCTGGTTGGTTGATGAAATTGGGGTCCGCATCCCGCTGCCGGCGGCCGTCTCCTGACCTGACCGTGCCAAACCAAGCGCCTGCACAGCATTGTTAACATTTTTCAACTAGAAGTTGGCCTCCGCCCTGTTAAACAGGGCCAGAGGTGTGCTCCAATTCACATGATTCGTGGGAAATGAAGCGACGCAGCTTTTGGGTGTGCACGTCACACATTCGATTTTTATGCTGTCTCCCGTTCGTTTCCCTTCCCTCAAGTTTGATGCTCACCCGTCATTCCGTACTGTCTCATCGGTTACCTCGGGGGCCCTCCCGATTTCGTCCCACAGCAGCAGGAATGGTGGCGGTGGGCGGCAGGTATGACGCGCTGCTACGTGCGTTGTGGGTCACCTCCGCTGCCGCCACCGCCACGCCAGGCCAGCACCCTCACGCGCACGGCTCTCTTGGGGGCTACGCGTACGCATCACTGCCCGGGGCTGTGGGCGCTACCCTAAATGTGGAGCGCCTGATCACGGGGCTGTCGCAACAGCGCGCGGCGATGGCGGGAGCGGCGGTGTACTCCATGGGGCTGCTGCGGAGCTTAGAGGCGTCCAAGGTAAGTTTTATAGTATTTATCTCAGTCACCCGAGGGCGCCGTTTCCGATCAGGGATCATATATTGAAAAAGATGCGCAGCGTGCAAGATTGACGATAGCATACAGGGCAACAGCGCGGCAGGTCAAAACGGTCCGACAGTGGTACCGGGAAAACTTTGCTGGGTGTATGCAAAGACGTTTATACGATCACCAGTATTCAAAGACAAGTCCTAGTGAACAAGCGTTTGCGTTCAGTCTTTTTTCCGAAGCCCAAGAACTGGTACTCACCCACAAACTCTGGGCAATGCTCGACGCTCTGACCCGTGATCCAGGCGGATGTCCTGGTGTGCGCTCGTGGCGGGGACGGTGCACTGGCACAGCGCATGGCGCTGGTCTCGGCATTATGGAATGTCGGCGTGCGCGCCGAGATGATGCCGCGGCCTGCGCCCAGTCTAAGCGACCAGTACGCGTACGCCCAGGCGCGTGGAGTGCGGGCAGTGGTCATTCTGGGTGACCGGGACGCCCTGTCCGGCGATGTCACGGTACGTTGGCTGCGAACGTGTGTACCCAACACCAGTGCCGCATTCACGGGCCAGGATCCGGGCGCTGCTCTGCTTTTGTGAGCCATGTCGTCGAAGAGGTATCGGTAAATGATCTGACGCACAGGAGGGGTCGAACTACATGCACGGCAAGGCTGCCACAACTAACGCATTTACCATATTCGATCCTGCAGGCGCGCATGCAGTTTGACTTGGTATTAACTTGTGCGCTCACAGATCAAAAGCCTAGACAAGCGGTCCGAGAGCGTCGTAGTGCCGCTGCAGGACGCCCCACGCCAGCTGGCAGCGGCACTGTCAACCGGGTCCAGTGCTGGGCGGGGTGTTGCCGGGGCCGTGGCTTCGTCCGTCGTACACGCAGTATACAACAACTATGGCAGCGGCGTCGGTGTGAAGGAAGCTGCCATCGCGGCACTCTTTTCCGCGGGAGTTGGGCAGCGGCAGAGCGGCGCATCCGCCGGTGCGATGTTTGGCGGCGGAGCTGAATGTAAAGGTGGCGCGCATGGTGGCGGCAGGTTGGATGTACCGGGGGGTGGGGGCGGGGGCGGGGGCGGCGGTGTTGTCCATCGCGAGCGTGATCGTGAGAAGGAACGAGAACGTGAGCGTGGTGGGGGTGGTGGGAGGGCTGACGATGGGGTTGGCACTGGCAGGCGCGGCGGCACGGCCTCCGAGACGGATCGAGATCGAGAGCGGGATCGTGAACATGAACCGTGGGACCGGGATCGGGAGGGCGGCGCGGATAGACTGGGTGCAGGAGAGCGGGAACGACGTAACGGTGATCGGCACCACCACTGGGGTGATCGGGATCAGCGCGGCAGACGCGGGAAAGGAGGGGGCTGAGGTGGATGGAATCTGGTGGACGCCACTGTTCGACCGGATGGAATCTGATGGACGCCACTGTTCGATACTGGTTGCAAGATGAGCGATAGATCTTAGCATCAGAGACACAATTGTTGGGCTGGCATAGGAGGATTGTGCTTTGATGCTAACCCAAATGCGGAACCGCTTCTTTGTACCGCAAATTAGCTCCTATGGTTGCTGCAAGGAATCAGCAACCGACGCTTAGCTCCTAGCTGCATTGCAGGCTAACTTATTCAGCCGTGCTAGTTGGGAAAGCCGACATATATTTGTTATCCGCGTCCAATGATGTACTGATAAGAAGAAATTGCTGGCGAGCGTTTAAATGGAGGGTGATGTTTGAACCTAGCTCCCATATCGGCTGTAGTCAGGGGAGATGTAGCCATCATCTTTCCGGCGATTGTTACAACCAATAGTTGATATTAGTCCTTCTCTTCAGGAAGACTTGGATTTAGAAAGATGGGATTTTAGATTGTAGAGGACCCTGGCGGACCCTTTGGATTTGAGTGCATGTTGCAAAAGAAACCCCGGTCCACAAATTTGTTGAAATTCGTTGGAATGGGCGCGGGCAACATAGACGGCGTTCTTTTCTTAAGGGGATACCCAGGTCCTTGGCTAGCAGGATGTGTTTCGCGGTGCAGGTGGGCACTGCTGGATCACTGCAGCCGACAGGTTGTTTTAGTCAACGCCTCAACTGTGCAAGATGTGATATCGCACGTGCTTTCTTAGGATAAGCTGCCTCACGATTCCGTCGAGCTGGGCAATTTGACACCTAGAGGGGCACGACCGGCGGGGCCAAATTTTTACATCGAGTAATGTTATTAATGTTTATAGTACACGTAAACAAAACTAACTTGGCTATTAGCTTCGTTTGGAACTCGGACAGTCATGGTCGTTGTGCTGCGGTCTTGCGGACGGTTACATTGAGCTTATCGCCAGCGATCTAACCGCAATTCGGCGATTGACGGATTCGGGAAAATGTTTTTGTCAAGTGAGGTATTAAATATAAGTGAAGATTTCCTCATACGTGACACCTACAAGAAGCCGCGCCACTTACTCAGACGCACGCACGAACAGTTTCCGTACCGCCACCTGGCAAATCAGCTTCTAGGCTTTCCTTTCGGGTGTCAGACTCTGTGCTATGCCGCAGCCGTGCGGCATATAAATAAGTCATCGCGATGAGCTATGCCATTGTATGCAGTTCGTTATGGCTTTGTTGTAGAATACGGAATTGCTGGAGGTCCTGGCTTCGTTAAGGCACCATGGCAGGCACGATGATGGCAACGTCCAGAAATTGCTCCGCGAAGCTTCGGCTTGATTGCGCGTCTGCACGAGTTGTACCATGGCTCCTGCGGTCATCTCTTTCACGTCGTGTATGCTTACGAGTGCGTTCAGAATCTCCTATTATAGAGGAGGTGGCAGGGCGTCGGATAAGTGCACCTGTGTTCAACCGCACCCGATGGGCGTACCATCAGAACAGTGGGCGATATATTCGCCACCTGAGTTCCATTTTTAAGTAAGATTTCGTTCTTGTGTGCATTGTTTTTACATATCGTATAGATGAAACTTGAATTTTTTGTCGTTGGAAGTGTCGGCGGTGCCGCTCTCCGCCGAGCTGTCACTCTGTTATTGCGGTTGTGTTCTTGCTCCCCGCATGCTGCATGACCCCCATTTCTTTATGTTTTTACCAAGACGCCACTGCCTCAATCATATCCCCGTTCATTGTGTGCTGAATGTGCTGCTCGCCGCACGACCGACGGTGTTGCAGGTCCGTCACATTCCGCAACCTGCAAGGGCCGCTGAGTGTCTTGACCCTGCTTTCCTGCCTGGTGGTCCTGTACCGCACGCTACTGGAACAAGGAAGTCTGCCCGACGTGTTTGAGGTAAGCCATCAGCCAACCCATCAGCCCGATAGAGCTCCCGACCTTATGCACGCGGACACTTATTATGCGCTTTGTGCACCGGCAATGCCACCATCGACGTTGATTTCCAGAAATATAGATTCAAACGGAAGTGAAACCGCCAAAAATTTCAGATCACAGAGTGGATTTTATTTTCTACACTCGGGATTATTTTCTACACATTTTGCCCGTGCCGCGTCTTCCCCAGGGTGTAAGGTTCACGGATGTACCCTTCCAGCTCACATCCTTCGCTCTGTCTCTGCTGCTGGTTTTCAGGACAGATGCCAGCTACAGCCGGTGGTGAGTTCATGGACACATGCACACACAGCTTCTCATGTTTTTTTAACTAGGCAGCTTCCTCCCATCGACACATGCTTTTACGGCATCCAGGGATTTCGCGTTGTGGCTCGAGAGACATCCGTCTTTCCCTTGATAGCCAACGCTTCTGTCGTACCCCTCGTCACCTTACTATGTACTTAGTTACCCGCTGCCCCCACTACATCGGTCTGTCCAATTTTTCGTACCTTTCTTGTACCTTCGCCTATTATATGCGCACCCCGCCGTATCCACCCACCCACCCAATCATCGCCTCCACAGCACCACGGATGTTTCCCCCTCGCCGCTCAGCTTCTTCAAGCACTGGCATGTACGGCGTCCCAGCGTTTTTAGGAACTCGGTTAGCGTGCCGTCCCTTGGGATTTGCTCCCCAGGGGCAAGGACACGGAGCCGACATTTCACGTTCTCAGTAGCACTGTCTCAGGCATAGTCGGCGTGGGGCTATCCGGTCTTGTCTGCCTTGTTTTGGTGGTGACACGGTCACGCAGCCAGAATATCCCTAAATTTAGTCAAATCAGGTATCACCGGCCCGCTAGAAGTTATCTAAATCTTGCTCGTCCATGGGATTCATTTTGGCGGGTCCGCTGTGTGCGCCCACGGCAGGTGTGCCGCGATGGACGCCTGGGGCAAGCTGCGCAACTCCGCCTCGCAGCTGGTCCGCAAGGCAGCCGCCTGGGTAGATAACTCCGCGGCATTGCAGCGGCTGGTCCGCTGGGTGGGCGCTTTCCCGTTGTGCCTTATGTTGGAGCTGCGCCACGACCAGGGCGACCCGGAAATGGAGGCAGCCATTCGGAGGGAGCTCCGGGAGGTGCTGCGGCCGCACGAGGTGGAGCAGGTGAGCATGAGAAAGGGAGGAGGAAGAAGGGGACCAGGGGAAAGGTCATGCAACACAGAGGAGCCAACATTTGAAATCTACGATGTAGTTGGCCAGACCCTGGTCAATCCAGTGTGTATGCATTAGGATGCGTGACATTTGCCAGCGGCGCAACTGACCCAGTTTCCCGTAGGCACTGCTCATTCGTGTAATGGTGGCGGTGGTGTAGGTGGTTGGCGTTTCCTCAGCACCTTTCATTTTTCATCTCGGCTGTCGCCGGTACGTCGCCGCCTCGGTTGCTGGTCTCCCAAACCTACAGGTCGTTGCTTCGGGTCCTTACTACCACCAGTTTTGCCTGAGTGTGCTGACCGCGCTCGTGGAAGCTGCCCAATTGGGTGAAAGCCGTGAGGCTACCATGCTAGACGACCTGCACGGATTCAATGAGGCGGCGCGCGAGTGTGAGAAGGTGGGACGCAGGTGTCGCCTTCGTGAAGCAGCTACACACTGCTTGTTGCTCCTCCGTTTCGGTTTGCCTTTCGAACGCCTCAAAAAGCTGTACCAGTCGTTATTCCGTTAGAAGTTAGAATCTACCAATCCTTAGTTACTGCCTACCCATGCGTACCTATCCAATTTCCCGTTTCAACGAGGCGGCGGCCGCTTGCCTTTGTCCCTTCCGAACAGCTCGCCTCACATCACCATTTTTCGCCCCAACACGATCTGCAGATTATGCGCTTCCCCATCCCGCTGACCTACACAAGACACACCTCCCGCTTCATGCTCATCTACCTCGCCGCCCTGCCATTGGCGCTGTACGATTCGTGCGACTGGATAGCTGTTCCCGTCACGTTGGTCATTGCGTTTCTACTGCTTGGCATTGAGGTGCGTCGAAAGATGTGTCAAGGGGGTTCGTTAGATTACCCCATGGCTACGGTGTGGCACTGAGGAAGCCGCACAGTTACTGTGTTTTCGAGGCAGGGGCGCTGTACCGTATGCCTCGTTAGGACATCAGGGCTACGCGCCGTGGTCTTCCGTCCATGCTAAGCATCTTCTGTCGTTCCTTTGCGTGTGCGCCCCGCCATCTTTTCGCAGGACATCGGGGTGCAAATCGAGGAGCCGTTCTCAATCTTGCCCCTGCCCGCAGTCTGCGCTGACCTGCGGGTCACAGCACAACGGGCCATTGCGCAACGCGCCATGGTGCGCTGCCTGGCGGATCCCGACGCCTGCAAGTTTGATCCCGAGGATCTGGACCGCAACATACGCAAGGCGGGAGATGTCAACAACAGCGAGGCGTTGGACACCATCACTACGGCCAACGTCATCAATGTGGGCGGCGCTGGGGGCGGAGAAAGCGGCGACGGGGGCGGGGGAGCTGTAAGCAGCAAGCCCTTCTCAACTGTGGGTATCCACAAGGGATTGCACGCGCACGAAACCGGGAAGGGCCTGGTCGCAGCCGTGGCAGACTCGTCGTCCAGCAATGGGAGCGGGAACAGTAGCAGCAGTGGTAATGGCGGTGGAACCCTTGGCGGGATTTTCCCGCGATAGGTGAAATGGAGGGAAGAAACATGGGGATGGGAGTGGTAAAGGGGAGGTTCTCCATTATGTAGCAATTGGGTTGTTGGGACAAGAGAGCCAAGGGTCTTCCAATTTGGTACTATGTGAGGGGTTCTGATTGTCCTGGGAGAGTGTAAAATGAATTTTATCACAACCTGTCAGGGGATGGGAGGGGACGTGGTACCGGACTATGGCGCCCGGGCGGTTGGGTTAAACACGTACATGCAACACATGGACTATGTGCACGCATTTCGACGCCAAGAAGATGCACTGTGTTGGGACAACTATCGGGTTGTCGGCGGCGGGGAGATTGGAGCATGGAATGAAGGTTGATTCGAACTTGCGCACTTATTCAGCAGGTCGTAATGGAAGCATTGGTGCATTGCTCGCTATTTTATTGGCCTATGTGGACTAGTGGAGTGCCATACGGTAGTAAGACGTTGAGTTCGGATGGCGGCAAACACAGTTGATGTGAAAGATAGCGCATGACTTTGCGCGACACATCCTAAGCGCTCGTTGGGGTTCTATTGCAACGCATACCTGTCAACTTATGTTGTTCGCAGCACTTCATGTTCTCGTTTTAGGACTCGGCTGCAGTTCTTCCGGAGACGTTCTGCCATAGAGCGTTGAAGACTAGGGTGGTTACGGCAGCATACCACCGCAAGCTTGCACGCCTGTGGGCTAAGGTTGTAATACTCATCACCTGCAACGAGATTGTCCACCCAAATCCGTCCATGTCATCTGCTGCTATTTCGTCGTGGGTTCTAAGGGCGCCGGTTGGGCTGATTGCCATTTGTGTCGTTTTGTGTTGGGCAGAGTCCATTGCAGGCTTGCCGCCTGCATTTACTAACTCCCCTGCTTGAAGGTCGTTAGTATCCTCCTGTACCCTAGCCTCGTAGGCTGTGTGCACCTTCATCATTCATGGGATTATCATACCGCGGGTAAGCTCAGCCATGATGCCTGCCGCAATCCACGCAGCCAGTTCCATGATACATCGCTGCACCATGCAAAGAACAGCTCTAGGTTTGAAGCCCCCTGAGCATAACATGAATTCATTCAGTTCGGTTGGGCTGTTCAGACCACGCACAAAAGGTTTCGCTGTTGACAAGAAAGGGCCTGCAGCAATTTTGACAATTAGGAGAGGAGTATGGGCTTGCATGCCCAGGCTTGCATGAGAGACAGTGTGAGCCGTGGAGGCACCTGGAAGAAAAGATGGCGATCCTTTATGGATAGGATTAACTAACGATGTCCATCCGGGCTGTTACCGGATGTCAACATCAGCCAATCAAATCCAGAAGACGTGTCATATAGACGGTAGGCAATCATGAAATTACACAATGACTGTAGAAGGAGTTTGGATTAGTCTTAATTTTGTGTCCAGGGACAGTTGACGAATGGTTATAGTTCTTGTGGGGAGAATGGGGTCTGCTGACTTGAATACAATGTTTACAATGAGCCAGGTTGCTGCCACCCCTGCCACTCCTGTCACGCCCTTAAGAGACCCAGAGTTCCCTCCTTACTCTACTGGGGTTTGCAAGAGATTGCTGCTAAACCCTTTTCGCCCCTTTTCACCCCAGAGGTCGCAGAGTTTCATTCTCATTCCTAATGACCACTGCGAATCCCGGCATAGTCATTTCTCCAAGTCCCACCTACTTCTTCGGAGACTAGTCTCCCACAGGCACGCACTACCCTAGCGCACCCAACGAGGGTAGGTCCCCAGATTTCAAAATGTGCATTCTTCCGGTGACTGCTCCTATTCTGGGCATTCCTGCAGAGTCCCCAGAGCCCCTTGACATTTGAAGTAGACTGTTGTCACCAGAGTCACGGGAAGACGGGATCCTCAAAGTTCTACCATCAGGCATCCAAAGGCCCAGCCCGCTGCATTCCAGAAATACTTCAGTCCACAGAGATCATTGCCAATCCGGCTCTTCCCAGACCTCACCGAGCCTCACCGCCTTACTCCGATGAACACTGCTGCCATTTTTGCCACTGCTCAATTGGTCCTAGAGCGGCTTCCTCTTCTTGACAGTAGGTTTAAGAGAGCCTAGAGTCCCATCTAATATACCCCGGAAATTGCTGCCGCTTTGGACATTCCCCCTGAGTCTCCGAGAGTCTAAAGTCCCGTCCTATGTCCCCCACAGATAGCAGCCTCTCTAACCCGAGGGTTCCATCTTTTTCCTGTTACCTTGGAGTTCTACCACTTCCCAAGGAATACCTTGGACTCAGTAATAAAACCCAAAACCATTTTGCACAGAGATAACTAAGGGCTTCCTCCAGAGTCTCTGGAGTCCCTAAACTGCTGTAAAAAATAAAACTGATGTATGATTTTGCCAGTGATTGTCAGCGCTCATCAGATCCGTGGCTTATTAAGCGTTTATGACAGGAACAACAGTTAATGCAGAGAGCGTACATATATTTCTTGTGGCTTATTTTATTTTGTATTGCACATCACTGGCGAGGTAACGCCTTTCATAAAGCCGGTCACTCAGCCTGCCGGTTATGACTCCCTTGGCAACACGAGCATGCCAGGATTGCTGTTCTGAATGCATATTACACATAAACGTAATGGGCAACGCCTTGCAAACCAATGAATTTTCGTGGTGTTGGCGACAGTTCAACGGACAATGTTTGAGTTACAATTTTATGTCATGTTCATATGAAATAAAACACATCTTACCTGACAAAGCAAAGTCGTCAATAGACCCAAGTAAATGACCGTACTAGGTGCTTGTACAGCTGCGGCAACCTTTTCAGATGCGATATGTAGAGATGTCCGCTACACGTAAAGTTGCCTGTAATATAAACGGACTCAATATCTACTGCCCAAGTCTGAGTGTTCCTTTGGTGTTGAGTCATTTATGATTGGATTGCTTTGACCTTCGAATCGCTGACTGCCATAGTCACCGCTTTCAAAAAATGGACCCAGTAGAGCTTGCCACGTCCTGCACGATGCCGCCTGTGCTTTCTCGGTCCGCGGTTGTGGAGCAGCCGAAGACGCTCCGATCCGCTCGTCTGAAGGTTGACACCTACAACGTCGCGGCAGTGGCACCTTACCAAGCAATGCCCGTCGCTGGACCTGTTATTACGCACCATAAGTCAACTGCGCTGCCGGTTGTTGAACCACACCCAGAGATGACCGAGGAGGTAGGCGGCGCCCGCGCTTTCCGCTGTGACGCGTGTAGCTAAGGCGCTATCACGAAATCTGTGCTGCGTCTGCACAGGAACGGGAGGCGCGTATTGCGGAGATGATTGACAGTTACATGAAGAAGCTGGCGGAGCGTACACATCACCATATGGGGTGGGTTCTTGCGTTTGTGGTGGGCTGCTTTGGGGATCGACAAGCCATGATAGCTTTACATTTTGATGTTATGTAGGTATCCATATAACCTAGATTTTGACTACGGGCTTTTGGAGGGTCTCACGAAGTTCAGCATCAACAACTTGGGCGACCCGTTTATTGAGAGCAACTACGGTGTTCACTCGCGCGAGTTTGAGGTGCGGCTGTGATTCAGTTGTGGAGAATGGACCTTTGTATGGTTCCCTGTGGTTGGTGCATCGGTGCAAACAGGGTTAACTATTGCAGACTCTGCATTGTTAATTAAGCCCCCCTTACTCCCTTCGCAGGTGGGCGTTCTTAACTGGTTCGCGCGACTGTGGGAGATCGATGAGGAGGAGTACTGGGGTTACATCACTACCTGCGGAACGGAGGGCAACCTGCACGGCATCCTTGTGGGCCGTGAGAATTTCCCGGACGGCATCATGTACGCATCCGCCGAGTCACACTACTCGGTCTTCAAGGCAGCGCGCATGTACCGCATGCAAGCAGAGAAAGTACGTATTAATCCATCAAGGAGGGGCCTCTTAAATAGCATCATGCCCCAGAGAGATGCGATGTGTCGAATGCGTGGCCGACCTGTCATTCAGGATTCGGACTTTGGTCCGGGCTTTAAAAAAAGATGAACCATGGGCTCACTTAAGCGTGTGTTCGCCTGCGCTATGGCGTCGCTCACAGATTCCGACGCTGGAGAGTGGCGAGATCGATTACGACGAGCTTAAAGACGCCCTCATAGCAAACCAGGGCAAGCCCGCAATCTTAAATCTTAACATTGGCACCACGGTAAAGGGCGCCGTGGACGATCTGGACCACGTTTTGGACATGCTCAAGGTGCGACCTGGCTGCTGCGGATTGTTTGTACTGCTAAGGCATGGTACTAGGCACCTCTTATAGCTTGCAATCCTGGCCTGCCATCCTGCTTTGCACGATTGCAACGTTGAACTACACGAGTTGTGATTCGTATATGAAGGGATGCGGGTGTGGATGTATATGTGCGACCTGCAGGAGGCGGGATACAATGAGGATCGCTTTTTCATCCACTGCGATGGTGCTCTTTTTGGCATGATGATGCCATTCCTGCGCCGCGACGCGCCCATGGTGACGTTCAGGAAGCCAATTGGCTCTGTCTCGGTGTCGGGCCACAAGTTTGTTGGGGCGCCGGTACCATGTGGGGTTGTCATCACCAGGTTCGTAAGGGCGCGTCGTAAAGAGACTTGGGCACGGGGATGGACTAGTTAGGGGCTCCACACAAGATGTGAAGACGGGGATAGGGACCCTGTGTGGTTGCCATTGGATGAATAGGGAAGAACACTGTACGTCCTCTCGACCATTGGATGCTAATTGTTAAGTAGGTTATTTCAGGCACATCGTATGCCATGCGGGTCTGTTCGAAAGCGCGACTTACTGTTGACTTTTGCACCCTCCTGCCCATGTGACGATGCCCGACTGCGCTTCCCTTTCCAAATGCTGCGTCACAGATTTAAGTATGTCATGGCTCTGTCGTCGGATGTTGAGTACCTGAACAGTCGGGATGCCACCATCATGGGCAGCCGCAATGGTCACGCTCCCATCTACCTGTGGTACACGCTCACGCGCAAGGGATATGAGGGCATGCGCCGCGATGTGGAGCGTTGCATGCGCAATGCCCATGTCCTCAAGCAGGTAAGTCGGGTGCTACAGCGGACCGGAAATCCATGGCTGGTGAACTAGATGTAAGGCTGCGATAGGATCTCATGGGCCGGACATATGAACACATTCCGCCACGTCGACATGGCATCGCGGCTAATGTTAATGCGTTTACGTCCGCTGCAGATGTTGGAAAGCGCTGGCATCCGTACCATGCTAAATGAATTGTCAAACACTGTCGTGTTTGAGCGGCCCAAAGAGGAGGCGTTCGTACGCAAGTGGCAACTGGCGTGCGAGGGTGACATTGCACATGTGGTGGTGATGCCAAACATCACAGTGGAAAAACTGGAGGAGTTTGTGGCCGACTATGTGCAGAGCAGGGCACGTGTGGCAATTGCAGCTGCGAAGCGTGTCGCCTGCGAGGCAAAGGCGGCTGAAGAGTTGGATGCGTAATTAGAATGGTTGTGGGCAAATCACACAGGGTGGTGGAAAATGGTTTCACCATCTTCGAAATACTGGGGGCGTAATTTGGGAATGCGCACAGCGCTTGCATTTTTACCGCTTTGTGCACACATGCCTGTGCACACGGTTCACGGACGCACAAGTGGTGGACGTACATTGAACCGCTTGCGCTAGGCACAGGCCACCGGCATGCGTGAGGCCCTAATCTTGCTGCTGTGTTCCTCTTGGATGGGCATCTCTCGGGAACGAACTTGTGCGATGAGCTTCCGATACTGGCAGGATTATGTATTGGGGGAAGGGAAACATGCTGCTCATCGTGCCACAAGTTGTGTACCTGATTACCACTTTGCATCGAAAACTGGCTGCCGGCGGACAAAAGTCTTGTCAGAGGCGAGCCAGGTTCATTATTCAGAGGTACATTGCCTCCTTACTTTGACTTGATTTCTGGGTGTTGGCTAAGGACGGTTTGGCCACCAAAATGTACGGGCTGTGTACTATACTTAATGCTAGGGCATGTCTTGTGGACTCTTCATGGCCAGTCAGGATTGCCTCTGGTTCATATGGACGTCTGCAGCCGCAGGTAACTGCATTTAGCGATACGAGGATTTGGTGGTCCTGATATGCGTTTTTGTTGTCCTCAAAAATATGACGGCGGATGAAGGTCCAAGCTACCTTCCGATTAAGGGTTGAATTAGAACCCTCTGACCGCAGTAAATCTCGCTTAGCCAAAATCTGTACGGCTTTTTGTCCATTGTATCGTGCGTTCACGGATTGTCTTAAATCTTGCAGAGGGTCAGCCGCGTTGGAGCCTTCTACTGCAGCTGCGTTTGGATTGGCGCCTCCAAAGGGGCCTATTACTGATGATCTCACGGATGCAGCAGAAGCAACCACCATTTCTGCTGCTGCACAGCTGGATATTCCCATGCCTGGGGGCTTCGGTTACCGCAGCCGTGTTGGCTATTTGATCTGCAAAAATGTGTGCACGTTAACGCTTTCCACGCACACTAAACTCAAACGCGAAAATGGTGATTGCTCATTCTTCTGGCTTGGATAAACTCTGTGCCATACTCGCTGGAAGACGGGTCCCGCATCTATAACCGTCCTTGCAGCTGTACCCTCTCCGGAACGATGGGGGGACGGCTACTGAAGCATCCATGACTGGCGGGACGTCTGCGTGAAGACGCTGACAGAAGAAAGTGTGCTGCTGCAGCACAAGAACATGAAGGCTTCATACATTTAAAAGTTATTCTTTACGAACGCGTGGAATTACAGCATACAATAGAAAATATTGTATCCACGCTGGCTCATGTTCGTCCTGCAGGGTCCTGCCCGTCGGGGTAGTGCAGACGCCAAACCAAGTTCTTGCATATAACGCTGAGTTGATTTTTCATACGGAACGTCCATCTCAAATATCTGCCAACACCCAATGAGAGCTATGGTGAAGAGCTGAAGACACAATGGTTCCCCACGCGGTACATACTGCATCTAATGGATGTTAAAGTCGAGTGGGTTGAATGGATGCGGGCATTCCTCTAGCAAAAGGGAGAGGCATTGCTCCGGCCAGGCTACTTTAAGTGCCGCTGGTGAAGAATATGGGCTTATCACATCAATAAGACAGGGCAAAAGAGTCCTTTGCTACCTACAACTTATGGTGGGGTTACCGTTTCGCGATTCCCACCCACCTGTACGAGAACAGGTCCGCAAAGACTCTATAAAGTCTCGATAAGAATCAATCGAATGGCCCGTCCCCATGCCCTCCGAACAATAACCCTTTGTCCTGGGGCCCAATGGAGTGCCGATCTGCACGGGCGAAGACTGGCTTCGGGGCCACGTGAAGGCTTCGCGGTGCCTTTCAGTCGGCCCTGCCTCCAAGTCATCACACCGCATAGCAGCATGCTGGCAGTACTGGAAGCAGATGCGCGATGCCGGCTGTACAGAAAAAATGTGGCTAAGGTGATGGTACGACTGCACTGTTCCTTTCAAATGGAACTGCCGTGTGCCGATCTGGCAATGAGTCGAGACATGGCCTTCGTCAGCAGCCGATCGACTCGATGCCGGTCTGGTACCGGACAAGCAACTTTAGGAGCTCCCGAATCTCATCTTCTCCCTTGCTCAAAAGCTGCGTGCAGAGAAGATGCCGTTATCGAGAGGCACTCTGGATCAAGAATAAGAGCGGCAACCCGCATGGCTAAGTTATGTCATCATACCTTGTGCTCCCAAGTTCAATATCGCATCCCAAAGTTACAGCACAGACGGTGCAGTTGCGTTTGCATCCCTTCTCACCTGGGGATAATAGGTGACGAGTTGAGCTGCAGCATAATCGCTCAAGCCAAGCCGACGAAACGTAAGCAAGGACTCGCCAGCACGAACCAGATCCCCTTCAATCAATGCTTCAGGCGTCTGGCACAGCACATGCTGCACTTGCGCCTGCAAGGCCACACACGTTAGTGCTGGCGGGAAACGGAAGGGGGCCGGAGCGGACATAACTAGCAATCTGCAATGGCCGCAAACGCTTCCTTGCCTTGGTCAGACCGAAGGTTGTCAGAAACTCGACCCAGCTGGAAAGCTGACAACACAGCAGGTTAGGGTGCTTCCGAACCAGCCCGCTCGCTGCGCTTGCTGAGCCCGCATAGGCGGTCAACACTTTAACAGATTCTGAGATATCGATTGCTTCGGTCTTCATGATCACTTCCTCCACCTTTGCCATGTCCTCCGATGGCAACCCTAATGCAGCCAGGTCTTGATTTGTTGCAGATGGTTGAATGCAGAATCCCTTAAGATGCAAAGAGCAAGTTCGTGCCACATGCTTGTAGCAAGAACCTGTCGACACAAGGTGTCGGCACGACAGCCCCGTCCTTGTTAGCAACATAACCAAGGACAAATGGTTCGCTAACTCATCCTCACGTGCGTTATTTGAATGATATATTCGGCGAGCTTTTCAGTGCGTCTCATACATACTTTCGTGTCAATTGCTTTCCCACAGCTCACAAGTCACGGCAGTTCTCCTACAGAAGCATGGAGTGCCAGAACTTTGTCATAAAGAACTGTGATTCAGATGTTATGTGAACTAAGAAAAGGAAGAAGCTTAAGGCAGCGAATAACGCGTGCAGAGCTGAAGAGGGAAGGAATTTGTGCCAACCCGACACATACGCGCACTAAGTCCACACATCGCTTTACAGGAGTTAGCAATAACCTGTTCGTTTTTGCCCTGGGGGCCCAGGCCACCTAATGGGGCCGCAGGGTATGTGCGCACAGTGCATGCGGCGCACATACAGCGTACGGGGCGAAAGCGCGTACATTGCCGTCATAGCGACGACCATCTATCTCTACAGTGCCTCATCACAGCTTCTCAAGCCCCCCTCTACTTAGGCATCCCTTTCCGTGTCGGCGTTCCCTCCTGGTTTCTAAACCTACCCATTCATCCTGGGCCAGTCGGCCCATATGCAGGACCACCGTGCCTCAAAATTCCTTTCGTACAGTCATATTGGGCGCCCAGCCGAACAATTATTTGCCCGTGCGTCCGATTGGACGATACGGAACCCAGCGGCAAACGTCACCCGCGCCGCCCCAATTCGAAGCGCTACACAGGCGGTAAGACGAAAGTTACGTGCAAGATCTAGGACTGCACTGGGAACGGGAACTTCCCAAATCAATCTCATGATCGATACCCGCAAACGCCACACCCACGCTACCGTGTTGCTATCCAAGTATTACAAAGCCGCACAACTTGTCAACGGTCGAACTGGTCATTACAATACGCAGTCTCGTTAAGTCTTACAATTGTTAATAGCGCTGCAGTACCAATGAAACATTCGTCTTAGG
Source organism: Volvox reticuliferus (assembly GCA_019650235.1). Taxonomy (NCBI): domain Eukaryota; kingdom Viridiplantae; phylum Chlorophyta; class Chlorophyceae; order Chlamydomonadales; family Volvocaceae; genus Volvox; species Volvox reticuliferus. The sequence goes on along the minus strand of BNCP01000062.1, from coordinate 288,628 downwards.
ACGTTATCTTTTTGTATATGTGCGCATACACCTTTCAACCCGTCATTGAAACCTCGTGTCGAAACTTTCTTAGCTCCGCGCCCTCTTAACAATATTCCGATAACGTCGCATCCAGGTTTTATTGGGCCACAAGGGGCCGCGATACGACATCCTGCAACGGGGCATGATTGGAGGAAATGATGAGGAAATGCATCATGACACCGTCTGTCAGGTGCCATCTAACTGCAACGTCAATCGCTGAAGACCCTCCTGCGACATGCGTAAAGCCCGCATGAGCGGTGTTTGCCTGACGAGCCACATGAGATGGCAGCAATAGCCGAATGTGGGAAAGGTTCCAATACCGTGCACGCCTGCTGTTTGCGGCGGCAGGCCCCGAGGACTCTCCGCTTCCATGTCCGCCAAGCGCACATGCTGTGCACTGGTAATACCTTCTCTCCGTATACCACCCCCAGCCTTGATCTTTCGGCTTAGGGACTCGGCCACTGGCGGTTGCAATACGCGATTGGACGTGTTGTGCTGAACGAGACGAAGCTAAATGCAGTGTCCCTAGACAACGCGGGAGCCTTCCTCCAACCGGGAGGGATGTCATGCAACAAGATGTCACGAAGGCACCATACCAAAAAATCTCCTCCGGCTAGCGCATGCACATTCGCCATGCCAAAGGAGAACCGGCCGGGGCATGTGAATCTACCTTGTGGTATATCTTGTGGCGCTGTTCCAGCTTTCACCCTCACAGCAACGAGCACGCAAGGCTGTAGGACAAAGATGAGAGGCCTGTAGCGCACACCCTGCATGCCCTTACCCGCCACTCACCCTTGCGGCGAATCCGCGGGATCCAGCGCGCTGCAGAGTGGTGGTGCGCCGCATCTGTCAGGCGGCACTACCGGTCAGGCAGCGCGGTACCACGTTCCAGATTGGCCTTAATTTCCGCAGTATACTGCCCAAAGGCGCGCTGAATCTTCTTGTTGAAGTGCGCGTTGCGGTCGTTGATGAAGTCAACGTCGGCACCATCGTTGTAGCACCGCCGCCGGCTGAATTCTTCTTTTTTACGGTCGCTGTGGAACAGAGCGAATGCACAGCAGATCCACACGCAGTAAGTGAATGGCCTAAGCCTAGCGGCTGCTTAGCGATCTAATTTTTCACATCTAATCTTGCGTCTGTTAGTGCTCTTGTGAATCTTGAACTAAATACGAGTGATGAAGTTGGGTAATGTCAACATATATGATATGCCAGCCATACAAGTGTGCGCAAGACGCTGAGCTTGGCGGCGGTATCAGGGGTTGCCACAGGCCCTACACACGAAACGCAAGGCTCTGGCTAGTGTAGTGGCCTGAGTAAAAGCTACTTTCTTTCCGAAAACCGTCGAAAAAGCCTTCGGCTACCCCCGAAGGATTCTCCAGAAACCCCATTCAATCCTAGCAACTTACCGATCGACCAGCTCTGCCACCATCTTATCCACATTCTCCGCGGGCAGCTTTGGGTTCTGACCATACATCAAACTGTCAGCATCCCTGTGGGCCGAGAGAGGCAACGGAGCAACAAGGACGTTCTCCCAGACCATTTTAATAATATCAGGCGGGGTTGACCTCATGCAGCAGCATGCGTTGGTGACGGAAACCTAGAGGCAAAGAAATTAAGCGGTTGGTGAACGCCTTGAACGGGTCTGTCCCTACGCAGAACGGCCGGACGATTGTGCCTCTGGCTTCAAAACCACAAAGCACGAGCAGACACCACCGACATGCCGTTTAGATTCTTTGAGAAATATCCTCCTGGCTAGGAAGCCTGCACAACGTACCAATTCAGCGCACATCGAGTGCTTTGCTCTAAAACGGGGTTAAGGTCACGCGGGTCGTAGGTTAGGGCCGTACCTGTAAAACTCGGGATCCGCTGCCTTAGCTTTCTCGTAATCCTCCTGGGTGTACGGCACATTCTCTGCGCGCTTGAGGTATGCCTGGTAGAGGTTCTCGCTGGCAAATACTCCCCAGCCGGTGGGCCCGCCCTTCTTCTCGCGCTTCTCGTACTTCAGCGCTGCCGCCTCAGCGGTCTCGAGCCTGGGAAATTGGTAGGACACACATGCCGAGAACCGCGCAACCCATTTTCCACAAACGTTTTGGTGCACCTGTTTGATTGCGGAAAGTGCGGACAGGAGCAAAGAGACCCCCCCTACAAACGTCAGCCTAATAATATACATATGGGTGCTCACAAATTACGTCTTTTCCATTGAAGGGCTGCTGGGACCTTAGTCATCCGTCCGAACCAGTCTACCCTCCTCTGTATAATATATGTCAAGGCGCAATCCTTCCCATTTACCTGTGTGCCTGCGAAGGATCAAGTCCAAGCCTCTCCAGATCCTCTGCACGACGCTTCTGCTTTTCCTCGTACCACCTCCGCTTGTCATCCGAACCTCCTCCCGTTACTGCACCCGGGCTCTGCACGCAGTCATGACATACACACGGGCACGAACTTTTGATTAATCCGGCGCCAGTGTAGCTATCTTTCCCTCTCGCCTGCGGTCTCATAATGCCCAACCTGAGACCACCCCACAAGTGTGCCGCGTATACAGTCCGATACAGAAGCTTGTGCTTCTAGGAATCTGGCTTTCCCTTGCCGACGGTCGGAGGCCCTGGGCCCCAGGATAGTGCATGCATGTGAATGCGACACGGCCACAAAGTCCCCAGGCCGCTCGACACTGTCCAATCGCAAAGCGACTACTGGGCTTCCAAGGCCACCCACCCTGGAAAACAACACCGCCTTACCTTCCGTCTCTTCTTTTCCGCAACCACTGCGTTTTGGTTCTGTTTGCGACACTGTTGTAGCCGCTGTCGCAGCTCTAGGAGTTTGCGTTGCTTGGCTGACATTCCAGCATATGGGTCAGCCTCCTCCACACATCCATCGCCGGACAAAGTTCCCGGCTGGTCGCCGGCCCCCTCCGTGCCGGGCTCCGCACCTTCATCCTCTTGCTGTGCTCCGTGGCTCCCCTCCTGCTCTGGTTGCTGTTCTTGTTGCTCTTGCTGGCCCGCTGGCTTGCCAAAGCCCAGGGCTGTCGCGATCGTCCCCAGGGCTGAGGGGCCCGGTAGCGATACCTTCTTGGCCGGTTGCTGTTGTTGCTGCTGCTTAAGGACCTTCAGGCGTTGTAGTGACTCTTGATCCGGATTGACCTCGTTTGGATCGGACCGCAGCATCGCCGCCTCCTCCTTCTCGGCTTTCAGCTTCAGCATCATTTGCAATTTGCTCGGCAGCTGCAAGATAGAGGATGTTGACCGCAGCATTCCATAATAAAACGGCCAGCTTCCCGCGAGCTACCTCATCAATCAGGAAAATGTTCATTGCCTGCCCAACAGAGTGCCCGGCTGAAAGCAAATGCCAAATGACGGTACCAGTCTATAGGTGCGTACCTGTCCGCAGTCAGAAATCAAGACCCGCCGGCTAGGTTTGCCGCTCCGCTGGCCCACAACTTCCATGCGCTTTACTGTGGTCATCCCCTCCACCACACGTCCGAAAACAACTGCAATCGTGGCGTAGCGGACGTGCAGGCCATCAATAATAGCGGAACAACGGAATGTGAACGGAAACGAACAGTAACACCCCGATTGGTAATAACGGCAACTTTCAACCATAACATCATCAAGTGCGGGATAGAATCGCAGCGCTCGCAAGACGACACGTCGCGTGGATCTTCGTTGGTGGCACCCACCATCCACCCACCCACCGTGCTTGCCATTCAGCCAAGGGCACGGAACCGTGCAGATGAAGAACTGTGACCTGCATATGTCCAGGAAAGGCAAGTCAAGGACATATCCCGATGATTCCATGGGTAACTCAGTATTTAACATAGGGGAGGGGTACTACCCACTTACCCGTTAGTGTTGGGCCCGGCGTTTGCCATTGATAGGATGCCTGGCTTGTCGTGCTTTAAAGCAAGTCCTGGCCTCTCATCGTCAAAACGATCCCCGTAAATTGACTCGCCGCCAGTCCCGTCCCCAGCTGTGAAGTCGCCACCCTGCCGTGTTGTTAGATCAGGAAGACATATATTAGCCCAACTCCATAAGAACCTGAGATGATGCTTTGTTCAAATGTTACTTTTCATCTATCACTCGCGACGTCGCTGTGAAGGCTCGCACCTGGCACATAAACTCGGGGATAATCCGGTGGAAGACGCAGCCTTTGTAATGTAATCGCTTGCCAGACTTTCCAACACCCTTCTCTCCAGTACAGAGAGCCCGAAAATTCTCCACCGTGCGGGGTACTATGTCGGCAAAGAGTTCCATGACCACGCGGCCAGCTGCCTCACTGCCTATTTGGATATCGAACCATACTCTTGGATTCTCCATTTCTCCTAGGTTCGCTCTGATTTGAGGCGAGTAATACCAGGAAACCAGGCCTAAAACTCTCTAGAGGTCGTGCCCAGCAGCGTCATTAAGGTTAATATGCAGTGCTCAGAACGTACTTGTAATTTGTGGTGCTGGTCTTCCTTCTGTATTTGGAATGAGTTGTTTGTACGACATGTGCCTGCTACGAAACGAGGCTCGAAATAACACATCAAAGCTGCATACTGAGTAGGGTGCAACTAGACATCCTTGCAATAATGTACATGATGGAAGGCATAGCTTGACTAGGCTGCAGTCCCTACCGGTTCACCGGAAAGGAAAGCCCTTGTTACGGCTGTTTGCGTGCGGAACCATGGGGTCCCTACTTCTGGGGATGGCTGGAAGGGTTATTGGGAATTTCTTTGAGGTGAACGGCCGAACCGTTGCCTCCCGTGTGGCTTCTGTTTGCTTGTCAGGCGCTGCACTCCCTTCCGATGCGATTCGCGCCTATGCCATGAGCACGGCAGGTGAGGCAGAAGACATGTATGTGGGGGCTTACACGTCCATCACAAGGAAGCTCTGGTTGGAGCGAGCTAGTAAACGCTCTGGGGCAGCCCCGGTGCAACCAATCATGGAAGGCAGGCCGCCGAAGTCCATCAGCGTGACCTACAACTTTTCCACGGATCGAGCTCTTCATGACATGGTGAGTTATGCTTATGTGTGCAGAGACCGAATTGGTTTCATTTAGTGGCGCCCTAAGGGTGTCGTGCCTGGCTGTCGCAAGGGGATGACATGACCTCCTACCACACGCCGTATACCGCATTGCCAGGCAAAACCCTATTGTTGTTTCCGCTCGCAGTACAGGTACGGCGGAATCCCTAGCTCATGCCTTCTGGTGCACCTCCGGCTTCCGTGCTTGAATGGAAGGGCCATGCGTTCGTCCACGCAAGGGTAACAGGCTTTGCTAGCGGCATCTCAGCAGTGATAAGAATATCGGCACTACTATCAGCAGCTGTCGTTCGGACGTATGCTCGGGGAAATTAATGCGCCTGTCGTGACAGCGCAGAAACCCCTGGGGCCATTTGCGAGTGGGAAGGCTGCTTGAGGACTTGGATTCACTGGCTGGGAGTGTAGCTTTTGAGCACTGGTGAGTAAGGACGGCTGGGCGGGGCAATTCCTAACGGGGTATGCGCATAAAAGTTTGGTTGCGAAGTCCTGTTATCGCCGGTGAAGGGTATACGTGTGAGAGGGTGTGACGAGACCGGCCCGCGTGTACTGACTTTTTCGCCCTCTGGCATGGCTTCTTGAATGATTCGTTTGTCACCTCCAACCGAGGAGGCTGCAGCTGGTGCTTGCCAAACCCGACTGCGCGGCTACGATATCATAGTGATGTACAGCGCAGCTCTGGTTTCTAATTTCTTCTAGTCATGTGGACTTTCCGTCTTACCCGACCTATCTTGCTCTCCACGTGCAGCCACACAGGTTGCGGTCCCCCGTTGCTGGTGACCGCGGCTGTCGACGAGATCACGGTGCGCCACCCGCTACAAGTGGAGCGGGATATCGTGGTGCGGGGCCAGGTGGTGTGGACGGGCAAATCCTCCCTGGATATCCGGATGCAGCTGTTCCAGGTACGCCCAAATCCAACTGCGTATTGAGGTACGGATGGACGCAGGGTGCAAGCCTACAATGCTCATGCGGATCGTCTTGACGTTGCTTGCCCCCAAAGTTATGAGCGTAATTTTTGCACAACCGCTGTAGCTAGACCAGGGCCATACCCGCCAGACCAGGGGTATACTAATTTCACAAGCTGGCCATTTTCCTCTTCTCGTCACTTGTCCTTGTGGAGGCTGGGACATGGGCGGTTGTCATGCAGACCTAGCGAAGAGCCTATTTCCTGCCACCAGAGCTACCTCTTTGACCACCTACGAGTGCATCATCACACCATCACGCAACTGCGCGATCGCTGCATCCGTTGCGTTGACAGGACCACCATATGCCGCATCCTAGCCTGGAAGCGCTGTTCTCCTTCGTGCACCTGGATTCCACCACCGGCAAGGCAACCCCCGTGCCCCCGGTGTTACCCGTATCAGCAGCCGACATGGACGTCTTCTGCCAACGACAAGCAGTGGCAGAGGCTCGCAGGACCGCACGGCAACAAGCTAATCAGCATCAAAGGGGCGATGTAGGCGGGGAGCTTTACGTAGGTGCGAGCGCGATTGGCAAGCCCAAAGATAGCTGGTGCGGCAATCAGTGCATCTCTCCGTTCATGGCCACGGCTCATTCCCATATGGTAAGGGTGTAGGCAAGTAACGGGATTCGCAATTGCCCGTTGGGCTGGGCCTGTCTTCAGGTGCAATTGACGCCGATGCACGCGAGGGGATCCGCGCGGCGAGGCGGCTTCAGGAGCTGCCCGCACTGGCGCCTACAGACGCGGTGCTCATGCCTTCCACCTGCCAACACAATACCTTTATCTGCCAGCCGCAGCACCGTAATACCTCTGGTCGCGTGTTCGGCGGCTTCCTAATGAGGTAAGTGGATGCGGTGCCAGGGTAACATGCTCCTCGTTCCCGGCAAGCAATGGGATGAGATGGCGGAGAAAGGGGGCCTGCAGATCCTCACAGCACGCCCTTTTCCACGCAGATAGCGATCCCATACTATAACTCCTAGATTTTTGTACTTAATATGTGTTCCATGCCGTGCGTATGGAGCTGGCGCAGCGCTTTGCTTTTCTGATGTTAGTTCCCAAAGTATCTGCGCGAAGAATGCGGCTGGCCTGGGTCTGCAGGCGCGCTTACGAGTTGGCCTTCGCCACCACCTACATGTTCGGCGGCGTGCGCCCGGCGTTCCACAAGGTGGAGGAGATTACGTTTACGCGGCCTGTGGACGTGGGCGATCTACTACGCCTCACCTCCACGGTGGTGCATGCGTCGCACATGTCTGAGCAGAAGGAACGGGTAAGGAACTGAGACGGACGGTTTATGTTGCCAATTACTTTAGAGCGTATGCAAAGGGATCATCCCTGCTTTCACCTTTTCGGAAAGATCCTGTCCGTACTTTGTGAAATGCATTACAACTTATTTGAGCCTTGCAGGAAGAACTCGGGGGCTTATCACCTCCGGCTTCTGCTGGCTCGGTGCAGTGTGTTAGGACAAGACGGCAGATGTTAAGTTCTGCCTGTGAGCCGAGCATTCTTTGCAAGAAGGCCAATCAAAGGGAGTATGCAGAGCGTAATTTAAGGCAAGGGTGTTAGTTGGGTACGGCGATCAACTGTCCTTGGCGGTGGCAGCAATCTCCCTGGCAAACAGGCCAGGTCCGCTCGGGTTGCCGATTTCTGGCCGCCCTCCAAAGTGTTTTTGTCTTTTGACCCAGGGCCGCGTGATTGTTGAGGTGGAGGCGCGCGTCACCAAGCCTGAGGCAGTGGACTCGTTCGTGAGTAACACCTTCACCTTCGTTTATGACTTGAGGGCACGTCCGGGGGCCTCACAGCTGACCCTTAAGCGTGTGCTTCCTACTTGCGAAGAGGAGGCTCTGCGCTGTAAGCGGGCGCGGCAATTGCAACAATCGAGCTGTGCGCAATTGAGGAAGCTGTGCCTTTGAGAGTGCCACCTGCGGGTCGCTCGGCTGTTAGCGGTGTAAGCACCGTGCCTCAGCAAACTCCAAGCTTGACGGTCTGTTTCTTTCCTTAGCCACTCCACCTTCCCCCTTAAACCGGAATGGTTATGAATATTCTGACCACAAAGATGTTATTTCGTGTATATCGTAGATGCGGAGTCGGTTCGGGAGTTTCGGGCACGAGTGTGAACAAGGCCGATGGGCGCATGCCTGCGCATGCAAAAGGCTTTCGTCCCGAGTTCCAGAGCTTACCTCGACTGTATACTTGCCTCGCAATCGTTGCTCGTATAGCCTCCAGGACTAACGGACAGACGTGGCTTTTCTCATCGTCCTTGTTCCGTTCGGTTTTAACGTATCTGTGCACGGGATGGGGGGTCGATGCTTAACGAAATGATCATGCCCCTACCAGCAGGCAAGATTGCATCCGTTATCTGATCGGTAGGCTACGGCTTTACTAGAAATGGACGGACAGTAAGAAGCCGTGACCCCTTAAATACCCGTGACGTTCTGGCCACGGCATGCTAAACCGCACGTTAAAAGTTTCAACTCAGTTGGCAATAACGTCAAATAAATGGATGTTTTGGTTGCATTTGATATATTTCTGGTCCAGGGTATGGACGTGAAGTTTGCCTCAGGTGTCACCTGGTTTGCCTTGGAAGGTCATTCCCCTGCATGTCGTTTTGCAGATTATAAATTCCAGCTTGTTCTCGTGACCGGGTCCAGTGTTTTCGTATTGAAGGCCGTCAGCTATCTGTGCGTTAGGTGCCCCTGAAATCCCAATGTTTTCCGTTTGCCTGGTAAAACCAATTCATGCAGCACCATCGCTTTACTGTGCATAGAACACATTGGGTAGGCTTAGTTCTCATAATGCGCCACAGTGAGGGTTGTGAAAGCATACGGGTTAGGATGACTACGAAGGGTCACCCAAGGGTTGATACCAGCATATGTTTGCCGAAATTGCATACCAAGATCTGGTGACGAATAATTCGTATCTTTGGGCCTGTGTGCTATCATTGCACTGTCTCAAGTTACCTGGAGTGTAATAAGGAAGTAGCACGAGATACGTCTACAAACACGCCCATAAATTTGTTGCATGCCTTACTAGGATGCTATACCTGATATTATTATTATTCCTTATCGAGATAGTGAAAGACCCATCAAAAGAGCCAATCGACGGCCTACGGCCGTTGAACTTAGCGTCAGAGAGTACAGCTCTCAGAGAGTAACTCCCGTGCTAGATGTAACGATTCAAGTTTCGTCTTCTGTTTCCGCCACCTCTAAACCTTGACAACAATGATGCGCGGGAAACACTGGCACCGCATATGAATGTGAGATCCAAGTACTTGTCTTCTCAGTTATAATTTGCGTATCATGGACTAAGGATATAAGCTAAGTTCAAAGGGCGCTTTCGGAGGTGCTTCTACGCGCTCGCAGGTAACGGTCTATTTGCCAAGTAGTGTGTCAGCCCGCAATTGACCGTCGCAGGAATAAGAAAATATGGAACATACGGCAGTTGGCATTGCATAGTATATCTCGAGCCTTCCTCGACGCCTGCAAACAAAATAACACCGTGTCCGTCGTACACCCGTACCATGCCTCAACTTTGTCTTTCTCTAACGCATAATATTTCTATGCGGAGTAAAGCATTTAGATATTATCCTACACACAAGTCCAGGACGGACCACCTATAAACTGTCGACGTCCAGCCTTTGAGGCAGTGTAGTGATCTGCATACCACTAGTATGAAGTGGGCATTGCTCTTTGCCGCCCTAGTGGCGGCAGCAAACGCCGAAGTCTTCATTAAAGAAACGTTTGATGGTGAGACTGATCTGCAAATCGGGGAGGTGGTTGCGGAAATGATCTAGACGGTTCTGGCAATCGTCTTGCAGACTCCTGGGCGGACCGCTGGGTGAAGTCAAAGTGGAAGCAGAGCGATGGTCAAGCTGGTGATTTCACGTTAAGCGCGGGCAAGTGGTATGGCGACGCTGAGGCGGACAAGGGTATCCAGACGGGGCCCGACTCCAAGTTCTTCGCAATTTACGCATCTCTTGACAAGGTCTTTGACAACACTGGCAAGGACACCGTTGTGCAGGTAAAAAGACGGCTTGCTGAACGCGATTATTATTGATGATATTGATAAAGTGTTTCGTCTTCGGTGCAGTTCTCTGTGAAGCACGAGCAGGACCTTGACTGCGGTGGCGGTTATATCAAGCTTGTCCCAGCCACAAGGTAAGATGAGTTGCAAGCTTGTTTGAGATTATGACGTCGCGCTAAGGTCATAAATGGTCCTCGTTCTTTGCAGCGAGAAGCAGATGGACACTTTTGGCGGTGATACCCCATACTCGATCATGTTCGGCCCGGATATTTGCGGCTATTCAACCCGCAAAGTTCACGTTATCCTTACCTACAAGGGCAAAAACTACTTGATTAAGAAGGACCTGAAGGCCGAGACTGATCAGCTGACGCATGTCTACACCCTGGTAATCAAGCCGGACAACACCTACAAGGTAAACGTGACCTTCCGGCGATGTGCTGTGTTAGGATAATGTATTGAGAGCGCCGTTTGTTGTCCCGGCCGCCCGCCCATCCCGTCCATGTTTTTACAGGTGTATGTGGACCTCAAAGAGATTGCCTCGGGATCCCTCTACGAGGATTGGGACATGCTGCCCCCTAAGACAATTAAGGTGAGGTTTATGATAACTTCTATGGTGAAATTTACCGGTTGGTGGTTCGTTGTGATAGTTAGAGAACACGTGTTTGCCTATTCTGCTTAATTGGCTATGAGAAATGCGCATTATTTCTGGCAGCGTTCTTTGATTACCACGGGCATTTGTAGAGTATTATCATGATATTTTGCTGTTCCTTCCACAGGATCCTAAGGCCAAGAAGCCTGAGGATTGGGACGAGCGTGAGGAGATTCCGGATCCAGAGGACAAGAAACCTGAGGGCTGGGATGATATTCCGGCTACCATTCCGGACAAGTCAGCTACGAAGCCGGATGACTGGGATGACGAGGAGGATGGAACTTGGGAAGCCCCAACGATTCCAAACCCCGAGTACAAGGGCGAGTGGAAGCCCAAGCTGATTAAGAACCCCGCCTACAAGGGCAAGTGGGTTGCCCCGGACATTGATAACCCTGAATACGTCCATGACGACACCTTGTACAACTTCAAGGATCTTAAGTTCGTGGGCTTTGAGCTCTGGCAGGTGCGGAGGAATACTCTGGGTGCAGTTTGACGGGAAGTAGTTCAAAGTCCGAGGGTTGTACTGATTTTCAGTTCATGGAGGCGTTCACGTTGGAGGCGCATGCGCTTGGGCTGATTTTTGCTGGGTTACATTGAAATGCTCAGCAGGCCTGTGCACCTGATCTCCTACCGCTTTGGGAACTTAATCATCATTGTAGGTGAAGGCGGGTTCCATCTTCGATAACATCATTGTCACCGATGACTTTGAGACTGCCAAGGCCTTTGCCGAGGAGACCTGGCAAAAGAGCAAGGATGCTGAGAAGGAGATGTTCGACAAGGTACGTTGGAATTGATCCCGAGTTACAAACCTGTGCAGCCGTTATTGCCGTTTCTTGTATCAGGAGTAAGTGCCCTGATTTAATACTTGCAACGTGCGCAGATTAAAAAAGAGGAGGATGAAGCGAAGGCCAAGGAGGCTCCACCGCCGCCAGCTGAGGATGGTGATGAGGAGGAGGACGAATACGAAGACTCTTCGAGGGAGGAGCCATCGCACGTTGGCACCATTAACTTGCCGGAGGAGGATGAATCCAGCGGTCACGACGAGCTCTAAGATTTCTGGAGGGAATCGATGGAATTGAGAGGGTATAGATGAGAAGGTTGAAGGTTCCCAGCAGGGAACGATTAAGCTTGGGGCTTAGGTAGATATGACATTACCTGACTGGAATTTATTGTGGTGATTAAAGGGTCGGTAACAAGTTACCTGACACTAAGCAGGATGAGGTGGCAGGCAGGCGCTCGTATCATTTGCTGCGCTTAGTGCGTGCGATGGAGAGAGCTGTAATGGCCATTAGAACTCGTGCGCGTTTTTAACACGCTGGTGAGCTTATCTCTCTAGGTAAGCATCTGTTATTCGTTGAATTTGGATCCATGGAAATATTGATACCTCGCACATGACGTCTCGGCGCATGGACTGGAGTTCGCCGTGGTTGAGGTCTTGCCTATCAGATAAAAATGATAGAAAATAGTGGTGGAGAGTCATGCTGCACGTGCAACTACCAACCAGCGACGGAAAATTTACCAGGGGATTGACTCGCAGCTTTGCCAATAGTTACGGAACCAGTACGTAGGGTGCTACGCATCATAATCTTCATTTCTGGAGAACAAAAAGACTACAAACCCAATGCTGAATGCTGACAAGTAGAAACTCCTGTAGAGGCACTTCACAAAATACTTAAGCACACTTGTCAATTTGTTGCGAGGACCAGCCACCCTGCCGAACGTGAAGGATGCTACGCGCCATCACGTTGCAGGGTACGATCCGGGCGCACGGTCCATTTCAGGGACGGAATATCTGCATCCCTCATGCCGCGCGTGGCAGCAGGAGACAATCACGACAGGTGCGGGAATGTTGTCAGCGAAATAATCCTCGGACACGCATGACAGCAAGAAGCGCGCAATTACGGTTAGCTTGGTACTGACCCACGGGTCATGTCGTTGGGACATAGACGGTCAGTGCTAAGTCAGCCTCTATTTCATGATTGTTGACGCCGCTCTTATCAAAACACCACAGAATTTAGGGGCTCACAACAGGGATGATCCGCGACTGCCGAGCAGCGACCCAGTAGCTGGCCCAGATGCCAATGCTGATGTACCATGGGAAGGAATTGGCAGCGGCTCGGAGCGCCACATCGAGTACCCAAGCATCAAGGTCAGCATACCCGTCATGCATGCTGAGCCCTGGCCTCGGAGCTGTGGATGAGTCCAGTGGTCAGGATGAGTCGGTAGAAGAGGCTAGACAAGGAACTAACCGCGAGGAATGCGTTTCATAATTTGCCATTAGTTGGAAGGCACGGGACCGGCATTGAGCGATGGCACGCTGGGATCGAGCTTTCAACGACATTTATAGCAGATGATGACAGCATATCCTTCCTTGCTCGCCTGTCGGGCAAGGCGCCCCAAAACTATGCACTCTTCAATAGCTTATCGTAATCTTTGCGTTAACCCATGCAACCCATCCATGACCCACTGCAGCACCGCTGCCCGGCGTTGCAGAGTAGCTTGGACTACACTGAGGCTGACATGGCTGTCGGCATGCACCTGCACCACCTTATCCCACCGGGCGCTGGCGAACGAGCAACAGAGGCAAGCCCAAGGACAAAGTCGGGAGGGGCCAAACCTGATTGTAAGATGACCGTTCGGTTGGTGGCCTGCGCATCTACGCCGATTGTTGTTCCTGCATTTGAGACGTTATGACAACTCCGACAATTACCCTTGTTTCGATCCATCACCGTCTACATAGGTGCTGCGCCGTATGGAGGATATCGCGCCAACAGATATCGACCAGGCGCGGGGACTTGGCTTCGAGCCGGTGCGCACGCACACGTGTGTGTATGTTGTAAGCTTGCATGGCTACTGGCTTCAATTGCCTAGGAAAGTGTAGGCCACAGGGCCCGCGACTTGGGGCGCGTGTGCAGTTTTGGGTGGTCCTCAAAATGCCGGCAATAAGTGACCTGGCTAGAAATCCTGGTGTCTTTAGGCAGTAAGAGGCACAGATGCAGGCACCAATATACCAGCAAGCAAGGATTTTTCGGACAGTGTGTTGCGAACAGCGTGCCAAAGAGCCTTAAGCGGAGTCCATGTCACCTTTCCCAAAGCGCAATACAGGTTTAGCATGGCCCACTTTACCTGTCTCTTGCCTGTTATCTATATGCCATCTCGGAGAAGTACGAACCTATTGCTTGGATGCACATCTGTACCGTTGCATGCCGCGCCATGCACTTAGGACGAGGATCTGGGCCCCGGTGGTGAGCCGCGACGTCCGGCAGAACACCACCACGGCGACGGCAGTTGCGGCCCCGTCGGTGCCGAGCATGTAGTTGACATGCCCGGAGGCTTCCGTGGGGGCCATTCGCGCGTGAAGCCCGGTGACAGCGGTGCCTCCCGTAGCGGCAGCGATATCTTGTGGAGCCCCGCGCCTGGACCTGATTTTGAAGCACAGGATGCAGGCTTCAATGTCAGCGGCTCAAGTGGGAAGGATGTGACCGGCCGTTTGGGCGATGAGCACGTGTCAGAACGGCTTCCAGGGCAGACGTATGCCACGCTATCGGCCAGGGGCATTGAATTGGGCAGCGAACTGCAGGTAGGAAGGGGACACGATGAATGAGATTATGCTGCTGCAGTATCATTCATTACTTTTGTGTCCATAGCTTTGTGAATGCGCTTGCGCTATAAGCGCGCTGATCTTGAAACATCCCATACCACGACCAGTTATCACAAGGCGCTCCCTGTCGAAGCCGATCCTTCTTGTATCTGCTGTAACGACGAATAAGGAGTAGTGTTGCAGTATCATTGCGGCACACGATCGGCGCCCAACTCTGCCTCAAAGGTTCGCGAGGTAGAGGAGCTTATCAGTGGCGGAGTCTACAATACCAGCGACGTTCTATCACACCCGGAGCGATTTGGTGACGGGAGCAGTAAGCCAGGGACCAACATGCCATTGCAGCCGCCGCCAAGGCCTTGCTACGGTGGGCACCTGGCCGCTGACCAGCACAGTGCCGCCAAGATGGGCTCGCAGAGTGCGGTGAGGGGGTAAACGGGAGGCCGAGTGGGTCTGCTGTGCTGTAGAGATGGTTAATGGAGGCAGCGGTCACTGGGTAGTTTGAGCGGAAGAGCTTCGCCTGCGGGGCCACAGGTGGAAAGGACCTTCCGTGAGGGTTGATGCTATGGCCATGGCAAGTGGGGACCCTGGATGGCGTCGCTGTCCACAGCTACTGTGCTGTGAGCAGTTTTGCGCTGTGAGCAGCACACCAGGTGGCCCTCAAGTATGTTTGAGCCAGTTGGGCTCTTGAAGGGATGCATACTACGTCAACCCTAGCCGTCCTAATGAAGGCCGCGCTCTGATTGCAACACCGCAGGTGCGTGCAGTCGAGGCTGCCATAAGCCTGCCATCCCGGCCCGCTAACCCAGCCAGCGACAATGTGCTCACTGTCGGTGACGTAAGCAGCGTCCCTGGAGCCCCCACGATCGGAGCTCCACCGCGCAGAGAGGGCGGTGGTATGGCCAGCCAGGGCGGCGTCGCTGGGAGAGTCACTGCTGTGGTCTCTGAGGCGGCGCACTCCGTAGGGGCCACAATTGAGGGCGTCGCTGAGGGACTTACGGAGGCAGCCGCGCAGACCTGGAGCACCGCCAAGACCGCTGGCCGACGTATCGGGTAAGTGTTCAGAAACAGCACGGAGATGACGGTGAACGCATGTGCGAAGGAGAAGAAGACATTTACGGAAACAGAGCTGCTGTGGTCCCCAGGATCGTCGAAATGGGTAGCGTCGTCGTCAAGTTTACAAGCACGTGCCGAATATTAAATGGTGGCTCCGTGTCTTAAAAAACAACGAATGTCGCGACTAACAATCCTGGAGCGCGTGCCACGGTGTGGATCGGGCTATTGTTTGATATTCGTCCCCTCCCATCACTCTCCCCCTGGTGCAACACGCAGGAACGCAGCGCGGCACCTGGCTGAGGATGCAACGACGAAGGGCCATGGGTCTAAGGCATGTGAGGGTGTCGACAACGCCGAGGAAAACGGCTCTTAAGCCATCCCCATGGATGCGATTGCTCTCTTGATTGGAGACGTTCAGAAAAGGTTGCTCGTCGAATTAGTTGCTTTTCAGACGCACCAGTGGTTCCCTCACCGCGCCGCGAAAGCTTTACGGGATCTGGATTGACGGAAAGCGCTCAACCACTTTCCCATGTTTCGTTGAGTCCGCCTTTCGACGTTACAATAAATGAGGAAGGGAATTCACACAGGCCAGCCCCGCGCGCTATGGGAGTTGCAAATGGAAGTGACAGACACCGGCAGTTGCTATTGCCTCGCGGTGTACAAGGTCGTTGGGTGTTAGACTTACATTTTCAAAGTGCGGTGCTTTATATTAACAAGGCCGCTGAACAGGACGGCGGAGCCCACCAGCTGCCTCTCAGGACTCACTACCCGCCAAGGGGCCCAGCTCGGCGAACCGGAAAACCTCCCGAGCTTCGCTGTGCTCCTGTGGCTAGTGAAATGCGATGCTGCTGCATGGGCTCATTGCAATCAGCAGCGCCTCCGAACGTTGTTCAACATATGTACGTGCGCCGTCGTTTCCACGCTCGAGTATCAATACCCAAACGGAAGATGCGCAGACGAGAGATGCTGGACACACGTAGAGGAAAGACTTGTTCACGCAGTCCAAAAGCGCCGTCACCGCCGGCTACGCCGTCGAAGAGAGATGAGTGGTAGCCTTGTGGTCCTTTGAGGTCGCGCCGCTGACTCCTTACGGTTACAGTCTCTCCGTTCCAAGCAACCTAAAGCCGCAGTTCATTATGTGCACGCTCGACTGCTTTTCAAGGCCGGTGCGTTCCACGCATGTGATATCATCACACATCATCGCTTTCTAAACCAGTTACAGTGGATCCTAGATAGGATCATCGGCAAAACCCCAAACAAGGTCAGGGACCCTAAACAAGGACACTGCCAGAATGATGACAGCACTCGCAGCTGTCCTCCTAGTTACCACCACCTCAACGCGGAGTAATCCGCAGCACGACGGACTCTGGGCGGAGCGTCAAAAGTGGTTTCGCTTTAGGGAAGGAAGCTGGCAGGCCCGAAGTCGCCTCTGCTGCCCCCCTTACAGGTCCCGGCCGGGACTGCGGCTCCGACAGCGGTAGCGTGAGCCTGCACCGCTGCAACACTGCCCCCAGCACCAGCATTGCCTCCATCATCGCAAACCCGGTGCCGATACAGTTCCGGGGGCCCCCGCCAAAGGGTAGGTAGGCGCCGTTAGGACCCAGGTTGCTCATGAGGCTCATGTAACCTTGGTAGCCCTCCCTGGAGGTACGGATGTAACCAGTCGTGACGGGAGATTGGGGTAAAGGACCGAGCGGCGGCGGCAAGCCACATGCCACAATACGACATGCCACAATACGACATGCCACAATACCCAAGCTTACTTCAACCCATATTCTAACCCATGTCCCAAACGTGTGCACGAACGTTTTCGTAGTTCGCACCTGTCCTGGAGTTCTCTCCAGCGCTCCGGCAAGAAGGCATCCGGGTTGGCCCACACGGCCGCGTCACGGTGCATGACGTACGGCGAGACTAGCACTGTGGTACCGGAGGGCAAGCTGTACGGCCCTAAAGCCGCGTCAACGCGCGCACATCGCCCAACCATGTACGCTGGGCTGTACAGCCGCAACGTCTCCAGCACAACGGATTCCAGGTGCGGCATATGGCGTACACTACCATTAACAGCATCGAAAATAATGCATAGGAGGGCCGCACGGGCGAATGACCAAGCATCAGTTTATGAGGAGCTTCAGGTGCGGATTGCCGCGGGTTAGTCCTTTATGATTTTTAAGTAACGTCGGAATCCGTCGGTACAGCAGACATCTTTGGGAGCGTGAGCGCCGAATGGATCATGGAAACTGCGTTGTCTCAGACTGCCCAGAATCCTTAGTCATCCCCTAGTTACGAGGCCCAGCAGTCACCTTCCTGTTTATGGTGGGCCCAGCTGTCTGGAGCTTGGGTTATCCTGCGCTGCTAAGCCCCTCGCCTCCTGGACCCCGCCCAAGTGTCGTAACCCCCAATCCCCTAACTAAGATGAAAACCACGGACCGGACAAGCATCTCTATTGCAAACGCCACAACAAGCTTCGGAGGTCCCCCACCCCATTCCCAGGATATTGATCATGGCAAGCAGGAACAGGCCCACGCACCTGGTCGCTGTTGGCGGCGCATCCCGCCCGCATACCTCCGTCACCTCCGCCGCCGCGCGCTCCTGTACCTCCGGGTGCGCCGCCAGAAGCGCAGCCGCCCAGCCCAATAAGATGGCGCTCGTCTCTTGCCCCGCCACCAGTAGTGTCATGAGCTCATCCCGTAGCGCCTGATCACTCATTCCGCTACCGTCCTCATCTCGCGATAGCAGCAAGCTGGTCAGCAAGTCCGACGGCAAGGCAGAGGCAGCGGCGGCGCTGGTGGCTGCCACTGCAGCAGCCTCGATGGAGCCATGCACGGCGGCGAGCTCCTCGCGACGGCGTTTGATCATGCCGTACACGACCCTGTCGAGCTGCTGTACGGCGGCCGCGAATTCAAGGTTGTCCCACGTGGGAAACCACTCGGGGATGACGAAGCCGGTCGCAGCTCTGAGGGTGGGGATAGCACGTGGGCGCCCGTCAATTTCACCAAATCTGTTGGGGGTCTGGGGCCGACGATGTTTTTGTAGCATAGACTTAATGTTTGGTGCCAAATGTGAATCATCAACGTGCATTATAGGAAGGAAGGGGCGAACGAGACCGTATTGATTCCGGCCATCATTGCGAGCTATGTCTGCTGTTGCGTTAATGAAAGCTGGATGCAGCTATTTTTGGAACACGGCCTGCTGTCCCAGAAAAGACACGGACGTACCGCTGAGTGAAGAACATGAACGCCTTCTCCACTGCCGCCACGATCTGCTGTGCCTCCTCGCTACTTGTGCTGGACGATGGTGACGGTGCAATGTGGGCAGTAGGTGAGGACGGCGAGATGGAGGGGGACTGTTGCTCCCCCGCTCCGAAACCAAAAAGCGCCTTCAGCGTCACGCGCAGCGTCAGCTCGTTGAAGTCCGCGTACACATCCCGAGAGCCGCCTGGACAAAGGCACGGATGAGCTACTTGGGATGACCAGGATCCCCAGGAGATGGCCGATAAACACAGCCCGAACCCACTTTGTCATAAAAAGGGCGAAACCAGTCATCCCAGTTTCCCGTTCATCGTATTAATATAATGTCCGCAACACGCCCCCGGATAGCCTCCTAGACACCTGGATTGCATATCCCAGCATGTGCACGGCCAGGCAACCGGGAAATCACCAGCGGCAGAGAGCCACCGAGAACAGTGCTGACGGCTAATGCCCGATGAAGCTGGTTAATGAAGTTGTTGGCCTTTGTTCACCGGTGGCTGCGGGAAAGGAAACGACGAACCTTCCTACCTGAGCCCCACTGCATGTCCAACATGTTACGTGTCGCAGCCACCATGGCGCCCGAGTATGCCTCCACCGCTGTCCTGCGGAATGCAGGGTTGGATAGCCGCCGCTGCCGTTGCCACAGGGCCCCGTCACTTACCAACAGCCCATTCCCAGCCAGACTGCTGCCGGGGAAGAACGCCGTACCCTCCTTGACGTATACCGACCCGGCCTGATCCAAGAGTACGACACGTGCCGCCTCTCGTCCCGTCACCAATACGACATGCTCGCCGCCAAGCGTGAGGCCCACTAACTGACCATACTGCTTGGTTGTGGAGGAGAGGAAGCTGAGGGGGTCAGAGAGGAGCGCCAGGGTTTGGTCACCGGGGGGCCCGGGGGGGAAGTTGAGGGGTCGTGGCTGCGACAGGCGCTGCAAGCGCAGCGCAGCTTCGGTGGCGGTGGCGGCCGTGTAGGTCGTAGCAGCCGCAAACTGCGCCACAGAGGCCTGTAGAAGACTGAGCCAAAGGTTCAGTCGGACGTTGTCAGCAGAGGTGAGGGTATGGGGAGAAATGGTTGACGACCTGGAGCTCGCGGGAGTGGTTGTTGCCGCTGCGTTTCGAGAAGCGCCAAGGAAAGACGGTGAAGCCGTGGACCTGAACCCCGGGGTTTTGCAGGTGATGCAGGAGGGTTGTACGCCGCATGGCAGGGATGCGCTCCGGATCATTTGGTGGTGACAAGTAAAATCTCTAACTTAGAGTATGTGCAATAAAGAGTGCCGCTTTCCGCGAGCTCCACGCAGATTGGTTTGTCAGGGTAAGTCATAAAATCTGGATATTGCAATTGGGATCTTGAGTACCGATCTATCTGATCATGTGATTTTGGCCAAGGAAGATGAACTTGAATAATAATCGCAGTTTCAACTGTAATCGTAGATGTTTCGGAGCGCGACAAGCAACCATTGCCAATTACAGAATCAACAATGTTTGAAAATAGGCTTTCTTTATTGAAGCAATTGCTGAGGCTTGTAGTGGCCACATCAGGTACGGTGCGCTGTCTACTTGGCAAGCATAAACTCCTGGTATATACCGGGCCATGATCGCAACTTTTCGAACTATGCTTTTTTATTGTAGGTGCTGAAAGGCACCTAATATGTAAAAATCATCACCAAACGTGAAGGGCGAGATAAGATACTTTCCGATAGGCCTCTAGGCCTGGCGACTAAACCAAGTCACTATTTTAAAGACAGTGATGCCCCGTTACTTATAAAATGAGCATGATGCACCACGCGTCTCAAGATGCAGCGACGAGGCCTCCGCGCGTCGGCGCCCTGATCAATGCGACAGGTACGCAGTGGAGCGGTTGCGACGAGCACGCGAGCCTTTTCTTGAGGGGCTCTATTGCATTGGGTTCAATTTAATCAAGGCAATTGGCTTATTTAGCGTATATATGCTTGAATTCATAAAGCCATTAGCCCAACAACAGCACCCAGCGACTGAGAACGAAGACGTAAAGCACACACGATGCATTCCGCGCATCTGGTGCCCAATGGAAAATGTAGATATATGAACAACTCGGCGGCTTGTCCGGTTCGCTATTGGGCGTCCCCCCCAAATCAGGGGGATCTTCGTTGACCACGCCGCTGTCCGTTATATTGCCCCTGCGCGCCGCCTGGCGCACGACAGGCCATTCGCGCCGGCTTCGCACAGTTCCGTCGACGCCGTTACAGCCTTGTGTGATTCCGTCCGCCCTTCTCGGCCGCCTCGCAAGTAGCCCTCACCCGCCGGCTCACCGGGGCCGCCATGTCCGCAGCAGAGGCACCCAACCCGCAGCACCGTCGTACAACTCCATAGAATCCGGAATCAACGGCTCCGTTGCCTCTGGCAGCTTTCCTGACCCGGCAGCGAGTACGTGGGACGCCTACCAGCAGCCCTCCACTTCGGGACAACATCTTAGGTCACCCAATGCCCCGCGGCGGGTTTGCATCTTCGTAGAGCCCTCACCTTTCACTTATGTTTCGGGCTACAAGAACCGCTTCACCACCATGATCAAGTATCTGGTGCAGGCGGGCTGCGATGTGATGGTCGTCACGACAGGTGAGTACACGATGGGGACAACTCGTATATCGACATTCCTAATGAGCTCCGAGACGATTGCATTAAAGCCAGGGTTTTCTAGCACGTTGTGCTTGTGGACCGGGTTGGCCATACGGTTGGGTACCGGTTACGGCAACCGGCAAGGAATTGTGCCGTACGTGTGCGCTGTTATTCTCTTTGCAACCCTCGCGCCAGGAGGGAAATACATTTTGCGTGCCAATCGAGAAATGTCCCCCAGTTCGTTGGCATGTATGCGTCCGCCTTTTACGTTACGCCACCATCGCGGCTGAGCGCCTGGCATTGACAAGGTCCTGGACTGCACTGCACCGCTGAATAGTCCCCGAAATGACCCCTTCCTGCAGGCAAAGGCTTCACGCTTCCCAGCGTCGACAGCTCCAGCTTCTGCGATCAGCCAGAGACGTTTTGCGGCGCGCGCGTGGTTTCGGCTCTGAGCTTCGGCTGCCCCTGGTACCTGCAAGTGCCGCTGAGCTTCGCGCTGTCACCCCGGATCTGGAGGGAGGTCAGGTGCGTCATGGGACAAATTGCTAAGCCATTTTACACCATCCGAGCCGTTGCGCCCCGCCGCCGTCAGGACCATGGGGGAAAACGTCGCTAGTTGGAGAAGCTCCGTTGGGCGGCGGCCATCATGGGTGGCGACTGATGCCCTGCCAGAGGTTGCTGTTGTGAGCTTGTAACACTACTGCTCTCCCGGGGCATCGCTCGACGTTGATCGTATAATCTTCTATTCGCAGAGCACAGCCCTTAGTGCGCTGAGGCCTGGGAGCAGCACCGCCCATTACGCTATTCACCTGCCTGGCTATATCCCTGCTCCTCGGCTTCCGGCAGGGACTTCCGACCGGACCTCGTCCACTGTTCTTCCCCTGGCGTCATGGTCTTCGCCGCCAAATT
The DNA here is from genome assembly GCA_019650235.1 of Volvox reticuliferus. Classification (NCBI taxonomy): domain Eukaryota; kingdom Viridiplantae; phylum Chlorophyta; class Chlorophyceae; order Chlamydomonadales; family Volvocaceae; genus Volvox; species Volvox reticuliferus. The sequence continues at coordinate 266,560 of BNCP01000062.1, read as the reverse complement.
CTACGCCTGGCTACTGAAGGTGCCCATCGTGCTGTCGTACCACACGCATGTGCCGTCGTACTTGCCGCGATACGGCATTCAGTGCCTGGTGCCTGCGATGTGGGGATTTCTGCGCATCCTGCACGCCACCGCACACCTGACGCTCACCGTTAGTCCCGCCATGGTGGATGAGCTGGTGGCCAACAGGGCAGTCAACGACCGGAAGCAGGTCCAGGTGAGTAGAGAGGGCAGCGAGTGCGAGGCGGACGTGTCACGCATCACGGGTGCACTGTGGAGCAATCCAGGGAGGTGTACCCTAGATGCTGCTGTGCCGCTGTAGGCGTTGCCTGTGTTATGCCTTACCGAGAGCTCGGCAAATATTTGGAATGTCCTTCTTTCTTCGTCCCGGGTCTCTGCGAGGCGGCAGGCTCTTCGTAAAGTTGAAATTCCTTTCCGTGGGGCTCAGGAATCGAGAACTCAGACAAGCCGCGTGAGATGCGAAACAGCACGATTGTTAATCCTTATTGAGCAATATTTCTATGGGATCTTGGGACTTTCAGGTGTGGAAGAAGGGCGTCGATTCCGATACCTTCCACCCGCGTTTTCGTTCGGAAGCCATGCGGTCGCGCCTCACCGGTGGCCACCCAGAGCGGCCCGTCATGGTTTACGTTGGGCGGCTGGGCTTCGAGAAGAACCTTTTCTTCCTGCGGGAGCTGCTCAACCGCAACCGAGGGGTCAGTCTTGCGTTCGTCGGTGACGGCCCGGCACGCTCTGAGCTGCAGACCACCTTCAAAGGCACAGCCACCACCTTCCTGGGAATGCTGCACGTAAGAGCAACACCTCCCGGCTACGGGGACGACTGGTTGGGGAGCTGGTTGAAGAGAAGCAACGGGCCAGGGTACATCCGCGCCGATAGCTAGTGGGAGTGTGACGGGGAAACGACAGAGCAACGAAAGGGTATCGGCGGCTGGGTATCTACGGGGGCCTGCTACGTGGCAGCAAGAAGCCATAAACAGAAAGGGTAACGGATTGGCTAGTGCATAGTATGAGGATGCATTATAGAGCCTAATGCTGCCTCTTGGGGTAGGTGGGTTTGGATCCGGGAATTCTGCACGTGCTATCTCAATGGACGTCATGTTTTTTGAATATGGTTGACGGATTAGCACGTCGTCATGCGATCGTTTGTTATTCAATGTATTGTCATCCTGATAGGGCGAGGAGCTATCGGCTGCGTACGCCTCCGCGGATATTTTTGTGATGCCCAGTGAGAGCGAGACTCTGGGCTTCGTGGTGTTGGAGGCCATGGCTTCGGAACTCCCTGTGGTAGCGGTGCGAGCAGGAGGCATCCCAGACATTATTCGCCCGGAGGACAACGGTGGGGGATGCAACGAATTATGGCGGTCTGAGGCAGAGATGAGAATCCAACCTGTCGCATAACAAAAGTTGTTCAGGGATTGGTGGAGGGGAAGGACCCACAGAAACACACGGGCGCTGTTGGCATTGGATGGGAGCGATCCGGCCTTTGGCAGCGGGATGGCAAGGCTGTTGGCCCGCAGGGTCCAAAATATTTGAGACCTTTCGCGCCATGCTCTTAGCGACATCCAAACGCTGCTCATAGTGGTCAGGTCTAGGGGTTACGACTGAGATGCAGACCAGGGCCAAGGCCTTCGACCATAACTCTTGCCCGTCATCATTGGCCCTTGCATTGAAGTGATAACTGCAGCCATCGCCACCGATCTCATCCGGCTGCGTCGAGCCCTTGATCGGAACCCCCGGGCTTCCTCTGTTTTGCATATTTTTTCCCGCAGGCGTCACGGGATTCCTGTACGAGCCCGCTGACGTGGACAAAGCTTCGGAGCTGATTGGAACCCTGGCCGCCGATCCCGAGCTCAGGTAGGCGGAACGATCCATCCGTCCACCTCTGCGTGCTATCAGTACTTCGCTCCGGGTGGGCTTTACATTCTCGGCGGCTGTGTAACAGAAACGTTTCCTGCTACATTTTTGCTGGGGCCCGGTCGTGGCCAATTTTGCACTGCCAACCGCGCAACGCATCCCATACTGCATGCGCTCCGTACCGGTTTATTTTTGGTGCCCCTCACTCCAGGGCCCGCTTGGGTGCCCGGGCACGGGAGGAGGTGGCCAAGTGGGACTGGAGGGCCGCCACTTTGCACCTGCTTAACGTGCAATACCCTATCGCTATGGCGGCGGCGGCGGCACAGTATGGCAAGGCCTTGGGTGTTGTCGCACAGGAGGTACTGGACCAGCAGCAGCTAGTTCCACGGTCGGCCTAATCGGAACGACAGCATGGAAGGCAGCAATAGCAGCTGTTGAAAGTTACTGCAGAAGCAGATTTCGCAGCAGTAGCATACTGGCGGATTGACCCCATGATGGCGTTATCGTCTGAAGCATGCAAGCGCGGAAGGGGCTACAGCGCATCGATCACATAGGAAGGGTGCAATGTTGCTGCTTGTGGATCGGCCGCCGTGCTGCGAAGTTGCCTGGCGAACTGGGCGGCTTTGACGGCGTGTTCTCAAGAATGGTTTTCATCAGTGTTTTAACCATCCCTCCTTCATTACGTGACCCTTCCTTTTCAGGATTTGTGTGTTCGTTAGAGGTGTGCGGGGATATTTGTGGCTGTGGAACGTGGTTGGTGGCAGTCAGTGCCAGCGGCCGGCGGCGCCGGCCGCCGTTGATTACACACAGAGAAGGATTGGCGTTTAATATTAGCACGCCAGGGGGTCATGAAGCGGCCCCCGTCCGTTGCGGAATTGAATTCTATCCATCTTTTTTCTTAGTCGGAGGATTACCTGTCTATTGCGAGTCCGGACGGATATCGACGGGGTTGGATCAAATCGTATTGTGGTAAGCGTGCGCGTGGTGGCTTGGAAGGTGCGCTAGTGGACCCATAAGCCCCTCGTGCGTTGACTCGTGTTGTCTCGGTTTTGTATGTGAAGAAGGGGCGATTTGGAAGGGCCACACGTTTGTGCGTTTGAGAGCGTATGCCACTGCGCATCCGCGTCGAGTGGAATGGCGCGCCATCCGGTTTGTGCTGCATATGCCTGCCGTGGGTGTTTCGAACCGTGTGTCGCTTCGCTTAAGACTTGGACGAGACCTGAAAGAGAAGACCATCGAATACTACTAAGTGCAACTTAATATCGGTATTTATGCGGGATATTTCGGAGGGAACTCATTGCTGCGCTTCTGAAGGGACGCGCTGAGGTGGAAATAGGGGGATCTACCGAGCGGCAACAGGCCCAGAACATAGAGTTGATTCCGGTTTCAATCGGTGCGAACCCTGCTGAAGTCCATCGTTGTCTGCTTTTTGCTTGCTGCCGCTGCGTTGTTTTCCTGATGGTCCGCTTTAGTTGTGCATGTTATGACTTCAGGACTGGCTAGGGCTTTTAGCTGGGGTGGCTTGTTGGCATCACCGACGTGCGCATTGATATGCACTTGGGCTTAGGCTGTGCCGGGCGCGTGCATCGCTTTGCTTTCTATGTGCTGCGTGCACTGTGCGCTTACTCAAAACAACGCAGATTTGTGGTATCCAGACGCCATGTGGTTTCATGCAGTTGACTTGATGATGCAAAAGCTGCGACGATTTAAACGGCTAAAGCAGTGTGCAGGCAATCAGTCTGTCATGAACTTGGCAGGGATTTGGAGAAGACAGGTTCCAAAGTTTGAGGAATGACCTCTCTTGGTGGCGTGTGAGGTACAGATGTCTCCCGTAATGCTGCTCGATGAATAGGATGAATTAGTAAAAGATGAACCTTGGTTTCGTAACTTGCGGCCTTTGTGTTGCTGTGTGCCATACCGTCCGCCGTGACAGTGAATCACGGATAGATGGTCCCGTAAGGCCCGTTAATGTCCTGCCGAAACGCGCTGACCCTTGCTTTGAGAGGCGCACAAAACTGGAAAAGTGATCCGCCGAGTAAATAACACGGGGATTACGTTGCTAAGCCGCTTACGCTATGCCACGGTACAAGCTGCACTCTACATACCCTGGCCCAAGAGTCACACCTCACAGAGCTGATGAGTAACTTGAAAAATGACAATTTTTTTCATTATAATCCACACGACAATGCCAAGCTCACATTGGTGTAAAACCTTCGGTCATCGAATACAAAACTGCCCCGTTACATACAACAACACCACGGATATCGATTCCATGCTGAAAACTTCAACTCAAACAATTAACACATAGACGTACTTGCTAAATAATTTATGTCATCGAGTTAGAAGGATATGGCAGAAAGCATCATGTACATGACTATTGATGATAAGAACGACTTGTACGGAACAGTTCGCCAGGCTAATAATCGCTGCAGCTCATTTGATCTCTAGGTTGGCGTATCGTCGCCTCACATACAAGGTTTCATACTGGGAACATGCAGTGCCTCGCTAGCAGCGGTATTAGGACTCCAGCCCTGACGCGCGCACGTCGCGCACAGGCGGCGGTGGTCAGAAGGCGGGCTGTGGTTCGCGTCACCAACGTGGCAGCTATTCCTGTTACCCCATCTACGGATCGCTTCAAGAAGAAGGCTGTAAGTTTGATTGCTGGAATCCGGCTTGCAACTTACTCCGCTTACATGAGAGGGACATGCCGCGATTACCCTTTTCATCATTGCGATAGCGGTATGCCATGAATTTTTCCAATTGAAAGTATACGATTGAATGTTTGAGTTGTTTGAGTTGTGGACACGAGCACGCTGGCGGCTTCACCAGCGCATCTAAATCAGTCTCCTTTTCTACTGTCATCTCTGGTTTGTGGTGCACAGGATGGTTCATATGACCTTTCCGCACCTCCTCCGTTCACGCTGCAAGACCTTCGTGCAGCTATCCCAGCCCACTGCTGGGAGAAGAACGCGCTTAAATCCATGGCATATCTTGCCCTTGACGTTGCGATTGTTTTCGGCCTTGCTGCCGTTGCATACACCGTGGACCAGTGGTGAGTAAAGGGTTGCGCAACAAATTTCTCTGTACGAACTGCATTGAATGAAATTGACCAAGATCAATGTCCTTTTACTCGTAGGTGGCTGTGGCCCCTATACTGGTTTGCCCAGGGTACCATGTTCTGGGCGCTGTTCGTTATTGGCCATGATTGGTAAGCAATAACACGCTGCGAAAACCTTTCGCAGCGCGACCTTCGCAGCGCATTCATACAAACTGCTTCGCGTTCATTATAATAATAGCTGCAAGGCCCCAGTACTGATGGCGCAGGGCTTCTTTCTGCGGCCTGCGGTCCAGTCGCTCGTACGGACCGTTGGTGGACGTACTATTAATGCATGCTCGTTTACGTAAGGTGTTAACATATATAATATGTAGTATATGTAGTGTCATTCTAGATCATAGGATCTGTGGTTACTGCCATGCAAAGTACTTATGTTTCTATTCATTGGTTATTTATGGCGCGAGAAGGTAAACAGGGTGAGGGATACCAAGTTCAGCGCCTCGCGTTTGTGCTGTCTCCATTAATGCCCCGCAGCGGTCACCAGAGCTTCTCGAACAACAAGACCTTAAATGACTTCGTTGGTCACGTGGCGCACTCCTCAATTCTTGTGCCGTACCATGGCTGGCGCATCAGCCACCGCACCCATCACGCGAACCATGGTCACGTGGAGAACGACGAGTCGTGGCACCCGATCACCAAGAAGATTTACAACGGCATGGTATGCGGAAACGTATTATTGCTAACGTATATGAGCTTGGCCTTTGCTCCTGACAGCATGCCGCTTGGAAATGCAATACAAAACCATATTGTCGCAGACTAAGCCTATGTGCTAAGCACTGAGTTATTTGGATTCGCAGGCGGCAGCTAAGCTAAGCGCGTGGTCATTTGTTCGTACCGGCGCCCGCCTTGGCAACCCTCCGTAGGACAAATGGGCACAAGTTGGCCGTCTGTCAATACCATGGGCGCTGTTCGCTTTCCCCTTCTACCTTTGGAAGCGCAGCCCGGGCAAGGAAGGTAGCCACTACGACCCGGAGTGTGATCTGTTTACGGAGGCTGAGCGCAGCCAGGTGCCTGGGTCAGGGACGCCCATGCTGAGTTAATAGAGAGGGACATCCCGTTTAGGAGGTATTTCCTTCAGATGTAGTACCAGTGCACGTCCGAGCGATTGGCGGGTGTTGCAACGCATAAAGTGGTGGAGGAAATCCACAGGCTGCAGGTTCCAGCATCAGCTTCCCAACAAGATTCGGTAATTTGATAGTACAGGGTTTTTGGCTCGTCTCAATCAGTGTGGTTCTGGCTTAGCTGTTCATCTAGCATAGGATTGTCGGAGGATTACAGCAGCGCAGGCCGTCCAGATCATTTACGAACGTCGTCTCGCTATCTTAATGATTGCTCTCCCCGCAGGTGCTCCTGACGAACACCTACCTGCTGGGTATGGTTGCAGTTTTGATAGCATGCACCATCAAGCTGGGCCCGCTGGCTATGTTTAACCTGTACTTCATGCCGTACTGGATCAATGTCGTTTGGCTCGACGTGGTCACGTACCTACACCACCACGGCAGTCACGACGTCAATGAGAAGATGCCCTGGTACCGCGGCGAGGTAGGGGGGAGGCATCCTGGTAACCCAGGTTGGTGGGGCCCGATCAAGGGTAGCTCTACGGTCAGGATGGTTTGCCCTCGTCCGAGAGACGAACGAATATGTAAGCCATTTAAGCACGAAAGATTGGTGCTGTCAGACCGCTAGGATGGGATCACCGGTGTCGTTTCTCTAGGATCCTGGTGCTTAACAAACCTGCGAGGGCCCGATGGCGTTTATTGCGCCTAGTTTTCCAGGCTAGAGGAGGCAACTACTCTCCATATGGTGTCCATGTCACCATTTCATCTCACTGCAGTGATGCATCCCACATGCATCGGGAGGGGTAAATGTGTGTTTGTGGGGCATCCTGTACGTGTCGGCGAGCAGGAATGGAGCTATCTTCGTGGTGGCTTAACGACTATTGACCGCGACTACGGCATTTTCAACAAGATCCACCACGACATTGGCACGCACGTAGTTCACCACCTTTTCCCCCAGGTGCGTCGAGTAGGGTAGGCACTGTCCCGAATACGATACTGCAGCTTCGCTGATGTTGCTTGTGGATTACAGATTACCTGCTTCACCTGCAACTGCTTTAACTTGCACTTGTCCTTCCTACTTCTTAATGAGATCAGTATCAGTGAGCTTACCTCGGAACTCCAATTTGCTCTGCAGATCCCGCACTACAATCTGGAGGCTGCCACTGAGGCTGTCAAGCCGGTCATGGGTCCCTACTACCGCGAGCCTGTCAAGTCGCCGGGTCCCCTGCCGGTGCATCTTGTTGAGCCCCTAGTCCGCTCCTTCACAAATGATCACTTCGTAGCTGACGAGGGCGATATTGTCTTCTACGAGAAGGCTATGACCACTGCTGCGAAGCTCTAAGGGCTCAGCGGCTGGCATGAACGGTACCATGGATAACGTATCCATGTGCGGCATAGATCTCGGTATGACTGAAGGCATCCCTTGATGATGGGTTAGTGCATGCGTCATCATAGTTGACGAGGGGGAAACTGGAGTGAAGTAACGTGGGTGACTTGCCGCATGTTGTCTGAGGTGGCCATCGAGTAAGGCATGCACCTAGTATATGCATAGGAGCTGTTACACCTGAGAGGCTGCGTTTCAGAGTGGTTACTGAATATCTGCTGGCTGTGAGCGTTGTGAGTATACTAAATCTAGGATTTCTTGTCGTGGGAAAGGTCGAGATGTAAAGGGTGAGAGTGTGTGCAGGGTTGTGAAAGGAGGATAGGAGAGTCTGCGTGAAGGTTTATCGGTTTATGTAACTTATAGTAACCTGTGATAAAATCGTGTGGTTTGATTCAGATGTTTAGTTGTCTACCACAATCATAACGAGGCTTCGTTTCCCTGTCTTCGTATTCGGAATGAAAAAACTGTGAAGATCATTTCAAATTCACATGTTACATCACACGAAGACACCTGTCTACGACATAGAATTTTATCAATGTATTTCATGTATTCAATTACCTACTCCATGCATTGGAACAAATATCATTTCGTGTAATGTTACAAATATAACGCTTATACGCGAAAAACGTTACGCCATCAAATCAACATCGGTCCGAGATATCCACCTTACCATAACACATAATGAAGCTCCGGATGATAGTTAGATATGATTCTCTTACCCTGCTGGCCAAACTTTATAACCTTCTGGATCGTGCGTTGTGCCGCCAGATGCCCATACTCGATGCATGTCATCGTCATCACCATCAAGGCAGTCGCAGCACCAGGCTTTGATGCGGGCGCATCATAATCTTCTGAGTACGACATCATCAAGCTCATCATGCGGACATGTTTTCATCGCATTTCATCAAGACGTGCGGAGACATTTCTCGCGATAGGAGGCGAACCTGCGAGGACGGGGGCCGGCGAAGCAGCTGCACTGCCGCACAAATGCCAAAACGCATGTATTAAGGTGCGAAAGTCATACTGCTTGGCAACCTTTGGCGGCCGAGACAAGGCTGTCTAACGAGACTACTCTACAACGGAGCCGCCCGAACCTTTGACACAAACCCTGAACAATAACGCTCCATACTTAGCCCTGGCCCATAATACGGATGCGCCGCCGCATGGCATAGCCAATATGACCGTTTTACACTGAATGCACAGACATACGGAAGCACTGCCGCTTTTGAGCGATCGCCGTGTGTGCAGTCCGATACACTACTCATATCGGCTGCGGCCAGGTAGTAGCAAGCCGCACATTTCCTGTAACTATCTTCAGTCCCTGCGCATCAGGGAAGGGCAGGTGGAAACCCAGGTCAGCATGCGGCGCGGCACGACTCCTGCAAAGCCTGAGACGCTACTGCCAAAGCATGGCATCACAAAAGCTGTTAGGCTATGGCCGGTTGGGGTCATGCACTTGCCGTAATCGCTCATCTTCATCAAGATAGACAACCACAATCCACGTGCAAATCGTGAACCGCACGCTTCCATCGTCGTTTACAAGAGACGCATCACCTTTGGAAAAATTGCAAGGACAACCAATTGTGACAAGAATTGGTATACCATCCAAAACTAGCCAGCTTTGGCCAGACCTTGCCTGGATGCACTTGCTTCCGCTCCCTGCCTCCCCATGCACTAAGTTTCCCTCTCTCTCACCGTGCCGGTGTCGGGCTCCTGGCTTCCGGCGATCGAACCCGCTCCCGGCCGCTATCCCGCCGGCCCTGATCTGGGGATCGCTCCCGCTCCCTCCCGCCTCGGTCATCATGCGTTTCCCGATCGCGAATATCATTTTGGGCATTGGGCAGCGGGGAGCGGCTGCGGCTCACCGACCTGGTACGGTGCAGAGATGTACATTGTCAATGTATGGTGCTACGACACCTACCTTGCGAGGCTGCAGTACTAGAATTGAAGGCTGGCAAGAAGCCGGCACGTGACTTCTGGCTATAGTAACAGGTGTACACAAAGAGCTTTGTTTATTATAATGTACCGGGGGCACATCAACGGGAAGAGCCCCGATGTCGCGGTTAGGGTTTAGCAGTCCCTGGTAACGAAAATTCTCGTGCATTGACATGCCGCATCGCTTTGCACCGCATCTCACCTGTCCCGTCTGGGGCTGCGGCGGGGTGAACGGCTGCGGCCTCGTCGGGGGCTGCGGCTGTACCGCCGACTGTCCCGGTCGTGCTCCCTGTCTCGGTAATCCCTTTCCCGATCCCGATAATCCCTATCCCGATCACGGTAGTCCCGGTCGCGACCTGCGAGGAGGACGTGGACAGTGTAAAGAATAGTGATCGTCGGGCTTGCAGAAATTGCAAACCGCACAATGGGTTGGATGAGCTACGACGCCAACGATGGAGAATGGCTAACACCCCCCATATGCAGCAGATCGCTCGGTCCTCGTTAGGGCAAGGATAATCCTTTACCATGTGCAATTTTAAAGCAGGTCCCAAAACATAGGAGGTAAAACTTACAGGAGACACATTGCTCTTACGCCATTGGCACGCAAGATCTGCGCTGCCACGCTGCCCCTAATCATGAAAGCAGCAGAGAGCAACCCGGCTTCATATGAAATAATAGCATATCCTGACAAATAGCTCCAAATCACTGGATCGCAAACTGCGTTATTAATAGCGCATCGTCCCCAAATGTACGTGGCTTGCCGGTAAATTCAAATTAAGCAGCTTTAGACAAAAGCCATATCTGCCGCTGGTAACCACACGGTATAATGCAGGATTAGCGATCAGCCCCCTTGTGCTCAACCCAACGCGCACCATAGTCGTAATCCCGGTACCCGCGGTCCCGGTAATCTCGGTCATAGCCACCTCCCCGACTGCCTCCATAGCCGCCACCACTACCGCCGCGGAATCCGCCGCTGCCGCCGTTGCGATAATCCTCAGGCCGCTTGCGTCCATGCTGGGCGAATTGAGCAACAATCTGCGGCCATGTAACACGGCATGGCGTCAGAGCAGCTGCGTAAAATTTGCTGTTGGCGGCTCCGGCGGGTATGTCCAACTACAGCCATGACCAGGCAGCCCCGCTGGCCACGACGCTGGACAGAACACCCAAAGTACAGCATATCCCTCCATTGGTCTTCTGTCCGCCAATGTCCCTCAACCCTAGTTCCCGCCTATATCAATCAATGCTGGCTCCGAGCTGTGCCATTCCTAGCATAATGATTCACTCCGCAAGATGTCGCACCTAATAAGCTTTCCGCATGCTTCCCGTTTACATGGACGGAATAATACCATACAAATCATGTAGTCAACGAGCCACACATAATATACCCGCCCTGCAACCCGGACACGGCTTTGGCCCGAACGTCCTGACGACCCTCAGCCTGCTACGCACCACGCGTCCCGCCAGAGTGGAACCGTCCAATGAATGGCGCGCCTCCTCAGCATCTTTGGGGTCAGAGAACTCAACAAAGCCTATGCCACGAGGCTCCCTGCATAGAGGAGCATGACAAGTGGGGTTTTGCTGTGCCGTCAGGCAATCAAGGTGCATCTCCAAGTGAGATCCAGCCAGATGGCAGCCAACGATGCTCGGTGCATTATCATGCAGCAATCTGACGTTGGGGTCTGAGTTCGTCCCAACAGGCCGTGGGGAGATTTACTCAGGGTGCATAGACGCCGCTAATTGAACGTCAAAGGCAAATACAGGCAAGGATTTCTCACGGTCGACAGCGCTCCGTGCTTATTGTCAAACGACAAGATTGCCCCAGCTGTAACCTCAGCTTAGTAGCCGTGTACCCGATATTGACTGACAAATTTGACTCCATAATCAGCATGGTTCTGGTTGAGGGCCAAATTTGACGTTATATACCGCAGATAGCAAGTCACGGAGGGTTGCAAACTGCCCTACCCTGTGTAAAAGTCCTTTGGCAAATATATGTCACGGATGGGTCCATAACGCTCTGTTGTATGCCGCAAATCGTCAGCTCTGCGTGCGAGCGCTGGGAAAAGGTCAAACAAAGACAACAACTTCGGCGGCTGAAAGCGTTCCAAAACCCCTCACGTGGTGGTCTTTGAGAGGTTACGGAACAATAATGATGTCCGTAGATCCCTCTCCCGCCGCATGCCGCCAGTCGGGCGCCCTCTTGGGCTGTATGAGCGGGAACGACTTCGCGAGCGTGGCATGGAGAACACTGGCAGTCTTTAAGCATTAATTCTCTCTTATCGGTACATGTACAAAGGGAGGACTGTGGTTTAAGTTTTATATGGGGCAGTCTTGCTTATACCGGCAAATCAAGTTAGTTAGACACTCGTATTATTGCTGGATGACCGCGCCCACCAAGTCAGCTTTAGGTGATCAGATGCTTGCATAAACCGCACGGCCAAAAGTTAACTTGTATCACTTATTTGATATGGCCTGACTTTGATTATTTGCGTGAAGTATCTTTGTGTGCCTTTCCTTACGGGCAACAGCAGTCCAGGATGCTTCTGTCCAGATCGCCATACATCGTATAGATTGCAAACGATGTCAGGAAATCGTTTAGATTTATGGCTGCAATTGTCTTGGCCAGGGCGGCCGGGCTGAGCGAGCGATGCGCCGTTACCCTGTCCGTAGTCAGAGCGAATTGCAGCCGGTGGATAGCAACGACGGTCGTGGTTTCCCTGTCTTTCCAGTCGACATGTCTTATGGTGTGGTTCCTGCTGGTCGCTCTGTAATAGACGGCTCAGCACGGCTTCGGCAGGCTGACGACCCCGAGTTACAAAGCCTGCTTACGGTAAGCCTTCAGGTCGATCAGCGCCTGCGGCGTGCTTGCAGCTTCATTTCTCTCAGACCCCTCCCAAAATGAGCGTGGAAGAAACTGTTGGAATGAGGCAGCGGGTTCAGCCAGCCCGGGGCGCCCCTGCGCCGCTGCTCTTCGTCCCGTGAAGGTAGCCGGAGTGCAGGTGTATGCACAGCCCTTTACCTCCTCTATCCTTTGCCTTTTGAACTCAATCATTGAAGAGGTCTGTACCTTGCTTGCCCCAGCTACCCAGTCTCCAATGCAGCCGCGGACTACACTATTTACTTTGTCCGACAAAATCCTTATAACACCGAACACCCGAACGTACGAAGGAGCCAAAATTAGGACGATGGCACCACATTCAACAGCATGTATCGGTCACTGGCCTGGTTTTCTCCTTGTGGGAACTCGCCGGACCATGCAGGGGTTGGGGCAGCTATTGAGAGGAAAGGCCGGGCCAGCTTGCGGAACCCAGGAAGCCAAATGTGGTATCCCTGGATTAATTTTCTGTAATCTGGGTCGCAAGCAGCCGGCATGATGTTGCCTGCCGCGCAGCTTCCAAGCTGCCAGTTCCTAACTGCAATTGGGCGCCTCATCCGGGGGGCTGCGTTGCTTGCTAGCCGGCGCTGGTCGTCACCGTCTTTGTGCTTTCATTAGTTAGTGGGCTGTTGGTGTATGTTCCATCCCTTAAGTCGTAGTGTGCCGTCACATGCTCGTTTTGCAGAAAGACGGGGTGAATGGGCCCTCCCTCGTTGAGAGTGGTGGACTGTCGTCGGACTTGAGCGGACAGGGCAATGGGGCTGCTCACAGTGGCGGCTGCGGCAGCACGGACGGTCGCGGTCAGCGGTCGTACGAGAGCCTAGACTACGAAGAATATGACGATACAGTCTTTCGCGCCGACCAGGCAGCCAGTTCCTCCCTGGACAGCCTGCTGGTCAGCGCCAATAAGTACCTGGTGTGCTTTGCAATTGGTGGGTATCGACTAGCAAAAGTGGGCAGGTGGGATAAGGGCGTAAAGGCAGGTTGGTGCGTAACCAGCATGGGGGATGGATTGGGGTTGTGTTGGGTCATCGCAATGGTCTGCCTTTTATAACAGCGGTTGTCGATCGCGGGCTAAGGATATTTGACTCTTTCCACCGTACAGGATCAAATGGATGAGAGGATAGATGTGTGGTAACTGCATGGACGAAACATGCTGGTTTCTGTAGGTGAAGTCCGGATGGCTGCATATTAGAGGGGTGCTTTACGGCAGGGACACGGGAGGCGCGGGATGTAGGGTGTTCAGGTTGGATAAGAGGCTTTACAGGTTGCTTACTACTGAGAGCTACAGCACCAGGCTTCCAACACGCAGAAAACTTGCCAAGCGATCTTGCGAGCCGATTCTGCACTTCTCTGTGATAAGACGATTCTCGGCGCCCGGCCTTGGCTCCGACCCGTGCTCAAAACCTCTCTAATTACCTCCGCACCTGCTGGTCTCTGTAGGTGTTATTACTGCATTAGCTGCGTTCGCCGTGAACCTGAGTGTTGAGAATATCAGTGGTTTTAAGTTCTGGGCGACGCTAACCATTATGGAGAGCGGCAACCTTGTGGGCTCATTTATGGCCTATGTGGCTATGAACGCTGCACTTGTGACGGCGTCGGTGGCCATCACCTTGTACATCGGACCGGCGGCGGCGGGGTCAGGCATTCCAGATGTCAAGGTGCGTCCTTGAGGATGGATGCATTGGGTTTGTACGGTTAGGAGGTCTGGGGTAGTTTATAAATTTGCCCGCCGAGCGCTTCGTAATGTGCGCCATTGACTTCCACGTCCCTGGGATTACCTTTTCCCCACGACATCACGTGCGTTATATGGGTTACGCTCATTCCGTCAACAATCTATAGGCGTACCTCAACGGCGTGGATGTGCCGTACATCTTCCACTTGAACACACTGGTGGCAAAGATTCTCGGTGCAATCGGGAGCGTGGCAGGGGGCCTGGCCATCGGCAAGGAGGGGCCCTTTGTGCATGCGGGCGCGGCGATCGCTGCTATTGTCAGCCAGGTGAGGCCGGGCATTGGTTTCACGATAGTTTTATGGCGAGGCCATCCGATGTTGAGTCGCATTCAAATCCGCTCATCAGGAGGTGCTGGTCCAGTTGATGGGGGTCTCATGCGCTGCAGCACAACATTAAGAACGGGAGGGACCAACATGAAATGTGGGGTATAGAAAGAGGGGCGAGCCTGAACAAATCCACGAAACGGATGGCGCGACATAAATACACGATAAGGATAAGATTATTTGTGGAGAATAGGATCTGGTCAGCCGTGCCGCCTTAGGTGAAGTGGTTGCGGATTATCAACCTGAAAAGCAGCCCGTCCGGACGACCAGCCTAGACGGGAAGTACTTACACGAAAGATAATGAACAAAGTACTTTTAGATGGTCGCCAGTGGGGAAATGCGCGTAGGATGCGCCCGGCAGCATGCGAGTGTCAATGCTGGTTGCAACAGAATGCTGATAAATGAATTCCCTGGTCCTGGTGCGTCCGGCGTCACTCACGCTTTCAACGGGCCAACGTGCATAGCAGAGCGACCTCCTGAGGGGCGCCATGATACTAGTCATCCACGCCTATTGCCCTACACCCTAACATAGCACTCGTATGCCAGCCCTTAATGCTGCATCGTGCCTCTCCGAGCCCCGCAGGGCGGGTCCGGCTCCATGCGCCTGGGCTGGATGCGGCACTTTTGGAATGACCGCGACCGGTACGACATGGTGGCCTGCGGTACCGCCGCAGGGGTTGCTGCTGCTTTCCGTTCTCCGGTGGGCGGCGTGCTGTTTGCACTGGAAGAAATGACAAGCTGGTGGAAGAACCAAATGCTATGGCTAGCCTTCTTCACCACAGCGGGTCAGTGCCGTCGTGAGGTGTAAAATGCGACGGGTCGGTGGCTGGGGAGTTGGCCAGGGGCGGGTTGATACTGGGAAGTATGCAAGTAGCTGGGAAGTTACAGCTATGCGGGCGGCAGGCTGACTAAGGGCACGTGGGCGTGGGCGTCCACATGCCCTTAGTCAGCATGTGGGCGTGGGCGTCCACATTTTGGCCTTCAATTGGATATTGCGTTCCGGCTGATTGTTTAATTTGTCTCCCTAGCGTTCAGGATGCTCTGTGCTCGATACCCAACTAGCGCCATCATAACTATCGGGAACAATGTATGCAATGCCTGCATCATACGCCATCATCGATTCAACCAGTAGTAGTGTGTGGCTGCTCCGCGTCCTTTGCCTGAGTCCGCTTTCTCATTGATGACGCCCATCTGCCAAAGACCCGTCCACCCGCCGCGCCTTCCTTGGCTACCTGGACCACCCCGTTTGCTTTTTAGTTGTTTCGGTGTCCATCCGAGTGCTGATGAAAGCGTGCAGCTCCAACGGCTGCGGCTTTTTTGGCAGCGGCGGCTTCATCATCTTTGAGATTCAGGAGGGGCAGGACACGTACGAGTTTTTCGAGCTGGTGCCCATGCTGCTGCTGGGAGTGCTGGGGGGCCTGTTGGGGTCAGGTAGGCACCCTGCAGTGGGCGAAGCTGGGTACACAAGGTTGGAGCCTCGAGCCTGGCGAAATGGGAAAGGGCGAGACGGCTGGTTAAGAATCCTAGTAATCGCCGTCTCATCCGGCGGAGGAGCTGTACCATGGCCTGGCGGCCGCGGTTTCATCGCCATGCAGCCACGCCTGTGTATTCTACCTTTGCTACGCTCGCGGCCCACACAGCGACCAGAACTCCCGATTCTCCGGAATTTACTGTCAGCACCCGCAAGTGTTCGTCCCACAATCCCGATGGTTCCTGACCTACCCATGTACTAACGACCATCACCCAACTCCGCCGGTCCGTCTCAGGCTTCATCGCCATGAATGCCCGTCTGAGTGAGTGGCGCAAGCGCAATCTGGCGCCTCTGGGCCGCCGGGGACGGCTGCTGGAGGGGCTAGCCATCAGCGTGCTGACGTCCACGCTGTCCTTTGTGGTGCCGCTGATGGTGGTGTGTACAGCCTGCCCGGCGGGCTCTGAGGGGACATGCCCACGTACCGATAATCTTCATTCGGGCAACTTTGTAAAATTCGGATGCAGGTGCCTGGGCGCGGTAGTGGGGTTCGGCTGCGTGGTAGGACTATGGAACGGGAAAGAAAGGGCTGTCAACATTGCATAATACTCCCTCCCTGGTGCCTTCCAAGCGAACGGCAGTTTGGGTCTGGAAGCTGTAGCGTATGTATGCCCGCGTCAGCCGACAGCTGACATGATACTGTTTTTGATGCACGCGGCCCGGAACTGAGAAGCACAACCGCCCTCGTTGCCTTGCCCACTTTCCTTCTGCCAGGGACTTGCTGGGTAGGGGCGCATACAACGATTTGGCAACTTTATTCTTCAACACGCAGGATGACGCCATCCGCAACCTGTTCTCATCCAAGACCAAGCGGGAGTACACGGTGAGCCATGTAGGGCAACGAAACAGGTGGGGGACGTGGCCGGGCATGCAGGGCCGGGGAAAACTGAAGACAAAACGTTATGAAAGAAGCACATGACACGTGGGGCACATTGAGGCGCATAGGAAAATGATGGAATTGTGTGAACATCGGCGCCAGGCCGCTCGCTGGCAACCACCCCAATATATTTGTATATAATCGATTTTTGGCTTCCACATTGACATGCCCTGCACCGCACCGCTTCTTAGTCCTCGACCTGGGCGGACTTGGGGGCGCGAGGTCGGGTCGCGGGGTCGTTTCTCATCCGGGGATATACTGGGGAATTTCTTTAGGAGATGGCACATGCACTCACGCATGCGCTTCCGGCATCCCGGACGCTGGTCTATCCACGGCCTCCCCCAGCGGGTTCCGTCTGACTCCTAATGATCTCCGTTATCTGCAAACAGGTATCCGCGCTTCTTATCTTCTCAGTAATCTTCTACTTCTTGGCGACACTTACGTACGGCATGTTTGCGCCCACCGGCCTCTTCGTGCCCAGTATCTTGTGCGGAGCGGCATACGGAAGACTGGTACGTCTCATTTGACAGGGTCGGGATTATTTTAATTGATGATGCCAAGCTGGGCGATACCTGACGTACCTGAAGCTGCCGCCACGGCGAACACCTACCCGCCTTGTCCCGTCTCATACTTGTTGGCGCCGTTATCCTTCCTCATCTCTGCCAATGGCTCTAGCCATTCCTTATCTTTGTCTCAGAAGTTTGGCTTTGTTCCGGCAACCCAGCGCCGGGCGGCCTTGCGCCCGAGCAATCATACATTCGATGCCCCTGGTCCTGATTCCGTGCCGTTTCCGACCCTGCATACCTCCAACTCTCATCACTTAACCTCCTCCGGCCTCTGGACCGCGCCGCGCGCTCAGGTGGGCATCTTTGTGGCGGACATGCACCCGGGACACTATATTGACGAGGGCACGTACGCGTTGCTTGGCGCCGCGTCGTTCCTTGGGGGGGCCATGCGGTTAACGGTGTGCACGTGCGTTATGCTGCTAGAGCTAACAAACAACCTGGCGCTGCTGCCGCTCATCATGCTTGTGCTGCTGGTGGCCAAGGTGCGGCGTAACACGGGGGAGGAGCTTCGGGGGGAGGAAGGCGAGGATAATGAAAGTGGTGCAGAGCGCCGATAGCATAGCATGAGCTCCACTTGCTGTCTACGCCGAGAACACACCGTTTTCAGCGTCCTATGGGTGCACTTGAAACACACCCTGTCAATCATTGCATCCGCCCTGCTTTTCTGACCTCGGGCCGTGGTGTTTGCCTAACCTGGGCTTTGGCATATGAATTGCACATACTTATGTGCTGATTCAACCGTCTTCCTCCAATGATTGCCTGCTTGTACGCGCTGTCCTGTTCTGTCCTGTTCCATGCGCCAGGCTGTGGGCGACGGGACGGGCATTAAGCCGGTGTACGAGGTGCAGATGTCGGTAAAGGGCTTGCCCTTCCTGCAGCCGCAGCCGGAAGCCTTCATGCGTCACATTTCTGCGAAGGAGTGTTGCGGCCGCCCACCCGTTACGTTTAGCCGAGTGGAGAAGGTGAGGTGCAGTGAAGTACGAAAGCAGCAACAGAAATCCTTCAGATGCGAGGTAATCCCGATACGCGGGTGCGCATGTTTGCTGTTCCAAACACTGCAAGCTTTTAGTGATGGGCTTGCCATTGGTCGGCGCCTCTTTTTGTTCCGTCTTTAATACCAACCTATCCATAGCGTTAATCCATTGCTACTAGGATAATGGTAGGCTCTCACAGTGACTGCACGTAAGCGGTAGGCTGTGGCACGAGGTTTGATTTGGAGCTCAAGTCAGGACCATGCATTCAGCTGCGGTCATTTCTCCTTCCACGGCCCCGTAATCGTCTGTTAGTCTTCGCATCCGTTGCCCTCACCTCCGTGCGTCTCTTGTATATATGCGCCCATATCCTCCTAATTGCCATCCGCTTTGCTTCCGAGGCGCATCTGCTATGCTCTATGTGCATGCCCGGCCAATTCATATTTTGCTTATGGGCAAACTTATGGCGAACCTGCCGTATGGACTACGCTGTCACCAGGTCCGCTCGCTGGTGGAGACGCTGCGCTCCAATCAGCACAATGGCTTTCCTGTCATGGGGCGTGGTGTCGACGGTGAGAGGCTTATCTGCGGCGTCGTGTTGCGCCAGCAGCTGCTCACGTTGTTGGCCACCGGCAGCCGCAGTATGCAGGCCACGCCGACTGTGTCAGAAAACAGCAGCCGTGCGGCATTGTCGTACAGGTATCGTGACATGCGGCAGGGTACTGGGGACGGCAGGGGACGACCGGACAAGAGCGACGGGGGCCGGCGGGCGCCGCACACTTAAGCCTTATTGGGTATCAGAACCTTATCAGTGCACGAATGAACGTCCTGCTCTGGGCATGGCTTTTTGTCTTAGCCTTCAGCTGTCTAACTGAATGGGACGCATCAATTTGCAAGGGCTAAATTGCCAGTCCGTGGCTGGGCGTTTTCCCGCGCCCATATGTAACTGTTTCGGCAGCGAAAACTGCACATCGACTGGCGAGCTGTCCGGCAACCTTTTGTGGCTGCTTTTTAACCTGGTTTCCCCCATCAAACCCGTATCTGTTACCCAGCGTGCCGGAATTTTCGAAACCCATGTCGGACCCAGTGCCTCGCTGCGACGAGGGCGTTCTCATGCCCGGGGCATTGAGCGAAGAAACGTTGGAAATGTACCTGGACCTGGGGCCCTTCCTTAACACGTCCTACCATGTCGTACAGGTGCGCTATGCCGTACCGTACCTCTCGGTATCGGGTTATTGCAACCGACAGCGCAGCATTCTCCAGGGCGTTAGTGTTGGTCAGCCAGCTTGCCCAGTCCCATGCGGGATATACCAGCCCTCAATCACGAGCAAAATCTCCTGCTTCTGCGGGAATTCTAAAACCGATCCCGGGTATATATGGTGTCTGGCTACCTATGCGATACTGTAATATGGGCTGCTGGTTTGCATCACTCTCCCGCCTCCACTTTTGGCCCCGTCGCTCCGTGTCGCCGAATTTTCTCATGCTTAGCTCCGTCCTAATGCTTCTGCGGGTGCATTGATGCTATTCTGATATTGATGTCACTGTAGGAGGACGCGCCCTTATCCAAGATCTACCAGCTATTGCGGACGCTGGGACTAAGGCACATTTGTGTTATTCCCAGGTGAAATTTAGTGCATCGTTTGGAACCCTTTGCGAGTGCCGATGCGTGAATTCACTGTACTTTCAAAACATAAATGACTCTTCCAAAATCTTGCTATGGCAACTTCTTCAATTGCCACCGCGTTGCATACATGGCCATTGCCCGGTTCGGCGGTGCTCAGTGCTCCCTGCCCTTGGGAATGGTGCATCACACGTGAGATCGCACCCGTGCATTTGGCGGTTTCCAGCGGCGACAACCCTGGTCTTATACCCATCTTGTACGTGCCCAACATACGTACCTCGCTCACCAACACCCCGCGCCTTCCATCATGGCCTTACGCCCATGCTACCCCCACCTGGGCCGTGCATATGGAACGTATACGGCAGAGCGCACGAGGTCGTCGGTATGATCACTCGCGCCGATTTGTTGCCCGACGCATTGGAGCGCCGTTACAGTCATCTGCCCGGACACTACACCACGGAAGGGCTTAACATCTCGGCACATGGCCCCGTGGCATCGGCGAGCACCGCCACGGCAACGCCAACCATCGAAGCGCCATCACCCGCCGGCCCGCAAACTTCAGGTGCCTCCGGGATCGGCGTGTTGGCTCCCACAGCGGCAGCCGCTGCCGGGCAGCATAACTCAGGGACGGCCAGCATATTAATGGCGACCCTGGGGCCATCGGCAACGTCATCGCATGCCCCTGCTACTGGGTCGCACGGTGGCGGTGGTGCCAATTGTGGGTTGGCCTCCGGGCGGTTGTTAGGCGAGATGGCCATATCACCGCAGGCCCCCGCTGAGGTAGCTCAGGCCGGACATCTGAGCCGGCGATCGGGGGCTCGCAATACAGGTGCAACTAGCGTGGCCGTGGGCGGCGGCGGTGGCGGCAGCAGCAGCACTTCCACTGCCATCTCACCAACGGCCTCGGGGCCCCTCGTTGACAGGTCGCTGCTTCGGTAGGGTCTGCTGGCGACTGGACTACGTCCCGGCGTTCTTTCGTTCGGACGGTTCGAGTGACTGTGTGCAGATTACCTGTGTCCCATTACCATGACGAAACGCTGGCAATTCTCTTTGGCACAGCGCCAGAATTGGATGAAGCTGAGGAACGGTGCTCTGCGATGGGCTTGCGCAGGAGCTTTAAGGCCGCTTGGAGTGGCGCCAACAGCATTTGCGTCGTATGAGAATATGCATATTAGTGCATGTCGCTGGATAGGAGAAACCGAGAGATTGGGAATGGCCGCACGACTTCCACGTACTACCTTATTTTTTCCATGTTTCGACCTTACTGCGAGTAGCTGCATCAGCAATTTGCGACATCTGGGGTTATTGACCTCTCCCGCAACCGGGACCCTGTGCTGAGCCCGAGCAGCTGCATGCACTGCATCGCCATTGAAAGCTTGGGTTGCTCCTCTCTCGCTATCAGGCAACCACTTAATATGTTTACGAGCTCCTTTTATAACATGCTGCCGGAAAAGCAGGCATGGTGTTGCAGGCCAGGAAGTCGGGGCAAATTTGAGGGGGTTGCGGACATGTGGATCTGCAGCATACCCATGCGAAGTGGTGGACGGTCTTAAGACTTAACGAATGACCAACCCGATAGGTAGGCAGCAACGCCAGTGTCAAATATCCGCCTCCGTGTGCAAACACCTGAGGTAGAAGTAAGGTTTCTTTAGAAGACATGGAAAGGGGAAGTGCCCTGCTGCTTGGCTTAAGATTTTTCTTTCGAGTGCTCAGGGTTAGACTGTTGGTGGACCGCACTTTGCTGCTTCAGGGTCAAAGCAGGGGCTGGCATTCTCCCACCGGACCTTCCTCGGAAGGTCCAGCAAGGCCAAGGGGGGAACGCGTGCCCCACGCATTGTTTGCCATCCTAGGGAATGGTTCGTGAGCGAGCAGCTCATATGACACGTCCAGGTAAGGACGCAACAGGTTTTCAAGAGGGGCGCAATATATGAATTTACCGAATTCACGGCAACGGCTTTTACTTGGTCTTAGAATGCTGCGGGACGTCCTGATGCCGCACTGGATTTGCTGTAGTTCGAATTTGATGCCCCGCGGTGTGGGACGCGGGTGCAGCTGACCACGGAATGCGGCACGCTCAGCTGTGACAGCGGAGGCGGTGATGATATCGTTGTGCAGTCTGATGCTTCCCGCAGATGCGCCAATCCGTTGGCACCAACGGTGCAAGGCCTTGGGTCTTGAGTCACCCATTTGGGTGAACGCGCCGGCTAAGTCCTTGGAAAGCGCGTAAGCTTGGGAAGCGCGTAAGAAGTTTATTATTACCCTCCGGTGACTTCCACCTGATGGGGCCTTACAGTTAAGCAATGTACGGACCGTTTCCGGCTTGAATGGTGTAAATGCGCCGCGTGTTGGGTGCCGCGAATACGGTGCAACCTAGCCATCCAGGCGCGTTTTTCGCCGCCTCACGCAATGGTGCCGTTGCGTTAAATTGGACAACCTTGTGAAGTGGAGTGGCTAAGTGCGTCGATTACGTTTATGGCCACCGCCCATGACAAAGCCACCCAGGCCCCGTCGTACCAGCACTACTTTGCCACTGACCGGAAACGTCTACTCTGCATGGAGTTAAAAGGCAGGACGAGCGGCAGACCAGGCTTTAGGAATCGGAGCGAGTTATGGATTCTGTGCCTCAGCTTGCGTCCGCGGCATCGGCAGTTCAGTTGCCACATCACCAGTGTTTCTGAGCGACAGTATACTGTCCCTGGTTCCAAATGGTTTTGTCCTGTGAAATCAAACAAACAGAACTCCTGTCCAAAGGTAACCGCTACGGTACCGGCTTGGTACCAGTACCTATCGCTAGGGTTTTGCCCATCGATGGCATCCGCGATACCGAAGCGTACTTCTGAAATGGATCAAGTGCTGCATTATAGAACTAAATGCAGGTAACCGCCATTGGCCTGGCTTCTGCACCGTTTTTAGGCCTCGTCACAGTACATGCCGTTATTCACAGGATGTCAGGGACTTCGCGGCTTTGTTGAGTATTAAACACAAAGACTTTCATTACAGGACCGTAGTTATTAGGAGCTTATTAGGAATTACTTCACGATCTTGCATAAAACCGAGGTGGTTGTCACACGGTGTGTGCGATGACTTACATATCAACAAAAAGTTGCAAGTAAGCTATCAGCTGTCATTTTTAGTTTTTGATTGGCTGTCCATACCTCCGAACAACCCGGCGCCCGTGACCGGCACAAGCGTGCAAGTCGCGGGTACAACAGCGTTAGGTTATTTACAAGCGGGTGTGACATCCATTGTTTGATCCTATAAATGGAGCCGACCTTGATCACAGAGGGCCTTGCCTCGCTCCCCGCTCTTCTTCTAGAGGCTATTTGGTCCCGTCTCTCTTTTGTTGCACGCCGTAACCTCCGGGCGGCCTGCCGCAACTTAAGGCTCCGCATTGACACGGAATTACTTCAAACGGCTGTGGTGCCGTCATATGACTGTGCAACCCACAATCCGTCGCTACTATCACACGCGCAGCTGCCACCTGAAGTACGCTGTATCCTAAAATCGACAAGCAGCCAAGCCCGTGGATCCGCGGTCCAGACTATGTATGACACTGTTCCTGCGACGGCCCCATATCTGTCACCTGTTGGACTGCGACAGACACGGGGACCTGAGCCTGCTCTAACCGCCGCCTCCGCCAATCCCGCCGGTGCCTCCTCAACGGCCTCCTCCACCTTCACGACTGGTCGCTTCCAGAGCCTACGCGTGCTCGTCTTGACGGGTGGTGTCGCCAGCTACACACACCGTCCCAGCTTTCCCACCGCGCTGAGGCCTGCTTCTCTGCCGACGCCCACTTCATTTCTGGCGCCCTTCACTTCCGCTGCAGCATCACTCTCTCACCTGGTCCTTCTTGACCCCGCCCTGTTACTTTCGGAGCGCGACATCGCCACCATCGCTGCCGCTTTTCCCTTCCTGGTGTCGCTGCAGTTGCTGGCCTCGCCAGGACGCGATGTGCGTGCTGTGGTGCCGCCATTGGGGGCGCTGTGCACCTGCGCCCGCCTGCGTAGCCTCGTCCTTGACCTAGGGCGCAGCGCTGTGCTCAGCGCAGGTTGCAGGTCTAGCTTGGGCCTTCTGACCCAGTTAACGCATCTGGTTCTGGGGCTGGCGGATACCAGCGGCGACGAGCTCGAAGCCCCCGCGACCCCCGTTCGCAGCCTCGGCTGCTGTTGCGCCAGCACAAGCGACATGCCGTGTTTGATGCAGCAACAGCACCACCATCATCTGCATCACGTATGCTGCTCCCCACACAAGGCAGCGCAGACATACAGCGTCCAGTCTCAGGCCTGGGGCCCCCAGGTTCTGCAGGCGGACGCTGTGGCCATCTGTTGCTGCAATTGCATGGTTGCCGCACGCGTGGGTGGCGTGGAGGCGAGCCTGTACATGCTGGCCCGTGCGAATCTCAAGTCATTAGAACTGCGATTTATCTCCTTTGGATTCTACCACAGACGATTACTACATGCCGTTGCCGCCGGCAGTGTTGCAGCTGGCTGCGACAGTAGCTATTGCCGCGGCGGCCTAGAGCGCCTCTGCCTGCGGCTGATGCCGTTGCCACAGCATGCGGCCGCGACATCGGCGTCGTTTGCGGCCTGCAGCAGCACCGGCTTTGGTTCTGCTTCCGTTGGGGCGAATTTCGGCTGGGGCCCCGGCGATCTAGGTACGCCTTCGGCTTCGCTCAGCTGTGGCCCGCTGGCGCTGGGCGACACGGCGGCGGCACCGGTAACGGCTGTGGGCTGGGTGCAGCCATCCGAATCGGAACTAATGTTGGCAGCGCTAGCAGCTCTTCCGGAACTGCAGTGCCTAGAAGTCCCGGAGCTGCTACTCGCTGCCAGCCACCAGCTAGCTTGCCTCTCTACGTTGACGCGCTTGCGGGAGCTGCGGGTTGGCGGAATTGTGGCCGCGGGCGTGCCCGTGGGGCCGGCACGTGCGGCGGGCAGAAGCCTTCGTGGCAGCGCAGCGATCCTACACGGGCTTCGGTCCCTGGTCATCGAAGCAGAGAGCCCTGTGTACGGCGGCGGCGGTGCTTCGGTGGTGCCCTGGTGGTCAGTGATGTGCCCATCCCTGCGCCACTTGTCGCTGACACTGCAGTACGGTGATGCGCCAGGCTTGGCGCCTGGTGGAGGGCGACGCAACCAGCAACCAGTGGCGGAGGAACTAGCCGCTGCTCTGGCCCGTGTGGCGGAGGTACGGCTTATCGTGTGTGTCTCGGGAAGGACGGTGCCTATGTCAGCGGCGATAGGTTACGGTGTCGTCGGCGGGGGTGGTGGTGGCCCCACCGGTGGGACAGGCGGTGCACAGCCACTGCGAATGGAGCTGCCTTTCATCCTGCGTCATTCCAGAACGGTACGAGACTTGGAGCTTCACGCCGCAGATCCGGTGGAGCTGTTATCTTGCCTCTCGGAGGACTTGCTGAATGAGGTGGCAAAGACAACCGCAGGCACGGGTAGTGATTGGCATGGCGATGAGGGAGCAGGAGTCGGACCATGGCACAAAGTGACGGCAGGAGCCCAAGACTTTGACCGGGCGGGAGTGGCGACCCTGAGGTTAGTTGCGTCGGCGGGGTGGGAGACTTCAGGGCCGGCGGCAGCGGACGCCGCTGGTGAGGGCATTGCGTCTTTCTGCAGCCTCCTTACCAGGATAGTGCATAGTGCCAGCCCCAGCCTGGAGTGCCTTTGCCTTTCCGTGCCGGGGCTTTGGGTAGGTGCGGGCATCTGCGGAGTGGGGCCGAAAGGATGGTGGGACTGCATGGGAATTCAAGAGACACAGGCAGCAAATCCTGTGAAGATGCTCGCGCGGGCGGCAGCGGCGCACGGGACGCGGTTGTGCCTATGCGGCATCGGACCCGAGGAACGAGGCAGGTTTCTACTGGCGTTAGAGCGGGCTGGCGTGGAGGTGGTGGAGGGCCAGTGTCCAGGGTGCCTGTTGGAGCGGCCGGTGCATGTTGTGGTCACCTGAATGGCGAAAAGGTGCACCGGGCAGGCGAGCGGTTTCACGCCATTGCTCTGATGGCAGGCGTCTAGGGTTGTATCCCGTTACGAGGGGGCATCGGGTCGACGCATTACCGCCGCTTTTTAGAAGGACCGGATCACTGATGTGGAACTCCACTGCCCTGTCTCGCCAGCCGGTCAGGGACCCTCATTCATTGTTGTCAAATGAATAGATGGACAAGGCTTGATGCAGCGATTAGGAGCTCGGATTTTGGCCTATCGTTACGCTGCATATGTCGTGGATGCCAGGGAAGCGTAGAGGCTTAGTGCTTACGTGGGTTCCGGGCTTTCACGATGGGTTCTGATGATACTGTGGACTCAATGCCGTGGCCATCTCCATTCCAGGAGTATATGCAGTGCGACAAGGACTACGCTCCCGTATAACTTGCCACTTCTGCAGCTGTGCGATGCAAAGGGTGAGATGATGTTATGTACGATGTCAATAGTTCCGCGTTATTTTTTTACGGGTACAGTAAAAATCGATGAGAATTCTTTGGCTTTGGGTTTTACAAAACCTTAATAAAACAGCTGAGCTCTTATGATTCATGAATTAACAACAAATACTACAGAAATGGATGCGATGTGGCGCCATGTTCCAAGCTGGTTCCAAGCTCGCAGGGAAGGCAAAGTTCGGGAACAAAGTACCCAACAAAGGTCTTGTAAACGTTTTACCACACGTGCGCGAAAAAGAGGAACGGCGAATCGAAGAATGTGGGCATAGGTTAGGTTTAGTTTTTACGGGAGTGGTTAATACGTTACGGAGAGCGATGCAACATACAAAGTCGTCCGGTCTGCAGCATGCTGCCTATGATATCGCTTGCATGGCAAGCTGAAGATAATGACAGAGACTGATATTGTAGTTATAAACCTGCCTATCTGCGCAAGGTTTTCACGGCAACCTTCGGTGTCTATCCTGTCGGGTACGGATGACTGAATTTCTATCATTACCTTGATTTGTTACCAGCACACCATGATTATTTTACTAAAACCTTCGGCTTTCTTAGACGATACACCTTCTGTCCCGATGTACTTCGCCAAACACTTCGCCGAGGACTGGAATTTTGTTTGACTTCTTCACTGACATTCTCAATGCAAGCGAATCGGCCAAGCTAAATGTTCTTTACATAATACGTATGTAAAAATATTGTTTAAGTCGTAAGTTGAGGTCCTCCGGCTAATGCAAGTGACCAATGTGTAAGGTGGTGTTGACCTTTTCGAAAGCTTACTGGATCGTTTTGAATTTCAGAGCAATTAAGCTGGAGCTGTATACTCGACTTGGAAGCGAACCTCGCCGTTGTTGCGAAGCTGGACCGCTGGACGGCAAAGCGCAGCGGACAATACTCGACCGGATACTTTCAATCTCTACGTTACATAAAAGCTGGAGCTGATTGTAACTGCCATGTGTTCAAGCCCGGGTGAGTGTCGCCTCTAGAATATGGCTGCATTTGGGTCACGCAGATGAAGGCTTGCCTCCGTGGTATAGCCGGTCCATTAATTTTAATCATATGAGGATAGCAGGTTTACATTGCGTAAAGGATTTTATGTATCAGAATGGTGAATCTTCTTGTTGGGTATGGGTGATTCACTACCTTACGATGTGGGCCCTGTTTACAGGGCTGGCAGACGACACTACCGACACCTGCGTAAGCTTATTGCTGAGCGAGGGGGCTCATGACAGCTTAAGCTGCTAGTGCGGCACCACGCGGCAGCACGCTAGCTCCTAACTGAAGGTACGGAAAACATTGTCACCTGCACGCACCGCCCCATAGGCTTGTTCACAGGATGTCGGAACTGCAAAACAATTCGATTTCTAGTCGTCATATTTGCAATCTACACTTATCCGTGTCGCTTGCTGAGAGATCGCTTGCTGAGCAAATCTTAGGAGGCTTGCTCGTTGAATTGATTTGCTGCATATTTTTTTGCACAAAGATGATTACGATGAAAATATGGAGGACTCCAGAACTTGCAGGAAACCGACATAATTTCCCCTTCTGTACTTCAAACAGAACAAGGGCCTGCGTCGAGGGAGACTCGAGGAGACCATGACGCGGAAACTGCGTTGCATACAGCGGCACCAAACGACAAAAATGCCGATGTATGAAGACAACTTATTTCAAACCAAAGTTGTCCATGATAGCGATTACCTAACGTTTTGGTACGTACGTCGAATCGCAACCGACTTCATGCGAATACTCACGTTGGCAACGCTCCTCTTTCTATTGACGTCCCGCACATCTAGTGCTGCTACTAAGGTAATAAATGAAACAAATATTCTCATAGCGCACCAACTTTCACTATTAAGAGATAATCAATCCAATGCTTTCCGCTACACTAAGGTACGAACTAGGCAACTTGCTTTCGGATCCAGACCCTCGCCTCCATCTCCCTCGGAAAGTATAATTATTGCAACTATACCAACGGACTCGTCCGCATCAACACAAAAACAGTTGGTCGAGACAACAAGGCCTCAAAACCGAAACTCCTCCGCACCAATCCCAGCCCAGCCGCCCTCGCCGCAGCCCGGGGCGCCCGCCTGCGCCGCCGCCCCTGGATCCTCCCAGCCCACCAGCCCGCCCCTCGCCGCAGCCCGGGGCGCCCAGCCCTGCCGCCCGCCGCCCCTGGATCCTCCCAGCCACAGCCGCCCTCGCCGCAGCCGGGGCGCCCAGCCTGCCGCCTCCGCGCCCTGGATCCTCCCAGCCCACAGCCGCCCCTCGCCCCGCCCGGGGAGCCCAGCCTGCCGCCGCCGCCCTGGATCCTCCCAGCCCACAGCCGCCCTCGCCCGCAGCCCGGGGCGCCCAGCCTGCCGCCTCCGCCCCTGGATCCTCCCAGCCCACAGCCGCCCTCGCCCCAGCCCGGGCGCCCAGCCTGCCGCCGCCGCCCCTGGATCCTCCCAGCCCACAGCCGCCCTCGCCGCAGCCCGGGGCGCCCAGCCTGCCGCCTCCGCCCCTGGATCCTCCCAGCCCACAGCCGCCCTCGCCGCAGCCCGGGGCGCCCAGCCTGCCGCCTCCGCCCCTGGATCCTCCCAGCCCACAGCCGCCCTTCACCGCAGCCCGGGGCGCCCAGCCTGCCGCCTCCGCCCCTGGATCCTCCCAGCCCACAGCCGCCCTCGCCCAGCCCGGGGCGCCCAGCCTGCCGCCGCCGCCCCTGGATCCTCCCAGCCCACAGCCGCCCTCGCCGCAGCCCGGGGCGCCCAGCCTGCCGCCGCCGCCCCTGGATCCTCCCAGCCCACAGCCGCCCTCGCCCCAGCCCGGGGCGCCCAGCCTGCCGCGCCGCCCCTGGATCCTCCCAGCCCACAGCCGCCCTCGCCGCAGCCCGGGGCGCCCAGCCTGCCGCCTCCGCCCCTGGATCCTCCCAGCCCACAGCCGCCCTCGCCGCAGCCCGGGGCGCCCAGCCTGCCGCCGCCGCCCCTGGATCCTCCCAGCCCACAGCCGCCCTCGCCGCAGCCCGGGGCGCCCAGCCTGCCGCCGCCGCCCCTGGATCCTCCCAGCCCACAGCCGCCCTCGCCGCAGCCCGGGGCGCCCAGCCTGCCGCCTCCGCCCCTGGATCCTCCCAGCCCACAGCCGCCCTCGCCGCAGCCGCGGGGGCGCCCAGCCTGCCGCCTCCGCCCCTGGATCCTCCCAGCCCACAGCCGCCCTCGCCGCAGCCCGGGGCGCCCAGCCTGCCGCCTCCGCCCCTGGATCCTCCCAGCCCACAGCCGCCCTCGCCGCAGCCCGGGGCGCCCAGCCTGCCGCCGCCGCCCCTGGATCCTCCCAGCCCACAGCCGCCCTCGCCGCAGCCCGGGGCGCCCAGCCTGCCGCCGCCGCCCCTGGATCCTCCCAGCCCACAGCCGCCCTCGCCGCAGCCCGGGGCGCCCAGCCTGCCGCCGCCGCCCCTGGATCCTCCCAGCCCACAGCCGCCCTCGCCGCAGCCCGGGGCGCCCAGCCTGCCGCCGCCGCCCCTGGATCCTCCCAGCCCAAGCCGCCCTCGCCGCAGCCCGGGGCGCCCAGCCTGCCGCCGCCGCCCCTGGATCCTCCCAGCCCACAGCCGCCCTCCGCAGCCCGGGGCGCCCAGCCTGCCGCCGCCCCTGGATCCTCCCAGCCCACAGCCGCCCTCGCCCAGCCCGGGGCGCCCAGCCTGCCGCCGCCGCCCCTGGATCCTCCCAGCCCACAGCCGCCCTCGCCCAGCCCGGGGCGCCCAGCCTGCCGCGCCGCCCCTGGATCCTCCCAGCCCACAGCCGCCCTCGCCCCAGCCCGGGGCGCCCAGCCTGCCGCCGCCGCCCCTGGATCCTCCCAGCCCACAGCCGCCCTCGCCGCAGCCCGGGGCGCCCAGCCTGCCGCCCGCCGCCCTGGATCCTCCCAGCCCACAGCCGCCCTCGCCGCAGCCCGGGGCGCCCAGCCTGCCGCCTCCGCCCCTGGATCCTCCCAGCCCACAGCCGCCCTCGCCGCAGCCCGGGGCGCCCAGCCTGCCGCCGCCGCCCCTGGATCCTCCCAGCCCACAGCCGCCCTCGCCGCAGCCCGGGGCGCCCAGCCTGCCGCCGCCGCCCCTGGATCCTCCCAGCCACAGCCGCCTCGCCGCAGCCCGGGGCGCCAGCCTGCCGCCTCCGCCCCTGGATCCTCCCAGCCCACAGCCGCCCTCCCGCAGCCCGGGGCGCCCAGCCTGCCGCCGCCGCCCCTGGATCCTCCCAGCCCACAGCCGCCTCGCCGCAGCCCGGGGCGCCCAGCCTGCCGCCGCCCCTGGATCCTCCCAGCCCACAGCCGCCCTCGCCCGCCCGGGGCGCCCAGCCTGCCGCCGCCGCCCCTGGATCCTCCCAGCCCACAGCCGCCTCCGCAGCCCGGGGCGCCCAGCCTGCCGCCTCCGCCCCTGGATCCTCCCAGCCCAAGCCGCCTCACGCAGCCCGGGGCGCCCAGCCTGCCGCCGCCGCCCCTGGATCCTCCCAGCCCACAGCCGCCCTCGCCCAGCCCGGGGCGCCCAGCCTGCCGCCGCCGCCCTGGATCCTCCCAGCCCACAGCCGCCCTCGCCCAGCCCGGGGCGCCCAGCCTGCCGCCTCCGCCCCTGGATCCTCCCAGCCCACAGCCGCCCTCGCCCCAGCCCGGGGCGCCCAGCCTGCCGCCGCCGCCCCTGGATCCTCCCAGCCCACAGCCGCCCTCGCCGCAGCCCGGGGCGCCCAGCCTGCCGCCGCCGCCCCTGGATCCTCCCAGCCCACAGCCGCCCTCGCCCCAGCCCGGGGCGCCCAGCCTGCCGCCTCCGCCCCTGGATCCTCCCAGCCCACAGCCGCCCTCGCCGCAGCCCGGGGCGCCCAGCCTGCCGCCGCCGCCCCTGGATCCTCCCAGCCCACAGCCGCCCTCGCCGCAGCCCGGGGCGCCCAGCCTGCCGCCTCCCGCCCCTGGATCCTCCCAGCCCACAGCCGCCCTCGCCCAGCCCGGGGCGCCCAGCCTGCCGCCTCCCCCTGGATCCTCCCAGCCCAAGCCGCCCTCGCCGCAGCCCGGGGCGCCCAGCCTGCCGCCTCCGCCCCTGGATTCTTCCAGCCCACAGCCGCCATTACCCCAGCCCGGGGCGCCCAGCCTGCCGCCTCCGCCCCTTGATTCTCCCAGCCCAAAGCCGCCTTCACCGCAGCCCGGGGCGCCCAGCCTGCCGCCTCCGCCCCTTGATTCTCCCAGCCCAAAGCCGCCTTCGCCGCAGCCCGGGGCGCCCAGCCTGCCGCCTCCGCCCCTGGATTCTCCCAGCCCAAAACCGCCCTCGCCGCAGCCCGGGGCGCCCAGCCTGCCGCCTCCGCCCCTTGATTCTCCCAGCCCAAAGCCGCCCTCGCCGCAGCCCGGGGCGCCCAGCCTGCCGCCTCCGCCCCTTGATTCTCCCAGCCCAAAGCCGCCATCACCGCAGCCCGGGGCGCCCAGCCTGCCGCCTCCGCCCCTTGATTCTCCCAGCCCACAGCCGCCTTCGCCGCAGCCCGGGGCGCCCAGCCTGCCGCCGCCGCCCCTGGATCCTCCCAGCCCACAGCCGCCCTCGCCGCCGCCCGGGGCGCCCAGCCTGCCGCCGCCGCCCCTTGATTCTCCCAGCCCAAAGCCGCCTTCACCGCAGCCCGGGGCGCCCAGCCTGCCGCCTCCGCCCCTGGATCCTCCCAGCCCACAGCCGCCCTCGCCCCAGCCCGGGGCGCCCAGCCTGCCGCCTCCGCCCCTGGATTCTCCCAGCCCACAGCCGCCCTCGCCCCAGCCCGGGGCGCCCAGCCTGCCGCCTCCGCCCCTTGATTCTCCCAGCCCACAGCCGCCCTCGCCGCAGCCCGGGGCGCCCAGCCTGCCGCCTCCGCCCCTTGATTCTCCCAGCCCAAAGCCGCCTTCACCGCAGCCCGGGGCTCCCAGCCTGCCGCCTCCGCCCCTGGATCCTCCCAGCCCACAGCCGCCCTCGCCCCAGCCCGGGGCGCCCAGCCTGCCGCCTCCGCCCCTTGATTCTCCCAGCCCACAGCCGCCTTCACCGCAGCCCGGGGCGCCCAGCCTGCCGCCTCCGCCCCTGGATTCTCCCAGCCCAAAGCCGCCTTCACCGCAGCCCGGGGCGCCCAGCCTGCCGCCTCCGCCCCTGGATCCTCCCAGCCCACAGCCGCCCTCGCCCCAGCCCGGGGCGCCCAGCCTGCCGCCTCCGCCCCTTGATTCTCCCAGCCCAAAGCCGCCTTCACGGCAGCCCGGGGCGCCCAGCAAGTCACCCCTTTTTCCTAATCCTCCGAGCCCACAGCCGCCCTTGCCACAGCCCGATTCGCCCAGCAAATCACCCCCTCTTATTAATCCTCCGAGCCCACAGCCGCCCTCGCCGCAGCCCGGGGCGCCCAGCATGTCACCCCCTTTTCCTTATCCTCCCAGTCCACAGCCCCCCTCGCCACAGCCCGGGGCGCCCATTATGTCACCCCCTCTCCCTAATCCTCCAAGCCCACAGCCGCCCTCGCCACAGCCCGGGGCGCCCAGCAAGTCACCCCCTCCTCCTAATCCTCCCAGTCCACAGCCCCCCTTGCCACAGCCCGAGTCCCCCAGCATGTCACCCCCTCTTCCTAATCCTCCGAGCCCACACCCGCCCTCGCCACAGCCCGAGTCCCCCAGCATGTCACCCCCTCCACCTAATCCTCCGAGCCCACAGCCGCCCTCGCCACAGCCCGAGTCCCCCAGCATGTCACCCCCTCTCCCTAATCCTCCAAGCGCACAGCCGCCCTCGCCACAGCCCGGGGCGCCCAGCAAGTCACCCCCTTTTCCTAATCCTCCGAGCCCACAGCCGCCTTCGCCACAGCCCGAGTCGCCCAGCAAGTCACCCCCTCCTCCTAATCCTCCCAGTCCACAGCCCCCCTCGCCACAGCCCGGGGCCCCCATTATGTCACCCCCTCTCCCTTATCCTCCCAGTCCACAGCCGCCCTCGCCACAGCCCGAGTCGCCGAGCGTGTCACCCTCTCTTCCTTATCCTCCCAGCCCACAGGCCCCCTCGCTTCCACCTTTGACACCGTCGTCAAGTAGTCCTGTTGTTGCATCTCCGATCCCAAGCCCCGTTTGGCGACCTCCATCTCCCAAAAAGACCTTACCGCCATCACCGGAGCCGTTACCACCATCTAGCCCGGCTCCTCCGCCGTTACAAGTCCTACCAGTAGGATTTCAATCCATGCTGAACGCTTGGGTTCCGGGGCTTCCGTCTTCGGCTCGGCTTTTGGTAAGAGATAATACGTTTAAGCCTGGTTTTGCAATTTTTGAGTGACCTGTCCTAGTAACCAGGTTGGAAAACACATATGAAAACTCCCTTGGCACCCAAGAAAGTCTCTTTTTAAGGATGTCGTAAAAGTTCTATGTGACCTGTCCCTGGGTTGCGCATGTAGCATCACACGTTTGTATGTCAGGTAAGCCCGAATACGTCAGATAATTCATGATGAGATTTCGTTTAGTGGCTGTTTGTCAGTACATCTTACGACCCCTTTATGACGTGGCCGGTGGATTAACACGGTGGATTAACACTGCAGGCAATTTCCAACAACGTGGGGAAGTCTTTGGCAGCCAGCAGCGCATCCATTACGACGACCGTCGGGACCACCTTCGTGGGGACCATTTACCGCCTGGATAGCTTGGCAGGGAATGGTGGGGGCACTGCGAGCAGGCGACTGTCCCAGGGGCCAACCACGATATCTCCTCCGGCCCCACTGGCGCAATGCACACCCTGCACCCCCGCAATCACATCTGCAATGGCGACCAGTCTGTGTGCTTTGATTCCGCTGCAGAATTGCAGGTAAGCTACGGTTTAGGAGCAAACGTGGAAAAACGTTTTTCGCAGGACAGAAGCTGGCCGAGAGGTACCAAATCACCTTGGCCACTTTGCGCTTGCATTTGCGTCAGGGGACACTGCACTCGGGCATGCGCAGTTGAATTTATGGGAGGCCGGCACACGAGGCAGTCTCTTGTTGATTACGTTGCTTTAAGATCATTTGCCAAAAAAGACGCGCCGGCCCCTCTTCTCACTGTATCCCGCTACGACGCTGCAGCCTCTTGAACGCAGCCTGCATCAACGCAAGCTCCGCCGTCGGGGCGTCTTCATCGTACCCAGCTCTGCCGTCCCGTGCGCTGTTGGCCATTGTATTAGACAAGAACTGCTCTGGCTACGTTGCAGCAACCATCGGATACAAGGATGCGACACAACAGGTGAGATGCGGCAAGTCCTTATGTGCTTGCTACGTGTACGCTTAGGCTGGTCTCCCTAAAGCACACTTTAGGCAATGCAAATGCAAAACACAGGGTTTATCCAGCATAGCAAGACCTCAAAACGGCACCGCTGACGCATTGTCCCGCTGCTGCTGCTGGGCCCCGTCTGCCTGTGCCCTTCGAACCTTGCAGGACGTGGTAACGCGTACGATCCTAAATTCAACGGTAAGCAGGATTGTCTCGTTGCGATACTGCACAACCTCGGTGCGGTGCGTTGGAAAGCCAGTCCACCGGCGAGCTGCTGGGGAAGTCCGGGCCGGGAATGCCTGTTTCATGCCTTGATGATCTGTTACAATTTGTGTTTGGCTCCGTCGTTCCATCCGTGCAGACTCAAATGGCGTTTGTCCCTTGTCCCCAGGTCAATGTTGCTGGGCTGGGAAGCATATCTCCGCCGTCATCATCAGATATCACAACATCAACACAGCTGCATATTGTGGTTGCAAATGGGCCGTCTACGTCCTCATCAACGGGTGGGTTCCGTTGGGCGCACCTGGCCGGCGGATTATTACTTGGCGACACACATTCTTCGCCTGGGCACCATTAACAATCTGTGCATTCCATTGTTCATGCACCCATGTTGCACGGACCTTGATTCCGTTTGGCCAAATCACGGCAAAATCCTAAATGCTGTCATGGCTTTTTTCCCTGTGTTCATACGCTGTATTTAAGTATCCAGGACCTGCGTATGACACCACCATGCATCTGTACGTTCTGACCCGCAGCACCCTCCAATCCATTGCTGGTGGATAGCGGGCGCGTAGCTCAGGGCGTCGCAGCGGCCATGGGGTTGCCCTCTGATAAGGTGAGCTACCGCAGGAGCATGCCGATGGGAAATCATGCGAGCATTCGGTAAATTGTTCGCCTGGGATGTAAATGCTTAGGAGTACTTATAGGTACACAGTTGTGCACACACACACACACACACACACACACACACACACACACACACACACACACACATACGTCCATCCACCCACCTGATCTCGCCTTCCACACCAGAAGTGCCACCACCGGTCCATATGCCCACGTCACCTCTGCTCCCACAGGTTTCTGTAAGCTTGACATCGTCTGACTCCGTCACCGGGAGCCCCGCACCAGGCTCCACCTCATCTTCATCGGCCAAACAAGCCAATTGCAGCGGCAAGTTCAGATTCGGGTCGCTTTGTGGCTCAGCCGCCGCGGGCGCTGCTGTGGGCGCCGCCTTGGGCGGATTGCTGATCCTAGGCGCCATTGCCCTGCTGGGCGTGGCGCTTATACCCAGAGGTGATGGCCGAGTCCAACCGGTCTTAGCGGACGCTGCTGCCGCTAATGTTAACGTGCCTACGGTGGCATTTGTAACAACACCATCGCCACCCTATGCGCCCCATGGTGGAAGTGACCGTGTCACACAGCAGTCGGGGGTGCCATGGACCATGAGCCCGGTCCGGGGGGAGCCGGTGATCTGGGAACCCACGCCCTGGCACACCAACTACGTGCAGCCGCCGCAGCAGCCGTCGAGTCCTAGCCCAGGCGCTCTAAGCTCGGGTCGCTGGTCTGCCAGCATGATGCGCCTGCCAGCGACCATGCGTGCTCTGGACAGGAGCAGCGCCGTTGCAGCGCAGCGGCGGGTGGCCGCGTACCAGGCAGGCTTGCCGACAAGCGTACCGTCGGCAGCACCTGCGAGTGCTGCAGCAGCAATTAATGCCTACAGCTTCAGGCACGGGCCCGATGTCCCTGTGTCGCGACCGCAGGAATTCTATCCACTGAACATTCCAGGTGAAGGTCCTGCGGCTGGGCATCTGGGCCGCATCGGTTTAGACGCGAGGGTGGATCCCGGCGGTGCAACGACCTTTGACGATGCCGCGCAGATGCAGCGGGGTAATATCGGGGCTCATCCGGGCGCATTCGGGCTGGTGCTGTCCGCAGACCACGCGTCTCCCACCCCCGGTGTGGGGCGGGGACGACCGTACAACGGACTCCAGGCAGGCAGCCCAGCCAACGGCGCACGAGGCTCAGGCATCTATCGTGGATGGTAGTTACTTAAAAACGCTTCCTCTAGTTACCGCCGTTTCACGGCTCTAACCGGCTCTAACCGGCTCTGGCCGACTCTGCGCGAATGAGCTCTTGTGTCCGTCGCTGCACTTAGTAACCAGATAATAGATTCCTGTCGAGCGTTCCCCCAAAAATGGCCATCGTAGACGTGCATGGTTGAGCAACCGCCGTGCTGGCGGCTTAATGTTTCCAATCTGTCGCCGGCATTTGCATTTAATGGACGTGCGTTGGGATATGGTATGCCGTAATAACCCGGAAACGAAGTTCCGCTGGCGGTCGGAAGACAGCCATGCGGGGCCCTAGGCCCACTAGTGCTGTTCATGAGCGCCCGCAGGGTGAAGGTAGTGGCAGTGTTAAATATTGGGTTGATGCCTAACCAATGAATGAGTAGTCTTAGTTCCAGCCGTGCAAGACGCGGAGAGTAACGGCGCAGCCATGCGCTGCCATGATAGCCAGGGTTCAGGTACATGGTGTGTATTTTCCGTGCTTGGCACCTTGCATTTTTTATTTGATAGCTTTCAGAGGTGCTGCAAGAGGTTGGCACATAACATAAGTTGTCGCTAACGTCTTGCATAATGCGGACTCAACTTGTAGACCTTGGCAGGCAATATGAATAGTGGCAGTCAACCACTTGCCCTTCTGCTTACATGGCCATTCGGGATGAATTGATGGGATAAATGACCGGGTTCATGCTTATTGCATGTGTATTGGGACCTGGCCATGGCTGTCATGTACCTGGGGTGCGAGTTGGATAGTTGCTGAAGTTCTCAAGGAGGGCCATGAACTTTTTTCAGCTGACAATATTTTCCCTGATGTTGGTAGATGCTCTACGTTAGTGCGCACATGGACATGACGAGGAGAAGCATAGCTGCCCGGAATTTCATGTATGCATTAGGCATTAAGCAGATGATGTATGGAGTTTGGAATTTGTTGGAGCATCCCTGCGTGTATCACCAGCAGATAGACATGGTATAACGGAAACGACCTTAGAGGTCTAAGAACCGGTCTTGTTTTGCATGGCACACACCATGATACACCGCGCTACTGATAATTATTCTTACGCACGTCGAACGGACGATACCGCCATGATGTATCACCGACAGCATGTTTATGGGGGTCGTGTGTGCGGCGAATTTTGCATGCGCGCCGTTGCCGCGCCAAAATTTCGAGTTGTCTCCTTATATATATTCGCAGCATCGTACATATCCGTAACATTAACGGACTTGTTACGGCTGGATTTGCCCTGAGTAGCGGCGAATAGTGCGTACGAGATGTAAACATAAGAAGAAAAATGTGCGACAGAGCCAAGGCGACACGCCATTTGGGTCAACGCCACGGGACGGCCATTCAGCGCACTGCGTCTGCATAAAATTACATCGGGCATTGGTCAAGAATAGAGCGTTGATGATCAAGTTGTCTCATGCTCAAATGCCTACACATGAACATCCTGCTTGGGTGGCTTTTAGCCAGGCTTGCCATGGCGCTATTCCAGGCCCTACATTCGAATGTTGCAACAGCACTACTTCGCAGCCTACCACCATGACATGACGCGAAATCCTGTACCCAAACGCATGCGGCGAACCATTCCCACGGCCAACGTAACCCCACACAACGGCTCAAAACAAACACCAGCATGGAATCATTTAAACTCATCAGTCCAATAAGCAGAGCGGTTAGGCATAGTAACTTGTAATGGTAAGAGGACAATAGTTAAGTATGCGTTGAACATTATCCATGGTTAGGTGCATATGCAGTATAAAAAGCTGCGTGATAGCCATGTTAATTTACCGCCATGCAACTATACACGCCATGCAACTTTAGCACTTGTCAGACGGATCTAGTTACTCCTTTGGTATACCTGGAGTCAGCCAAAAATTACTGAGGAAGATAAAGGCCGACTCGACTGTCCGTACACGTCCGTAGCCCAATACCAAAGCGTGTATGATGGCTCTTTCAGAAGCGTGCCATTGCACCCCTTGCTGATTGTGACATTGTACGTCATCGCTGGGTCATAGACGGGATAGATACCGGAAAATGCCTTGGCTCCACTGAACTGGTCCAGACGATATTGGATAGCTGCGACCCTGTTGACCTTGAATTGGAAGGTTATCGTCCGGCTTGCGACAGTCACGGTGGTTACAAGCGGGTCGAATGCGATGTTGTCGCCCGGTGGTAGGGAGAAGGATGCTAGCAAGGGTGAGCCTGCAGCAGTGCACGTCTCTTAGTGGGCTCGGCCACATTAATGGTTAGCTTTGTAGCGCACCTGCCATATTGCCTTGTAATTCTTCACCCAGCTGCATTAACTTGTAGGGCGCACTTTGCACGTTGGCGCCGCTTGCCGCAGAGCCAACAGGAGGAGAGGAAGTGCAGGGTGCGAGTGCTATCGTCGCACAGGTGTCCCCAGGGGATGATGACGGGGGCCCGCATGTCACGTTCCAGCCTTTGTAGGTGGGGAGATCGTCCTGGGCTACCAGGTATAACATATGAGCAGGAGTCGCTGGAGGCGGTAAAGCGTCTGCATGCAAAGCACAGGAGGTGTTGTGAGCGAGCAAGCACGATGTGCGGTACACGATGCTGGATGCACCCAATGTGTGCTACATGTGAAGTTAACTATTACAGAGCAGAGCAAACCCTTGGTGTTGGTACCTGTACTGCATGTATTGTCTAGAATTGATGTGCTAAGGACATCATATGGGTTCGGCGGCAAAAGGCCGCTGATGGTCACCACATCACTGGGCTGGTCGTCCGACATTGTGATGTTCCCCCAGTCCACTGGCTCGCACAAAGATGTGTTGTTACAGGTGCAAACAGTTTTGGGCAGCTGTCCCCCGCTGCGCACAATTTGTACGGGTAGCCGCTCCACCCCTGTGCAGAAAACCGCAATAATAAGCAGGATGGGATATTGGTTATACAAAGCTTGGTCCCTTGCGATCAATCTGCCCGCCATCGCCAGCAACAAACCTATGGACGACGGAAAAACAGGTTACCTAGCCCATACAACATACCTGTAACGCATGAGCTGTTACGGTAGATTACATAGCTGATAGTTCCCCCTTCGCTCATTGCAACACGCACACGCATTCTGAAATGCGTTGAGTCCTGCGTCACATTCTGCATCTGCAGGCGGAAATCCAACGAGGGTTTCATAAACATATAATTTCGGCATTATGGCTCCATTTCCATTTTCGAACAAGGGTTCCGCAAGTTTCGCGCAAATCAAGCTCAATAGCTCCGGACATGTCAACACAACGAGCGCCGAGGCTGCACGGATCCGGGAGAGTTCCATGAGAGTCTCCGGGTCCTTCCGTTCCAATACCACTGACCCAGGTATTGATGTAACTATGCAAGCTGTTACTTACGTCCCCCAACGCTGTGAATGAGGGTGGTACGTTGTCAGAGGTAAGCACGCTGCTGATAGCGAAAATGGTCCTTATGAGCTTCGACTGCCGAGCCACCTCAAAGCGGACCGCGAGGAAGACCGTGTAGTTGGTGGCTGGTATAAGGCCAGTAACTGTTGCCGTCATCATGCAGGGGTTGGCCTGTGAACAGTTACCGGCGGTCATAGCCAGACCAGCTGTACCACAAAGACAGAGGGGCGAAAATTTGAAGTTGTCAGTAGTTAGTGATTGTCATCAATGAAGCTAGCCTAATGAGTTCAAGGAAGAATTGTGTATTTCCCATGATCCATCGGACCCAAGCAGCCATACATCACCCTGAACAAACCCTTGATCATTGCGTTCTCTAGAAATTAGTTGCGTCTTTGGAAACTGACAGGTAGATTGACAGATTGATAACGAGAGCGAAAATTCGGGCCTATGAGGCCAAGCCATGAAGCGGAGAAGCCATACATCTTAAGGTAAACCACACAGGAGAGCATGTCCCTCCCCTTTGACAATGCCTTAAACGTTTAGGGATTTCCTAAGTGGTAGGGTCTTTAAGATTTTAATAAACTCAAGGATTTAAATAGACGGTTGCCGGCTTTTTTACAGCTTAAATTGGTAATATTTACGGACATGAACAATGCGTCGTGCGCCAGGCAGGGTGGGTGAGTCGGTCCGAGGGTCCTTGGTGGAGAGACATATGGTTTTAGGGTGGAAGTGGTCTGAAGATAAAATGTCCGAGGCCCGTGCTCGCGTAGGACGTTTCCCAGGCAACTCAGGTTTATAGGACGAAACTATTAAATGTCCACGGAAATGGAGGAACGTTACACAACGACAGGAACGGAAATAGCAACAAGGCAGCAACAACATCTTCAATCATAGTAGCATTCCATTCCCCATGCACACCTACCTTGTTCTACAATGGTTGCAGTAGGTGAAGCGGAATTGCTTTCACTCGCCAGTTGTACGAGGTATGTCACCTTATAGGACCCACTGCTCATGTT
Source organism: Volvox reticuliferus (assembly GCA_019650235.1). Taxonomy (NCBI): domain Eukaryota; kingdom Viridiplantae; phylum Chlorophyta; class Chlorophyceae; order Chlamydomonadales; family Volvocaceae; genus Volvox; species Volvox reticuliferus. Next base: position 225,614 of record BNCP01000062.1, on the reverse strand, counting down.
CGCTGCGATGGTGAAGCCAGTGTCCGTAATGTCGAACACACGCGGTGAGCCGGCTTGGAAGGGATCTTCGACGGACACGGTGAACAGATTGCTGATGGCTGTGCCGAAGGACACCCGCAAGTAGCTTTTGCCCAGTTTTATGGGCTTAAGTACGTTGGTAAGCGTCATGTTTGAAGGGTTGCGCGTTAGGTTGACGGCAGACGTGTCGGTAAGCTCCAGACGCGTCATGCTAGGGAAGTTCAAGTCAGCGAGGTTGCAGCTTGCACCACAGCTGCTTAATTGGCCCATGACCCAGACGCTCGCCTAAAGGCAACGTAAAGCATGTCAGGAGCGGTACTCACGAATCCTGCATCTCACGAACGGAGAACTTAATTGTTTGTACGTACCGGCATGTAATGACTGAAGTCACATTTGAACAGGTATATGGGATCAATCTGAGACACCAAATTTGTTAGGGTGCTGCTGTTGGTTGTGGGCGGTTGGGCTGGGGTTCCTTCGGGAACGTAAACCTGCATCGACACAAACATGACGACTGATATTGTGATGGTGTTGCGCAGCAGGGGCAGGCCCGAAAATGACGCTCGGGCCTCCAGCTCGCAGCTGCCCGATTTCCCAGCAACTGCCTCCACGTAGGGCTGCCAAGTTGAATCGTCTGCACAGCGAAGGGCACATGATTCAGCCACCATGCTTACCTTCGATGCATCCCTCCTCTTCATAACGGAGGAGGGGATGTAGAACGCGTTAGCTGTTTCATTGTGGAAGGCGGGATCTCTTTTGTACTTTATGAAGTGAATGCACGTATAGTATTCTGTAACGCACCTCGAAGAACTCTGCATACGTCGGCCCCTTCGTGAACCAGGACCTGCACCCGACGGTCGGTGGTCATGTCACGGACCACGCCGTCATCAAAGGCCACCATGACTTTCAAATAAGACTGCGTTGGCACGCTTATGGGCGGCTGGGATGCACCACTGTTGGCACTAGTGATCACCGTTGAGGAAGGCTGCAACAATTCTACCCGGACCGGTGTAGGGAGATCAACTCGGACTGTCCCCGAACCTGCAGGGCAATCGGGGACAGCACTTCAAATTCACAACCTGCCCTGATGTACCTGCCACCATCGTCCATACCTACCAGTGGCCATCAGCACTCCATCAGTCTTGGCAAGAGCTGGGCTGCTGCAGATGCTCCAAGTCGTTTTCAGAAAAGGTCCGCACACCATAGGTGAACCGAACGAGGCATTAACTGTTAGGTTCAGTGCTGGGTATCCCGGCAGCGGCTGCAAGCTGAATGGAAGCACGCTGTAGGCGCTGCTATTTGTCATGGGAAGGTATGTGGTAGTGATAGATGAGCTTGATACTGGCATCGCGGTACCATCGCTAAAACTAGCAAATACGCTAACCTTGGCTGAGGCACCTTCCCAGTTTAGCTCCTGCAAGCGGGTTAGGCATGTATGGATGCAAGGTAGCATGTACGCCAGACAGCAAAGGGCTCGCTAGCAGTACCATACGAAGGGGGAGATTTCCCAAGGAGAGTCAAATTATAGTTCACCTGTGTTGGTGTAAAATGCACACGCCAGCGGCCAACGCTGCTCGGCTGCATGGCGCTTGTGACCGAGATGCTGGACAGTGCAACAGCCTCCAGCGCCTCCACGCACACAGGCTCACTTGAGATTGCCAACTGTATGCTGGCCAGAACATTGCCGCGGGCGCCCAATGCCGATACATTCACGCCAGGGTGAGCAGAAAGACCCTGCATTGAAATATCAAACAGAGGTCGCTATTATAGCTTTAGAAGAGTCATTGCCAGAACGAAACAACAGACCACAAGTCAGAACCAAACAACGTTACCGGACCCCACGCCTGGAACTGTCCCGTGCAACGACCTACCGTAGCAGTAGCACGAGCAAGCCGCAAAGCCTGCGGGGCATCTGTGGTCCAGTTCGCCACAAGACGAGTAACATCCACATCCGTAATATAGTCACCATTCAAAAGCCCACCATTAATCCAGGTAGTGAAAAGGTAAAGACTCGTGCTCTGATACCTGACCAAAATACAAGATCGTGGCAATCAGGACGCGCAGAATTTAGAGCAGTGTCGACAATTACCATTCGGCAGCCATGATGTACAGGTACGGGAATTTAGTAAATCAGCAACATGTTGAGTAGATGCCTGAGTGCAGCTGCCTACGGCAGTCCCCACCTGTCCATGCAGGTCCCTGTAGCTGACGCCTGCACATTTATGGGCAGGAGGCTGCTGAGTGTACTGTCAGGATCACTCGCTTCAACTCGGTAGCTTCCAGGGTACCATACGCTTACCACTACCTGCAAGGGATACCAAGATGTTGTATAGACAGGACAGCGAGGAACAGGAACCCGTATGAACTGGAGAAATGAGAGCGTGGATTGAAGAACTGACCAGCACCGGTGTGTGCGTGGTACATCGCAATGACTGCCGTCAGGCGATACTTCGATGGGTCGAAGTGGAGTGCAGAATAGGCAGGCATGCGTACCTGAGCGGTCAAGGCGACCATGTTGCCGCACGCAACTGACAGCCTGGCCTGCTTCACTGGCTGGTTGTGTGCTGATGTCAGCACCACCCGGCAGCTGGTTATGGTCAATGTATTAGAAACGTTTGCAGGCGCTGAGCAAGAGCAGCTGGTATTGTTAGGCAAAACAAGGGTGTTGTCCACAGCTCCGCTTGGGGACCAGTCCAAGACGACAAAAGCCTGCAATGCAACGGCGATGGAGCAAAACGATAACATGTTTTTGACCGTCCTTGTTGAAGACCGCAGATCCGAAAGCCGGCGCTAAATAACACTGACGAAGTCCTATTCCGCACTTCCCAACTTATAATTTGCATTGATCCGGTGCACGTGCCAGGTAGCACTCAGACAAAGCCAACAAGCATGTTGCATAACATGCTCAATCCAAGTGGTATCGGTTAGTCGCAAAACCCCACCTGAATCGGTGTGATGACGTCCTCGCTGTCCAGCACTGCGGAGTTGAACAGGTCATGGTTGGTCATGTACGCCAGTAAGCCCAGCTGCCGTTGAGTGGCGACCGTAACGCTTCCTGAAGTAGCGACACTGATTGCATGGAAGTCCTGGAATATGATCTCCGGAACGAATGGATTTGCCGCGGATAAAAGAATGACGTCGCCATTGCTTGTACCGTTTCTGATGTCCAATGCAACGAAGACTGCACCATCCGGCCCAGCAGAGTCGATCAGCTCAAAATAAGCATCCAACAACGGGACCAAACGATTTTGGTACCTGCGATCGGCGCTCAAACGATCTGAGATTAAGCAGCGACACAACCGACCACTCCAGGAGCCATCGGAACATTAGGGCCCCAACAGTGCTGCCCTCTCAAATACTAGCCTGGCGCATACGTTTTAAATACCCCATTGATCCATTTGTGATATGCAACTAGAGCTACTTTTGAGCTACGTAACAGTTTACTATCAACAGCATACTCACATCGAATCGGCGGCCGTCCGCCTCATGGCATTGAGCCCCAATGCCATGCCACCATTGTCCGGGGCCAAGGAGGCGTCCAGCTCCGCCCAAAGCGATGATTTTTCTGCCTTGACGTACGTCATCCAGGATGCATTAAACAAAAGACGTACGGCAAAGCCCGTAATTGTCTGGACGAGGGTAAGAGGTTTGAGAGGGCATCATGAATTAATAAATCGTCGCCGAAGCCAAGCCACTCCGGGACAGCATTGTTTGTACCCCGGATGGAGAAATGCGGCATGGGAGGGTGACATTACGTCTGGGAAGTACTCATGTAGTGGTGTCAGCTGCTAGAATGCTGCCAAAGTGTATTTGCAGGGATGCGATGGAACAGTAAACGCAAGTAACCGGAAGACAACAATGGCTCATGGCAAAAGGCTCATGGACCTTTACCTGCTGACTGCCCACAAAGGCCGAAAGGGTGGCACGGAAGGTCTCGCCAGGATGTATCGGCCGGATCGGCAGAGCCATAAGGAGGACTGCGCCAGTCGGTGGGGCTGATGGTGATGCTGCAGCCGCGCTTTGCAACTTAAGCTGCTCTGGTGCCGATGAAAACAAAAAGATAGGCCTGCATTAACAAGCCGAACCTCACCTTTTACCCTGTGACCAAAACCATATCGTTAATAATATAATAATGATTTCAGTTATATCTTTGGATTACAAACCCTCCTCAATCCGAGAAGATTCTGGAATCATCTGGTATTGCGTATTGGTCGTGTACGGAAAATCATTTGAAGGAATTTGCAAGATGTGTGTGTATGGGTGTTACACTGTGGGCGACTCGCCTTACAAGGGCGAGCACCAAGGGGCCTGACCGGACCGAGCCACAGCGCAGTGTGTGTGTGTATTGTTTTGTGCCTTAACCGAATGTGACCGGCCGTGGGCGTGCAACATTTTGCCTAAGGGTCTACCGCCTCCCTGACGCATTGATCCTGGTTAAATTAGGCCTAAGTATTGCGATGGGTGCAGATGAGACGGTAGCTCCCACAATCCCCTGATTAATGCCCCGCCATGCATTAGATCGTTTAGGTTATATAAAGCAAGAAACAAGAAAGCCATGAACGCAAGATTCAAAGGCATATCTTAATGATTCGTAAGTGGGCACTATAGTTGTTGTGCAGCGATTGCAACATCATCTAAGCAACATCTAATCAACTTACAGTATTTACGGACGATAATCAATTCCATGCCTACCCGTTGTACAAGTTTAATCGCAAGAAGGCTTGCACGGACACACCAGCCGTAGGGAATGCCTGAGCTGGGACCTCAACACGGCATGTACCTGCCCCGCTTCGCAGCGAAGAGGAGCCGGCGGAAGCTGCAGTCACATTACAGTCCGGCAACACTAGGGCCGTGTAGCTGCTCGTGGACAGTGATGGAACGATGCGAAGGCCAGTGAAGCTTGTTGGCCGAGACGCGCTATCCTGAAGCTGAAAGGCGAAACGGAGCACGCGCCCGGCGTCTGCCAACGACGTGATGACGGCCGCGACGGGCTCTAGGTAGAGAACCGGCGTTTGCACTACGACCCGAATCTGCGTTGGCGGCGGCCTGGAAAAATATGCCACGACAGGGACAGAGAAGAACATGTGTGTGGGTATACAAAGGATTCGGGCAGCTTAAGGGCATTCTGTTGCATGTATACCAGGTATGGCACACAGGGTGAATCAGTTATGCCCCGTGTCGGGAGTCTCAAGGCTTACCATGTAGGCTGAAATTCCAGTTTTCCGAGCTGTTGGCCCTCCACGAATGCCACGACAGTGCCATTGCCATTCACTCCTCCGCCCAAGCCGCCTATCATGTAGTAATCCTGGACCCACGACAATGCACTGGCATTGCTTGGTGTAGATGCAGCCGGCGTGATACGGCCCACAGGCCAGCCGAAGCTGCCCTGGGTGAGTGCCGACTCCAGTACCAGAGGTCGCATACGGCTTTCATAGGCGCATGTGCTAGTATCCGCGCCTGACTGGGATAATTGTACTCCCCTGTGGGTGCACGCAGGACAGGGCAGAAACACTACTTTAACTATTAAGTGCGGACTCGACCTCTTAAGATGTGCTCTACCTGCCTAACCAAGATCTTATGCTTGCAGCCAGTATAACTTTCAGCCATTCGTAACCGCCTTCTCAGTTACTACCTCGTAATGTTGCTGTAGTTGGGTTGCCGGTTGGGATGCTGCCCCTCCGTGTCCTCCTGCATCGCCCATATCTCATACGATCTACCATCCGCTACACACAGAACTGCCGATGCGATGCTCAATGCAGTCGTGACTGGCATTTGGCCGCTGAAGTTTGCCGTTGCAGCAGTAACTGGCTCCAACAATTGCTGGCGGGTGGGTACGGAGGCACCAAGCGGGAGAGCGATGTAGTGCAGCGTCCCTGGCTTAGACGCATTCACACTGATTATTAGGCGGTTGCCAGTCGGGGTTAGGTAAATTGTGAGGCTGTGAATTACGGGTGGTATGGAGTCTATAACGCGGACGCGTGAAATGGATGTCACATTTGCTTGCTGATTGCCATTGGCGTCCTGGGCTAAGAGGTGTAAATCATACTCCTTCCCAACCGCCAGACTACTGATATTCCACATGATAGCGGCACCAGCAACCCTGGGGACATAAGGTGTCGAACCCGTCATGGTCTCGTTACGCTGAACTGCAGCGAAGAGCTGAGTTCTGTTAGGTGCCTGCAAGCCGGCTCGTGCAATCAACCATAGGATCGTACTGGGTTCGTTCAGACTGACATTCACTGTTATGAACGTGTCCGCGATGCTGGTGGCCGAGACAAGGATGAAGGATGGTGGTATAACGTCCGGCGCGATAAATGTCCTTGACTGCAGGAGCGGCTGTATGTTGCCGCTGATATCGACGGCAGCCGCATCTAGAATGTAGCTTTCACCGGACACGAGGTCACTCAAGTGCACTTCGGTTGATCCGGAGCTGTTGAACTGGATGGGAATAGCCCGAAGTATGCCTGAAGGCGGGTTAGTGACATTCACGCCGACAAGCGTCGCTGCTGTGAAGTTGTTCAGGTGCGCATCTGCGTATTGAAGCGCCAAGATAGAGGTGCCGGCTTCGTTGAGGGAAACGTTCAGGGACAGTTGGCACCTGAATGTGGACCTGCAATAAAAAATGAAGGGCGGGCCAATAGACAGCATCAAATGATATGCCACATCAGCGCTGCACTGACAGTGCACAATGGGCACTATAAGCGTTCAAGCATCATCAGTTCATTGCGGGTCATTGAGGCATACCTGTCGCATGTGAAGTTAACATCTGCACCGGAGACATGAGTCAAAAACGATAGAATGGGCGGTGTCTGATCGAGCGTGCTGAATGCTAGGCGGTGTGCACTTGTCTGGCGATTCCGCAGTACCGAAGCGTCCTGGGCCACCAAGCAAAGTGTGTATTGCAATCCGTCTCGTAAGCCACCAATGGTTACAGAGCCGTTACCATTGTTCGTTATGATGGTGACGTTTCCCCAGCTCACAAGGCCTTCAATGGCTAGTGAAGTCATGTTATCGAACCCGAAAAGCTGCATTTGAGCACAAGTGGGTAGAGCCGAATCGGAGGACATGTTGCGTGGGCATGAAATTGTAAAACAATTACGACTGCCATGCTCGCCTACAATCCTTTATTACGCGTTTATACAATTCCAGCTTTACCTCTTCCATCAACAGATTGCCCCCCGCTACTCACCGTTGCCGCCTGAGGGCATAGCACGTCGCCAAACAGACAAAACCACCATGCCGTCGAAGGTTCATCGATTTGCACTGATAAAGTAGCATTATAGGCACCCCGATCCAAGGTTGTCTCCAGCCAAACGGGTGGTATATTATCGTCTGTGCGCACGGTCACCAGTCTGATGGCTGTTTGCACATTTCCGGCTAAATCACGCGCGATCAGGGCGACGCTATACGTGGTTTTGGGACTGATAGATGAGTGCGTGAAGGACATGACGTAGGTAGTTGCACCTGACGGCATCGTCCCGTTGGCCTGAATGGCAGTGCTTGCCTGGACTTGCTGAATTACCGGCCCCTGCATGCCAGATAGGCAGGACAATCGGTAACCATTCCTTGCATGCAGGTATACAGCTTGCACATCCTCGCAAACATGACAAATATAGTTTCGAAAATATGCTTAGTTCCTTGCGACATATATTACCGACCTGTGGGCTGGGTGGCCAGGCCGACGACGCCGTTAAGGAAATGTTTGCTGAGCCTGTAGCTGTGTACAAGTACCCTACCAAGGCACCGGGCTCGGACAGCGTCACCGACAAGTTGAAGGAAAAGAACGACGTCTGGATCGCCACAGCACTGAATTCGGGCGGCCGTCGGTCGACCGTGCGTACGAGCGCTCGGTATACCCTTTGATTGCTGCGATAGCAACAACAGAGCTACAAGGTTAGGTGTACAGGGTGTACAGGGGTAAAATACCGTATTGCAACACATACAGGTGATTGGGCCCACATGCTACGTACCAACGAACGAATAACCAGCATGTTACGCAGATAATGGAATATGGCAATTAAGCATCAGAGGCAGTCGCCTAACGGTTTTGGCAAGCGTGCAGCGTGCTGCTGAGGTCTCACCTAGCAACGTCTTCGGCGACGACACGCACAATGTAAGCTGTGTCGTTGGCCAGGCCATCTAGCACCTGGACCATTGGACCGTCGTGTATGCTTGCGACAGCTATGCACCGAATGGGCAGTGCCAGCACTTCTACCGCCTGATCGAGGTATAATGCTGAGACCTGTACAAAAGGAAAATTGGTTTCGATGATATTGGGCAGAGGTTCAAGACCATTTTGCAATGAATAACCGAAATGTACAACCCTGCGTGCATGAGTTTTTGCAACGGATTAAAGTTTAAGGGTTTTAAGTTGCTCACCTTTGCGGTATCGCAGGTAATCTTCCGGGGGCAAGCTGGTGCGAACATTTGGGCAATCGGCGCTGAGTCTGCGACCAGCAGCGAATCGCCTGCGTCGGTGTTGTCATAGGCAGGTACCGCCTGCTGTAACACGGTCCGGGGCCGCCCCCTCAGGACTGCGAGATGCCGCCGCCGAACGATGACATCTTCCTTAAGAGTTGTGGCTGTGCCCGCAGGGATGCTCTGCGGTAAGTGAAACGAGCATATTCCTAGTTTACCAAATCGAATACGTGATTTAAACCCAGGGATCCATCGAAGCGAAGAACAAAATTCGTGGTGTCAGGTGGCGTACAACACCAACCTGTTGCCCATTAGCGGGCTTTGAAACCATAATGTACAGGAGGGCTTCCGTGTCGAGATGGATACCGCTCAACGTAAAGCCGCTTGGGGTTATGGTCTTTTGCGCGATTGCGGCACTTGAAGACACCAAAGGGCCCACGAGATCGGCGCCTGTGGTCACGCTTCCGACATAAATGGGTTTTTGCGTATCGGCGACGCCGTCAGGCGTGCTGATGGACATAAACACCTGCGATAAGGCAAAGCGCACACAATGAGCATTGCTGATGCGTGCTGCACGCAGTCTAGATGTCTACTTATAAATGATTAGATGACCAATTTATCAGGCGAATCATGGAACCTGTGATGGCAGACCTTGTAGGTTGTGTTGGGGGCGAGCGCAGATGGTCCGATGTTGCACATTTTGCCCTGGCAAGGTGCCGGTACTGTACAGTTGCACCCGCCGGCACCGCAAGAACATGTTGCAGCTGCGTTTACGACGCCTGGTAGGGTACCATCGACACGGACTGTGTACGGAAGGTCAGTTGTGACATTGACAGTCCCAGCTGCGGCCACGCCGTTCTGACCAAGGACGGTCTGCGAGGGGGCCGGCATCACCTCAAACGGTTGACCGGCAATGGGATCAGAGGTGGCGAACGACACATATGCACCGCCAGACTGCGCGTACAGCACCGGGAACATGACTATGAAGCGCACGAGCCCTGGTCGGGACAATGAGAACGTGAACTCGAAAGATGTTTGGCCAACTGCAGACGCTGTGGGTGCAAATTGAAGAGTCGGCGCAAGAGGGGCAAGGGGTGCCGCTGGCGACGGTGACGGCTGCTGCGGCGGTGGCATTGGTGGTGGCGGCGCTGATGGGCTCAATCCCGGCGTGGGTAGTTGTGATGAAGGCAGAGAAGGCTCCAAGGGAATGGGTGAAGATGGTGTCGGCGGGACAAGTGGAAGGCTGCTAGGCAATGGCAACGGCGCGGTAGTCACCTGCAAGTTGCATTTCCGCGTTTAGCATTCGCAGGGGCGCGAAAACATGGCCTTCTATCCAGGAGAAACACGTACATCTAGGGTAACAAGCAAACGGGCCAGGCAAAGTGGCACGGCAATGCAGCTTGCTCATCTGCCAATGCACGCCAGTAGCCCAGTAACAACCCTTGACTGATAATACCTGGGTCTGATGAAGGTCGTCGCTGTCGGAGAAGGTGACAAGTAGAGCGTAGCTTGTTCCCGGCTGCACGTTTGGGCAAAGGCTGCATCGATCTGGAAGGGCTCCGGTAATCTCACAGAAGGGCCCCAAATTGTCCACGGCAATAGTGGTTGCCGCAATATTGAAGGTGAAGACCTGACTCTGCATGGCTATGCGCTCTCCGCATGCCACAGCAAGGCCATGCAATGGAGAGAGCGTGGGCCCTTGCAGGAGCGTTCTCACGTCTGTTGCTGAAGGCGTACGGTTGCTCGCAAACAACTTCACTGTTGGCACTAACGCAAAGAACGTGGATGTCCCTTGGGACATGTTAACTGTAAACGCCAGCCCCCTGGACGATAGATCTATCACTGTGGGGCCAGGCTGCGTGTAGTCCGCAAAGTTCGTTGTGGAGTTGTTCAATGGCCGGCGGGTCAGAAGGCCTGCCAACAGGCCAACCGAGAGGATAAGAAGCAGCAGAAAAAGTAAGCCCTGCCACAGCGTCGAGTGCCGGGTGTACAAGCTGTGAACATTGGCCCACCACCTGCAGCATTGGCAGCATCGCCAATGAAGATTCACCATTCACTCCCTCCTGAGCCTTTAAGACAATTGACAAGCGGAAGCGGTTGGCAACCTGCACACGTTCGCACAGCTATCACACGTTCACACCGCCAAGGACTATACGAACGATTTAAGCCAACGTTCCCAATATTTCCGCCAGTCATGCGGCCGATCGATGTGCGCCTAAGTTGAAATCACACAAAGCAGTGCGAAGCAGGGTAAGCCAACGCGACCGTGACTGCTTTATTATGCTGGCCGTTCAAGGCTCGATATGCAAGCAGCACGAGCCGTTCCCCTTGAGGCCTTGTATGGGTTTCTTGACCATGGACTCTGTAGTCCCGCCCATATCGTGCATCTTATGCGTTGTGTTTGTGCATGCAACCTTCTGTTTTAGTCAACAGGTGTCTGTCATCCCTACCCATGGCCAGTTTATCTGAATTTTTATGTCTAAAATATGCCACGGCGCGACAGAAGGAAACATGTTCGGTGGAGCTGTAAGCGTACTGGAACTTACTTGAAGAAAGGGCGTGCCGGACTAATCACCGGCGGCATCATCATTGATATCACTGGCATGTCCGCTGGTTGTTTTAGCGGGGATAGTGGAGGCTCAGATGAGCACGCATCACTCCGCCATGTCGCAGTAGGGACCAGGAACTGGTGCTGGTCTTTTTTTGGCTTCCACTTGATGATCGGCAGGCTGGTGGCCATCTCACTCTCGTTTGCCCCCAGCTTGGTCCGGCGAAGACGCCGTATCTCCATATCACGCTGCTCCATCTGCGCTTGCAGGCAGCGGATTTCTTCCTGGTCTTGGTCGTACAGACGCCGGAAAAATAAGTATAGGTTTCCCATTTGCTCGGAGATCCGCCGCTCCATCTCCTTATCGCTGATTCCCAGGTTCTGAATAATAGGCTCAATGATCACGTCGTCCTGCGTTCAATGCCGGGAGAGGTTATCATCATGTATGTTTACGCAATATTATCACAGGCTTGTAACGGTAGAGCGACCAACCGTGTCCGGTATCCTGTTACGCCTGGTGACGTCATTCCTTGAAAACGGTGCGGGACTCCAAACCTCATCGTGCACGTCCTTAGGCACCGTAAAGACCTGACCGCAGCAGCACAGGGAAAGTCCGTTATTATTGCAGCATTTATGCACGGATTGCCAGCTGCAACACACCTTCATGTAGTCGGGCATCTGGCTCTTCCGTCCACGAGATGAAGGGTACGAGTAATCAGGCAATTGCCCAGTGTTGGGCGTCGATGCAGATGAACACTCCCCTGTCCTGCCGTGCTCAGGCACAGGACTGGGCCTCTGGGAAGCACGTTGAGGGGTGCAAGATGTAGTCTTTTGAACTGGAACATATAAGTCGTCGCACCGAAGGCTCCCTGGAAAGACCGCAGACATGCCCCTAGGCGACGCTTCCGACTGTGGCCCACCGCCAGGGCTACTCCCCCAACCGCCACCACTACTTCCGCAACCTGTGGAGTTGCCATTTGTTGTCCATCGTGGCTCCTGTACTCGTGGCGCCGAAGGCCCCTGCTCATGGGATTCTTGATTATTACACTGCGAACGACAGCTGCGTGGCGGCAGGGGGTTGGGCGGGGCCTGTCCAGCAACTGATGCCGTCCAGATAGGACGCCACGGGCCGGACGACTGCTGTCCGTGCTTAGTCGGGGTGCCAGTGACGTCTTGATCCAATTGTGGCCTAACACGTACCCTAGAAGGCCGAAAGCTTCCTGCCTGGCTGGGACTCGGCGCCGTGCTCTCAGCACGCACCGACAGGCTTCGTGCTGTGTTTAGCATCGCCATGTCAGGGGGTCTTAGGAGGAATCCTGGTGATCCCAGGCGATCATTTGGGCTAACAGGACCAGGTGATATGCTATTGTCCATGCTTTTCGCGCCCTTCCTATGCGGCTTGTACCTAGGACGCTGTACTCATGAAATGCAAAGTTGCAATAAGCTAAAAAGCTGTAAGTGGATACCTTATGTTTGGAGTTCACAATCTATGTTACCCAGCGGTGGGCTGCAGCAACAGTAGAGCGGCTGCCGATGAAGGTCCTGATGTTCCGATGTCCACAAAACAGCGTTGTGGAGTACCTTCAGCATTCATCCATACTTATTCGGGCACATGAATGATACAAACTGTTCATCCAATTGCAGGCATAGCTTTTCTCACATCTCGAGGTAGAAGCATTGATTTCAAAATGTGGATCCCAATCGGATCCAGAGGAGGCAACGGCTTTACTAAGTCGCAATGATACCGCTGTAACAGTTGGTAGAGATGTGAACGTGATAAAAAATTGCAAATCCAGTAAACTCACTGCATGATGGGATCATGGCCAAGTGACCATGTCTTGTCAGCGCCGTTCATGGCCATTACGCGGCTTACTAAGGGTGTGCAATGTGCACATCCAGTCCACGACATGCTGTTGGTTCAATTTATCATAATATGAAATCATCATATAATTACATGATGAGGTAGAGAGCAACGATCGTTCCCTACATTGGCTTAACTCCAATCTGGCCCATTTATAGGGGCTTACAATCTTCTAACCATTATTTATGCGCGTAAGCAGTCATTTCAGGAGAGGTTACGTGAAAACTGAAGGCCAGCTCCCTCCGTCATATAATCCGTAAGCTCTACCAGACGCACTAGAGGCTCTGATCCGAGCGGGAATGGTAATTGGTTGCTTGTCGGAGGTCGTGCGAAAATAATTTATGCTTACACTAACCGAAAGGCGATGTGTGGCTCGTTGGCACATATTTGGCCTGCAATGATCAATTCCCATTGTCCACATATGCCTTATCATCCATGCAGGAGCAAATATGTACAAAACGTTTACGCGTATTTTTACCTCCTATATTTGTGACAAGTTTTTATGACCGGACCGGAAAGAACCCAGTTGGCTCTGGTTGTTGGTTGTGGCCTGCCATAATGCCGACTTGGATCCAATCGAAATCCCGATTAATACTAACAAATACCAATTTTAGGGCACGGCTCAAAGTTAAGATTTGAAGTGCAGAAAAGAGATCGGCAGGGATTTTCGGTGTTTGTCAAGTTGTTGTGCAGAGCTCAAAGGCAGGAGGTAACTTGCCGAGGCAAACCATTGGGTCTATCTTCATGGAAATAGAGTTGGATATATTGGGGAAAGATTTAAGAAAGTTAACGGCAGGTCGTCGGGCACTGGCGTCCTGGCAGCATTTTCCATAGCTGGATTAATGGTCCACTGGCATTTTTAGAAGGCTGATCACTTCAAACGCTCAAAATTGTCCGCCCTGTGTTCATCACTGTGCTTTGGGCCTGTTAATACCTTAGCCTTGCTAACTTATCAAGGTAGGGTTTGCAGTGCAACCAACGTGTCGCAACGCAACACCAGTGCATCGTCTGCCTCGACTATAATCCAATGCGTACAGGAGCGCCTACAAGGTTATCACGGTGGGAACACGATGTGCCCATCCCTTGACATCTCATAGCACTGTCAATTGGCGAGACACTAGGAGGCCACAAAGCCCATCTCACATACTGCCGCAGGATCTACCTGCCACCTGCTGCAGGGGCCTCGACCACTCAGCCATCCTTGTTTTAAGATGTCGGCGTTGTATTGATGCTTCATGCCTTAACCGGAGGCAACCGGCCACAGTCGTGGACACTTTCGGCCCAATTACTTTAGTTTGTCACATGACAGGTGCCCAGACGATCATTATACTATCTGTAGCTGCGTGAGAAGCGCAAGTCGTTGCAGAAAAATTACGTCAAACCAGTGAAGCCGCATCTTCGAATCCTTGCATCGACATGTCCAGGCCCACATGAAGGGCCTAAATGTGCTCGGCCAGACGAAAAGTGACCCTTTTGCAGTACTCCCAATCCAAACGGCCATCTTCATTCTATTCTGTAACGCATCTTAAGCATGTGCTGATCCTCCCAAACCCTATCTGGTACGTTGACGCAGGCGACGGCAACCTATATATTAAGGCATGCCATACCTACGTGATGCATCGCGCCTCGCGTCAAAATAACACAGCATAATCAGGAAAGACCAACACGCGCCATTTGCACCCCCATCCCGCAGCACGTCCTCTCTCACCCTGTCCCTCGCGTTGAAAGTGCAGCCCGAGCTATTCCAGGCTGTGACAATCCCATGGCCATTGGTGGACCTCTCTCAGCAGCTATCCGCCTGATCAACCCATTTTGTTTTGGATTAGCCGATGAATTTGGCACAAGTACTCCACATAGCTCATGCCGGCAGTGGATCGATCTTCCACCAGCATGTTGAAGAACGCGCTCTCGGCCGGGTCCCCTTTGCGAGCAACACGCAGGCGCATAAAAGAAGAACGCTGCAGCCGAATCTTGGTTAGCAAGTCTTGAAGCAGACGGCTCGGCCAATTGTCTCGGGGCAGCAGCGCGACAGCCTGCGGCCATTTTCAAAACAGTTACGCGGGTGGCGAAGGATGTTTAGACACGCGGCGGGGGAGTATAACGAGAAAATATGTCGAGTTCATGGATAATGGCATAGGAGAACCCAAGCGCTAGACAATGTCAAGTCCTTGCAGCATTTCAACTGACACTTTGACCCGAGCGCGGTCCATGGCACAGATTAAGCGCATCGACCCACTCAAAACGACCTTACGTTTGGTACGCGCACGAGGTCATCATATGATGCCACGCCGAGAAGATCGAAAAGCAGCTGGCCCGATACGCCACGATCGAGGTATAGGATGGCCTCGTACCTGTGATTAAGTCAGGAAACAAACGCAAATATGTTCATGCACGCTTGGAGCCACATGAAGGCTCATGGCCTGTCGTGTAAAGCTTCACACACATAACCACACCCTTTACCCGCATGCTTCATATAGCCGTAATGTGATTATGGCACAAGTTCACACCGCATTCGCAAGGCAACTATACCCAGGATTACAAAGTCCGACACATGTTACCAGCCCTTCGTATAACCCAACCCAGCAACAACACGGGCTGATGCGGACAGTCAGGCCTAAGAAGCGACTCTCACCCATTCTCTAGGAGGGAGATACCGCCCGCCTCGAGGTGCTCGCTGCTGAGCGTGAAACCCTCGAAGGTGTTCCCATCCGCCGCGGTAACATTGTCCTCCCGTGCCTCCGATAGCAAGCGCGCAAGCGGCAACAGGCGGGGGTAAAGCAATGGGCCCACGCGGCTGCACGGCAGGCAGCTCATGCGTGTGATCCAAAGCGCGCGTTCATCCGGCTTGACATTGTCCTGCGCGCAAATAATGAAAAAAGCATGGCGGAGAAAGGGACCCACGTTCGCCCATAGAGAACAATATTCGCCACCACACTTATATGAAACTTTAAAGCCCACAGCGGCGCGGCGAAACAGCTTATCAATGGCATAAAGAGTAGAGCCTAGCCGCGCAATAAATTGTGAGAAACCGGCTAGAAGGCATGATCCGAAGCCGCGATGAAAAGAATGCTTAACGTTTGCCTACTGGAGCTGCAGAAACAAACGTTGCCGTTTTAGCTACTATGCCAACCTGAAACCGGAAGCCACCTGTGTACGGGAGGGAGGGTGGAGCAAAGGCCAGTGGCCAACGACTTTACGTCCATTGACGTTTGCCCGGCTTACCTTGAGGCCCGCCCCTTTAAGCAGCGATAAAGCATACAGTGGGAGCAACTTGAGCGCTTCTGGTAGAATCAGCTGAACTGCCGATGAGGACGAGGCACAGTTACGGCGGTATGAATAGAGCGTGGCCACGACCGCCGTGCTGACCAGCTCCCGGCAAGCTCCCAGCGTTTGCTGTCCAGCAAGCGCCGTCGCAACACGGCGGCCCAGCGTGCAGATCTGCATTCGTGAAAATCGGGAGGGTCAGTCGTTGGAAAAGCTCGAAACGGTGCATGCTGCGGCATGCAATGGAGATGCATCCCGCCCTTGCTAATAATGACATCGCAGAAGAGAAATCAGTGAGCGACTGACAGAGGATTGACAGCGCTAACGTGCATTCCTTAAAGTTTGAAGCCCAAGTCGCTGCAGGAAGACTGACATAATCGCTTGGCTTTCTCGGTTTTCAGAGGGCAACGCCAAGCGTCCAGGGAGCCAGATGCCTTGCTGCTCACCTGCGCATCCAGGTCTGCTCCCTTGAAGACCGTGGATATATTGTCTGTGACGGGGAGCGCTAGAGTGTGCACCCGTATGACCCGCTGACCCGCCACGTTGGTGTAGAGCAGCGCGGACTGCAAGTAACACTCAGAGCCTGCAGCCAGCTTCTCCGTGAGGATAATGCGTGCCAGCAGCGCCTTGTCGCAGTCGATGGCTGGCAAGTACACGTCAGGCGTATTCGGGGGCCTGGAAATGGAATGAATGGTGTACAAAGAATCAACAGGTAAGGGGAGAACGAGAATGAGAAGCAGTATGGTGCCACCGCGGGCAGGGCGCTTCGGTTGGAGGTAGCCATATGGAGCTAGTGCGCCGCTGATATGCGGAATCATATTTATGGCGGAGCGTAAAGAAGCGCATATCCCGATCGACCGGACAAACCCCGATCGACTATTCTTCCATCAGCACATCGCACGTAATTATGCATACGAGTGACCAGTTTTCTCATCGTCTTATTACCCAGGGATTGAGCATCACAACAATTTCAATCCCTCACAACGTCTCCCACGGAAATGTTTTTCAGGCAATCCCAGGGTCGCTAGAGTCCCATGCCTCATTCGCACCGGTAGCAATGCCCCGAGTATGACTCAACGTCAAGCCCGGACGAGCAACGCACGCGCATGACCGCCTCCAGGCCCTGCTGGCGCGCCATATTCCACGACAAATCGTTGACCAGCTGGTCGAAGTCCGCAACAGGGTTGTATGGCGTGTAAGAGTACACGGTGCCGCCCGTGGTAGTGGCCAGGTCCGACAGGGTTGCGATGTCACAGTAGCCCTGCCCCAGCACTACGAGGTCAATGCAGACCATGTGGTCGGCGGCAGTGGTAGCCAAAGAACGTAACGTGTTGTCCTGCACGGCGCACAGGGTTTCGAGAGTAGGCTGCATGTCAACGACCACTGCGAGTTCCCCGCCGGAACTTCCCAAGAACGCAGGGCGAATCGCTGAGCGACCAAGGCGAGGGGTCTGGTTGCCCGCCAACCTTATCATCCGCTGATCGGCTTATTTAACGAGTGCTGGCTGCAGATCCGCAGCTGCACGGGCCTATGACGCAAGCTCCATCCATTTCAGGCAAGCCATACGATCGCACCACAACCCTACCTGACTAGTAAGGTACGCCAGCTTGTCCTTCTCACCCAGCCCGGTCGCTTCGCGCGGCTTGAGGGCGTGCACACCCACGGACGGCAACGAAGCAATAAACGCATGTATCTTGCCACCGTACGGCTTAAGCAGGTCGATGGCAGCCTGCAGGTGACGTGGCGTCAATAGAATTTAGAAAGAAGTCATCACTATTTTGTGGGGCATTTATCTAAACCTGAATACTGCCCCTAAATTGTTTGTAGCCTATCCTCGAATTCTCATGCCAGGAAAGCGGTAACCTGCAGCGCAGCTTAGCATCACAAGATAACATCGGGTTAGTGGGCAGTGGCCCGATGACCACTCAACCTTCTCACCGCATCTGCGTTTGTGAAAAGAGCATTACCAAGAATTTCTAGCTCGCCATCTCTCTTTTACCCACCTCGATAGCTGCTCCCGCGCAGTTCTCGTTGGACCTGTTGCTGCTCCACATCCCCGGCAGAGCTTCCAGCAACTCCTTCAGCTGCTCGCGGTGATCCTCCAGCCCCAACAGCAGTTTTCCTGATGTTGGCGCGAATACATCCTGCACATCTGACATGACCAGCATCTGAGGTGTGGCGCCCGAGGTGCGCACCGAGTAGAAATGCACAGTTGTATCGTAAGTCGCCACAGCGACCATCGCCCGAGAGCCACCTGACAAGGGCAAACAGAGGACAGCAGAGGACAGCAGGACACAGAGGGCAACAGGTACCACGTCACGCCATGGCACGCGCATCTATCGAGAAGGGCAGGAGGGCCGTAACCAACTATGGGCACGGCTTTGTGACTGTTCCAGTGGCTGTTCCCATGTTCCCCCAGTCGACAATACACTTCTCAAATCACCACCAATGGGTCCGAGCCATACTAAGTCTGGGCTCTCAAGTTTGGCTTCTGGACTTCCCCATAGTTGTGCACACCAACTGAGTACTGCACACCTTGGATTCGGTCTAGCGACGCCGCGACTGCACGGCACAGCGATGCAGTTGCCCCTGTTGCGATGGCCGTCTGGCTGACGTCGATAAGGAACACGTGCGCTGGAGCCATGGGCGGTCGGAACACATACTCCTTGCTGGCCAAGTATTCGACCGTACCCCGGCACAGCTCCGGCCGTTCATCTGGAGGGGACGATGCGCATGGTGGATTTAGAACATGTGCATCCATAAAGACCACGCAGATGCCCCCATACAGCTTAACAGGATGGCAGGTCAATAGATGATTTTGTCATGACGGCAACCGACTTCGGCGTTGGAATGGGCAAAAGCAAATAACGTCAAACACTTGCACCGGTAATAGTGATTATGCAAGGGGAATCCCGCGAAATCTCACCAGCGTCCCTACGCCGGCCATCCGGCCCCAAGTGGCAGAAATAGTAATCTGGAGTGTTGTTTGAGATACCGCAGAAATTGCAGGTGAAGTTGCGGCCCGAATTAGTCCAGCGCATCCAGGGGTTCATGTACGCCTTGCAGCGCACGCAGCGCACAGGCCCCGATTCCGTCACGTCCACAACCTGCGTAGCAGCCACAAATAGCACAGCTGCGTCTCGCTTGCTGCGGCTGTAAGGACTGCCAGGCCCGGGCGCGGCGTCGTAATCCGTTTGTACGGTTTTCAGGCTTTGTGTGTATCATATGTGATATGCCCAGTTCAACCGTGCGCCGCATGGAAACAGTCGACGAAGTACGCCCTGGTGTACATCCGTGCCTGCATCTGACCAAGTGGCAACTCTGCGCATTGACATGCTCGCTTCCCATATCCGTCCCTTCTCCCCGAATCTGCGTCCAGCTCGACGCCTGCACACTATGCCCCACATCTAAGTTGCGCTGGGGAACCCTATCAATCCGTCCCTTCGTCCTGGAAGCCGCCGTCACCAGCCAATGTCCCCCGTAGGGTACAACAAACCTGGATCAAGTCATCCCCGGGGTCCGGCAGAGCCAGCGGCGACACGACCAGTGCCAATGGCATGGCACAGGTGGTTAGTAGCTCCGGGGAATGTGGCACGTGGTTAAGCGTGGAACGCAGGTAACGAGGGCTGCAACTGCCGCGGTCACGGACCTGCAAGGAACACGCAAACAAACGTAACGTTCGCCGGTGGAGCCGTTTGGCACTGCAATCGAAAGCGGCCGTGGAGAGTTTTAAAACGATTTGATGCTCTGGGCTGAAGCCGCCCCGACCGGCCATCTAGGATGGAGCGCCTCGTCCGAATAGACAAAGGTACGGGTCGCAAAAGACGGAGTTGCATCATGGCGTCATAGCTATGGGATGTGCCTTCCAACGTTTGTGGAAGTGCAACCCCCAAATACTTGCAGTTTTACATGCTGCGCCCATTGTCTTCCTTTTCCGCAATACTTCCCATACCAACGGAACACCCTGATGCAGTTACGATGGCGGAGCTCAGTGTTCACCAAGCACCGGACGCGTGTTAACCAACAGATTCCTGATGCTGGTGGTTAGGGTCTTATGGGTCACTTTGGACCTTATGTAAACTCAGTGCCTTACTCTCACCGTGGCAGCGAGGAACATAAATTGAAACTGTGTACCTATGGACATACGACATTGCAGATGCCATATATGCCCACTGTCCTTCCTGCCGCAAGCTCGTGCGCCCGTATCCCGTGCCCGTCCTGACTGGCCCCTTAACAACTATTCCGTGTTGGAATAGAATCAAACCAGCTTTGAACTCACCACGAAACGCGATGACGCTGGTGGGGGCAAGGCGTGACCGCCTGCAATTCGCGTATCAAACACCAATGGCTCAGAAGTAGGTGGTTGTGCCACTGGGCGCGGGATCTGGCTGGGATCGATGCGGCTCGATGCGTTGGGAGGCCCCTGAACTTGTCCCACAAACCCACGCTGCGGCGGCACTTGCTGCAATGGCGGCATGCCTGGTGGTGGAGGCGGACCCGAAGGCATGCCCGGGGGCGGCGGTGGCATGAAGCCACCGGGAGGTGGTTGCGGCAGTGGTCCACCTGGTACACCCGGCTGCGAGCCGGGTATACCCGGAGGAGGCGGTGGCGGCGGCGGCGGCATACCGCCCGGCACACCCGGCGGCGGTGGGACGCCGTACGGCCCTGGCATGCCCGGCGTTGGAGGCGGCGGTTGCATTCCCGGTCCTAAGCCGCCCGCGGGAGGAGGTGGCGGATGCAATCCATTCGGCGGACCGACCGGTGGCACACCCACAAGCCCGCCCGAATGCATGGACGGTGGTGAGACGTTTGGCAGGCTCAGCGGCACGGCGTTCGATGGAAAGCTGGTAAGGGCTCCAGACCCAGGTGGACCAGGCGGCACAGGCATAAGTACACCCGGGGGCCGAAGTGCGGGAGGCACGCCCGGCGGAGGCATACCAGGGGGCGGCTGCTGCATGCCGGGCGGCCCCGGCAACTGCCCACCCAGCGGCTTAACCGGGATAGTCCCCAGAGGTGGCGGACCCTACAAAAATATATGGGGCACATCAGTCAGCATTCCCCTGTCCCTTCAATGGGCCCGAGTCCAATTTAACACAGGTCAGCGCTTTGCAGATGTACATGCCCCATGAATTGCAGACCACTTACGGCTTGACGCATGGAAACGGCTTCAATACGTGTTTGACCTACATTCGATCCAGTCCAGAAGCAAAGCTGCCTTCCTTAGAAATCTGCCAACCCATCTAGCCGTAGCTCCCAGACTATAGCCTGCATCATCGCTAGCTTCCTACCACATTGGAATAGTCGCATCATATGATTAATCATTCTGCTCGCAGCAAGGATGTCGCTGTGCTTGAAAGAGCAGATGCCTATAATAGGATTTCTTGTCTAGTGCAAGTTAGGATCCCCCCCTTCGTACTAAACTTACCCCGGGAGGCCCCGGCACCCCAGGCGGACCTAAGTTCATGGCACCAAACGCCGAACTAGGGGGCAGCTGAGGTGCGACTCCTGGTGGAGATGGAACGCTGGGTGGAGGTGTAAAGGCACCCTGTCCGGGAGCCGCGGCTGAAACCCCAACTGGGAAGCCGCCTGGAGGCGGGATGCCAGGCGGAGGTGCGCCGGGAGGCCCTGGAAAGCCTGGCATTGATCCGTAACTTCCCGGAGGCGGTGGCAACGGTGCGCCACCTGCATACACATAAGTAAATAGATCATGCAAGCCGGCGTAAAATTAGTTGGGTCTTCGCAAGACATGTAAGGTCCATTCTGGCGAGCCGGGTTTTAATAATTTCGGACCAGTTACTTGCAAAAAACGGACTATCGCTGTAAAATAGATAAGTTAAAGAATATCTTCCTCTGCTAGAGGTCCAAGAACAGCACCTTCCTGACTGGGTGCTCTTGATCTGAACAATCAACCCGGACAGAAAACCACTACAAAGCGCAAGAAATCTTATTTACTGCGATGCATGATCTTCTGTTCCTTTTGTTACCTGGAATACCTGGCCTGGGGCCGTAGGACTGCATAGTTGCAGAGGGTCACTGACGTTTCTCCGCTCTATGGCTTTTTGTAGCTCAGGGCTAAGACAAGATACAATACATCTGAATTAACGCCTTGTTCGTTGTGTTGGCAAAGGACGCAGCACAAGTTGCAACGGCGGAGAGGACCTCGATCGGAGACGTGTCCCCCACAAGTACTCTGACCCTAACTATACTTATGTACAATATGTTATAAAATAACCGCCCATAAGTTAGGGCATGGAAGGTTACAAAGTAAGAAAGTAGCAGAAAATACACATCGCTTTGTTGGTACCGGTGCGACCGTTTGCCGTATAATTTGTATGCGATAAACCGATGCAACCCTACCAGAACTCTTTTGAAACAGCAGAAAGGGACAAAATACATCGATCATACGTGGACTGCGATATCGCAGCTTTTATCGGGAACCCCAGGCTATTGCGCAAATACCGGTGCGAGGCCTTCGCTGCGCCAAATCTGTCTGTAAAACGGTGCGCTGTGAATCACAGGCGACAAGCAGGGAAGAGCAACTGAGATTTGACAAATCTGGAGGCCAATACGAGGCAATCCACAGAAAATGCTCTTATGGAACAGACCTAGTCGATGGCCTGAATTGAAGGAAACCATATTTTGTGGCACTTAGCCCCCGATGATTATGTGGCACATTTCCCCCGATGATTATGTGGCACATTCCCCCGATGATCCCACGTGGCACGTCCCACCCGATGATTTCCGGGCCCCGTGTGGGTTCTGTTTCTTATCGCGCTGCACGTCCTTCTATCAATTGAGCATAACAAACTAAGCCCCGCATTCGTTGGTCTGCACGCACTTCCAAGGCGCACGAACATCATCGTGGGTTTGAGATGCTACAGCTCTCTTTCGCCATCACGGGCCGCATCGCGCCATTTGCCCCTCGCATGAAAACATAGATGTGCATGCAGACGCCGCCACGTGCAGTTTTCTTTTTCTTCCTGCAATTTACAAGCCATAAAGTCGGCCACATTCGTATCGTATCGTTGGTGCGTTGTTCGTTAAACCCTTACCCCGAAGCCCCAGCTGCCACGGACCCTGGCCTACGCATTTTCCTTCCCAGCCCGAAAATTGTTGCACAGCGACAAGCAGCTCCTTGCCTCATTCTCACAGCTGTTTACTGCACATTGATGGGCAGAATGAGCCGATTCATGGACCGTGTACGCATGTCACGACATCCTGGGAGTTACTGAGGAAATTAGATAATAAGAATCTATTCTTCTCCCGCACCTAGGCAATTGCATTATTGATGAATGTGAGCAGCGGCTGCGAGGGGACCGGGAGATTCTAATACAGCTGAGTTGGCAACGAGCGTCAACGAGCTAAGAGTGATCTTTCTTACGTGCACAGACTTTGTACATTATTCAGTGCTATGTCGTGACAGGACCGCGCCAGATTTATAAGTGGCTATGGACCACAGACGCATGGCCTTGCAATTCTGCATGGAGTGTTGGGAAGGAATTTAAAACCGACGGTTCGAGTCGTACGAACCCACAGGAAAGCAGCTTCGTGAAGGTACATGGGGCGTTACGGGACGGCGGGCATATATTAGCGGTTCATCATCGAACCTCGGAGCAACGCCATAGCTTTTCCGATGTGGGCCACAAACCATTTGAAGCCCTTGACATCCCGGAGAGGCTGACGGTTATGGGGACCCCAGGAGTATTCAGCTAGAGCAGCTTCATGGTTTTGACATATGAAGGCCCCTGGCCCATATGTAACAGTCCTTGGCCCAACTCCACAACGTTCATCGGCAGACGTGCCTCCGGGCTGCGGCATCATTCCGTCCTGTTCACCTTGCTGCATTTGCTCACCTTTCCAGCCTTTCGCACACAAGAAACGTGAGAAAAATCCGGCAATGACTTCACAGCTGCATCCCTGATGGGAGCAGGATAACGAGCGCTGATTGAGCTTTGGGAAATTGGGGACAGGGCCGGAAAGATATTTAGACTGCGGAGAGAGATACTTCTGGGAGGAGTTGGCCGTTTTCCTCTTGTGTGTGCCGGACACTTGTGCCAGACATCGTACTTGATATTGCTGCTGGTATTGGTGACCAGCTGAATTAATCTCATTGGCAATATGTATGGAAGGTTTATCCGCGAGGCAACGTCTGTACACCGTGCGCCTGCTCTATTCAGGCTTGACTGCCCAGCGATGTGGCGGGCGCCCGGGCCATCATTTCCCGCTGCTGCGTCGGGCTGCCTGAATGGTCACACCAGAACTGTGATTTTCGTAAAATTGGAGACAGAAATTTCCAAGTTACCAAGGCCACAAGGAAGCTCCGTTCTCGCAACCCTAATGAAATATTGGTCAACTTCACATCAAACATATTAATCCTATGTGTTGTAACAATGTCATGCATCGAGAGCGGTCATCTTCTTTGTCCACGGAGGGTCGGACACCTATTAATTTGGCCGTGAGGTAAAAGTGGTGCCTAGGTCTTTCTAACGATCTCGGCTATGCTGCTACGGAACACAGGAAAAAGAAGCCATTAGCCATCTCATTGACATTAGGAGTTTGCACGCATATCCGAAATTCCGGGCATGATTCCAGTCGCATGACAGCATCAGGGCCCTTGAAGGCCAGGGCGATTGTGAAGTTAACAATTCCGCTGATAAAATAAGCTGCTCACTTCATTCGTTCCTCAGTTTGCATGGCCAACTTTCTCGCACTCGTCCAATCGTCCGGTTTTGGACGGATTTAGGGAATGCGCTTCTGCTTCCCTGCCGTACGCTTGCCGTATCGAAGGCACACAACCCTGTTGCGCACCAATTAATTTCCTATGTATACAAAGATTGATCTTTCCGTGAGGTGTATTAGCTTTCGGTAGATTTTTGGAACGGCCCAGGCTTGCTCTGTGGGCTCCTTAGCCATGGCAGCTTCTCCTTATGCACTCTTTAAAAGAGGTTGGAAGCGCGCAAGCGTTGATCAATCGGATGACTCAATGCATTTACCTCTTCCGGTCTCAAGCTCAACCGAATATAACTCAAGCAATCAGGGCAACACTCGAGATGGGAGGCAGCGATTCCGATTGCTGGACAAAGGGTGGGAGCTGGGTGTTGCGCGTTTACTCCCACCAGTTGGCGCGGGAAGGGGCTGGCGGTCAGCTAAGCAAGTGGGAGTCCGCTGCCTGCAGACGAGCGGGCAAAGGCATCGTGCGGTTTGGTCTGCCGGCAGGAGGATGGTATCTTTACTGGTAGGTTGTACCCCGGCTACACGAAACGATGTCCAAGCTTGCCGGGCCTACGGTGCCGGAAACGGTACCGGCAGCAGGTCCTAGCGGTCACATGTCACCTCGACGTGCCTTTCGTTCACACGCTTTGAGCTCCGCGCTTGTCCCTTGTCCGGATTTCATAAGACATGCCTCTCAAAGGGACAACCGATCGCGTTCCATTTGGCGATATGCCCCCCGTATGTTCGTTTCGAACTCACTCAATTCCTGACCCATGCCACGACAGGAGCGATATCTTCCACACCCTCCTTAATGTGAGTAATTCAATTGGTATGGATCGGCTTTATGCAGAATGCTGAACCTGAGAGCATTTTATTCAAAGGCGGGACGGACGTGTTAATACATGTAACCAGGCTGGGTGCCATGTTCCGCATATCGCGGTTTAGTCAGGGTTTTCCCAGCGTGCCCCTGCCGTGGGATGTCATCCGGATTCCATGCAGCTTCAGTTTGCCTCCGAGCTCGGCCGCCGAGCTTGTAGGTTATGCCGTCTGTGGCATCACGGGCGTCGTAGACCTCATCTGTCAAGTTCCCCCGAGCTCCGGAAAACCAGGGCTCACGGCTTAAGAAGAGGGTTCGCGCGTTTCAACAAGCTGAACCGATATTGTCCTACTTCGTTGATGCTGGGAACTGCAGATGCCTCGACACCGGTTCCTGCTGGTGTTCTTCTGTGTGTACCTCACAGAGGTGAGGTTATAAGTGACTGCTGACAATTAGAACAATTTGTTTTTTGGCGCATATGTTTAGACTGTTAATCATGTGGCAGCAATAAGGTGCGCGGGAGACGCATTTGCTTTGGCGCGGCGCACAATTGCAAACGCAAACGGATGTCTTTGTTTACCAGCTTGGATGCGTTGGACGTGGATGCCTTGCCGGTGCCTTCATGTGCGTCTCGCACCGCTCCTGTCCGTCGGCGGAAAAGGGGACCAATGGCTGTCGACATGCCGAACAGGCACCTAGTGCTGAAGTTGTCCCAGGCCTGAAAACCATATCCCTCGGCATTGTGTTGCTGCTACTGACATGAGCTTCAACTTTCCATGCCTCCTCCGTGACCGCATCGCGTCTCTTTGCAGTACCTATTTTTCTCGCTGCTGTACTTGACGCAGCCAGATCGTTGCGTGGGAGGCGTCATGAAGTTCTCTCACGCAATGTGGTTCTCGGTGCAGACGGCTGCAACTCTGGGTGGGTTGATGGATGGATGGTTTCATCAAGTGGCGGTGCATTTTGTAATATATTCGGGGGAGAAACCAGTCATGCCACACAGTTAGTGCGTTGCGTGCAATGCGCCTATTGATCATAGTCGCAGTGCGCAAGGCTATGAAAAGCCCTAGTCCAAAAGGCATGCGCTAGATGAGGCACTTCTCTATTCCGATTAGTAATACATGGTATTCACTCGGCCTGCCGTGCCGTCCTGTGTTCCCTGTTTCTTTTGCTTATATTGGCCTTGGGCACAGAGATGGGCGTCCCGTCCTGCACATGCCGCAGCCACACCCTTTCCATAGCCTTGCTGCACAGGAAGCTCCCCTCAGTCGCTCTTGCCCCTTGCACCCTGTTCTCCGTGATCCGGTCCTGCTCCCGGTGCCTTCCAGGTTATACGGACACGCTGAAACCGAACCCCGACTGCCCCTCGGTCAACATGCTAGTCATCATCCAGGTGGGGATAGAGTACACATTCTGCCAGCGCGGTTAAAACGGAATATCCCGTCGTCCGTTGGGCACTCCTGATGCGGTTTAGGAGTAGCGGTTGCCTTTAATGTCGGTTTCAGACATGGTCTCTTGCCGTCAACCTCACGGTGTTCATTAATGCAAGACTCGAGGAGCACGAAGCAGTTTGATGGTTTGAAGGACGGGTCAACAAAGCACACCGTTCTGTCCCTATGCTTGGCCAGATGAAGATAGAATATTCCGGAGGCAAGCATTGCGCTTGGTGTTGGCACCCTGTTTCTATCGGTGGTCTGTATCTCGCAGGTCATCACTGCAGCGCTCATTGACTACTGCATGATGGGCCTTGTCTTCGCCAGGTGGGACCTGGGGCCGAAAGGAAAGGCGCACCGGAAACCGGCGAGATGGTGACCAGAAGCTGCGATACTTTTGGTGGCACTGCTTTTGAAGGCTTTTGGTTGAAGTGGCCTTGTTACACGGGGACTATGGCAAATGCAAGCTCCATTTCAAACCTTGCTGTGGCCCGTGCCTCTTACGTTTGAGAGCAGGTTTGCCTCCCCGAATAAGCGCTCCTTCACCATCCGCTTCTCGTCCACTGCGGTGCTGTTCCAGCGACCAGAAGATGGGTTGTGGTGCCTGTCTTTCCGGCTTGCTAACATCCGCAAGCACAGCCTGATTAACCCTCAGGTGCGGCGAGCAGGCACCAGGTGCCGAAACGTCCCCGTCTGCTATTTACGGAGTTTGCGTTCTGTGATAGAGCTGCTTTGGTGCCAAAGAGCACTGGGGGCAATGTGCCCTGAGACAACCAACCTTGGTTCCGAGCACCTCGGGGGGCGCCGTTCGGATTCACTGTTTCCGAGCAGGAAAGGCCCAAGCTTTCCCCGATTTTGATGACCGTTGTCTTCATTGACTGGTGTGCAGATCTCACTTTTATTCGCTATGCCCGTGGACAACAGCATGGGGATTGGTCGGCCATCGCCCGGAGCCCTCGACCCCTCGGAGGCATCCACCGCCTCTGGTGGTGGCGGTGGTAATAGTAACCGTGGTGGTAATGGCAGCGTGGCTCACTTCCGCTTCCAGGAGCTGGCCATTGAGGACTTGGCCTCCCAGGCAGCGAACCTTCGCCTGGGACTGCACGCGCACATCAATCATATCATCAGGTGCCCGTATTGCGTTGGGTTCGCTTCATCGTTGAACCCTGGCGGTTTTCGTTGGCTTCCATTCCATTTGCATTTTTTATTCCCCTCCCTGGACGGTAAAATATTTACTTAACCCGTTTTCTGAAGGGTCATTTACTAGTTGCAGCGCGTTTTTCACCCGGTCTCGCGAATTTCCTTCTGCCACCTCCACGCTACGAGCTTTCTCCCGCCACCATGTCACAGTTTCCCGGGCCCTGTCCCTCTTGCCCTTTCGACCCCGCCTTTTTCCTCGCTACCAGACCCGGAAGCCCAATGTTTGACCGCTCTCTGAACGAGCTTCAGGCGCTGGGTGCGGAGGTGTTGTGCTTCATGGAAGGGGTGGACCCCATGACCTCCAATAACATCCAAGCGCGCCACAGCTACACGCCTTCAGACATCCGCATGAATGAGCGATTCGTGCCCATAGAGCTCAAGCTCCGTGGTGGAGAACTGGGGCTGGACTTCTCAGGTTTCGATGCCACCAGTGCCAAGGCGCTGGCGGCGGATGGAGCGGACGAGGTAGAGGGCGGCAGCCGGGCCCCCGCGGGCCATAAATGAAGATCTCTCGCGGCTCCTCCTATTCCGCAATAGGCTGACGGTTGTTAAGGGTTTCCGGCCTGGCGCTAGGGCTGAACTTATGGCCTGTGTCTGCTTGGGACCCGGTTTGGGGGCGCTCGGAGCTTCAGCAGATTGTATCATCGCTGGATTTGGGAATCCATTCGTGTGTACACTGATCACAGTGGTGGTGGGGACGCGCCACAATTTGTTTGCCAGCTCTGCGCACCTCGCTGAACTCTGCGTGCAGGCCGCATTAAGGCGGCAGGGTTACCAGTGTGGTCTGCATCGCCGAATATTTTCGATGTTCCAGTCCGATACACCGAGCTCTTATGCTTCCATCTTCTCTCAACCTCGAGAGCGCGATGTAAACGGATCTCATTCCGGTCGCACGTCCTCTGTGGCTCTGCAGGTCCTTGACGGCGGCTTTGCGACCTTCCTGGTGCCCGTCCCGGGACCCACGCCTGGGCCAGTGTCAGGTTCAGGCGCAGGCACCGGCAACGACGTAGAAGCTGGCTGGAGCCGCGCCAACGTGCCGTTGGTGCCGCTCACTGGTACCTCAGGCCGTTGCGGGACCACCGCGGCCGCCTCCGCCTCCGCCGCGGGTCCCAGCTCGCCCATCGAGGTCAACACCATGATGGCCGTCGCGCTGTCTGGAGACATGCGTACTCACATGCAGGCATTACGGGCCCAGAGTATCCGCAGCCTCACCAAGCAGCTGCTGCCGCTGCCACAGCTGGTGCCGAGCGTCGCTGCAAACGGTAGCGGTGGTAACAGCATCTTCGCCCAGCCAGCTTCCTTCAGCGCTATCAACACCCGCGCCAGCTCTTTATCGCTCACGCACCCCTTGTCGCCGACGGCGGCGGTAGCTGGTGGAGGTCCTGCGGCGGGTGGGTTTGGTCTCGCTGTAGCACCCGCGGCAGCAGCATTGGGCTACCATTGTGAGCTGCGAGATCTGTGCGATGCGGTGCTGACGGACGTGGGCAGCTCCGCGGCAGTAAAGCGCCAGGCAGCAGCATTAAAGGAAGCGCTGGGTGCGATGGAGCTGTTGCCTCGTGGCCCCGCCGAGTTAGCTGGGCGGCAGCTCTAAGTCTGACGGCAGCGGCAGTCTCGCTGTGCAAATGAATCCAACACAAGTATAGCTTTGTGAGAGGAAATGTGTGAGTTATTGGGCAATTTGTAAGCGATTGGAGTCACGCTCGTATCATGGGCAATCTCGCCTAAACGCGCATTATCAAGGGTGGTTGCTGCTTCATGTGTGTGCGGCTTACCAGAGGCGGTCTTGCGTGAAAGTAGCAAGGCCGTTGTCATTTGGGTATTTGCATGTTAGCAGAATCGCAGAGTTGGTGGGTGGCAGGGCGCCCCGATGCTTGCATTTGCAAGTGCATTTTCGAAAGTTCTTGGGGATGGAGAATGCTTGGTGCGGATGAGGCGACGGCAGCTCAGCATAGCTAAGTGGGTGAGGTTGCGATCCAGTGAGGTCCCTGAGAGGGGCTGCAGGCTGCGCTTCCTATCATATCTAAATTAACTATTTAACAGAGCAGAGGGTTGAGGCTGTTCCATGTAAGGTTTATACGGGGTGGCGTGCAGGATGCGGCAGTAACCGAGGTTTGGTAAGGTTTCGGCCGCATTGCGGACTAATGGCGGTACTTAGTAGGACGGCGGATGTGAGGGCGACGGGAGGGGAACGGCAAGGGAAGGATGTATCTTGTCGTGCTTTCTTTTGACATGAGAGAAGCCAGCTGGCGTACCGCCCTTATCCCTATTGGGTCGCTGCTAATTGACACGAACTGGGTAACCTCAAGGACCGTGATCTAATTTCCACCATGGCGCATTCCTAAAGCTTTGGGATACTGACAAATTGGCAGTTCACGACTTGACGATCAAGGGGAAGGCCATACCGTTAGTGGTTATCCAGGTACGAATTCCGTGGGTTACGCTAGATGCGCAAACCTGAGCAAAGGCCACAGCTGAAGATGTGAGGGGAGTTGTAAAATCGTGTGTTCATTCGCAATCTATGAGCGAAAACGTTGCTATGATGAATTGGAAGGCGTGACTGGACCACCACCAAAACAGGAGACACGAGCAATCGTCATAATGCAAGCCAAATGATGTACGCTAATTTCAAATATACTAAACGACAACATACCTACTCGGCCTTTGCTGAGCGAAATCGATTACCGGGGCCTTGCCTTCAGCCTGTCCGAACCGCGCTTGCGGACGGTACGCATCAGTGAAATATGTCCATAATAATGGCAATTATCACAATGTCACCCGTTGCATCTTCTGCGCACTTCTATGGCCGAACAGTGCCTTTGTGCTATGACAGTACGAACACAGTCAAGAACGGAACCTCATTCACCACCACACCTCGACACCGTCGCCTCTCCCGCAGCGAAGCTACTTTCATCTGTTCGACAATCTACCTCGCCGGCCTCGGTGCAGGCCGCATCTGCGCAGGCTGCCGGTGCTAGTCGTGCGCACTGGAAGGATGGCGACCCGTTACCACCACCTCGCATCGGCCCATCCGCCTGGCGGGGTCCTGACATGCTCTCACGCCGTCACCAGTGGGAGGTAATGCTGACTGACGCGGAGGTCGCGGAGGTCGATGACGCGGTCGCGGGACTGCTTTCCCGAGTGGCCCCCCACCACTCCACAACCATCGCTGCGGAAGCTACCGACGGCGAAACGAAGGCCGCTGAGGCAGCAGTGTTAGAAGCAGCAGAGTGGCAGCAGTCCCTCGTACAGCTGACTCCAGATTACTTCCCGCTTCCCACCTTGAGAATCAAGCTGCAGGTAACAAAACAACGCTTTCCGTCAGCTGCCACAGCATACGAGCTTTCTGTCATTCGTTTGACAGCATCATTTTCTGTGCTGCTTGCATCGACGGCATGACCTATCAGGGCGTCCATACAACCGGCGATTACCATATCTTGCAAGTCATATCCATACATGACGACCTTGCAGGTCGCTGCTGACCCTTATCCTGCACGTCGCACTATCTCCTTGCTGGTGCCCCTGCACACACGCATACACATCCACGTGCACAGGCCCTTCACAAGGAACTACTTCACGGCCGCGGCTTTGCCTTGCTGCGCCGGCTGCCTGTGGAGAGGTACTCGCCGCTGCAGGTGCCTCGGAAGCGGTGCTGGTGGGACAGGACCGGATACCTAGAAAGGGAAGGGGGAGAAGAAAAGGGGATGCCCCGCCGATGTCGAATTCCTCGTTTATCGTGCGTAGGGCGAGGCGAGCTTTGCTCGTTCGTCCCTGGGGCTTACTGCGGTGCAGGGAAATCATATTGGTGGTACGGAAAACCAGGAAACGGGCTTATTGCGATAAGGAACCGTTTGCATTAGCCATTTGACGTTTGTCATGCTTACCGTGTGTGCTTCCGCCAATCCTTACATCGCTGTACTTGGCACCTCTTCGCACCTCCCCTCCCACATCGAATTGCATGCTGCACACTGTGCGCGCGAGCGCCACAGCGTTTCCCTTGCTATTGTGCGCTGATGACCCTGGTTGTACGGCAGGCACCATAACGGTGGATAAGATCCTTTCCCCTGATCCCCCCTTTTCTGGTTTTCACAATCGTAATCCCGCTCCGGCCCAATACGACAGGCCGCCGCCGCCTTCATGGGCATCGGCTGCCACCTCGGGTCTGCCCGCTCTCAGAACGCGCGGGGCCACGTGCTCGGCCATGTGGCGGATCTTGGGCTGTCCAGCTCGGACCCTGCCGTACGAATTTACCAAACCCGGGAGCGGCAGACTTTTCACACAGACAGGTGGTGTGGGTTTAAGGAGTCTATAGACATGAAGGACAAACCTGTCAGCAGCATGCATATGCGGTACTCACCAGTTGGTTGCGGCTTACTAAGTCCATCTGCTGGAAAGAGGCATCACCGCACCACGGCCTGGGGGAAAGCTCATGCTGGACTGATATGCTGGGGTGGAGGTGGGGATTAAGGTGGGGGATGTGGACCACCAGGTAATCTGCTCGCATCTCGCTTTTACCAAGCACACAAAAGGTATTCATGTTCTTAGCCAAACTGTGCACTTACATGTACACTTCGGGTTTGTTACTCCCGCAACTAATCAACTGATTCTGGTCGTACCTTTCTGACAGTCACTATCTCTTAAGTTTTCTACTCCATTTTCGTTAGCAGACTTCCTCTTTTCTCTGGTGGGCACCTTGTACTGAACTGTGCACATTAGTTGCGACGTGGTGGGGCTGCTGTGCCTTCGAGAAGCTCGTCGAGGAGGTGATTCCCTCTTGGTCAGTGCGGACGAGATCTTTAACCAGATGCGCCGGGATGCGCCGGCACTGCTGCGGCGCCTGCTGCTTCCCATGCCACATGATCGGCGAGGGGAGGTGCCAGTGGGGCAGCTGCCCTTCTTTGACATCCCCGTGTTCAGCTGGTGGGTCGAAAAGCCGAGGGTTTGGTGAACGAGGCGACCGAGAGGCACGCGTGCGGGTTGGATTTTATGTGGGGATGGGAGTTGTCGGACCGCGCCATGTTTGATATGGTTTGGTTTGGGGCCCTGCCGCCGCTGAAACCGTGCAAGTGGTTGGACCGTTTTGCACGGAGGTCCTCCGTTCCTCCATTATAACGTTAGACATTTTTGACCTGACCTGGCTCCCTGCTTTTATCATGAACATCAACAACACCGCCGCCATCGTACTTGTCGAACACTACATCAGGCACCAGGAACAGCTAACGGTGTTCTACCAGCGACAATACTTCGATAGCGCGCAGCGCTTCCCACAGGCGCGTCGCCTGGCGGCGGAGGTGCGTTCGGCATTGTTTGTCGGTTTATTAATTTAGTCCGTAATTCAGCCTACCACGGCGCAATTATGCACCTCGCTGGCTGTGGATTTTTGTGCTCAAAACTGTGTTTGTCAAACCCAGCATAAGACATTGTACCTAGACCGCCTGATTCAGCACCGCTTGCTTGAACTGCTTCCCCTACCTGACTGGCCCCAACCTTTAACCGGAACCCTCCATCTGTCTTCAAAGTCGATTCCCTGCCTCCCTCTGCTCTGCATTGTAGGACGTCGCCGCGCTAGATCTCTTTGATGTTCTAGCCAACGACCCCGAGCTGAATCTCACCATGCGCCTGGCACCCGGAGATATGCAATTCGTACACAACCATAACATGCTGCATGATAGGACCGCCTTCGAAGACTGGGAAGAGCCGGACCGAAGGAGGCACCTGTTGCGGCTGTGGCTGGCCGTACCCGGGGCCAGGCCGCTACCGCCCGCCTTCGCTGCCAGGTGCGGTTTTCTAAGGCCTGGGTACGAAGGAAAGGGAGGGCTGGCGACGGTGCAGTGCGTGCCGAGGAAACACTTGAAGGGCAAGGTGTGTGCGGTGAAGGAGGTAGCAAAGCAACGAACCCTGCCACAAGAATCAAGTCCCAATAAACTGGGACGCGGGGACGCGGGAATGTGATGCGGGCCACAACGAAGAACTTATGACTGGCCAGGACGGTTTATTTTCGCTACCTTCTGCGGAGGCCTATGGACAGGCGGCGTGGACTGCTGCGTATTCTTTGGGTTCAGGTGGGAGCTGTGGCTAGGCAGGCCGGTAGGAGGAGCTGGACTTGAGGGTAAAACGACATCCGGAATGCGGCGCGCGATCTAATGACGCAATACGATACCTTTGCAAATGGCGGCCAAGCAGATGGGGCAAGGACGTTTGGCCAGATACCTGCTGGGGATCTCGGAAGTCATCACCTCGACAGCAGCAGACTCATGTATTTTACCTGCAATAACTTAATAATTAATGCTGTTCTGATGCAGGCCAGGCCGCAGGCCGTATCCTAATTGGGCGTCCCTTATTGCCTCGTTATCTTTGCAGGTACGGCTCCCTGGAGGTGGGCAACCGCGGCGGCATCGTGGTCCCCGGAACGCAACTTAGGGTGCCCCTCGAGCCATCGCAGTAGGAGTGCGGGCGGTTACAAAGGGGTAACCCCAGAAAGATCCGCTTCGCTGAAGTGGCTTGCGATGGAGGTGCCGCGACGTGTTTCATTTAAGGCATTAAGGGGGGGTAATCCTACACTATGGAAGAACGTACCTTGCAATCGCGCCCGTGAGCGAAAGCATATATGCACGGGAGTTTTATTCCAGATGTAGCATATACGATTAATCCTAAAAAGGATGTATTTAGGACCGAGTGATGCCGCACATGCAAGCCATATCTTCATCTGCTATTCGCCCAAAAAGTGCGGTGTTGAAAGATTGTCATGTGGCCAGAGCGAGGGATCGCGGTGTTACTAAAGTTTGATGAGTTTAAGCTGTCGATGTGTTGGTTGGCCGGGATAACTGACAACGGGTAACGGAATCATTCAGTTCCCACCATGGTAGTACTCCCCCGCAGACATTGGCAAACGCATATTTGCGGTTTCGGGAAGGGGTCAATCCTATCATTGATACAAACCTTTCTGCAGCATGTTGACCAAGCTGGGGTCGTTCGAGATCTGTTTGCGGCCCGAAAAAACCTTTGGAGTGCTTCGGATTGTCCTATTTCTCTAAGCGGGCTGGTAGGATACCGAATTTCTGTTTCGGAATCCTCTATACGGCCCGAAAGATCTGAAGCACTTGCCGATGTCTGTTCCCCTGGTTCCTAGCTTCCTGCGCTACCCCCCCATGGGGTGCACAACTACACATACCTGATCCAATTCGGTTACGGCGGCGGACGGACGTCACTCCTGTTGTCCAGCTCAGAGAAAGATATGCGAATTTTGCGATCCCGTGCAGAAAGCTTGCCGTTTGTGGTGCATTGAACGCCCCATGCGGTGTAAGAGTAGTTTGGCAAGAAAACCTTGTTACAGTGTTCATGGTAGTACTACGGAAAAATATATAGTGTGTGTCTGCAATATTCCATACCGTGGCCCCAAGCAGTCATAAACCCTGTTCCACAACCTGGAACAAACCGTCTCTTATAACTGCATGATACGATCGATGCAAAACCTACCCTATGAACGCGAGCTACCCCCCTCCTTGCGGTTCGAACTGGCTATGCTAAAATACAAGAATCGCATATAATGCTCACGTGGCTCTGCCTGATTGCGGATGCAGAAAAAAGCATAATCCTAGTACACCTCGCTATGCGTAAGGCCCCGCGTAAATTATGCTTGGCAGCAACTCAAGAGACAGACCAATGCGCTCTGTCGCCTGATGACCACGCCATAACCAGGCCTCCATGTGCGTCCTCAAGTTTACGTTCACCAATTGGGAATTGAGCATCTGTGCAGGCAACACGTCGTTGGTGGCTGGTCACAAATCATTAGCAAACAAATACATTGCTTGATGAGAAAGATAAACTGTTATAAAACGGCAGTTTGACGGATGAACGGATCAATCTGTTCTACTTAACAAGACAGCGCCACTCCCATCCGACGTGGATTGCGGCTGTACCGGCTCCGGAACATACACCTCCTCATCCGGTAGCGCCAGAAAATTCATCAGGGCGCGGGATGTCGCTTGATCCAGACCCAGTCGGGCTTCCCGCCCCAACGCCGCCTCCATCCGCCCCTGCAACTCTTCCACCTCCTCCTCCTCGCCGCCCATATCTCCCACCATGCTGTTGCCACTGCTACCGCACCGAGACCGACAAATCCCCATAACTGTGTCATCATCAGCGCCTTCTACTGCATTTGCCTCTGCCTCTGCCTCTGCCTCTGCCGTGGGCATTTTTGCCGACAAGGTGGTGGACGCCATCTCCACTGCCGGGTTAGGCGGTCCTTCTCCTCCTTCCGCGGCATCTTCTGAAGTGGCGGAGGCTTCCCTAGCCTGCTCACTCATTGCAGCGGCACCAAGCTGAAGCTTGCGACGAAGCTTTGCTGAAGCCTTCTCTGCCGCCCTCTTCTCCTGCTGCTGCCGCTTCGCTTCCCGCTGGCGTTCTCGTTCCGCAAGCTTGGTTGCCGCCTTGTCCGCCTTGGCAGCTGCTTTAGCCGCAGCCCTAGCAGCCTTAGCCTCCCGAGATGCCTGTTTCCGCGCCAGCGCCTGCTGCTTCCTCTCGGCCCGCAATAATTTGGCCGCACTCCTTCCGCATGCAAGCTGGCCATCACCGCCGTGATGCAAAGCAGCGTCCAGCGGCTCCGGCTCCTTGTTTTCCGCCTCCTCTTCCCGTGCCTCGCTGTCGCCCTTCTTGGCCTCCTCACCATCGTCCGAGGTTGAGCCCAGGGGACTGCTCCCATACCCGAGGGATGCACTTTCCATTGCCCCGTCAGCCTCAGGCCCCCTCCCCTCTTCCTGCAGCTCCTGCAGCTCGCCGTCCGGGGCGCTCGCCAGCGCCTCCGCTGCCGCCGATTCCCGCACCGCGGCTGAGCCCCTAGCCGCTCCCCTGCGGTTGCAACGCTGCAGCAGCCCCTGCAG
The DNA here is from genome assembly GCA_019650235.1 of Volvox reticuliferus. Lineage (NCBI taxonomy): Eukaryota > Viridiplantae > Chlorophyta > Chlorophyceae > Chlamydomonadales > Volvocaceae > Volvox > Volvox reticuliferus. Next base: position 188,467 of record BNCP01000062.1, on the reverse strand, counting down.
CTCAACCTCCTCTGCGCCACCTTTTCTCAACTTACGTCCCCCCCGCTTCTTCCTTACGGCCTTACCGCCGCCACCGCGGGGCCGCTGCTCGCTCTCACGCCGCATGGCAGGGTTCAATACGTAGATGGTCTGCAGGCTGGCTAGGAACTCCGCAGACGCGCGGACCACCACAGGCCGAGACAGGTAAGCACCCAGTGCCGAGACAGCGCCGGTCACGGCGCTGATAGAACCTAGCATGAGGCCGTCCAACACATCCATGGCTGCGGCGGCCTCCACAAGCCCCAGACCCTGCAGATCCGCGAGCACAGTGGAGAAGACTGCGAACGAGTATACGTCGCCCTGAGGGGAGATTGACATGATGACGGGAGCGGGCGGGGAATGAGGGTTGTGAGGGTACTTAGGGTGGCAGGCGAGAAAATCAGGATTTAGGAGATGTGTATCGGACAAGGACTTAAAACAAGGACTTGGCCGAAATTCGCAGCGGTCGTCGTTGGTAGGATAAACAGGACGCTAAATCAATGGGTATATGAGCATAATTGCAAATGTGAAGACGCAGCAAATAAGAGATAGTGTGTGTGTGTGTGTATGCGTGTGTGAGGGCTCCCCTGCTGGGTGCACCGTGCTTTGCACCGAATACAGTGTGACATGATACACCCTCTTTCCTCTGCCACAGCCGACCAGACCGCAATAGCGACCGGACCATTCCAATCCATTCCGACCTGATTTGACCGGTCCAGCTATATGCCTTGTGTTGCGCGTTTTGTCCATCCCCGGGTCCTTCCCTCTTGCCTTCATTCCAAGTGCTGCAACACATCATCTACTATCATGCAAAAGAAGCCTTGAGCCCCAAGAACATAGCGTCCGAGCCAGCCCCCATTAGCATGCCTGATCAGCTTTCGGGATGGCACTGAGGGTCGCCTAGGACCCTGACCTGATCTTCCCACACACACCATGGAGTCAATGGCGGTCACAAGTGCCGCATTCTTCGCGCCCAGCAGCCCCAACGCCTTATTGGCAGACGTGTCGCCCCGCATGCCCACGCATTGCAGCATACTGGCCATCAGTCTCAGAATACCTGACCAGGGAGACGACAATGGCGCGAGTTACGTGACGGGCGTGCGCAGTAACTGGGGTGAAAAACAAGACGCTACGTCGTACCATACCGGCAAAATGGGATGGGGAAAGAGGCGGCCGAGTGGCGCCTGGGCTGTTGCTCATGCAGCCCCTAGAGGGGCCGTCATTAACGACTGGAAAGATGGGCTGACCCGAGGATGCCGTTACAAGATGAAATAGGTTCTTAATGATTTCAGCCGCTGCCGCTGCTGGTGAGGTATCTAAGGTAGGGTTGTCAGTATGGATGCAGGCTTCCCACAAACGAACGTCAGTTACTTAGCCGCAACAGTGATCCCGTGCTTTGCCCCGGTGGTCCCGGGCTGTAGCCTGAAACTCTCGGATGGCAAAATAGCCCACCTAACCTTTAAATGCAGTGACAAAACGTTACCCGTGGAAAAACATCCGCATGAATCAAATCCTACTTTTTACCATTACCCCCCCCACACACACACACACATACGGTGCGCGCAGGCCCGCTCTAAGAGAGTTGGGGTTCAGCGATTTCACGATCCCGGCCACACCCCACCCCAATCCAACACGATCAGCATTTCAGAACCATCGAAAACAACCACAACGGGCTGCACCCATCCACTCACCTAGGAAGTTAACCGTCATGACCCCAAACGGCACCAGCGCCACGGAGGCACGTGACAGGAAGTGCAGTGGCAAGTTGACCCGAGCCAGATGTGCCACCCGGTCCTGCAGGTCCGCCTCAACGGACGCCGACAGCGCCCGCACCCGGGGAAGTTCCTCAACCAACCACTGCACGAATCGAGGCGGTGGGAAATAGTAGCGAGAATAACTTCAGACGCAAAGACAAAACCCTAACTTAATAAACGTGTAGCTCAGGGGGTGCAAGGAAGGAAGGAGGGCTCAGAATTGCTTGGCCGGCTCCGCGCCTCCGTTTCTCCTTCTGATTCTTGGGCACTATCTCTCCCTCTGTCTTTCTCCCTGTTGCCACATCCCATTCTTCGGTCCTCATGCCACACCCTTAGGCCCCGCGGAGTCAATCCACCTGGAGCCGTTGAATTCATAAATTCGAACCACTCGCCTACCACCCTACCTGGCAAACCGGCCACATATCATCCTGGGGACGCGGCACGAAGAACACGGGCCACGTGTCCCCTGTGGCGGCACTGGCGGCCGGCAGCACGTGGGGGCTTCGTGTGGCCAGCACCACCACAGGCAGCTTGTTGAGCAGTGAAAGAGCGATGACTCTCCGGTCCAGCAGCGTCAGTTCGTCATCCTAAGGTGGAGCCGCGTGTTCATGGGATGGATGGTTTGCGGGGATGTTGGACTCGAGATTAAGCCAACCCCCGGCGCAACGCTCGTGACTTTCGTAAGCGGGAGGTCGCACCGTCCGCGCAGTCTTGGGGACAGGCAGTACGCGGTTAGTTCCGAGTCGGAGCTCGTTATTATGCCTAATCTCTCAACATAAACACTCTTGCCACGGCCCCAACCGGAGTCCCGAACCCTTCTGCCGCACCTGGCAGCTGAGCTCGTGGATGATGGCCACCACGCGTCCCTCCTGCAGCGCCTTGCCACCAAGCACCTTAAGGAACCGCTTGCGATCTTCTTTGTGAGAGGGGTCGCCGGGGTTTTCAGAAATTTGTTCCACCTAACAACGGCAAACCGCCAGAGGCCTTCAAAACATGGGACGACCGCGGGTCTCGTTGACGGGTAGCAAAGTCTAACAAATCAGAAAGTCCTATACACAAACGATGATGCGCCATAAGCATGGGTAAAACTGATGCGAGGTTATTGAGTCGGTCATGTGCACGTGTATACCCGTATGACACGTCATGTTGACTTGGGCTGCGTCCTGGTTGATTGTCATTTTCGCGCTTGTCAAGCATAGCGGAGAAGGGTTTAGTCATCAAGACGACGTCTGAACACCAGCACCCCCACACGAGTAACCCCACCTGCAAGGTGTAACCCTCGAGGCTTTGAAGATGGCCCTCCACCTCTGGGCTAAGGTTGAAGCAGAGCAGAGTGCAAGGCTCCCCTGTCACCTCCAAAGTCCGGCTCCAGATGTCGTCTCTCAACTTACTCAGCTCCTCAAAACGTTTTGGGTTAACATATACCTTCGCATTAATTAGGTCCTCAATAGCGCTGATTTCTTTTTTACTGTCCTTATTGAAAACCATTTTGCCTCGATTCGGTCAGGTTGAAGTGGTATTCGGACCGTGTGTGGCGCCTGTATGCGACAAAACATACAAAGGTTTACGATTAAATTACGTTTAATTCCGCCGGCATGACAAATGCGCCTTCGCGTGCATGTCTTAGGGCAATTACTTCCAGCTCCAGAATCTCTGAGATCGTAGCATCTTGTTTTCATTATTATATTTTCTTTTCACTAATCTTTAAAAAAATTTATTCAGAGCTTTTATTAATTCTAGCTCACAATATAACCTGAACTGAACACAGTGATGTTGCATTGTACGTTCGTCCAGCCAGCCTCCCTACAAATTTGTAGGCATAAAAAACATATCAAAATATTTCCCAAACGTAAGGCTTATCTGTGCGAGCACAATGACCGCTGCCGCGCCAGTCCTGCCGACCCGCGGGTCGCGAATGAGGTCGCAAAAATGCACCACGGTGCGCCAATACTGCTGCCGTTAGACGGAGATACCGTGCCTCCAGATCCGAAATTAATTGCTATGGGACAGCCGCCCGGAGCTGCGCTTGCCTATGCGTTACGTGAAGTCTTCCTCCACGTCGCCCTGCCACTGCTTGCGCTTTGGTTATTCCAACGCTGGCTGGACCATTTGGAGAAGCGCACGAAGGAGGTAAGAGCACATTACACCCGCGAATATCCACTTGCTTGAGCCATGCGTTGGTTATCATGACCGCGCGCAAGCATACCCCCAAGCTATCCCGGACGAGAAGACCCGGCGCCTCGGCCCGCAGACCCCAACCCTTTGGCAATTTTTAACCTACAGCATCGCTCCCATTATCGTGAAGCAATATGAGCACGGGTCCCTGTGCCCTGTTCTCGGGCGGCCCCTTTGGGTGCAGTCGGCCGACCAGAGTGGCGCCGCCAGGGGTCAGAGTGGCACCATGCTGTCACCGTTCCGCAAGATCGCCGACCTGCTGCCAGTGGCCGCCACCGCCCCAAGCCGCGCTGCACTTGTGCTGCTTACAGCCACACACGTGACGCGCAGCATCGCCAATATCGTGCAGGGCTTGGCGGAGAGAGCGCTGCTAGCGACGGGTGGCCCAGCACCCAACGAACTGCAGCATCTTCTTGAACAGGGTGGGTAGGCACTCAGAGGGCAAACTGCATCCCGTGCGGACAGCATGCCACATTGGCAGAATGTACGGGAAGGGGACTGCAGTCGGGGGTTGCACCGCGCTGCGCATGCCAGTTTGTTGTCAGCCCCGGCAAGGACACCGGGTGCGTATCGAAATCCTTAACCAACGAAGTAGTTAGCGTAGTAGTACACAACTTCGTAAAATAGCTGCGAAGAGCGTTCACTCCTAATTGCCAAGCGTATCACTGCGAGATCTTCTGTTTTGTTGCCGTACTCCGTCGTATGCGCCGTGCACGTCCAGGCCGCGTTGGCCAGCTGCTGCACTCTTTCAAGGCGGCGCTGATTCACTTAGATCAGGGGCTGATCGTGTTATACCAAGTGGCGCTGGTGGTGTTTGGGTGAGCTGGGGGAAGACACGGGACACTGGTTTTGGTACCTAGTTGGCGCAGTCAGGATTGGTTAGATATTCCGCGACCTCCTTGGTGCAAATAGTCGATACAGCGCAAGTCAAGAGATCATCAGTGGAACTCTCATCCTAGGCTGCGGACTTCAAAGAGCCAATAGGGTTGGGCCCCGGGGGATCGACATGAAACTCCCCCAAACACGTTGTTTGATACCATATGCGGGAAGAACCGCATTGGCATTAAGATTTGTGATAGTATGATAGCAGGCCTTAGCAATCCTACATATGATAGCGCGCTGCGCAACCTGGCAGGTGCTGGGCGTTGCTGAGCTGGAAGGATGTCGCCATCAACCGGTTCCTAATTCGCAGCCAGGAGACAACGCAGGCGCGACACGAGTTGGGACGCATCATCACACCGCTCAATACGTGAGCGCCGTTAGTATTCGTACCATCACATGCATTGATTGGTGGTGTCGTGTGTGGTTGGTGAGTTCCTGGGGTCCAGGTCTCGACAACGTTGGCGAATAGTAAGACGGGACTACCGCACAGGTTCGTCACGTGGGCGCTCCTGGCAGCGGCGGCGGTGCTGGTGGTGCAGCTACTGGGGGTAGATGTGCGGCCTCTACTTCTGGTGACGGGCGGGAGCAGTATCGTGGCGGGGCTGGCGTCGCAACAGCTGCTGACCAACGCAGTTAGCGGCATGCAGATGGTGGGTGCAAACTGCCCAGGCTGGCCTTTCTTTCCTCTTCCTCCTTAGTCACGTCCCATAGGCATATCTAGGAGGGCCTCTCCCAGACTTCGCCTCGCATTGGCAGCCTTGTGTATCCTGTCCGGCCGTTATGGAGTTAAGTGGCCAGAGAACAGCAATGATGCATGCGACCCGGTATTGCTTCCCCGCGCCATGCCATGGTGCGCACCATGCCCGTCGCCCATCCCCCTGTTTGCACCAATACGCGCGTTGCTGTCGGCCGCGTGGTCCTGTGTGTCGGGCCATACATTGCCGGGAGGGCTCCCTCCCTGCAGTACTTGGATAGACCATTTCAAGTGGGCGACACCATCTCCGTTCTGTCCGGCGTTGTGACGTACACGGGGGAGGTGGTGGAGATTGCGGCTCTGCGCACCCACCTGGCGCTGGAGGACGGCTCCACAGTGGCCATTCCAAATCGCGCACTGGCAGATATGATCATTAAAAATAAAAGCCGGAGCAGCAGGCGTGAGTGGCAGGGTGGTGTGGGTAGGAGACGCGGTGCCGGGCAAGGGCGTACTGAGGGAGGGAGAGAGGGGTTCGTAATATCGCGCGTGGGAATGTGAGGTGGCAATGGGCTCAACGAAATAGCCCGAAGGATGGGTGCAAAGGACGCGAGTTATTGGTCAGGATTGTCAGAGTCGCGCTGCGTTGGATTTGCGGGGATTTGCGTGAGGTCAACCGGTATTGGGAAGGAGGAAGGTGCCGATTTTCTGCATGTCTTGGACAGCCCCTAAGTATGGGCAGGCGGTTATCCTTGGGTTCCGAAGCGAAAAAATACCAGGTCCTTATCGTCATCGTGCCTCGGACCCAATTCATCGTTGGTCTGCCTACGGCCTCTCCTATGGATCGTTCGGCTCAGGAGGGCATTCACATGACTCTCAGGACCTAGAATGCGTTGGCGCCGCCTGCCAGTGCTGCAGCCCCATATTTTCCGGCGCCCGCCCGCCTGCCGCCATGGCCTGCGTGATTTGCAGGCCTCAATCGGCCGCCCTGGTACCATTCGCATGGGCCCCTTTCTCTGCAGCTGCGCATTCGGCTGCAGCCGCCGGACTATGGCGGGGCGCTGTGTTCTGAGCTGGAGGAATTGAGGCGCCAGGTCATTGGAAGCGGGGCCGTAGAGGAAGACGGCCCGCTGGCGCCGCGGGTGGAGCTGCTTGGCTACTTGGACCGCGGTGTGGAGCTCATAGTGCGGGTGAGGTGGCCACAAGGGCTGACGTGAGTGTTACGGGGTGTCCGGACGGGTGGCCTGAAAAGCGGCTGTGGTATTTGGTGGCGTCCATGGCAACACGTGTATTTTTGGAAGCATGGGCTGCACAATTCGAAGGCTGACCGACCTCTTCCGTGTACGGCTATGATACACGGAATTGGCACGTTTGGAATCTTCTTGACTTAGCTGCCGTTTTCGCCGTCTCTGCCAGCCTACGTGTAACTTAATCGTGCCTTGCGCCTTCACTTGCTCTCGAGTCACATCGTTCCTGGCCACGCCCTCTTCAGTGCCGCCTGCGCAATCCCGCCAAACTGGCGTCCGCCTCTGCGGGCGGTACTCTTTCAGCTCCAGCTTCTGCAGCGCTGCAACTGGCGGGGCCAACATCCAAGAGGGGCGCACAACCACATGGCGGCAATGGAGCCGGCCAGCCGGACGACAGGCTCGTAGGGTCCTTGATAAGAGACGCGGCCAGCAGTAATAGCAGCGTCAGCGGCGTTTGCGCGCCAGCTCAATTTGGGTCGAGGGCCATCTCTGGAACGCGAGAGGACGGGCTGCGTTTGCTGCGGCAGCAACTGATGCTCGCGCTGGGCCCGTGGCTGCACTTAAAGAACGGCACAATGTTTATCGAGTGAGAGAGAGTCTATCGTTCATCCATGCGTCCTCAGTGTGTTCCTTCGAGGTTGGGTAAATGATGTGTGCATGGTTGTCTAGGAGGTGCGTTGACAATCCAGGGCCGGATGCTTTCACAGGGACACACTGGCGCACTCAACTATGAAATTGAGGCCAATAAAACTCTCGTCGTAATGGCAAATGCATAGCTTGACCATTGCCTTACATTCGCGAGAAAGCAATAATGGCTGTCGCCGTCGTCGCGATCTTCCAGCGACATACGAAGAAGATGACGTTCTAACAGCATGCACGGACATAAGCCATGCCAAAACAATCCCCGTTCACGGATTTTGAGCGACTGAAACATGTATTACTACAATAGGCGACGTCCTGCACATAAGAACCCTGCACACCTCCAGGGTAGACCAGCTATGGAAATATGTCACTTCGCTTGCGTTCACCGGGGCCCAGCCCATATATTCGGAGTACGTGCGCTCCGCAGGTCATACATGACGCACCCGGGCACGTTGCGAATTGTGAAATTAGGCGTGGACTATGCCTGTGGCTTGCAAACCGTGGCGCAACCTACTGCTTCTGTAAATTGCTGCCCAATATTACACTCGCTCAAGGGCTTGGCAGCAAGCCAGCTAGTCCAATCTCTGCCGCATTCTGCCTCCCTGCCTAGGCAACATCATCGCAGCCACCCCCTTCAACCTATGCAGCGCTCGATACCCTTTTTACAACCAAGTACAAAGGACCCAGTTCACTCTGTGAAAAATGAAGCAAAGCGAAGATGCAAGCTTAGGTGGATCCCTCTAGGACTTATTAAGTCACAGAAAATCGCTGCTTCACTGTTTCGGTTAACGGAAATACTTGGGTGACATGAGACCTGTGGGTCCCAGGATCCGTGAAGGCGGCAGAGCCACTCCTATCGCAGGGCCAAATGGCCGCATTCCCAGCAGCGTAGCGTGGCGCTGTGAAGCATCTCCCCAACATTGCTGCAGCGTCTGTTGACGATGCTTACGTAGGAGAGGTGCAAGCAATAGCTGCTCCTCTTCCGCAGCTATGCAGCACACGTCGTTTGCAGCAGGTTCCTGACTTCCAGCAACCACACCATCAGGCAGTTTCTGGAGGGCATGCGGGAGGGCATGCAGCTGGCGAGCACGAGATGAGCCTTGTCCCGATGGATGACCGAGTGCCGAAGACAAGGCCAGCATCTCGTGCAGCCCCTGAGCGCCGAAGCTCAACCTTGAATGCACTGGTGGAGGCCCCCGCTGCTCCCGTGGCAGTACTAGTCCTTGACCGTTGCAGCCTGTCCGCAGACCGCGATTGCCTGTTGCCGCCACTGCTGCGGCTTGGGTGACGTTGGCCGGGAAGCTTCGACTGTTCTCATCTAGGTGTACGGCGGACCCTTGGAGCTGCTGCGCCCACGAAACCAGATGGCTGTGTTGCTGCTCCTGGGACCGATCGGAGATGGTGCTGAAGCGGAAGCTACGCTGGCGCCCTTGCCCCTCAGCACCCGCACCGTGATTATCTGACGCACCAGGCTCAAAGTACCCAACCTTCTCGCCCCCGTCTAATACTTCTGACTCGTCACACGGACCTTGAGGTAGCATGGCTTGGCATGCGACTGTGTGCTCCTCAAAGGACAGCACCTCACGGCGCAGTTCCTGCTCCACCTGTCCCAACGACCCGCCTTCCTGGACTTCATCACCCTCCACCCCGTAGGTGCACGGCACCATCAACGTGCTGCTGCCCTGCATCTGCGTCTCAAACACGCAGGACAGTGACCGGACACTCCGAGCCATGTCCTCCATTTCATCATCCTCAGGAAACTGCAACTTTGGCACGCGACGCTCGTCCTCAGCCTCGACATCCATTACGTTCCCTGAAGCCACACATGGCCCACGCCCAGGTCCTGTCGCGCCCACGTCGTGCTGTGTGTTGGCGCAGCGAGAGGTGGTGCACTGGGCCTGGCTGAAGTCGCCCAACATCGTTGTGCTAGTAAACTTCCCAAAGCCGAAGGGTGACATGAGACCGCGTTCTCTTTCATCCCCAGCACGGCGGCGGAGGTACTCATTGGACGTGACAGTGTAGCGCCCGCCTGTACGGGACGCAGTACCCACCTTTGGCATGGGGCTCTCCGAGCCGATGCCTGCACAAGTGGTCGCAGCAATCGTAACCAGATAGCCTGCGCCAGGCGCCGGTGCAAGCCGGCTTGCACCACCATGCCTGCTCCCCCGGATACTAGGCGTTGGCATGGCGTTGGCAAGGGTGCCCGCCCCGCCCTGCTTGCCGCATGACGGTGTCGGTGCTGGTCCAGAAAGAGCACCAAACGCCCGAACTCGTCGTGTTGGCGAAGGAGATCGTTCATTTGGGCAGCAATCATAATCTTCACTGGAGCTGCACGTCCGCCACGGCCTCTTGGTAGGCGTCAACGTGTCGCAATTGTGCTGCGGCACGTGCTGGTTATATGCCGTGTCCTCTTCCGCATTGCCATCACTAATCTCGGCTCCATTGAGACTGGGGCCTTGCGATTGCGACAGGTCTGGCTCTGCAACACCTGCACCTTGGTCCTTGCAGAGCGGACTGCGGGGAACAGCATCAGCGGCAAGCAGGCGCTCCTGGGCAAGGCTTGCCATCTGCCTGACATCATCACCATCTGGGTAGGAGTCTACCTCGTAACTACCTGCGATGTCAGTGTCACTTTTCTGGGCGATACCGGCACTGATGGTTGGCTCGCTGTGTAGCGACGGCGTCGATTCCGGCTGGGTGGGCCGTCCTTCCCTGCAAGGGGTCGGTGCCGGCGCCATTGGGAAAAGGTAGCCTGCTGCAAATGGTATTGTCGGGCGCACCCGTCGCTGTTCGGGAGTACCATCAGTAGCTGTTGCTCCTCCGGTTGAAGTTGTAGCCGCGCGTGTTGGTGTGGTTGAAAATGGCTCCAGGAGCGGCACGGGCAGCGGCTGATCCACCTCTTGACCATCCCATGGCGACGGAGATGCAAATGGCGCATACCCAGAAGAACCACCAGTTGAGCTGCTGCTTGCCGGTGCCGGTAACGGTTCTGAAGGAGGCACGTTCTCCTTATCGTCATAGGGGTCAAAATCCCAATCTGAGTCGGAGTCATCGTCTCTGCCTCTGTGTTCTAGGAAGCCACTGTCCGACCGCCGAAGCACGAGGTCATCATTATGCTCTGCGGTGTCATCAGCAGTGTTGGTTGCAATAACACCGTCCCTACGCTCCGCTGGTACAAAACTTTCCCAAGGGAAACGCATGTCCACAGCATCAGGCGTGAACTGTGGCACGCTTCGACGAAAGTTGGCATCTTCATTCTCGCCTGCGCTATCGAGGAATCTGACGTAGGGGCCCGTCTCGTCTGGGTGTGTTGCACGATAACGTAAGGCTGGCCCGACGTCCTGCCCATCCTGAATATCATAGATTGAGGGGTCCAGTGATGACCGAGGCCTGCGTGTTGTTGCCAACTCAGGGCCACTTTGTGGACCATGCCCCTGAAGGCTGGGATGCTGTAGGAGGCTGTCAACAGCGGCAACAATTGCCGCGCCACTGCTGACAGCACGGCATTCACCGAGATTCTCAGTACAGTCGACGATGGGCACATTTGTGCCATTGTCATGCGGTTGACCATCTGCCTCTCTGTCGTTGGCAAACAGTCGCCTCGGTATAGCTACTTCCCCGGCATCCACTTCAAGCTCATCAGCGCTCAGACGGCGGAGTCGATGTGATAGTGCACCTTCCAGACCTCCACCTCCGAGACTCGCACGACTTCCATACCGTGGCGAATTGCGCAGAATCTGGTCAATGACGCCTTGCGGTGCCTGGTAGCTTTGCCCCGATGGGATGCGTTGGCTGCCAGTTGGCGTCCCTACGATGCAGCCGTTGCTGTAGGCACCGCTGCCATGGCCATTGGAGAACATACCACAGCCGCCAAGACTGGGCGATTGCGAAGGACTAAATGCACCCAGAAAGGTAGGGAACCGGTTTAAGACCACTGGCATCGTGCGAGGGGATTGCGGGCGTGCCCGCGCAGCTGTGAACGCGCCGGGGGACGGCAGAAAGGACGAGCTGTGCCGCGGCTCTGGCGGCTGCCCGGAGGGCCTTACTAGGGGGTTTCCTAACAGATGGTGCCCACAAGGATCGCCGGATACACTAGACTGTGGCCCGCTCGCCGCCAGGTCATCGGGGGAGTCGGTGCCAAGCTCACCACTCATTTGCGGTAAACAGGTCGGGGACTGCGTGCAGACTTGGTCTGCCCGCAGAGCCTTCATGGTTGCCCTCGCTGAGGGTGCGGCATCAGACCCCCTTTTGACAACGGTCTCCAAAGTCGCTGCCTGAGGCAGCGTCACTGCTGCGAGGGTACAATGGAGCAGCCCCACCTCGGGGGGCTGCTCTTGCCAGCAGTTCCCTGCGGGGCTAAAGATTGGCACCGGCGGCAACATGGCACGCCGTACCGACGCTGGACCGGTGGGTGCAGCTGGTTGCGAAGGGGCGCTAGAGACGGGTGAGCTGGGCACAGATCTGCGGGCCGCCGCGGCACAAGCTGGCGCCAACTTGCAGTCCTGGCGTGATGTGTCGCCTCCAGGCGCCAGCAAAATTATGTCTTTGGTCAAGGCAGCAATGTGTGCATGTGCTGCGTCCTTTGCCGCTGCTGGTTCTTCCATTACGGTAAAAAGAGGCACAATACGTTCTGTTTGCCCCGACACAGCTTTAGCAGCGTTTGTGTTCGCAGGTACGGCGGCCGCGGTGCGTGTTGTGCTTACCAGCTGCGTAGAAGCTGGTACAGGCTGCAGGTTAAGGCGCAGCTGTACTGTCCGCTTGATAATGGGCTTAGTGGCGCAACGTCGCCCGCGGTCTGCATCTACTGGCCCTGACACTGGGTAGGAGAACTGCCCGGCTGCGGTTGGGAGGAAATGCGGCAAATGGAGATACACTAGCTTATAACTACATACGGTGGAAGTATTTTTAATATTTGAAGTCAACGTTAAGCTTGATGTGTGGCCGTGGCTAGCCGTGGTCACCAAATGTAAGTTAATACTGTATTGATATATTCCTGTTCAGTGAATTGCTAAAATTCCTGGGGACTCACGTTTAGCCGCAGCTGCAGCCTGAGCTTTCTGGCGCTGCTCGGCCTCAGCGTCTCCATAACCGCTGGAATCCAGCTCCACAACGTGGCTCGCCATGGCCGGGGTCACCGTCTCAACCGGTCGTGCTTCCCGCGCTGGCAGGCGGTTCAGCGTCCATAGGCGAACCTCCCCGGAGTCGCTGCATGTAGCAACCCTGCTCCAATCGCCCCCACACCATGCGACGCCCGTTACCTCCTGCTCATGCGGCAGAGTGATAGGCGGCCGTTGTGGGTTGGCCGCCGTCCAAATGTGTGCGCCACAGTCGCGTGACCCCGATAAGATGTAGTTGCCGCAGGGGCTAAATGCACTGCGCATGTAGAAGCTGCTTTTGACTGCTGGTGGCGGGGCGCACCACGTGGCCAGAGGGCCGGACATGAGGTGGCTGAGGGCGAAGAGGTGGTGCTGCGAGTCAAGACAGCTCACTAGAAGACGATCGCCTGTGAAAACCGAACGGAGAGATAAGCATACGTAAGTCTCGAGTGGCTGAAGGTCAGGAGAACAGTCTTGAATATTTGGTTCAGGGGACAACCGTTCAAATTGTCATCTATGTTTGCTAGCTGTTCGCAACTAAATAATTGTGAATAGACGCCGCTTCACTTTCGGCATTTGTCCCTTGCGGAAGGCATGATGAACCGTTGGATGCCAGCACACGGGGAACATACCTGTTTCGGACACCGTCAGATGCGTCACCCCTACTGCGGAGGTGCGAGCCGGACAAGTGAACTCGGCTACCTCGCACGGAATGCCGCTGGTACCGGCACCAGTCAATTTAGCCTTAGGACCGCCGACACGACCTGGATCATTGGGAAGCAATGACCCGCAAGTTTATGAGCTTCGGGCCACCACACCCTCCTGGCACTGTATGTCATGTATCTACAGTAGGCGACAAGTTCTCTTTACCTGTGCCAATGTGGCGTATTGATTGCGCACGCGTGTCAAGAAATCATTATACGGAACACCTATATTTCCTAGGGAGACACATGCCGAGGTTCGCATAGCGCCTGGTCCAGGGATGCCAGAGATCCTAAATGGCGGTTTGTTAAGAATATTTTGCATATCATACCTGCACCGACACTCTCGATTGCACTCTTAGGCAATTCCAAGTCGCAAATCGGCAGGCCATGCATCCGCAGGTCCCAAAGTTTGACGACCGTGTCATTCGCCCCGGCTGACGCCAATAAGTAAGAAAACGGCAAAAAGACGACGGATGTAACCGTCACTGCAACGGGCTTGGCTATCTTCGTGGAAGCTCTACTGCTATTAGCAGTGTGCGGCGTGTGTGCGTTCTGCTGTACCCATATTGGCGAAAGGACCGGCGCGTTATCCAGGTCTGTACCCGCATGGACGCGACGGCCCACAGCCTGGCTACTGAACCCCGGGCATCGGGCATCATAGAGCATTATGCGCCCATCCCTGGCACCTGCATACGGGATCATCATAGCGTCTAGAAGTCAAAATTGAGCTTTCCAAGCCACGATGGCAACATGATAGTCAACCGATCGTCACGCTCCATAGACAGCTTGCAGGCTCGCGACATGGAGGCCTACCGTAAACCATGATCACATTTTGGGTCTCACCTGTCACAAAAACGTCCTCGCACAAGTGCAACGGAGAAATGCACTTTACGGAGCCATCGTGGCCCTCGGCCACCGCCAAAGCCGTGGCAGTGTCCGTGTCCCAGACGCCCACGTGCTGTTGACCGGAAGCTGTATACATCACCGAATCGCTCTGTATGGGTGAAGAAAAGGCATTTGCAGCGAGGACGCCAATCCAAAAGCTAACCCCTCACCCCTTTAATCGCCACCGACCTTAGCCCAAGCAAGGTCGAATATGCTGTTACGGTGGCACGACCAGTGTGCCCGCGGGCGCCAGCTGCCATCTAGGGCCCCTTTTTCGAGGGCCGAAACGCATTCCGTACTCGCAATGGTGACGACGCCCTCCTCTCCACCTACTGCAAGCAGCTGGCAGTTGCTGAAGGAAGGGTTCTGCGACAAGGGAAGAAGGAAACGCAGCGCCAGCCGGCGGCACAACGGTTCAGATCCTTTGCTCAGATACTGTAGCCTATTTTAGCCTCAATGATGAGTGTGCTGGGGGGTTCGGCGAAACCGAAATGCATTGCCGCAAATACGTACCCTGTTGAACTTCGCGACTATAGGCAGCCCACTCGTGACCGTTGCTGGAGGCAGCGGAATTACTGTGGATTTAGCCTCGAAGTCCAGCTTAGAAAGAAGATCTGCTTGCAGCTTATGCTGGTTGACACCACGTCCATATCCAACTGCAGATTGTTGGGCAATATCAGCGAGCCCTGCACGAGTCTCACTTCCAAGCCCATATCTTGAACTTACGGGAACTTGATCGCCCAACTTCGCGGCTAAACAGCCCCTGAGCAAGACTCTGGCCGAGCGGAGGCATTCTCGCGCCGAATTTCCCACTCGACGGATTTGGCTGCCGGCACTTGCCCTGGAAAATTTTCAAATTAATATAACATGCATAACTGCGATCGAAACAGAAGCTTGGTGCCGCCGCTTTTGTGTATTTGCAGGGCTGTCACCAGTGCCGCAGACTTTTGCGAACCCGTCCTTACGCAAGGCAAGCACCGTATAAATTAACAATCCTGCGTCACGATTTGATAATCACGAAGATGGAGCAAACTATTGGAAGGTACAAGGAAAGGGCGTTGTCTGGACCGTACTCTGGATTCTGGGATCCCCGACAAGCCGACATGACGCAGCCAAATGTGTTTTCGAGCCAACTCAATGCGTACAACGCTTATTCATTCAAACGAATGCCTACAGGAATTGGTTTTATGCAGAAGAATTACTTGACCTCTTGGATCCTCAGACAGTCGTTGAAACAAATGTTAATTTGTTAAAGAAATTTTGTTGCATGTTACCTTTATCTCTGCTGCCTTTTTAATCCAGTAGAGTAACAAATTTGATTAGATTAACAAATTTGAACGAAAGACTTTTAAACCATCTGATTTGCACCTTTCCTCGCCACTCCGCCTAACAGCCGCAAAACCCTGAGTAAAATTCCACCATGCTGGGGTTTGTGAGGCCCCCCAAAAAACACGATACCCTGAGCAGATACCCACGCTATCCAAACCTCTTGTTCAGGATATCATACTCTTTCGCTGAATAACTGTCTGCAGAACTTCACTTGGCCAACAACAGCGGCTGTCGCGCCGTGTCCAAAACCGTCATGAAGGCCAGCTCGGTGGTGTCCGAACGAACAACGTCCACAAATATTCCTCCAATGATCCGCAAGCTTGACGAAAATGTCGTGAACAAGATTGCAGCAGGGGAGGTCATCCAGCGGCCAGCTTCAGCCCTCAAGGAGATGTTAGAGAACTCCATAGACGCTGGCTCGACCCAAATCAGTGTCTTGGTGAAGGAAGGAGGCAACAAGCTTCTCCAAATCGTCGACAATGGAAGTGGAATTCGTGTGAGCGCAAGCACGGAGCAAACTGAGACGCAGGGTCTGTGTGCGTGTGCGCACGGTCAGGGGGTTAGGGGCGTTTACGTACCACTGCATTTTATAGATTTCGCCTTCCACCGAATCTCAATATGCATCCATAAGTTACGGGACCGATATATTCTTTCCACGCCGTGCACCTCTTCAACGCCCAATGATCTGGCAGATGGTGCGGTCATTTCCTAGTCCGTCCTGTTTACCTCTACCCTTGACACCCACGACCTCCAAACTTCTGCTTCCGCCCATATTGCACTCGAGGATAACTGCGTCATAACCTGCCTTGAAATCCAATCTGACAGAAAGAGGACCTGCCAATCCTGTGCCACCGTCACACCACCTCCAAACTGCGCGAGTACGCGGACCTGGAGACCATCTCGACACTAGGCTTCCGTGGGGAGGCGTTGTGTTCCATCAGCTTCGTGTCGCACATGGCGGTGACCACCATGGTTCGCGGGGCGCAATACGGTTACCGGGTGACGTACAAGGTGAGAAAACGGCGGGACAGCATCCCGAAGGGACTCACAACTATTCTGCCCGATTTGGCACCGTGTGGGCCGCTCCGCAGGCTTGCGCTGGCGGCTGTGCCAGGCAAGATCCGAATGTAGTCGTGCGGGGAGACAAGGGCGGAGCTGCATAGAAGTTTCCGCAGATCCATACCACTGTTCAGGGCGCGGCGCCGGCAGGGGAGATGGGCTGGATGCGCAAAGACTATGCTGTATGGAAGTGCAGCTTCCAATCCATTTATCGTGCGGTGTGATCATCATGATGATGTTCTCGTGAGCCATCTTGCTGTTCTTGGGTCGGCAGCGGTGTTAATATTGCGTGATCTCGACTATTACACCTGAACGTGCACATCTCGCGCTTCAACCACCCTTCTGACTTCAGGATAGCGAGATGGAGGCCCCAGGTCCGCGTCCCGTGGCCGCAGTCCCGGGCACCACTATCACCGTGGAGGATCTCTTTTACAACGTGCCTACTCGAAGAAAGGTGTGACAGATGCGAATACGGCCGTTGAGCCAATGGCCGCCGCTTACATGGGGAATACCATTTGTTCGGGCTCAACGGGACGTAACTTGAGTTAGAAATGCGTGATGATTGTGCATGCTGGGCCGTATCTATGACCAATGAACACAGGAACACGAGCTGATCAAAGCTGTGTGGGGAACCCCACGACGAGCTTTGGTATGGACTAAGTAGGACATCTCCCGCGCTGTCCATGTATTGTGGGTAGTCATATACACAGTGCGCAGTGTGGATAGTGGCGTGTCGTCGGCTGGAGCACACCTCGTGATGGGCTCCTGCATTCGGGTCGGTCACATCTGAGCCCTTAAGTTCTCTATTATCCTGGGTTGTCATTTAGGAATGTGGATGTCTGTTCCACGTCCTCACCCCCTCACCCGTCGTTGCCTTGACATCGGCTGGCGCCACCTTCCCAGGCCCTAAAGTCTGCCAATGAAGAGTATGGTCTGATCTTGGATGTGGTCGGCCGCTACGCCGTGTACAGCACCGGTGTGGCCTTCAGCTGCCGCCGGCAGGGCGACTCCCGGCCCGACATCTCCACCACTGCAGCTGGGTCTCGGGTGGATGGGGTGCGGTCCGTGTACGGGGCGGATGTGGCCCGCGAGCTAATACCGCTCAAGGTGGCGGTAGGCGGCGGCACGGGGCCAGAGGTACCGGTGGACGGACCCATGGGAATGAGCGTCGAGGTACGCGAACGCGCACAGCGCGTCCTTCCTTCCCTTATTCTATTTGCGAGTGGATGTCGAAGCACCTTTGGAATAAGCCATAATGCGGTTATGTTCATCCAGAGTTATGACTTGTTCCCTGATGGCATGGATAATGTATGATAGGAGAAGAAGTAGTTCAGGGAACGTCCGGGACATGAGTATTCCTGAACATGCCTACCTGTTCCTGCCTCCCTTTGGCCAAACTCGGCCGCAATGTTCCACCACGCGTTCCCCCGGGCCGTGCCTGCCGCTGTCATTCCCTCGGTAGGGCCTCATCTCGGGTGCTAACTACACCACCGGCAAGAAGACTGTGTTGGTGCTCTTCATCAACGGCCGTTGCGTGGAATGTAGCCCGTTGCGTCGTGCACTGGAGGGCCTCTACGGTGCACTACTTCCGAAGGCCTCGCGGCCGTGGATTTTCCTGGAAGTGCGTCTGCCGCCACGACAGGTGGAAGTCAACATGCATCCCACCAAGCGGGAAGTGGGCTTCATGCATCAGGTGTGCTTGGAGTGCATCAGGGGGCCTTGGAATGAGTGGATCAGGGATGCCTGCGCACGTCTGTACATGTCTGCCTCAGTTCGGCCCATGCTTTGCCCAACTTTTCGGATGCGCCATAACAAGGTTTTGGGTTCCCGCACCATCTCGCCCTACCTTGCAGGCAGAGGTCATTGAGGAAATTCGGAGGGCGGTGGAGGCCAAGCTAATGGCGTCTAACGAGTCACGTACGTTCGCTGCGTCAGCCACCCTGCAAACACAACTTCCATTCGCGTCTTTGCCTCTGGCACAGCGCCAGTCGATGCCTGAATTTGGGCGTAGCGATGTAGCTCACAACGATAAGGTCGTAGAGGTGGCCGGCGACGATCAGGAAGTGGAGGACGATGGGGACGCAGAGGGAGAAGAGGGCAAGGTCAATGGGCGGAAGAAACGGCGGAGGATGACAACGCCCGCTGTCCCGATTAGGGCGCCAGGGAGCTCTGGGAGGGAACTGACACGTCAGGCATCTGGAGCAGTGCCTTTGCCATACAGGCCGGAGAAGCTCGTGCGCGTAGATTACAGGTGCGTCGTGGCGGCAAAAGGGAGTTTTGGATGCAGGGTGTTTTGCCTTGGCAGTTGCTGTGGCCACACGATTGCATCCTCAGTCTTATAGTCGCCTGCACGCACCGCCTGTGTCTTAAGAGGGGGAAGAATACAGGGAGGATAACGGCAAGGTTGATGAATCCCTTCCTCTACGATATTTTGCTGGAGCAGGCCGGCCGCAGTTGTCGTATGTGGTTAACGCGCATCAATTGCAGTCCGTGCCTGCCTCTTCCTCTTAGCACGTTGTCACATTCCCCCCACCGCTAATCGAACAGCGTTCATCGTTATCATGCAAAGTGATTAAGGCGCTTGGTGCGCCCAGTAGACAAGATTCTTTAAGCGTGGAGTTGTCAAAGTACTGCGCAACTGTTCTCAGATCTTTCACGCTCTGCGCCAGGGCTGGGACACTCGACGCTTTCCTCATCCCCAAGGACGCTAACGACGTCAGGCGCCCCAGCGTAGGGGAAGCTGCGCGCGCCGCAGCGACGGGGGGCAACGTGGCCCGCAAGCGCTCTACTGCGGCACGCTCGCACGGTGCGGAGCCCCTGGATGGGGTCGTGGATGGCTTCAGTGACCGGCGACAGTCCTTGGCAGCCCGCAAACAGCCGCCGGGGCTGGTCACCGCGGAGGTGCTTGGAGTCGGGCCCTATGCGGGCGTGCTGGACGAGGTGCAGGTACCATGTTGCTTAGGAATTCTGCTTCTGACCATGAAATTCGTATTTCTATTTATTGTTGGAGTTCTAGGCAACACCACTGGGTTGTTATTCCGGATCTGCTTGCCCAGGGCGAGGAGCGGAGAAGCTCCTGCTTCCTTGCAGTGCAGGGAGCCGACGGGGTCAGGCATGAAAACACCAATTCTGAATTGGGCCACCTGAGGTTATGTCAACAGCTATGTCTTGTGCTGGGCCTGTTCAACCTTACATCACGATGTAGTGGTAATACCATGTGACGCAGGCCCAAGGTGAGGCTCGCGATACGGGGCGGCCGCGGGATGCAGATGCGGAAGCACGAGTGCCGCCGCGTCGGGGCCCCCCACCGCTGTTGACAGCGGATCCAGCCGTTTTGGAGTTGTGGGCAGAGGTGGAGAGCGGGGCGCATACGGGACTCGGGGAGCTGCTGCGGGAGCACACATTCGTGGGCGTGGTGAGATGAGGCAGCAGCAGCACCCGGGCAGATGGGGGAGAGTATGTGGGCAGGCGTTAGGCCCGTTGGTGAGCGAGACACTCAGGCGGAAGGTCGTGTCTAATCTAATAGTGATGTCACGCGGTGAGTTAATGGTGATTGTCGAAGGAGGCCGCGATGGTCGCAGATCGGAAATTAAGGCATCGTGAGCGCTGCACGCCATCATGCACACCATCCGGGGTATGGCGTGTGAGTGTTGCTGTGAAGCCGTCCCCTAATTCCTCCACGGGCTTTCACCTACACGCCTGTTGTTTAGTATTCCGTAGCTAGGCTTGTCATAGAACATGCAAAATGTGTTCTCGCATACTATTTGTTTTGCCCATCGTCCGCTTGTTGGACCGCTTGATGGGACTGCCTCGTGTCACCCCGTCAGGCCGATGGCAGCTTGGTGCTGCTCCAGCATGGCACACGGTTGTACCTGGTGGATGTAGGGACGCTCAGCCGGGACATGTTTTACCAGCTGGCGTTACGAAGGTGTGTGAGGGTAAAGGGGACGTGGAGCCCGTCCGGCGCCCTGCGACCGTTGGTCAGCAAGACATTTAGGGGAAGTGAAGCTACCGTAGGTACCTACACCTGCCCACGTGATGAAAATTCATAGTGCGTTAAAAACAGGGAAAGCAGGAAATACATGCACGAAAAGCTAGCATGTGAATGCCTGAAGGTGTGCTGCTGAACAGGTGGGAGCAGCCGTTGTGCTTGCCGCTGGAGCCCCCGCCAATGGTTTCGGAGCTTGTGACGCTGGGATTGCAATTGCTTGAGGTCAAGGGCGAATGGCAGGTCGGTGAGCAGCGGCCGCGGTGGTGACAAGTTATGCGTAAGTGTCATCGATAAGAGGAACTCACATAGTGTGGATGCCGTTGGCTACCATGCCACGGCGTAGTGTGGTGCGACAGCTAAAAAAAGCATTTGTGTGGCGGCGTGCATCATTTGGGCTGCGTCTCCCATCTTTGATGTGGGTTTGAGGGTTTCGTTCTGGTGGATTGAGGTATGGTTCAATACGTACGGCCGTAGGGACCGCTTCTCCGCTAGGGGCCATGAGGTTCCCGCTGCTTTGCCACTGCTGGCATCGCGCGGGCCACCAGGCCGTTTCGCCCAGGCTAGCAGGACCATGCACAAGACGCACGAAACCCTTCAGTTCCAAACCTCGTCATGTGAGCTCAGAGACATCATAATGACCTGCTTCATGCATTTGAGGGGATGTTCAGGTGAAGGATTAGGTTTGCCGCGGCTTGACCACAGTGTTCGCCATTGCCCGGTATCCCTGCAGCCCGAGGACGGCTCGCCAGAGGAGCTGGGCGAACTGGTGACGGAGTTGCTTCAGCAGAACGGCCCCGCGCTGGAAAAGCAAGTAGGGCTGGTGGTGGACTTGCAAGGCAGGTGGTTTGTATGTACGTAGCGCTATTTCCTGTTTTCTCCATTTTCGGAACGCCTAATTTTTGTCCCCCGCCTCCACACATGCCCATTTATCCATCTCGCGACGCTCTCCTGTCTTGCCCTTGGGTTGGCCCGATTTATACGCCTAGTCGGGCAAGGCCTAAACGCCACTAGCGATGTCGTTACATTCTGTGGTCGGTGTCCTGTGATCAATGCTTATCCATTTGACCTTGGCATGCTACATCATTCGATACACACGACGTACCCTATGACCTACGCGTTGTACTCCACGGTGCGGGTTTTATGCTTTAGGGCGGCTTCGGAGTGTGCCGCTACTGCTAGAGGGCTGCCTTCCCGACCCCGCCCGCCTGCCCGACCTAGTGGTGGCGTTGGCAAAAGACGTGGATTGGGACCATCCGCAGGAGCGGGCGCGATCCATTGCGACGGTGAGGATGCGGGGCTGGGGCTGTGCCTAAGAGGTTTTTCTTCGCTGGCCTGGCGGGCTCGGCAGCCGGTTTGCCACGGGGGTTTATGTGTATTTCTGGTGGTGCGCAGCTAGGGGACACGGTGACAGCCGACAAAGACTGGCCTTGTTGCAAATCCTCATGCCCCTATTTGACTAATGTTCTAGACGCCGCAGTCCCATTGCCCACTCGACGTGTCCAGTGGATGGCGAATAATACGTGCGTGTGCATATCCTTCGAATAGCGTGATCTTCATGTTTATGCTGCATACCTCGCACTTCAATGCAGGCCCTTGCTGATTTATATGCAGCTCGTCCCCCGCTGCTACCAGACTGTGAAGCAAAACGCGCCATGGACTCTGTTGGCCCAACTGAGTTTGCGGGAAATAGGCCGGCGTCAATAGTGGGAAATCGTGTAGAGGCAGCTGGGGATGACCAAAGGTGTCCAGCAGAGTCACATAGTCCTGAGAGGTTAGAGATGGGAACAGACGGACAGGCAACGCAGGATGGGCTGCAGGGAGGCGCGGGTTGTAAGTCAGACGTTGAAGAGAAAGCTGTCTATCGCGCATCCGGCTCGCCTGACAGCGGCGGCGTCGAGACACATGAGGGGACGGATGTGACGACAGGCGCAAGTGACAGGAGCCGACCGCAAAACCGGGATCAGGGTGATGCGGGGGGAAAGCCGGATACATCTGCAGTGGCGACGGTGCCCAGCGCGGATGCGAATGAATTAAATTACGAGGGAGGGCGGGCGCTGGCAGCTTACGAACACAAGCTTAAGCAAGTAAGTAACAGGAACATCTCCACATTCCCATCTGTTGAACGATACGTTTCAAGGGTTCTAAATCCTCAATGTAGGTGACATGATGGAACACATGGCGCTCTGAATATGTCAGCCGTGATGTTTTCCCAGTTTAACCCATGCGTAGCCCTGTCCCTTGCGTTTTGGTTGTCCTTCGCAGGTTGTCCTGCCGGCGATGCGGGGCTGCCTGAAACCCCCTTGTGCCCGGGCCACGGACGGCAGCTGCGTGCAAGTTGCGGCGTTGGAGCGCCTCTACCGCATCTTCGAACGCTGTTGATAACCGAGTGGGTGGGTGGCCAAAGTAATTGAATTGGGCACCACTGCCGGGAAATATAGTTACCCTACAATCTGACTGTTGATGGAGAATGTAATGCGGACTGTGAGGAGGCGCTGAAGCGTAAACGATATGGGCTTTACGCTGACTCATTATTTATGCGTTCGTCACAAGATGCAGACGCTGCGTTACGGCCTATTGCAGCCGATCACCCGAAATGTACACAAGCAGAGCCTGTGATATAACCTCATCGTAATCAACATCACCCGAAACCTCGTGAGGTGTTAGGTTTGTCCGTATCAGTCGCTCCGATAAAGTATGCAAAATCCTACCAAAACTGTTGAGGACACTTTCATACAGCTTCGCAACAGCCCGCCGCTTTCATCTTCCAATCCCGTGTCATCCAGCTTAGTCGTTGGTTGCATCTCCAGGTCTATGTTTCGGCGAACTCAACAGCCATAGGTAGCTCTACTGTTGTCGTCACAGAGCGCAGCATGGCATGGCATGCTCACCCTCTAATATCATCATCACTGCATATAATCCGAATGACTGCATCAGTTATACATCGGTCAGTAAGTCCACGAGGTATCTTATCTACAGGTCCTCAGAACGCACGTAGGACAGCGGACCGTCGGCGGGCCGATGCCACGAGACCTTGCCGCTGACTTTGTTGAAGAAATAGGATGCACCGCCGTCGGCGTCCTCCAGCTTGGTCCAGGCCAGCGCCTCAGGGACTTCCCACACACTCTCGCCGGTCTCAATGTTGAACCAGTAGGGCCTGTCGTGGGCTGCGGTTGCAGGAGCAGATGAAGGTTATCACCCTAGAGATTAGAACACATGCTACGGGATATGAACAAACACCGCATGGTCCCTACAAGGGAGAGGCTTATGGGAGCACGGCACCAGCACGGCTTACCGCACGGCAGTGCTAGGCTAAGTTCAGGTAAAATATTGCTTAGAAGACGCCGAAGCTAAGAAGTGCCCGGCGCTAAATCCCACGCGGCCAGCAAGGCAGCGTCCACGACGGCGCCTGGAAAACCTCTTCCCGAATGAGAATGCCAAAACTCTCTGACCTGTATGCTTGTGACTGCCCCTTGCCTGCCCCATGCCAAGGTTCCAGCAACGCTGTATGTCCATCACCCCGCTCACTTTCGTCCTTGAGCTCACGCCAGGCGGTTGAATAGGCCGGGTCCGTATAGCTGTACTCGTTGGTGACGGGGTTGTACCAGCGCTGGTTAATGTGGCGCTCAAGGTCAAGCACCATGTCCGCTGGCAGCTCCACGGGCACACTGGTTGACGAGACACCCGCGGCCCAGTTCAGCCACAGCTCCTTGTCGTTCTCGCCGCGTACCTTAGCCCAGGCAAGCGCAGGCGGCACGGTGGTCACCCCCTGACCCGTCACGGAGTTGATGTACCTTAACAAAGGGACAAGCCGCGCAAATACAAAAGTCACGAGCATAATGAGGAAAGGGCCAACGTATGGCGCAACCGATGCCATAATTGAGCAGGATTCAGAGCCACCAGCTTAAGGGCTAAGCTGAAGGCCTTGAAGTGTAATCGTTGTTTATGCTTATCTAAGTGCACCGCAGTGCAAATTGCTCTTGGCGATAGATGGCCGCTAAAGTAGTGCTGAAAATGCCACAACTTACATCGTAGAGCTTGCGAGAAAGCAAGCCCATCGTTTTGTGCTACCGCCCTGCAACCTCCTATACAACCGGAGGTGGTTGAAGGTCGCTCGCCACTTATACTACCATAAACACGTGTACTTAATTTCAACCCCGTAGCCCAGAGTTAATCCTCCCACTCAGGGTATTGAGGCTTACCAGTCGACCGCCGACCAGACTTAGGTTATCAACCGCGACTCACTTAATGGGTTGGCCCTGTACGGTGATTCGCTGCCAGGCGCAGCTCGGAGGCGGCGTCCAGCGATTCTCGCCCGTGGATGGAGACCAGTAGTAGGTTGCACCTGCAGAGGGCGGGCACCTACAGCCGTAAGCTGCAATGCTGGGATATGCTGTATTTAGATGGGCGCCGCATGCAGGACGACGGGATCCTCAAGGCAGGGCACAGTGACGAAAATGAACTTAACTGCGGACGACTGTCTCCCTCCTGACGACGACTCACCGTTCTTCTCCTCCTTCAGCCAGCTGCCAGGCGTAGACTCGAACGCAAGAGCACCCTTGTCGTCATAACGTTTGAGGATCTCCGCAAAGTCCTTTCCAGTGGCAACCGAGCGGGCGGTCGCGCCAGTCTTGTCCGTCTGCACAGCGGCACCAGTAAATAATGGTACAGAACGAAAACCGTAATGACATGGACCAAATGATACACCCTGCATCGGTGATTGTTCAGATGGGTCACATCCCAGGGCACGTGGGAACGATGAGGAACCCCCGGCCATCGCCTCAATGTGTGCCGAAGGGAAGGCACCAAATACGGCGTGGCTACGGACCTAACATGCATTCTTTCACGCAGACAACAAAGCATGCCTTGTCGTATGAAAGCACTCGCACTCACCGCCGCGGGATCAGCACCGTGCGCAAGCAGAAGGACAGCGATGCCGGGCAAGTTTTCCTTGAAGGCGACATGCAAGGCAGTGACCCCTGAAGCTGGCTCGTGAGCCTTGGCAAGCGCGCCCTGCTCGAGGAGTGCCAGGACGGCAGCTTGGTCCTTCGACCGGACAGCTTCAACCAAAGGTAGCCGCCGTGATGAGTCCGGCGTGTTCACATCCAAACCCGTGACGCTCAGTTCCTCAATCACTGTCGCCATCTTCTTCTACAACAGTGCAAGCAGGTAGTCGCCCGTTGCAGCAGCATGTCAGCCGCATACGTCGCGACGCGAAGAAGGGAGAATTTTAGGAGCTTGAATTCGGTCAAGAGGCAGTTGATCATTGCATTACCGACTGGGGATCGTCGAATCTTCCAATTCGGTTTTGACGACTGGATCGCCACCGATGACGTGCGCACACAACCCACCTTCTTTATGGCCGATACAAGCTTATCCGTAGATGGCTTTGATGCCATCGCAACCAAGTTCATAGCACATAATGTGAGGAGGAGGAGGGTGACCCCTGCGTACCGGGCCATGTTGCACGTAGGCGAGTTCAACTAACGATATGGGCAATACGTGTTTGAATATTACAAAATTGAACTTGATCTTCTTAATAATGCAAGCGATCGCGATCATATGTGCCAAAGAAATCGTGCGGAGCTACTGCCGTGCAGGTGCATTGTGGCAAGGTCACAACGCAATCGCAACGCCAATAATCGCGTTTTTAAGTACTCATGGAATATCTCTTCTTGGATGATTATCAAAATCCCGCATCGTGTCAGGCGAAGGGCGTGGTCTGTTGCGAGTAGGCTTCGTTGGCAGGCCTGGACAATTTTCTGGAAGCTTTGTTAACTGATCGTCCACAAGGTCGGGACGCCCACATGAGCACCATGGCATACGGTATAATCAAACTTTCCTTCTGCAACCCAATTCATAAGTGCTCAAGGGCGCGACTTGCGTGCTATTATAACCTAAAGCAACATTTATGGTTGGTGTACCGGCCATCGCAACGGACATCTTGCACGCACACGTGGAATGTCACCAGATCAAATGCCTGTGAGAAAGGACATTGCGGAGTGCAAGTTGCATGCTGAAAATCCTATGAAATCAGGCCAAAACCGGCAGGCGTTCGTAATCTGCAGAGCGAATGCATTCGACGGCACCGAACCGACTGCAGACAGTCGGAAAGTTGGGGTTTCCTTGTCAAATTCATCCTACCTAATCACTACTGCAAGTTTCGCAGATCCACAAGCCGACAACCGACAACCGACCGGGAGTGATCGCCCAACTTGCACGTTCTATGGGAGCAGCGTGTGCCAGATCTCTGCCACATGGGATCCAGCGTCTTTCCGGATGCGCATGGCATAATTAAGGAAGCTCGTAAACGTGCGTCTTTAGGGCTTACGTCTCCCAATTGCTGGTGCTACCAAAATCGCAACGGTACCATTGGCTTGCTTGCAGTTCTTTCAACCAAGCACTTAAAAGCTAGAATTGCCTTGTAAACAAGCCACTCAGGGCCACAATTGATAAATGCTCATTGTTCACAATCCATTCAGACAGATCAGCCCAGTAACCTTTCGGTAACCGAGGCAGGGCGCTAGGGTAAATTATACAAACGACATATCTTTTAACAATGGCCCGTAGACTCCTCCCACGGCACAGGACCAATTCACTTCCGCAGCCGCAGTGGCGCACACCTCAAAAGATGTACATGCGGTTGCCGATAATGGTCGTGGAACACATGCAACTGGATATGGGACTGTATAAGGTTTCATACGCGATGCATCAAAAACCCAAGGTCGAAATAAGCACTTGCAAAATTTGCATCCTTCAGGCTACTTGGGCAATCATTCGCAATATCCATTCCGGTCCTCTGTCACGCAATTAGTGATATAGCGTGCATGAAGGATGCACACCAATACTGAATGACTGATGATCCCAATAACGCGATTAAGCATTAAAATTATATTACGCCGCCTGCCTGGTGATACGGTACCCTAATCTTCTGTTGCAGCAGCATCTTGTGCTACAACTAGAAGGCCCTTTGCACACGCACGCTTCCCATTCCAGTCAAGGATACCAAAACGTGCATAATCCAAGAGATAATAATCCAAGGAGCGTCGTTATCTGGGCAGCCTAACTAGCGCCAAAGTGAATTATTATTCGTGGACGGCGCAGTGGATGCGGGTATAACCATGTATGCTATGATCACAAATCAGTGACCTCAAACAAACTGGTCCAAACGGAAAGAGCTTCGATCAAGCTTTCTGAAGCCAATCACAGCAGAGCACTCTCACGCTTGATGCAGCGCGAGGTGGGCCCCCGCCCGTGCACATCAATGCTCCGAAAGGTACCGTTACTAGACAGCGATTGATCCCGGATCCTAACGTGATCACCGCATTTCTGAAGCGCAAACTCAATGCGATGACCGAGCAAGACATAATTCCCTACCGAATTTATGACACCGCGCCGAACTTCCATACAGCACCAGGTTCATGACACCCGGCCCGGCGCAGGCAGTGCCTCGAGCTCGTCATAGTCGTATGCATCATATTTGGCACCGGGCCGCTGCAAACAATCTGAAAAGAGCCTTCGGGCCCTGGACAGGAACCCCGGATGCCGATGATGAGTCCTATCCGAGACTTCTGGCGCATGTGCATCCGCACTGTCCGCAGACCTGGCCGTGCACAAGCCACCCCTCGCCGTGGAGCCGCACTGAGACGACTGAACCTGGCTACAGACGCCACCTTGGCGAGTTCCACCACCACCTGTTGCTGCTGCTGTAGCGGCAGCAGCGGCGAAAGCCTCTGGTGGAGGCGGCACCCAGGACGACGGCAACGGCAGTGCCGCGGGATCTGCACCCCCGCTGCTGCGACCGTCGCTGCCAGGCTCCCGTTGCAAGGCTGGAAGGCCCCGCGGGATCGCCCAGGAACCTATTGCTAATGGACCACCAAGCCCTGCCCCGGACAACGCACGCTGGTGCTGATATGGAAGCGACGGCAACTGCTGGCTTCCGGAGTGAACACCAAAAAGGTCGTGCAGACTCGTCCGCTCGAACCTTCGGCTGCTGGCAGAACAGATCGTACGACGGGGACTAGACCCGTGCCCAGGGCTGATCTGCGGTCCCGAAAGTGAGCGGCGTGAGAGGCGCGGCGAATGATGTTGGTTGGCAATTGAGCAGCCCCTTTTCCCCTCACTATCTACACTGAGGGAGACAGATGAGTCCAAAGGGGCAACGCCAGCGCTCATAGTGTTGGCGTGTCGCATGGCCCCGGCCGCAGTGGGGCCATTTGAGGAGCGGGGTGAGAGAGTTCCGGCCGCGGCGCTAGGGTCGCCGGTGCGTGAGGCGTCACCAGGCTCAGACGGAGCGGACACAAGCCCTGGCGGTGCAGCACTATGTGCGGCCTGAGGCGGAAGTAGCTCTCCATCCTTTGGAGTGCTGGGCAAAGAGGATTGTGCATCTGCCACCTCATCCGGAAAGAGAAGCAGCAACTCCGTCACACGTGCACCCTCGGCTACTTGCGGCTGTGGCGGCTGCTCATGCGAGTGTCGTAGTTGTTCTTGTTGCTGATGCTGAGTCGCCTGCAGAATAGTGCCGGCCTGCGCCACTGCCGAGCCGGCAGAGACTAATCGGCGTGCCGCAGCGCCAAATAAAGGAGCCGATGGACCACTCAGACGCGCGGGCAGCTCATCCTCCTCCCGGTCCTCCCCTTCCAACAACGGTTTGTTAGAGCTTCCGTCGCCAACCCCCGGCTCGCCTTTGCCGCCTCCAGGCCCCCAGTGTGGCCAGTGCAGCCCCCCTTCGCCCACCAAAGCCGACACACCACGAGCGCGGTTCACCACGCTCGACGCCGCGGCTGCAATCGCCGACCCAGCCAGCGCCAAGCTCGCTACAGCTGCGGCAGCAGCGCTGCCACCATCAGAACCCAGCGCCTGAATACCGCGCGCACGCTGCTGCATCATAAGCAGTGCCTGCATGTCCGGAACCAGCTCAGGAAAACGTTGGGCCAGCTGGCTTAGTAGTTCCGGTTTCACCGCCTCGCATGCGAGCACCTGGCGCAGCTGCCAGCGACGATTTGGGTCAGGCTGCAGCAGGCCCCGGATAAGCGCCTTCACAGGCTCGGACACTCTCGCGCCGTGTGGGAAGGTGATGCGGCCCGCCAGCACTGCACGTCGGATGGCGGCCTCCATCCGCTCGCCGCCCCCTTTCTGCCAGGGCCACCAGCAGTGCTTGAAGGGCCAAGCACCACCCTGCAGCAGCTGGTACAGGACGATGCCCAGCGCCCACCTGCGTACGGAAATCACACCAGAAGTAAGCACAATGGTTATGATGACCGAAGGCGGGAGTAGGGAGGACACAAGCTTAAATGTAATTTTTGGATGACGGCGGCGACAACCCAGATGCCGCAGCTAGAGCAATGGCAAGTAAGAGCACCTCGTTGGCACAACTATGCGTTGTTTGCGTGGCTGCACAGAGCAGCATAGACTAAATGCGTGAAGCCTCCTCGTTTTTACTTGCAATTGGCTGCCCAAAGCACACCAACCAGAGCAGGGCCTCCTTGGGAGCCCAAATTCATGTCTCGCATTCCGCTGCCTTCTAACTACGTACGAACGTTGGCACGCATATATCACTCACCAGTCGCCGGCGCGGCCGTCATCCCCGTGCTTTAACCCGGCTGGCGACATGGTCCAGGGGGTACCAGCTACGGACCGCGGCGTGACGCCCTCCACATGCGCCAGACCAAAGTCCATGATCTGCACCTTCCCACGGTTGTCCATCAGAAAGTTGGGCATCTTGACATCTGCACTCAGCGCAACAAACACATGCACGCGGACGCATCTGCTGCTGGACACTGCACGCTGCGCTTGATGATGATCGCTGGCACAGGACACAGGGTTGCAAGTAGGCTAAGAGGACAAAGCACCTTTCAACCGTCAGCCTGGCCGGCCCCCAAGTCTCTCAGCGCCAGTCCCGGATGCGCACCCTTATGGACAATGCCGTTGGCGTGGCACCGATGCACGGCGTTCACCATCTGGAGCCACACGCTCAGCACCTCCGCCTCGTCCACCTGCGGATCAACAAGCACGTGCATATGGAGCGGGGAGTGGGCGCAATGCCGATGCCTGCTGGTAAATACCATCCATCAGTGCAAAAGCCGATTATTTTTTTCACATTGTTTCTCTTTCGTAATGCATGTGTCTAGCGTCGCATTTAAAGCTTTATTGCTACTCACTTATGAGCCTGGGAGTCCAACGCAAACGACGCACCTGTGATTGCGGAGCACTCTGGCATGTCTGGGGCACTGGCGTCGCAGAGAACAACCATTCCTCCACAGTGCATGCTGCAACGGGCATCTGAATCACTGCCATATAGGTGGCGTGCTTGGGGTCTCGCTGTATTAAGGTATGGGAACGAAAAGGCGAGGGCCGTGAGGAATAGCAGTCTGAAGCCCTTTTGGAGCGACATAAACGTACAGGCACACACGCCACCCCACCGTACCCTAATTATTTTTACATGTCCCGCCTGCTACCGTGCTAGCCGCCAAACATCCAGCTGGCGGAGATTAGACCTCTCCCTTCAGTACTATCGAACGCACCGAATCGACGTAAACCGACTTGAATGCCTCAATACACGGTAGCACGGAGGGCTCGTTGGACATGAATAGATGGATTCGAGCCTCGGATAGCAGCAGCGGCGTGATATCGACGTCAGCCAGGCTGTTGGCGCCGGGTGCAGGGATAAGTTTAAGTGCCCACTCGCTGCCGTGCGCATCACGAGCGAGCACGACATGGGAGAAGCCACCACCCCCCAGCAGCGACTCGACATGAAACGCAGAAAGGTCCTGGGGGTTCGAAGCCGTCGGGATCGACGTTCAACTTGGGGAGTCGATTGTCTGCTGTTGAACCATTCATGGAATTGTATCTACTAGACGCCCAACCGATTGACAACACTACTGAGATGGCACAATTGTTGAGGCCAGGTTAAGGCGGCATGCAGTGGAATGCGGTGCCGTAAGGAGTGGTCCCTTCGAAGGCTAATCCGGATTGGACTAAGAGTCTACCTTCGCTGGGAAATATGGCAGAATATATTTAAGTTGCGCAGCTGTCGCAGCCATGTTGGGGCGCTAGCTTTCAAGCTCACTATTGTGAGATAGCCATCGCCATTACATTTCGGGCAGGTCCATCCTCACAAAAAGATAATCGTTTGGGGTATATTGCAAGGGTATATTGATTATAAACGTCTACAGCAGACAACGAAGTCCAAAGTGGGCAATTGACATCACGTAGTATTGACCCAGGCACCACGAATTATGGCACCAACGCTGTCATGGTGGTCAGCTGGAAAACTAGCGCACCAGCTCCGTACGGCCGTTTCACACTTTCGTTCAGTTGCCGCTCCAACGCTGCAACTCGGAGTATCATAGGACGACGCATGTCGAAAATTTAAGTAGAAAAAGAAGGTACAATTTAAAACCTCAGCAGGACCATCACGCCCGCCTATTAGCCTTCCGCCCCTTCGCTGCGGGCTGGAGAGCGATTCGAAGCCGCCGTACGGACCTTACAGAAGCAGCAAACCAGAAGCATTCATAACCGATCACGTCAAGAAGAGATTTAAGCCTCATAGGCGTAGCTAATTCCGACCCTTGGCAGCAAGTCGGGCACCCGCCCCACTAACCTCGGGGTACCAGCGAACCCAGACGCAGGAAAATGAGAGAAAGAGAAGTCTTATACAATTATCGGTCGCGCACCAATGAAGGTATTCTATTATTAATATATGATGTCCTTCATAAGGATGGGGATGGAGGGGGCTTAAGAGAAA
This sequence comes from Volvox reticuliferus, assembly GCA_019650235.1. NCBI lineage: Eukaryota > Viridiplantae > Chlorophyta > Chlorophyceae > Chlamydomonadales > Volvocaceae > Volvox > Volvox reticuliferus. The sequence continues at coordinate 156,251 of BNCP01000062.1, read as the reverse complement.
GCAGCAAGCCACCGCCATGCATCCGCAGCCGGTAATCTGCCATCCGTTCGCTGGTCCGCCCGCCTGCCTAGTCACCCTCCATGAAGTCCACCCAATCACACCCAAAGTGTCCCCTCGAGAACTAGCGTAGCCATCCCCGTCACCCGCACACGTCCCTCCTCCCGCAGCACCTCCACTATTACCTCGCCTCCGCGGCCAGAGCATTGGCACATTCGCATGGCCATGCCGCCGCCGTGCCCTACACTTGTCACAGACATCCCGGAAACCCCAGAGGGTTGCAGCACAGATTCCCAATAGGGCCCCAGAACTGCATGCGCGCTGCCGGTGACGGGGTCCTCATTTATGCCCATCCAAGGCGCAAAGAACCGGCTGCACACCTCCGCCGCCGGCTCCGCCCCATTTCCTTCAGAAGTCTGGCATACACCTGTGTCGGTCTCGCTGCCCAACCCTGGCACGGATATTCAAGGCGCGTGATGTAACTGAAACAGGTGTAGATGGGCTTTCAGTCAGTAATATGCTGCCTAAACTTTTTATTACCGTTCCTAAAAGGAAAACAGGTCTGTCTGCGCAGACGATGTTCACCTTTTCCTTTATAATTTGATAAGCAGAGCTGCAGCTTCATTTATTAAATAAGCATCTGGTCATGCAGGCTAATCCAGGTTCCTCTCCAGACTTTCTGTCTTGAACCCTGCCTACCTGTCCTGGCGCACACGATAACTCCGTGCACCTCCTCAGCCGAAGCAGCCCGCACCATGGCCGCGAAGTCGGGACGGAGCGCCTCCAGCTCCCGCCGGCCTACGCTTTCCCCCAGCACCACCAGCACGTAGTTGAGGCCCCCTTTGCCACAGTACCGCACCTCCCGCACTGACAAGGGCCCTGCGCATGCACGCACCAGCAATCCTGCCGGATCCTCTGCACATGCCGGAACTGGATCCACTGGGTCATAGAGCGGCAGCAGCAGGGATAGCGCCAGCCGCGGCGGCGGCGAAAGGTGTTGATGATCACAGCCGTTGTCGTCGTTGGGTCTTGTAATGGCGGCGATGGTGGATTTGGCGGTATCGTGGATGGTGGCAGTGGCGGTAGCGGCACGGCTGACGACGAGCTCCCCGCTTAGTGTGTGGAAGGAAATGGCGGAATTGTGGTTACCGCAGGCTGCAGGGTAGGACGCGGGGTCGGCGCAAGGGAACCGAATAGGCCGGGACGGTCTACATGTCCACATGTGTCAAAACAAGCAGACCAGGGAAGATATATAGCGGGCAGAGGTGCAACGAGGATTTTGAGTATGCTGGAGTGTGCTGCGAGCTCCCCACGTAAGATGGCAGCTCGCCACTCTATAGAGCTGCTTGGCGTACGCCGCATGTCTCGGAGCTTCACGCCTGGTTGGCTACGTGCGCACCTTGCAGCAACACTGCCGCGGATGCCAACGTCGCATGGCCGCAGCAGGGAACCTCGCAAGTGGGCGTGAACCATCGCAGCCGGAAGACGCTGTCTGAGGAAAAAACTTCCAGCCCTTTCGATGTGTCACCGAGCTGTGCGGGGAGGAAGGGTACCTCAAGAATGTCTTCATCCAAGCGGGTTATGAAGGCTTACGTATATTCCCAGGGAGAAGGGGATCATTGTACGTTATTCAGGCGGTACAGCGCATGCGGTATGATCCAGTAAGGTTCAGTGTTAAAGCAATTGTAAGCCCTAAGAACCGGCTGGGCGATGGACAAGCGGCCAGGCGGTGCCACTGGGACTTTGCATGGGGGAGGAAAGCACACAAGAAGGGTTATCATGACCAAAGTAGCTACCGAGGCATGGAGTCGCATTCGATATACTACTTACCGGCTCAACAAACGCAGTTTCGGAATGATTCATTTCGGTAGCGATCCGCTGCCGTACGTCGTCTGCAAGCTTGACGCCGGGAACACACAAACAGACCGCGGCCGGGTTGCCTGTGAACGGCCGACTAGCAAAAGCGTCGACTACGTAGATCGGAAGTTTTAAAGCCGCAGGGTGGCGCATGCTTCCAACGTTCTGAGTCTGATAAACTGTACTACGAAATAATTAATATGCGTAGATTGTTGAATTCCGCACTTATTCATGTATATTCACTGAATTCTAACTTATGGAATTACGCCAGCTTCTCTGGCTATGGAACCTATGATAACATTGCATTGTACGGGAATCAACAACGGGCTCCAAGGAAGCCTTTTAAACGTCTTTGCTTACTCGATTCCTTGCATTCTGCAAATTGACGAGAGGAATCAGATAGGTAGGCACTCGGCATTGCATACTGGTAACGAAAATACCCACCAATACCCACCAATAAATACCGGTATTGCAAAGCGACGATGTCAAGACCTAGACAATCATCGGCATTGTCCAATTTGATCCGACAGGCGACAACGTCTGAGGTGCCGGAGAACACGCAGCCATCTAATGTGATTCTGCCGCCGGAACGCACCTCGCTACCTGCGACGAACGCAGCGCCAGCAACTGCAGAAGAGCTCGCTGAAGCCTTCTTCCCTGGATCTTCCATACGAGAGCATGCATTCTTTCCAAAGAGCTTGACGACGCAGTCGCAGCATTTGCACTCGCACTCGCATTTTGGTTTCGTCGGGAGCTTCCGCCGCGAACATTGGCCACACAGTGAATCAACACAGGTAGTTCATTAAGGAATTCACAATACGGTTTTAACTTGAGTCACGTGACCCGAACAACTGCGGCTAGTGCGATGCGACGGGAGCTACAGGATACCATTTTAACTGTGCGGTAATACGAGGACGACCCTTTATAGATTAGTGACTTTCGCCAAATATCTACATTAGTTTTGTTGCGCTTAATCTCCTCCCAGCAACGATGCCGTACAATCATATACCCCTGTACCCTCGGGTACTTGGGGGAAAGCCGCCGGAGACATCTTCCTCGCAGAACTGTGGCGACATTCAAAACAACTGCATCTCACACTTACCTTCACTCCTGACGTATATGTAGGCCCTATCCATTTTGCCATCTAATTCCCATGCTTGGTTTCCGCATGCCCCGATCGGCCCTCAGCCGCTTGCAGCTTCGCCGCCGTACAACGCTGGATCTGCACGTGGGTCAAGTGCAGCCACTGGTGGCGGCTTAGTCAGCGCCGCCACTAGCCATATTCAGCGTCCGTCATTCATTGCAGAAGTGGATGGCGAGGGCGACGCTGGACTCAGTGGTGCTGCCGCAGGCAGCCGGCGCGCCAGCGGTACTGGCGCAGCTTCTGGCAGCGCCAACGCCAACGCCCGGCACTCGGTTAGCCGAAGTCCCAGCAACCAGGCCTCCGCCCCGAATGCGGGCGAGTCCTGGTCAGCATGGCACCGATGGATCTCCCCGGGGTTGATGGCGACTTCACCCGAGAGCTGGGAGGCCCACGGCGGCGGCACCCCAGGGCAGGTGCATCAACAGCATGATGCTCAGCATCATCCGCACCCTCACGCGCAGTTGGCCCCGTCGCTGCCGAAATCGTCCTTCATGTTGCAGCCCCAGTTGAGTCGCCGCCGCAGCCTCACACGGGAGGGCGGCAACAGGGATCAGAGCAACCACTATCACCACCACCAACAACAACAACAACAAAACCAGCACCCGGCGATACAGCACCCGCACAGGGAGGACACAGATGGCGCAGTCTGGCAGGGGGAGGCAGACCTGAAAGGTTGGTGTGTGTGTCTGTGTGCATGTATGGCGTTTTACGCCTTGCTCCGTTACTTAGTCGGGGACTCGCCGGTGGTACATTGGGCTTTCCAATCGGTCTTATCTCTCTTTTCTCATCTGCCTCATCCTTTAGTGATAATCTCTCCTTATTGTCTCACGCAGATCGTTTCTATCTTTTCCTCCCCTGTTAAGGGGCTAGTGTGAGTCTATGAGCTGGTACCAGCTGTGTCCTGAAACGCTCCGTGCCCTGCGGCGCCCTTCTGCTTTGCCCCCCAGAGCCTCTGCTGTCCCACCAGCACAGCGGCAGCAAGATTGACGTGGAAGCAATGGGAGGGGTAGCGGAGACCGCGTCGTCGGCCGGCGTTATCGGTGCCAACGCCGGCACCACCTTCCGAGCAGGAGCAGCTGCGCCGACGGCGGCGGGTACCGGCGCCAGCACCGCGCCGCCGGGGCTGTCGGAGGACATTAGTCGCCGTAGCAGTTTCTTTAACGCGGTCGTGTTCGGTATTATAAATGCGGTTGTCAGTATGCCCACGCTCATCGCCTACGCGGCCATCGTGTTCAAGGTAGGCAAGCGAAGGTGGCGTCTTCGGCTGCGGTGTCTTTGCGACCTAGCTCGGGGGCCGCGTACCGTATTGGTGCAGTTGGCGACCTGCGAGCCGGGGGAGGGACAAGCCCACAATTGGGGCTTATGAGCAAATGGGAAACGCAGCTGGATGACCACAGGGTTGCTTCATGGATAATGGCGGTGGCGGAGGTTATGGAGATGGAGATGTTTGGTGGACGGAGAGCCTGCTAAAGAGCGGAGGGCTGGCGAAGGGATGCTGCCTATCACTGGAAGGTCACCTGCGGCTTGGGCCTGGTTGCCCAGGCGTCGCACAGAGACGCAATACAGCCGGGCCCAGGGCTACGCCGTGTGTTCTTACTTCCTGCGGCATACGCCTGCATATCCAACCTCCACTCGCGCCCTCCATGCCTTTGTGCCTGTATGTCTTGCTGGTTGCCTGATTAGGATTTCAGGTTTCCCCAACGGCCTGAGCACCGATTCCCTCGGACCGCAGCCGCAGCTGCCCTTGGCACACTCCGGATCGCCGCCTCGCCACATGCAAACAGCATCATTTGAGTCCCGTAGCCACCCCGCCACAAAACCCCTTTCCTCATCGTTCCCGGGCTTCACGTACAGGCACCGCTATACAAGCCGTACATCGCCAGCCTCTGCAGGTTCTTCTTCTTCAGCAGCGGCATTCATCAGCTGGTCTTCGTCGCGCTGAGCACGCTGCCGTTCGCCGTCGGGCAGGCAAGCAGAGAGTTCGCGCACCGTCACTGCCACTGTCATTATCGTTATTTGTAACTCCCAGCCCGAAAGGGACTGCACTCTGCCAGTTCAGGCGTCACGGTTGGGACGGTTGAGGCGGGGGAGCACGAGCTTAGGTGTGGGTTCGGGGGCAACGGGAAGGCAGATAAGGTAAGGTCTTGCATGCAGTTGGGCGAACGCTACGTGGTCGTGTAGATCCCGCTGGTTGGGTTCTATTTGTTCGTGCCACTGAGTCGCATCACTACCAAGCCGTATGAACACATGCACACACATGCACGCACAATCCCCTACACATACGACCGTGCCCCGCCAGGTCCAGGACGTGGGCCTTATCTTCTTGTCAGCCATGGCCTCCGACATCGCACTTCAGGTAACGGGCCCTAATGCCGCCGCTGTAGCCCTTGGCTCCGCGCTGCTGGCCATGACCGTAAGCACCTTCATCGTGGGGCTGCTCACTGTCTTCGTGGGTGAGATTGGGTAATGGGCGAACAGGGCCGGATGTGTGTAGGTGATAGGCGGTTGGGGTCGTATGGCCAGTTACGTACGGTATGGATAGTGGGCTATGTGGCCTCCAAATAGCCTCTCCTGGGGGGAGGGAATGGAGTCTTGATGAACGGACGCATGACGCATGCCAGGGCTTCCCGGTTCAAGGTTGAGGTGAGTGGGATGCGGTGAGGGCGGGGGAGAGCTGCTGAGGCCTTTTGGCAGAGATCTCCGGACCTGAGGATTATTGGACCCGAACGGCCAAGAGATGGACCTCTCATGGAGCTCTTGGCGTCTTGTCGTTGGCAAGCCCCGTAGTAGCGTATTGCCCACGGCCGCACCGCCAAGACCATCCTCTTGGTCTTCGTCTTTCTCCTTCTCTTGTAGCCCGTCTCAAACTGGCGGACATGGTGTCGTACGTCCCATTGCCGGTGGTCGGCGGCTATCTGGGCTTTGTGGGTTACTTCTGCATCGCGGGCGGCACCGCACTGGCGGCGGGAGTGCAGGTGAGTGAAGGGGTGAGAGGCGGGATCGGGTGTCTATTAAAAGGCACAAGCCAGTAGCAGATGCGAGGACCGAAGCGGGGTTGGGCACAAGGTTTTTGTGTGCGTGTGTGGGTGTAATTTCTGCAATGTGCATACGTCTGCTCTTCATTGGTCAATCCACTTTATTGCGACAAAGGTCTTAGTTTCAAAGCCAGGGCGAGCAAACGGGGAGCATGCTGCTATTTATCCTCTTGAAAACGAAGGAAGATGGTTGCGCCTTTGATCCGCTTGGTTCTGCTGGATGCCAGTGGTGAACGCTGAGCTCCACAGATACATGTTGAAGTCAATTGGGGTGAATGGATGCGAGCGTCCCTCTAGCAGCAGGGAGCTGTACACAGGGCTCCGCCCAGGATAGGTTAGAGGGCCGCTGGCCGCCGACGAATACCTACCACCACCGTTTACCACGGACACATTTCCAAGTGGCTGTGCGCAACAGGTCCCCCACATTCAGTGTATCCGCAAGCCAACATTGATGATCCGGACTGCTCCGACATGGTGACCCTCTTTTCCCCGATTCCGCTTGGGGCCTCCGAAGGTGGACACGTTGGTGTCGTGGATGAACCTCCTCGCATGGGAACCCCTCATCAAGCTCGTCCCCACCGCCGCCTCCATCACCGTGCTCATGCTGTGTGTGGAGCATGTGAGACACCCGCTGGCGCTGCCGGGGCTGCTCACCACCATTCCGCTCATCTTTCACTTGGTGTTGTGGTTTAATGGCTGGGACCTGGAGCGGGCGCAGCACGCGGGCTGGGTCATGGCCCCCACGGTAAGTCCGAGTGTACAGGTGGGCTGGCTTTAAGCTTGGCCGGGGAGATGTAAGGGTGCGTGTGGGCCGCTGCTACTGTGAAACTGCTGGTCCCTCTCCTCATGAACGCCCTGTACTGGTTTATGCGTTCTCCCATCCGCACATGGGCTTTGAAAGCGAAGGAAGGAACTCAACCTGTTCAACGTATTCCCCGACTGCATGTCATTCGCAGGCCGGTATATCCAACTGCTGGCAGCTATGGGGCCTCTATAACCTGCAGAACGGCGGCCTGGCACACGGGGTGAACCTTGGCGCCATTTTGTCCCAGTTGCCCAAGCTAGCAGGGCTGTTCTTGGTGGTTTGCTTCGGCAGCTGCATGGATGTTGCGGCGATCCAGTCCGACATGCCGACGCCGCTAGACTTCAACCGGGAGCTCATGACAGTGGGTAGGTTCAGATTCCCTTATCTGGGTAGGAATGGGGGTTGTTGAGCGCGAGGGAGACGGGGAGCGTGAGGATGTCTAATGAGGATCATGATGATAATGATCCTCTAACGAGGATGTCGCCAAGGTGTGTTGCGCCGCAACCGCTGCATCCCTTCCATACACGATAAGCCTTTCCTTCCGGCCACCCGACGTCCTGCTCCCCCCTTGCCACATATAGGTGTATCCAATATGGTCACCGGCGCATTAGGGGCCGGGTACACGGGCTCCTATATCTTCAGTCAAACCGTCTTCACGATGCGACAGGTGCGATCAGGCAGCCTTCGCCCAAAAGGAAAAGGGAAAGAGATTTACCGGGAATTAGTAACATACAGGTACGTGCTGCTGGTTATTCGTGTTACTACGAGCCATCAGCCATGGGGTGGTGGCAGCAGCCGTTCCTAGGTCCTTCATAGGAGCGCTGCCCTTGCCTATCTAGGACACGTGCACACGTGCTCGTCCTGGAACCTGAGCGGCCGCGGCCGCCATTTCGCCCTCGGCCTTCGCACTGCGTAGGGTGTGTCTAGCCGCGGCAACGGTCTGGCGGTTGCGGTCGTGGAGCTGCTGGTCTTCGCTCTGCCGTTCAGCGTCGTTCAGGTGCGAACGCAAGCAAAGCAGCGAGTTGGGGTCGTGCATGGACCTAGTCCAGCTGTGATCGACCGGATGGCACCTTAAAACGCACCGTTTCCATTTTTTATTATTTGTCTTAAAAAGATACTTCCCGTATTGAAAATCCCTTGACGGTGCACTAGCTTTTCCTATGGCATGCTGCCTGCTGGGGAGTTCGAACTTTTCCCCATTCGCCCCTGCCTCCGTCTGCTGTCCCCCTCTTTGCCGTCTGTTTGTGATTCCCCGGCTCTTGACATCCACGTGATTGGGAGATGCACCCCGTCTTATTACCACCGGCCATCGTCAGCTAATGGTGGCGGGGCCGTTAGATAATACGTTGTTAACGGCGACGTGCTAACGGGCAGCATGCTCTTGTGCGTGTCTTCCTCCCGGCAGTACATGCCCAACTTCTTCTTTGGCGCGCTACTGGTATGGTTCGGCATTGAGATATCTAGGGACTGGCTGATCCTATCGTACAGGTACGACATCTTGCCTGTCACTTCTAATCGAACACTGCACGTAAAATGGTGGGACAGGCAGGACATTTTTTGCTGTTCCTACCTGCACGTACTTTGCCAAACACTTTACATATGTAAACTTCCAGTCGCGCGGCGAAAGAGAGAGAGTGTGTGTAGGCGGGGGGGGGGGAGAAACTGGTTCCTGTGCCACAGCCAACGGACCTGCCGGGGCTAGCTCTTGAGGTACTGTGTCATCTTCAAGACCGAACTGAATGGGACAAGCTCCCTTGGCTCATTATGGCCTCTACACCCATGAAGCACACACATACACACACACACACACTTAACACGCACACATGCACGTCCTCCCCTCTAATCTGCTTTCTGATGCAGCGAAGCGTACACGCAATCCTTGGCCTGCACTCACGCACGCATCACTGGACACTTCGGGGTTGGTTTGGATGCGTCACGTTTGCGCCCTCCAAGGCTCCTCCTCCCCCGAGCGGGCACTGCATCGTCCATTTCCGTATAAGTTGGGGTTTGGATCTCTGCGTCGGTTGCTTCATGTGATGTATCCTCCTACCCTGAACCCTCTCTCCACCGCAGGAAGTTGAGCCGTGCCGAGTACGTGTTGTTGTGGGCCACCTTTGTGTCCATCATGAATGCGGGATTGGAGCTTGGCATTGCAGCCGGCATCGTCATGGCTACCCTATACTTCGCATACCAGTACGCGCAGGTGGGACCGGGGTCAGGGAACTCCCATACTTTGTGTGTGTGTGTGTTTGTGTGTGTGCATGTGTGTTCGTGTGTGTGCATGTGTGTTCGTGTGTGTGCATGTGTGTTCGTGTGTGTGCATGTGTGTTCGTGTGTGTGCATGTGTGTTCGTGTGTGTGCATGTGTGTTCGTGTGTGTGCATGTGTGTTCGTGTGTGTGCATGTGTGTTCGTGTGTGTGCATGTGTGTTCGTGTGTGTGCATGTGTGTTCGTGTGCGTACGTGTGTGTTCGTGTGTGTGCATGTGTGTTCGTGTGCGTACGTGTGTGTGTGCTGTATCCGCGGGTATCCCAAATTTGACGCTTATCTCAGGAAAGAAAAAACATTTTCCTGACAAACATGACGTGGCGATAAGATGACATCGCGAATGCAGCAAGTCGCACAAGTAATTTATCAGAACATGCCGCACAATAGCGGAATGATCACGTTTTCGGTAAACTTCAAAGAACGACATCTGTGGTGGAGCCGGCTCATAGACCTAGAAAGGGCCTTCTGATGTCCGTGATGCCCGCAGTGCAGCATGCGGATAGGGTGGCCCTGCTGCTTGCATCCATTGCCCACAGTCTCTCGCTGTCCTCTTTCGTGCGGCATAACCCCATGGTCAGGACTGCCGGGCCTGCTGTAACCCCAAGCGTAATCCCCCGCCTGGTTTCTGCCCCTCTCTATGCCCACTCACCAATCCACTCTGCCCCGCTACACTCCCTTACCCTTCCATACCCCGTCCCCCGGCGTGCCCATTGTGAATTTAAGAGCCAAGTAAGCAGCCTGCGGCAGGTGGCTGCACGCAGCGGCCGTACGCATATGTACGACACAAGCAGCACCCTGGATTTGCTGGGGCGCCGCATGGCGGTGCTGCGGTTGGCGGGGTACGTCTTCTTCGGGAGCTCTACTGGCCTGAGCAATCAGGTGCTGCAGCTGGCGGCGAGGATGTTGCAGGTGAGCGCCCGCGAGGGCTTGAGTAACGGGCCTAGGTTGAGTGGGGTGGATGGTTGGGGCCCCTCGGAAAAGCAAGGAATTGGAGACCAAGAGGAAGGTAACGGTGGGAGACAGGAACGGCTGGTGGGCAGGTAAGATGAAAAAACGCGCGGACATAGACTATGATGCCCATGATGCCGCGCCTGCGTGGATGTGTGGAGTCGTGGGGGACGCCGACGATGGTGGTTAATTCACTGCGTTTCGTTCGTAGTAGTATCGTTTCGTAGTTAGTTCGTATCGGCTTATTTGATTTCACGCCACCTTGCATTCCAGCCTGCATCGTAACATGTCACGTCCGCATAGTTGCCCGTCTCAGCTCTTCCCCCCGTTATCCCCTGTTGAAAAGCCGGCATCCTCATCCTCCTCTTCTAGGAGCGCGCGGAGGAGTCGAGGCAGCACGAGGAGTGGGCGCTGTCGGCAGAGCAAAGGGACGTAAAGGAGGCTGACCTCAACGGCCGGTCGGACCTCCTTGGCTCTGCGAGCGGGGCCGCGCCAGTACCGGTTTCGACATCGGCGCCGGCGACGCTGGCGGTGGCGGCTGGACCTCAGCTGGGGTTTGCAATAACTGCTGACGGAAGCAGCCCCGCTGCCGGAGTGGGAGACGCTGCGGCAGTCGAGGCTGGGGCGCAGTCGCATCTATTGGCGGCGCCGCAACTACCCCAGATTCGTACAGCGAGTGGCGGCGACAGCGGCGACGGCGGCATTTCTCCGGCTGAGCGGCACTGGCGGGCTGCGGCAGCTATCTCCCATGCGCCGATCGTTTTGATTCTGGACTTTGGGTGCGGGAGGTTTGGAATACTGCGTATCCCTAGATGCTCAGGGATCAGCGATGTAAGGGATAATCCCTTCTTCCACTGCGCTCCTCGCCTTCACAGTTCCAAAACCTGCATGAAGCCATTTCCCGGAGCTGAGCCGCCAATGCCCCTTCCTTTGCCTGCTCGTCTCCCTCTCCAGTTCCTCACCACAACTGCTTACTCCTTGCCTCGTTTCACGTCTCGCTCATCTCATTTGCTTTGCGAACCGCACAACCGCAGTTCCGTCAGCGGGATGGACTCTACGGCCGCCCGCACCTTCGCCACTCTGGTCAGCACCCTGGCCTCTCAGAACGTCAACGCAATCTTCACCAACCTGCGCCGACCAGACTCCCGCAAGTTACTGGAAGCCAACGGCCTGCCGCTGCGGCCGTATGTGTTGTCGCCCGTCAGGGTGCCCTCTGCCGCCACGATCGCAGAAGGGCCCGTTGGGGCGGGGCCCCACGGCAGCGGCGGCGGTGAGACGTGCGGGGGGCCGAACGGCACCGGCAGCGAGGTGAGAATGGGCTCTGGCAAGCCGCAACAACTACAGCAACAGCAGATGGCGGCGGATTCGCCCCTTCTCCGTGAGTATGGGGCTTTCTACCTCTTCCTACAACCTCGTGATGTATGAGAAGGGTGATATAAATATAAATGATAATTATTATTCTGATTATAATCATTATTGTGATTGTTAGCTTTACCAATATTATTGTCAAGCGCACGTGCATTACTAGGCTAGAAGGCAAGAAGGTTAGGAACGGTTAGGACACGTACTTACCTGTGTCCGTGTCGGTATGCGGTTTATCCTTCTTTCCCGGGCCGCCTCTTCCCCCTGGTCCGCAGGCCCCTCTAGTGGCGGCTGTTGGGAATTCTCCTCCGCTGCTGCTGCGGTGCGGTGCTGCGAGGACGCCTACCTGGCCCTGGCCATGGCGGTGGGGCTGCTGCCTGCGGGTCCCTCCCAGGCGGCCTCCCTGCAGCAGCTGCTCACCAGGAACCTGAGAGAGGTATGCAGCGGAGGGCAGTGAGGCAGTGTAGGTCAGGCATTATGTGATTTAGCCACCAGTCGGATCATGGGGTTGGGGGGTCGGGGTGTACTTGCGTAAGGCTTGCGTGTGGCTACAAGCCTCTTCAGGGTCAGAAAGCTTTGTTTCGATCAGCTTCACCTCCCCGCCGGCCTGGCAGGTGTTTCCCTCCGTGCCATCTGACCTGGGGGGCCTGGTGGGGGAGCTGGAAGGCGCGCTCACTCGTCGACAGCTGCAGCTGGGAGACGCATTGTACGGCGCTGGCGCTGCAGTTCGGGAGGTGTACGTGATCGAGTTCGGCGCGTTGGTTGAGGAGGAGCATTACGAGGGCGGCGTGCGGGTTGGGTGAGTGGGATGATAGTCGCGCGTGAGCAGCCACTGAGCTCTGTCCAGCGCTGTTGCAGTAGGCCAACACGGTGAGCGAAGTTATAGGCACGTGACACGGCGGGTTCTTGGTGGTCTGAGGTGCCTTGCTGGCCGCCACTGTTCCCCAGGCAGAAAGCATCCTCTCATTGGCCGAGCTGATCCCACAGAGGCTTTTCGGCTTTTCGTGTCGCAGACGTCTCTCCCGTAGAAAGGGCCCCCTACTACACTGTGTAGGGCCCAGGGCGCCGCCACTCCGTCGTGCATCTCAACCTGTTGCTGGAATCCTCCTGCTGCGCTTGCCTGACCCCTTGATTTTCCCCTAGCCATAACGAGCAATCAGTGCACCAGCGGTAGTATTCAATAACCCTCCCACCAAATAATAATCCGTGAACAGATCCCGCGAACACGGAGCTGGCGTGGTGGTGGGTGCATTGGAGTTCTTCCTGGGGCGTCCAGCGCCTGCCACCGTGCGCTGCTCCTCCGCCGCCGCCTGCCAGCTGCTGTGCATCAGCCGAGGCACGTTCGCGAGGCTCATGGCGCACCACCCGCGGGCGCTAGCTGCGCTGCAGGTGCTGCTGATGCGCTCCGCCTGTCTGGACCTCGCCAGTGCCCAGGAGGCGGCCAATCACGGCGCGGCGGCGTGAAGGCCGTTCGGGGTTCAGAAAGCTGGGCGAACACGTTTTGCGTGTTGCTATGCGGGGTGCGCGGGTGGGAGAGCAATCACTAGGGGCAGCCCAGGTGGTCTTTGCTCTTCTCTCCATGATTTGGTTGCTAGCACTTAAGCATGGTTGCGAGTGGCAAGTAGTGTGCGTCTGGCGGCACGGCACTTAGAATGCGTGCGTTATAATAAGCCATGCGACAGGTCTCTGTGTGTGGCACGCGCACTACGACATGGTAGGAAAGTGAGGGAATCAAGGTATAGGATTTGGAACCGCCCTGGCACCGTTTTAGGAGTACATGTGGCGTCCGGCGATTTTAAGAAATGTTTGACGATGTGTGTGTCACTCGTCGCATGATGAGAAGGAAATAGCAGTCGCCTGAAGCACAAGATAACGCCGCGTGGCGTCTGCATTGTGTGCTTCCGGAGTGTGATGAGAGAGACCGATTTCACATAGGCGTTTGTTTCGTTGCCGCATTCGTTTCGTCGGTCTACATGCCTTTCTTCTATCCTGGAGAATTTTGGCCAAGGGCGCGTATGGAGTTGTGCACGAGTGAGGTGCGTGTGCGTACCTGCGCTGCGCGGTGGCAGGGTGCTACATGGTTATGGTCGGAGCTGCATCGGAGAGGCGTAAGGTGGGGGCTGTGCGTGTGCAGTGTGCGAGCAGCGTGAGGAATTTGGCGGTGGTAGGCTTCCCGGAGGAGGCAGGTACGGTGACGCAGGATAGGGCGACTTAGGGTACATTGCAGGAATCCGATGCACAGGTGCCGGGTAGGGAGGGCGCCCGAGTAGCCGAAGTACCCGAGACGTGCGCCACGGTGTAATGCTCTGGTGCTGCAGTGGTGTCAGGTATTGGTGTCCGGTGCTGTAGGGATGCCCGACGCCGTCTCGGTTTAGGAGGCGAGTGATCGGGGGGGCCGAGTCAGGTTATGTCTAGCCTAATCACATAAAGTTAGATGAACTTTGGTATAGGTCGGAATAGCGGCTGTCCGGGCATGCCGGGTATTTGCTGAGGTTCAAAGGCAGGGTATCATTGGGGACTCTCTTAACCACTGCGATGTGGATGCCGTGAGTCCGTGGCAGCCCTCCGTAGCCGGTATCATGCTGTCGGACGCTGGCCGAGCCGTTTTGCCTACCTATGAGTCTGCACACTTCGCCCCTGTCGGTTGATGGAGTGGAATGTTGCGCCAGCCCGTGCCGCGCTGGGTTGGAAATGGCGCATGATTCGATGGAGCTTATGCGGACGCATAAGCTCCATCTAACCATGCGCCATTGAACCGACACGGTCCCATGAGGACCGTGTTGGTTCATATGCTGAGTCAGGTAGTACGATATCTAGACTCCGGCGACGGAGTAGGTGTCAAGTATTACGTTATATTTTAATCGCTGGCTGCGTAGAAACACCGAGGACCGAAGGACGTCGTCTTGGACTCACGGCGATGCGTCTTTCTTTTGATGTCTCGTTCCCGTGTTCCTCGTTTTCGGGAGGCTGCCACTTGCGGTCTGTAAGCTTTATGACTCTGGCTAATTTATACGTGACGGCCGAAGGGGCGTCCGAAAGAATAGAGTAGAGTACGTAAAGCCAATGCGGAGTCAAGTTTGGGGTCTGTTGATTCACGGGACACAGTCTTCTCGCATTGGTGGTCCAGCATCCTCGGGGATCCCGCATTGTAAGGCTTATGTCACACTTTCGTAATTCCGGCGACTGCCTGGCGGGTGGATGCTATTGCTAGTCCCGACGTTTTGACAGTCGGGGCTGCGTGGCATGGAGTATATCCGAAAAGGGGAGTGCTTCGCCAACAATAAAGGTGTCCCCAAGCTCGGTGGCTGGTTTCCGGTGCTGCCGCAGTTGCGGGGTCTAGACCCTGCGTATGCTTACTTACTAACCCTTTTTCGCTCGTTAAAAACGATTCTTTCCTTTCTTTTCGGGAATCGGGAAATAGAGTTATTAGAGCCGCTGCGTGTGCCATGGCGCCTGTGGCTGTGATCTGGTGGTGCAACCGTGGGGGGCATCAGTGTAGGTCATAACGGGCACGAACGGACTGATTGGTTCGCGCACTGTGCAACGCTTGTGGCACTGAATTGACGGTGGAAGGGACAAAGAAGGAGGGTGGAAGCTGGCGAGGGCCGGCAAATGACACGCGCTGAAGCTCGCTGATGCTTCATGCTTGCCATCATTGCAGTCCAGGCTTCCATCTTTTGTGGGGAAATGGTGGGAATTTATAAAGGCTGGTTCCTTCGTTGAAATAAAATTTGCAGCTCATTTTGCAAAAGTCAGGTAGTCCGGACCAAGCGTCCGGACCGCAGTCCTGGCAACTAGCTTGCCGTCTGGGGTATGGATTGTTAATGGTTCAAAGTTTGTGTTAATCGTTAAATCCATCGTAACGCGGGAGAGCCGGAGGCGGTTATTTTGTGTTGCGAAGCAGAGGTTACATTGGGCTGCAGGGTTTAGAAATGGGTTGGGCTGGGTAATGCTCAGAGCCGGCTAACCGGGTTCTTTTTAACTGGGTAGTTGGTGTCTTGCAAGCTGAGAGTTGACGCCTGTGATGTCGATCGGGATGGAACTGGGGCAACCTTTCCCCTTCCTTGTACAGCAATTTTGTGATTCGGCGCGCCGGCCTCCGCTATGCGCCCTGCGAGCACTAGTAGCCTCCCCTGTAAGAATTGGTTATGCGCGGGCGCCATGGGACTGCCATAGGGCACAGTGAGCCGTCCAGTGGCTTGTACAGGCGACTAAAGTCTCATTTTCCATATCCACCCGTGCTAGACGCTCGCATGTTTTCTTTGCATGTAAAGCCTGCTGTAGTCGACCCACGGGACGTGACAAGACAGAACTGCCAGACTGCCCGAGAAGTAAAACAGGTTGAAGCCGTGTTGCCGTGTATGCTAATTTCTCGCTTACAGCTAAAAGTTTTCCTTTAATTTTCGTTTACTTGTCAGCATGTCTGTGTGGCGTGACGAATTTTATGCAAGCAGAGCTCTTCCCTTGCAAAGTGAGCACGAAATTAAATGTTACAGTACATTTGTTCACTTGTTAGATAGAGTTAACGGCCTTTGACGACTTAGTTTGGCGACATAACGAAGTCTTCACCAAGTCGTACCTCGTTCAGATTACAGAAACAGCATCCTTTATTTCTGATATCGTCAATCACACAGTTAGTATGTAACTAAAAATTGCTGCTCTGACATCTTATTGACCTTCACGGGTTCAGACAGCGGATGCAGAACCGATTTTATTCAAATTATCTGTCGCACACACACACAGGTCTGAACCGCATTGCCTGGCAGAGCAATATCTTTCCCATATATTTTGATGAATTTATATTCCTAAGTGCACTTCAATGGAGTATTAATGTACTAGAGGACTTGTGGCAGGTCCGTCGCCTTTCCCATGTATCAACAGCTCCGGCTCTGAATACCCATTTTACCGAGGAAACGATGAATTTGTTGTAGTTAAGGTGGGTCATAGGTTCTGGTCACGGCAGCACAGCGTGCTAACGAAGACAGCTGCGGCCGGGCCCAGACAGTGATATCTGTTGCACCTCGCATTTGGTAATTAATGCAGATAATATGGATTATGGACGCGTGGATCGGGCTGCACGCAGAGAGGTTCCGCCTTCCGGCACTTTGTCGCGCATTCTCAGGAAAGACCTTCGTGACCAAAACTCCAAGACTCGTTCTAGCCTTAAAGCAGACGTTAAACCACCATGGAGGCCTGCAGGACGTATAGAAAAACCGGGGGAGGAGACTGGGGTTCCCCAGGAGATTGGTATCACGAGTCCTGCTGCCAGCCCCAGGAGCTCAGCAGCGCACTACTTCAATAACCCAGCTTCCATACCACAACCTTTTCTTGCTGCTCCGCCAGAGCCGCCCGCGCCTCTTCACCATGCTCCTGTGCCTCTATGGGATGGTCAACTTGCCGCTAACCTCCCCTCGTCAAGCAGCCAGATACCCTCGCGGGACAGATCTTTGCAGCAAGCGGGACCTGTCAGCATCATCGGGTCCTTCGCCGGGGGGAAGCTCATAGCACCTGACGCGAAACTTCCCGGCGCAGCTTGGCCTTTGGGAACCAGCAACAGGCGGTCCAGTGGTGGCGGGCCAGCTTCAGTGACTCGGGCGCGTGCGCCACTTTCCGCAAGGCAATCAACACTTTTCACGGCTGATGGCGTTGAACTGACTGCGCCAACCGAAGATCTCTATGTTCGTTCCAAGGCTGCAGAAGCGCATCTTGCTCACCGGGAGTCTCAGGTCCGTCCGCAGGCCCAGCTGGTGGAAACAGGCAGAGCTTCTGGATTAGCGTCGCCGTTTGATGAAAGCCATTCGTTTCATCAGCAGGGCATGAGTGTCGCTGCCGCCACACCAGTCATGCAGGCAAACATACGAACGCAGTTCACTGTGACACCAGTCTCAGGTGCTGCCCATCCTAGCGGGGCGTTCTCCCGAGGTGAAGTGAGCATCAGGCAGGAGCTGGACCCAGGGGGCCAATCACTTCTCCAAGCAGCACATGCATCAGCGCGAATCAACCCGCAAGTCTCTCGCGAAGGGGCTGGAGGTCAGCAACACGTAGCCAATCGCAACCAGCAGCTGGGCCAGCCCCTCCGTGCGCAGCTGACCATAGCGGCGGCAGGACCTTCAGCCCGGCATGTTCCAGACAACGCCTTGCGCAGCTCGCATGCTTCCAACGCGGGAGGGCTGCTGAATGCAGTCGGAATGAACCGTGCAGGTCCTACTGGCGCTGTTGGGCACGTGCGGGGCGCTGCGCCATCTTTCGCCAAAGATCTAGTAGCTCCAGCGGCGCTGACGGGCCCTGTAGGCAGTCGTGGCGGGAGCAATCCGCGCACGAACGTCCCACGCCGGCAAGCAGCTGAGCCGGCTCAGCAGCAGAGCCGTCCTTCGTCCCGGCCTTCCTCAGTCCCTTTGCGGAGCTCTGTCCAGCGGGAAGCCTCCAATCCGCGGCAGCGAGCTACTGCTGTGCTTTCTGGAAGTAGGGGTGCTGTGTCGCCCGCCACTAAAGGTGACAGCCGTGTCCTTGGTTTAGGTGGAAACACAATTGCCAGCCGGTATCCAAATACCAACCATCTGAAACCCTCTGGCACGTTACTGGGCACGGCTGAACTGGCGACGATGGTACAGCAGCTGCAGCAGCGTCGTGCAATGTACATGAGCAATCGGGCTGAGCCCGCTGTTCCAGTCTCAGGCCTCACACCAACGCCAAGCAAGGGTGTGGGATTGTCGCCGCGGCAGGGACATCTCTTGCGGCTGGAGGAGCAGCAGCAAGCCGCTGGACACCGGATGGAGCCGCTGGACCCAAGCCGGACGTTTGGGATGCCGTGGCAGTACAACGATTCACCCATGTCTGTTCTTACAGACGGTCAGCAACTTCAATCTTCGGGAGGAGCAGCGCCAGATATTGCTGCTGTGGAGGACTGGGTTGCAGACCCGTACGGTCTCAGCTCTCAGCATCGGGCACCGGCGGTTAATACCGGCTCTATACCAACTCAACGCAGCTCTCAAAAGCGTTCGCCATGGCAGCTTGATGCTAACGACGGGATGCCCTGGCGGTCTGGTGCTCCAGGTGAGCGACATAAGTCCAAATTTTCTCATTTTTGTGATGAATGCCGTTATTATTGTGTTGTTTAGTCTGCGCACAAGTTTGCTGTGCACTGGTTCTGTCGCTTTGCAGGCCGGCTCGAGGGCCTTTTCAACGCGCAGCAGGTCAACCTTGCCCACCTTGTCGAATCTCCTTCGTCTCTGATGGGACTGCCAAGCGCCCGCCGAACCGGCCCACAGCTTGAAGTGGATGACGGGTCGGTTCCTGATCAGCAAATGTATTCGCCGCCATCAAAACTATCGTCCGTTGGGTTGTTGCTTGCTTTGGATCGTGGGCCTGGCGGCGAAACACACAGAAGCCACCATGGCGGCTGGAACATGCCTAGCTGTTCCACGCGGGAGGGCGAAGCAGTCACTCAGCATCAGCAGAATAGTGCCAGGACGCTGATCTGTCCGCCAAGCAGCTGTGAGAAGACGACTAATAGCAGCAGCTCTGGTGGGGGTTCGCCGATGTCTGGAGTCTCCTCCGTCGGGCGCCTCTTGTCCTATGATGCACAGCGATCTTCCCACGCCAGGTCTACAGCAGAGGAGCCCGCTTCAATGTCCCAAGTTAGCATGAACAATATGGGTTTGCCGCAACATATCGTTGCTGCAGCGGCTCCAACGAATTCAGCTGCATCCTTCGGAAATATGGCCATGGCAAGTCCCGCGCAGTCCATATCGAAGACTTCACCAACCGCAGGTCTCGGTTCTCCGGCACTGGATATTGACTTCGCTGCGAATGTGCCGCCTATGCTTGCCGGCGAGCTACTTTCCAGCCCCTCTTCTTCTTTGACCACACCGAAGGGCTTCGGAATGCAGGGGTGGGGACGAAGGTTGGATGTTCTCATCGCCCCACCTCTATCGCAGAGGCCGTGTTCTTCCACTCACTTGCATCCAACACCAAGAAGTGTGGCCGGTGCGGTCGGAGGCCTTGATGCAAATAACGACGAAATTCTTCTGGAGTTAGAGATCGCACAAGAGGCTGCGGAGCTAGAACCGCTGCGGCACGACGATGGGAACTTGAGGCTGACATCGATTGCATCTTTGCATACGCAGCAGCTGTCATTGCAGCAACCCCTGCTGCCTCTGCCGTGGTCCTCGCCCCGCGTTCCCCAGCTAGACGCGATGGAGGACAGAGGCCAACCCGGACATGTAGCGCCGCTACATCGCGAGTTGATTCAAGCAGATAGCCTTGACAAACCAATCGACGGGCCTGCCTCCCCAGCATCTTCATGCGGCAGCGCGCGGACGCCGATGGCACTTGCAAATGGCCTGGGGGTCTTGCCTTCTAGTCACGCTGTGCGCCCTGTGGTTTCCCCAAGCATTCCAAGATCCTGCTGCAGCGTGACGGGCAATTCGGCAGCTTTCCGCACAGCAGAAAATCAGCTGGAACAGCAGACGCAGCCATCATCCCCCCTTGCAGGCCAGCAGGACGCCACGTTGAGCACAGGGTTGGAGGACACAGGGTCTGCCAGCTCGAGCGACAGCCGGGAGTTGTTAGACAATCTGCTGAGACATGTCGGGGCAGAGACCGGCTCAGCGCTTCCGTCGTCAGCTGGTAAAACCTCTCCTCCCCATCAGGACTACCCAAGGGATAGCTTGGAGTTGCGCAATGATGTATTCCGCCAGGTCGAGACATCCTCGGGAACAGTTGCCGTGGAAATCGAAGTCAGAAATGGCAACGTCAACGAGACAGTGTCGCCCCTGCTGGAACAAGAGTGCGCCCCAGCGGCAAATCCCGTTGCTAATCATCCCAATCTTTACCGCACGAGCCCCAGCCAGTCACACGCATCGGCCGCAACGTCATCTGATAAATCCGACAAGGTTGGGCTTGCATGGCTGGAAAGTCAGCTCCCACAGGTCAGTTACGTCAATGTGAGTGTTTAGGGCCGTAAAAGGAGAGGTTCCTATGTGGCAATGTCGAACACCACCGGCGGGCGCCGGCACCGCCTCGGGTCTAACCCCTTGCATTGTGTATGCATGCGCCATAATAACGGTAAAAAAACGTGTTTTCCCGCATTGTAGACGACCCCATATGGGCAGAGCAGTAGCGGGCAGCATGGCGTTTTTAGTGACAGCAGCGCTGCTGGTAGCATGTACGGTGAAGTGGATGGTTGTATATTCGGCGAGGAGCCACCGGTAGCTGGATGGACGCTTACAGGCTGCGTTTCAGATGCCTCGACTTCAGATCATGAAGAGGACGGGCCAGCGGACCCTGATCAGGTTCTGGCCGAGCTCCTACGGTAGGATATAAAGGGAACGTTGCTTAACTAAAGTACCATTGGGGCTCTGATCTCATGTCCTGATATGCAGCTCCGCTTTAACCAGGTTGGGGCTAATACCCATCCGCCTGCTCGTGCCCCCTTGTTCCGTACCCCGCTTACGAGTAGGGAATCTGTCGTAGTAACTTCAGTTACCGGCCGATCGAAGCCTACGACGACTGTCCGCGGTCATGCGGGTATGGAACTGTGGCCCATTGAGCAGGGTGTGTTAGCCAGCCCGTGCAGCGTGCAATCGGCTATGCCCTTCGGCGAGAGGGATCCAGACGAGGAGTTATCGTCGTGCTTTCAACCTCATCCAGCCGGCAACCTTGGCGACAATATTACACCACCATCGGCGGTACTCTCCCAGGAGCGTGCAAAGCCAATCGCAGAAAGGGAGTCACCGCCAGCGAGTCCCGACGATGAGGCATCCGTGGCAGACAACTTTCCCCTAGGCTCTGCTTCTAGTCCTGCACAGGACGCGCAAGGAACGGCATCATCAGCTTCCAAATCAATAAAAACCCTCCCGTTTGGCAGCCCGGGTGATGCTCCCTCGGAGTCTGGCATGTCGGGTCAGGCGGAAGCTTCTGTCAGCTCGCTGCCAGCGCGTAAATCACCGGCAATCATTATTCCGCAAGGTCTGGTTGCTGCTCGTTGCCACGCTTTGGGGTCAGGATCCTCCGTTCAGGTATCAGAATGTAGCAATGATGGGACTGCTGTTGCCCACCGGCAAACATTTGTCACGGGGCGGACGCGGCTTCAGCTGGTGCCACCCTCGCCCGAAGCAGTTGACGCGTACAAAAAGAAGCAGCAGCCGGTTGGGCGTCTGGAAGCAGTCCGTTGCAGTCTTGATGGCGGGGATGGCACTTCTGGAGCAGATTCGGGGCCCGATAGATCACAGCCCTCCACAAAAGTCCTTGGACTGGTTGCGGCGCAGCGCCTGCGATTTGATGCTGCGCTCAGGTCGGAAAGCACTACGTCTGCTGGTCCAGGTCATCCATCCTTCGCGGCCGTTCGCAAATCCCTCCGGTGCTGGCCACCTAAAGGACAGAACGACAGAGAGTGCGGCGTTGCCAGCACACAAAGTGGTGGCGGCGGCCTTGACAGCGCGCGTGATAGCGCGAGCGCAGTGAGTCAGAACGGTTCGGAGTGCAATGTGGGTTTGTATGATTTGGTAAGGGAAGGCCCAGCCAGCCAGCTCGCAGTACAACAGGAGCAGACGGTGGGGCCGTCCCAATCTAGTCAGGTGTTCCATGCACTGTCTAATGCACTTGACTTGAGGTCATCAGGGGACATATCTGCGGTGTCAGGTAGCTCAAACGACGTGGCTGAGAACAGCGGCTTCCGACAATCGTGCGCCTACGTTCCAGAAGCATGCACTCACAAAAGCAGTCCTGCTTCAGCAGCCCATGAGGCAACGGATTGTGTCCGCACTTCACCTGTGGCTTCCATCGCAAGCAGCGCCCGTGGGTGCTCACCAAGGACGGCATCAGCAAATAGTAGTGCCCGTGACTCGTCCTCTGAGGCAGGGCCTGCATCGCCATTTCCAACGTTCAAGGGTGCATCTGCAATTGTGAGTCCGACTGCGGACTCGCCTCTGAGCCCACTCATGCCAGAGCGCTGGTTTGTAACCGAGGGAAGTACCACGGTCTTTCCGGCCTTTGGGGTCACCTCGACGGAGCCGCGCAGTCTTTCACCCCAAGAGGGACGTTGCGAAAATTTGGGCCCGGCCGTGGGCCTTTTTGGCGGCACATCAAGCCGCGTGACGTCAGCCGGCCGTACGGTGGATGTACATGATCAGGATGTGTCACTCCTTCCCCTGGAGGATAGTACCTGCAGTGATGATGACGACGAATGGCTGTTGGCGCACGCAAATAAAATAATCAGCCAGCCCACGACACCTGAGTGTCCCAACACCCACGCACAGCAGGAGATGCAGGTGGATAACGCGGGTGGTGAAGCAGTGCAACACAGTTGCAACAATAGCGGGTTTGGTGCGGAACTCCCCATGCCTTTTCTCAGTGCCGATGGTGGCCCGACAGAAGCCGTGCCACTGCGTACTAACGTTATGCGATCGGCGGGCTTCTATGAGCCGACGGGGACCATCAGCGATGGTGGTGGCCTAGGCCCTCTTCTTCTGGCAACTGCGCCGGCGCCATTCTCGCCCCCTGCCCGAGACGGCTTGAAGTCTTCCCAGCTGATGCAGCCTTTGGCCTCTCCCATGGGTTCGGCATCATTTAGCGCAGTAGCTGGGACAATGGAAGGTCCATCGTGGTCCAAGCCTTTGGCTCCAACGATTCCTGATCAGCAGCAGTCAGCGACTATCCAACAGGCGCCACCTGGCATCAACGGCTTGCCACCAGGGATCCCATTATCACCTTATGTTTCCCCGACAAGCAGCTTCGATGGCGGGACGCATCGCTGGCCCTCCGCCGGCAGGCTGGACAGGTCCCGATCTGGAGTAGATGCTCACGGCGCAACGTTCGGTGCTGTGGGACAGCCATCACCACAGCCGGGCAGGCAGGTGCAAGCTGGACCAGCCGTTGCTGCACATTGGCGCCGTTGCGGTGACTGGAATGATCAGATTCGCGCCCTGCTCTGGAGCTCGCCGGTCATGCGCACAAAGTGAGTATTCGAAGCATTGTTTTCTTATCTCCATGCGCTCCAGTAGTATCCTACTTTATCATCTGGGGTTTTGGTACGGGTGTGGGCGTAGGCATATCCATTTCAAGTGGACATGGATATACGAAGTGGATCGAATGGATCTGACACGTCGATCGTTCTATGACTCGTTGCAATTTTCTAGAACGTGTTGTCTACCTCGGACGAGCGCTCCTTGAACTGATCACGGTCTTGCCCTCAACCCCGCTTGTACATAGTTGGGTGCCGCCACGGCGTGCTGGATCGACAACACCGTTGTCACGGCCTGAAACTCCACGCGGACGAGATGGCGCGGGACCCTCTGGTGCGGCAGGGGCGGCTACAGAAATGCCACGTGCAGTCGGAGCTCCCTGCCCATCACTGGAGCCTTCCGCGCTGGCGGCACCCGGGCGGCCGGCCTCAAAATTGGAGTTGGACATTTTCAGCAGCCCTCTGTACTGTGCATCCATGGCAGCATATGGGCTGGAGGCCCAGGCACCCCCTTTGCAAGGCTCAGCGTCGCCTCGAGAGCCACCCAACAGTTCAGCGCCGCTGGAACAGAATCATGGCAGCAATGATACCAAACAAGGGCCGAGCCTTTCCAAGGGGCCTGGGGTTGGCGATACCACGACGGTTGTGACCGCTGGCACCTCGATGCGTCCTCAGGCCGCCCCGACGGTGTCTGCTGGAGCTGCAGCTGCTGCTATGCCTGCCGTGGCCTCTGTGCCGCGAGGAAATGCCAATGCCTCAACGGATAGGACTGCCAATGTACCTGATTCCTTAAATGGCACACCCAGAGCACCCAAGGCGTCGAACAGCCGGACACCGCCCAGCCTGTCATTTGCTGTGTATGCTAACAGAAGTCCTGCATTCATGCAGTCCCAGCATGGCGCCCGTGGCACATCTAGCCCCAACAGCAGCACCCAGCAGAGCTTTGGCTTTCCTGTGATGGGGCTGGGGCCGATGGATTCGCCTGCTGCCATCCGCGTGCGACCGGCGCACAACTTCGGTACTGTCCACAGCGGTGATGGTGGTGGTGGTGGGAGTGTTACCGCGCGCTCAGATGGGACGTCTGCACCAAGCTCGGCCACGTCTGGCGGTAGTAGCTGCAGCTTCGGCGACGGCCTGGTGGGAGGCGGAGCTGACATGTCCCCTATTCGGGGCCTTGGTTTGGAAACCTCCCGTCAGTCCTGCTCAGGCGTAGACAAGGAGAACATTGGTGCGGCGCAGAAGGGTGGATTTCCTGCTAAGGTGGCCCCTGGTGCAGAGCAATGTTTGCTTGGAAATTCCGCAGTAAGAATGCCGGTGCACGGGGCATCGCAGCTTCTGCGCTCCAACAGCTGCTCGGGCGTCATAGCATCCAATGCCGCTCTGGACGTCAACCAGGGCGCTGGACCCCGTCAAATGTCGGAGCATGCTTTGGTAGAACCTGATGATGTTGGGACACAACCGGACCAGAGCCGTGACACGGGTAACTGTATGACGGCAAGAGCAGATGGGAGAGGTAGCATACACAGTGTAACCAGTACCGGCGTAACACAGGCCACAGCTGCTGGCACTCTGGGGTCCTGGCTGGTGCCGGGAGGTGCAAAGTCTATGCAAGTTATACAGGTACGATTCGAATGACTGCGCGGGGCAAATTTTGTCACCTCAGGGTTTCATTCCTCTGGATGGTTTCATTTTTTTCGTACTTGTGAGACGCACTTACTTGCCTCACTGTTTGCCGTGCTTACTGTGTGTTCCTTCCATCGCTTTCCGCATCGCTAGGTCTGCTCTGGTCTGGACGACGTCCCTGGCACGCCGGGGCGCATATCGGATTTTAGTCCACGGCAAGTGGAGAGGCGGCTCTTCGTGGACAGCCCCAGCGATGATGGCGACTCGGCAACCATGCTACATGAAGTGATGACACCGTCATCGCCGCCATTCGCCTTCTGCACACCAGGACAGCCGCCCGGTGCAACCTTGGCTTTGGAGGGCGCAAACCGGCCGCAGCAGTTGCTTGTCGGAGCAAGAGCTGGAAGGCAGGCTTTTGACGCACATTATGGTGATAGGAGTGGCACGGAGCACGAGCACTTAGCAGATGAGGATGGACCTCTTGAACTGCTGCTTCCATACCTTGCCGACCTTGACGAGCTCATTGCGGCGACGGAGGGCATGGCTTCAGTGGGACAGCGTCTGGGTTTTGCGGGCGGTAACGAGGAGGTGGCATCATCGTGTGGCTCGGCGCCGGGGCCGAACACCCGTGCAGCGCGGATGCGTGATGTGCAGCACCTCTCCAACTGCAAGGGCGACGGTTCCGGACGGGTAAACTTTTCTAGCATGCGGTCCTGTCAACGGCTGCTGGATGGCCTCTCGTTCTTGTCCCCTGTCGGCTCGACGAGGACGCCGTCCCGAAGGTACAACGGTGCCGGTGTAGAGACCGCGCTAGCCACGTCGCATGTTGCGGGTGTATCAGCGTCAGTATATGTATCACGCGTTCGGCCGCTTGACGGCGCCCCCGACATTCTGAGTGGGACGCGGCAGCGCGCCGGGAGTGATGGCACCCGGCACGACACGGATACGGACACCGACACGGGGAAAGCTGATTGTCTGCCCGCCTTCATTGCCATGCTTGGAAACAGCGCTGTTTTAGGGCCGAGCACGTCGGCGGGCTCCCTGATGCCAATGCCGCTAGGCGATGCAACTGACGCCGTTACAATGTTGGACACAAATGCTAGTGGTGCTGGTAGCGCTGACCACAGCAGCTCGAGCTTCTCTAGGCAGGCCACACAAGGGGACGCCAGTAGTATGAATACTGGATCTCTGGCAAGCCTGCTGCAGCAGCGGAACCTCATGGCGGACTTGCAGGCTGAGCTCATGAGACGGGCGATGCAGGTAAGGCAGATGAGGGTACTGATGCCTATTCCAAAAGCATATCAAGACTGACGTCGTCGAGTACATGTAGGACTTGGGAGCTAGTATGCGAAGCTGTGCCGTATTGAAAGCCGCGACTTCTCTCCCGATTGCATGATTACACGTACTAACCCGCGCAGGCTGGTACATCGTGCCGGACGCCTGGGCCTGGGACAAAGCAAGAGGAGGGCGCCGGCGGCTCCTCACGGACGACGGCGCGCATGGTGTCCGTTGCGACGTCCCCAATAGCGCCAGAAGGCCGCTGGACCCCGACGGGGAAGCCCCCGCCACGAACGTCGGCGGCCCCGCCGCCGCCTCCTCCGCCCCCGCCGCCGCCACCTCCGCCCCCCCTGGTAAAGGCACCTGGACCGCCTCCACCGCCTCCTCCTCGTCCGAGCCATGCACCTAAGGGTAAGCTATTATGCAGAACGATCAGGGCTGAGGAACCGTTTCACAATGTTCTTGCAGTGCACTGGGTCTTTACGACTGCCAAAAGAGGGTCCTAGTGCCCCGCAAGCTCAGGGCGAGGCATTCCTCTGACATATTACGTTCTACTATCTAACAGGCTTCAAGCGCGTCACGCCAAGTCGCGAACAACGACTGCGATTGAAGCAATTGCATTGGGACAAGCTTGCCGAGGCGCAGCCGGGGTCCTTCTGGGATTTGGTCCAGGTAAGGAGTTGTGCGCGGCCGGTTTTTTTAAGTGTATGGACATGCATAACGCAGACGAAGCCACCTTTCAATCCCCATACCGATACGGACCACTCTTGCAGAAATCCAACCCTGGCCTTGACCCCGAGCGCAAGACCCAGCTGTGCGAGCTTTTTGCCTTATCAGAAAACGTGGCGGTGCTTCAGCGAATGGGGGCGAGTGAGCGCCCCACCAGCAGGCATGCTGGTGATGACCAGGGGGCCGCGACCGTGCCACCAGCGGTAGTTAGGCTAGTTGACCACAGCCGGGCGCATAACATCGGCATAGTTTTGTCAGGTAAGCCAGCCATTACCCGTGTCAAATTTTCGCCCTGTTGCTCTGAGTCAACTTAGGGTTTGCATTTACCTACGACACACATATGGCTTGGGGGACTTGCAAATGCCCCAATTTGACAGGAACGGCATGCGAATCCTCTATAGGCACACGGATGGAACCCATGGTGTTGCGTGATGCGGTTATGCGGCTGGACGGGACTCGCTTTGAACCAGAGCAGCTGCGAGCTCTGCTGCGCTTAGGGCCGCGGTCTGAGGAGCTTGCCGAGATCGAAACGTATCTTCAGGTGAGTTGGATGCTTTGCAAGGATGCCAGAAGTCAAAATAGTGCATGCGCCTCGGATGCCGTCTAGTTGAGAGCCTGACACAGCCACGGCCATCTACAGGTGCTGGACAGACGCTGTCAGGAAAGCGCGTATCTTTTAGATTTGTAACTGTAAACACGTCTTATTGTTGTCTCCAGGGTACGCACCCACGGTACCACGGAGTGTCCGATCCGGCCCTGCTTGGCACCGTTGAGCGGTTCTTCCACGAGGTACGTCCTATGCAGGATTAACCCAGCTTCAAGGCCCAGGTGCAGGGATCTGATATTCCTGTTCCCACCTGTGTCACTTAATGCTTATTTTGCAATGACGAAACCCTGTTCCCATGATCCTTATACAGATGGGCCGTATACCATGGCTCGAGCAGCGGCTCAGCGCTATGACGCTAATCAAGAGCTTCGATGCCGCGGAGCAACAGGTATACGTGCAGGGGCAACGACCTGTTTGGTCTTAGGTTTGACAGAACGGTGACAACCCGCTCTGAGCTCCTGACCCTTCTTACTCTAGCCACCCTCGGGTGACGCAGGTCCGAGAGCTTGTCGCCATGGTACAACACGCAGTACGCGGCGTGCGGGAAAACACCGAGTTGCGGGTGAGTGCGTTTATCCGGCGCGAACAGAACGGGGGAGAACGGAGGGATGTAAGGGTTTGTAGCGGCATATCCTATCTCCAATGCGCCAAGATGCCTCATGGCAATTATGTCCTGTCCACTCGTATGCAGGTACTGCTCGGTCGCATCTTGGAGGTCGGAAACACGCTTAACGCAGGGACGTCACGCGCAGGAGCAGCAGGTATGCATCCGCATGCTGTCCCATCTCATCCCCACGTCAGGAAATCATCCACCATTGCTCGTTTGGCACACTGGCCTAACCCTCCAGGATACAAGCTTGACGTTCTACTCAGCCTCGCGGGCATCAAAGCTGCCGATCGCACGTGAGTGTTGGTTGTGCGGATTTGTATCCAAACATCTGGGAGCCATTTTATATGCCAAAAGGCTCATTGCCGTTGGCAGGAACACATGTTCCGCTTTGTTCCTATACTTGTCCTATAAGCCTCGTTCTTCCTTGCATGAACATTTCGCAGGACCTCGCTGCTCCAGTGGGTGGTGGCGCAACTGCTTACCGAGTTTCCTCAGCTGTCCACGTTACCTGCCCAGCTGGGGCCATCGGTTCGAGCTGCTGCGAACGTTCAGGTAAGCCCCAGCCGTTTCATTACTCGTCTTTTCTTTGACCCAACGCGAACTGATCGTGTATGCTGCCCTCATCATCCTGCTGTGTACTCGCCCCGCCCTGGGTCAATATGCAGCTTAGCAGTGTGACTGGCATTGTGGAGGAACTCCGCGGTGGTGTTGATCTCATGGCAGGCCAGGTGGAGGTGCTTGAAAAGATGGTGGCGCAACGGGGTGCTATTGACAACGAGCAGCAACAGCTTGCGGATACGCTATTCCTGGATCGCTGCCGGGCATTCCTCATGATTGCCAGACCGCAATGCTCAGCCCTTGAGTCGGTGCAGGCTGGATGCGTTCGCAGCTTGCGGGAGCTCTCGGCGTTCTTCCAGGTAGATGGATACAACGCCCGTCTTAAACGGTGTGTTTGCGGGGCAGTGCTCACAATGTAGGTCGATCTTCAAAAAATATTAAATGATCTCCAAAAAATGTTATCCCTCCATCTCCTCACGCTAACCTGACCGGAATGGTGACGCGTCTTCCTCCCCACTTTAGGTCTAGCTGATGCCTGAAGCCACTGAAGGTATCACAGTCTCGTTATGCCCCGTTGTGTGCACGTCACCATCGTGTGCAGGACGAGTTTGATGCCCGCGAACCCACAAGGCAGCTGCAGCAGCTGCGTGACTTCCTGGTGGCACTTGAGAAGGTCATTTCAGCCTTGGCTGCTGAGCGTGCTAAACAGCAGCGAGAAGGGACGTCCTGGCGACGAGCTAACGGCAGTGGTGCCGGCGCGCGTGTGGGTGCAACTGAAGTAACCGCTATTTCCGCGCCCAAGGCTGAGGGGGACATCCATGGACATAACACGTGAAACGTCTCACAGGACTAACATAGTTCACGTAGGCGCAAATCCTTGTGTGTAACATGTTGCGGTGGAATTAAATAGACACGCATCGGGGATCACAGCGAGAGCGGCGAGCCCAAAGGGGCGAGCACCATATCGGGGACTGAGAACCAGGTGTCATGAGGCTCTACAACTATCGTTGCTAATCGAGTGGCAGACTGGGATGTGCAGGATGTGATAGGGGTCACGCGGACAAGAATTGTTGCGTGGCAGTCAGGTGGAGGCACAGTGACAGCACCTGTTGGTGGGTGTACATGTATATGCTGCCAATTGAATTACAGGTGAACGGTAGCGGTTACGTTGGCCAAGTCGGGCGTACCTACTCGTGCTGCTTCCCGGTGTGGCCGGGACATTCGCCGAGTAGCTAGCAAGGGGTTTTACCAGCTTACCATGCCACAGGACGTCACGGGATGCGGACTTGTGTCCCCGTCGGTGGCATCGTAAGGCAACCGCAGAACTGCGGCACTTGTATTTAGCGATTTTTTAGCATTTATGGATGGGTTCAGACAGGAGCTTGGGTTGCCTGCGTGGGTTAAAGCTCGGATGCTGATGACTCTAATGATGATGATCTCTCATGCTATGGTGAAACACACTCATACTCCGGACGCATGCGGACGGGATGCTGATCCTTATCTTTGTTCGATTACAGCAATTGCTGCAACCAGGGGCAAGCATGCGGGTTTATGGGCAACCTCGCGTGTTCCTTGAAACCAGGAAACCTCCTACATCACCTCAAAGGCAACACCACATTGTTTGCACGGTGACCATGTAAGGTCATAGTTATGGGGGCGGCACCGTGCGCATGATCTTTGTAGTGGAGCTTAAGTGATAATGGAGGTTGGAAATGAAGCCTGGATTGGTGCGTGTCCATCGTGTGCGACCCGTGGGTCGGCAAATAAGGAAATTATGTTCGCATCGAATTCACATCGTGTAAATTGTTCCAGCCGACACAGCTTAGCTTCGCTTACCACCGGATTTTCAGGTCAGGAATTATTTGAGCACAGGGCATACCTTACTGGTATCTCATTTTCCCGTCAGGCCAGTACTAAAATAAAACAAACCCTGAGCTGTTAGGTAAAAGGGACTTCAGGCCACATCCTCACAAGTCTGATTTTGCGAAATGTCCTGCATATTTGCTGCATATCGATAGATCAAGTTGCAAGATTCTAGTTGTTGGGCGCACGGCGTTTCACAACTTTCAACCCTGAGGGACAATATTGTACGTGCGATTGACCTAACAAAGACAAGATATTATTGCGTTAGTTGCCAATCGAGCTTGCAGGAGTTTTCAAGGCTTGTTGTGCACGACTCCGTGCAGGCAGGTGCAGGCGGCTGCTCCTTTGCGCATTTCAGTCAATCAACTTCGGCCTGATCCGCCGAACCACCAGGCCGACCAGGAGAATTAGACCCAAGCAACAGCCGCGCGCCCAGGCCTGCCACCAATGGCGTCTACTTATACTATTGAGTACTCAAAAAGCAGCCGTGGGAAATGTGCGGGTAAGTAAAGGGCGTGTGCAGAAGTCGAGTCACGAAAGGGCCAAACAAGGCGACCTCCGCGGACGCATGTGTCAGGCATTCCGACTTACAAACGTCTAGGCCGTCCCGCCGCCGGCCACGGCTGTTGTTCGTTTCGAACTGGTAGGTGGAGAATCCCAGAGGTAGGAGGATAAATACTCTTCTGTGGCCTCCCTTGGTGCCTACAGCGAGGAAACGCAAGGGGGACCTCACGGTAACGTAAAGCGGGCGCGACTGGTTTAAGCTTCTGGTCGCCTGCGTTGCGCGTGCGTGCCGCGGCGAGCGCTCTGCCCTTTGGTACCGTATATAGTTGCACCTGAAAGTTGCGAATGCCACCCTGCACCGGGCTCCCCAGTCTGCAAGGCGCCAATCGATCAGGGTACCCTGAGGTTCAGCATCCAGTCCAGCGGAGATGACCGCACCCACACCCATAATCGGTAAGAACGATGGCGACTCGCCCGGTTGCACCTCCTGGTGGTCTGCGACGTGACGTCACGGAGGATATACGCAACCAGGAAATGGATAGGGCAGGGTACCAGGACCCAGTTACAGCAACTGTTAGCGGCCCTATCTTTCTGGACAGGAAAGAGCAGCGGCACTTTCGCACAGCTTGTCCCCGAAGTCAAAGTTTTTAGTGTTGTAGCTTTGCCAGTCCGCAGGCTGCAACCCGTACTGCTCTTTACCTCCCGCTTCTGGGGTTTCATGCGATTAAAGTCTAAACTTCCGTACTCAACATGCATCCCGCCATTCTGTGAACATTAATGGCGTTGCGTGCCATATGTCACGCGCATATCGCGCATGACGTGTTGCACACACAGGCACCTCTCCTGCCTGACCGCGCGGGTGGCGGCCAACGCAATTAAAGTACATTCAAGCGTGGATTCGCTGCCAGGCATGGACGTCCTCAAGGTGGAGGATCGAGAGGAAGTTCGACAACGCTTCGAGGAGCTCATGCAGGCCGGTAGCGGTGGAGAAACCAAGAAGGCAAGCACGATATGGCTCCCCATGTAGTAGGGATATCATGACCCGTGAAGGCCCACACGAAACCTGTAGACTGCGGTTCTGAGCGCTTGTGGGGACGGAGTAGTTGACACGCGGTGAGGGAGCGTGGGTAGATCTGAGAGCCACTGTCAATTGAAAAGTAGTTGGCTAAGCCGCGCGATCCACGTGTCCAAAGTCCATGAGCCTTGCGAGAGTCTATCAGCATGCAACCGCCAGCACCAGCAAGTGCAAACACACGATCCCTCTGCTACTACGCATGCAGACGGAACGGAAGCGTGCCAAAGCCGCGGGCGGCACTAAAACTAAGGCGGCGGGATCGAAGCGCAAGGCGGTGGCGATGCCTGCAGGAGCCAAAAAGCGCACTGCCAAAAAGCGGGTCCCTGCGGTAAAGAGAAAGAAGGAAGAGATATCATCTGGAGAGGAGGAGGATTACGTGGATGTGGGTGAGGAAAGCAACGAAGGGGAGGATGCCACGCACGAGCGAGATCAAGATGAGGGCCGCGGCCAAGCCGTGTAGGGGTAGTGGGGCCGGTCTTGAAGGGGGATAGGGGATGAGGGAATCGGCCATGTTGAGAATACAGCGGATGGCGTGGCGGAATGCGGATGTAGTGGTGAATTCGTCGTTCGGATCCTATACGGCCCTGTACGGCCCTATACTCATCCTGTCAGGTGTGCGCGCTAGCGCCACAACGGACTATTGTGTGAGATGCTGACCAGGACTCGGCAAAGTGCATGTTGTCGACTGGCAGCATGTCGTCGGGCTGTTTTTGTACTAATTGGAGGCAATACAATGGCGGTTATCTGTTGGTTATCTTGTTGTCAAGTCTTGGAGCCGTCGTGAGCCGTGTCCAAACCCGCTTTTGGCGCACCACACCGTTCGAGTGGGTGTTGCTTGTTGCTCGCCCCGTTTATGGTTGGGCTGTTGCTTTTGCTTACGAAACAACTCGGGCGGACCACCCGCCATGCGTTCACTGGATCTCGCACTTTCCCTCGCAGAAGGGATCCTGACCCCTGGATTGTGCGAGGTTGGCCGAGCGGGGATCATGCGGGGATCATGACGTTGCTGGCCCATGTGAAGGTTACTGTGAGAAATTTAACATTTGTAATGCACGAATGCTAAACTATTTGTATCTGGAACGACGCCACGCTGCAGTTATGTTGCTAGAGCTGCATTAACCCCATGGCAATCTTAGAGGTCGACTCTTGTGCCGATTGGCCTTGGACTTCATCCATAAGTATATAAATACTGAATTCTTACATCCGGTTCTTTTACTTTAGCTTTCCTTGCTGCGCCGTGGGCTGCGAAACGCACCCCTGAATCTCGACATCCGACATGGCACAGCACAGCATAGCTAGCAAGCTACGCCCGATTTGCACAACTGAGTAATGCGGTTATATGGAATATTGTATACAATCTTCTTAATGCTATTCAATTCAATTAACCGGCACAGCATTCAATTTATTTATCGTAGATTGCGCGTGTCTGTTCGTGAACATCTTAAGACACGAACCCCCAGTATTGTATTTATTATAAACTCCGCTATATTCTGTTTTATGGAAAGGTTAGTCTCTTCTTTACGATGCTCATGGCCAGGATGGAAACAGTTAGCCTCAAAGAGGATTGATCAGCACCAGTGATCACCCATTCATTATCAAAATGGTACTTCTAGAGGGTCTTATTACCATCAGCACGTCGTAAGAGCGTCAAAAGTGATAAGCGGTACTGTACGTTTTGAACTGAGGCTATTTTCATTAGCTTACCGCGCCTTTTAGTGATACTTCGTATAACGTTACGCCATTCAACTTTAGTCGACTTTATGGATTAGCAATTTAATAAAAATGAAATTGCCTCAAGTGGTACCTGGTATGTCAAAGTTGCTCGCCATTTGCTTTGGGCTGGTCGATTTGAATGAGCACGCTCCAAGAGTGTATTCAGAAAAGGCGCGTCCTGTTGTAAAGGAGCCCAGCCCTCAAAAGCAACCCAAGCCGAAGAAGTAAGGATTGCTGTTTTAAGTGAGGCTGACACGAACTCGTTTACCTTTGATACATGTAGAAAATATTCAAATACATCGCAGAGAATTTATCCACGCTTTTGCGTCTTTCAATGGTGTCCTTTACGTAGACCCGCCACCGACTGGAGACGGCTTGTGGACGGGTACAACATCCTGAAGAGGATTGGCAAGGTGGGCTCGCTTTGGTTCAGCAGGGGTGCAGCCCGGCATACGAGTGCACTTATCCATTCTTTTGCGGAGTGCCTTCTCCGCGTCAAGTCAGCATTCAGGGGCCCCAACCGTGCCCATCACGGCGGGAATCTCCCCAGCCCCAATCCGCCGCTCGCCTATTAATAAGGTGATTCTTTACATAAAGTCCCGCAAATTGCCAATTCACCCATATCAAACAGCGTCCTTGTTTTCCATGGTTTTGGTTATCAAATACTCTGTCCTTGGCCCAACTCGTCCACACAGGGCGGTTTCTCGGAGATCTGGCTAGCTGAGCACCAGCAGACCCGGGAGCTGGTAGCTCTCAAGGTGGTGCAGCTCTCATGTTCAGATCTTGAGCCGGATGAGGTGTGTATGTGTGTGTGTGCGTAATGGGTTAGCGTGGGGCGCGGAGGGATTTAATTGGGTGCGTGACCGGGTCCTTGGGAAGCGGTCCCCGTCACTGATCAGCCGTATAAACGCATGGAACCCAATATCAGGCCCCCAGAAATACCGAATTGGCGGCATCCCACACCATACCGGGTGTTATTCCCCTGCCTGCCTTCCGCTCCTCCTCTGGGGATGCCCTTCAGGTTGCCACTCTGCTAGCTGAGGCCAAGTTCTTGCCCACATTAGATTGCCCCTACCTCGTCAAGTGTGCTGCGACCTCCCACAACAAGGACTGGCTCGTGATGGTGCTCGAGTACTGCTCTGGAGGCGAGGTAGGGGCGTCAGCATGTGGCCAGTGAACCACGAGTGTTAAAATCTCCTGGATTGAATGTGAAGGGAGAGGACGGGGAAGGGTGGGAGAGTTTGGGGAGGTTGAGATGGATGCCCGGATCCAATGAACGTGTGACCCCCGGGCAGAGGAATAGCTCGTCCGGATCAGTCCGGGACTGCTTTGGGTTAGAGTCTGAGGTGTGGGTTCGGTTGTGTCGATTCCGTCATGCCTGGGTGAGGTTGGCCGTCTGTTTCCTCCGCCTCCGCCTTCCGACTCAGTCATCATTCATCTCTGTTGTGGATGTTAACCTCCTCCCGTTCCCCCCGTCTATCAGGTCTTGGACCACTTGCACAAGATCATGAAGTACACGGAGGCGGAGGCGGCGAAACTGTTTGCTCAAGTATGGTTGAGTGGGTCTAGGACCCGTGGGCTGGGGTTACATGCGATCGCGTAGGTTTGTAATGGAGCGGGATGCGGTGCATGGCGAGTGGCGGAAGGAGCGGCATTTCCGGATCCACCTGCGCCTTGCCTTCCCTGTCGCCCCTTTCCCTCAACGGACGGCTCAGGACGCAGCCTCGACACACGACCACGCAAGTCATGTTCGACGCGCCGTTGTCTTCTCCTGCATGCCGCTCTAAACGATCCTCTGCCTCTCGCCCGCCAATGCCTGCGACTGCCTCCCCGTCCCTTCGGCTCGCACCCCTTCTCTGCCCTCTCACTCAGATCGTGTCGGCGATTTCTTACCTTCACAATCTGAACCTCATACACAGAGACATCAAGGTGGGGTTGGGGTCTCAGATACCTCAAGAGTCACTGTGCTTGGAGGACGGCTACTCGCTAGGGAGGTGGATGCAATGGTTTAGGGCTCGGGGTAATATGGGGCCTGTTGTGGGTGAGAATGGACGGGAGGCCGACTATCGTTGCATGCGGCATTCGTGCATGCCAGCATGTGGCATTCTTGGCATGTATATGTGAGGGGCTTGTTCCAGAGCTTTCAGACAGGGTTGCGAAACGGACGACTGAAACGGGTGCGTGGTGCAGATAGCTGATCTCCATGTGTAGGGGGAGGGGCCATCGTGTGACATAGAACCATGGCCTTCCCAGCGCTCCAACCTGAGAGCTGTGTGGCCCCGGCTTGAACTCCCGGGCATCAGGACGCAATCCCGGGCGGCAGTGCTGCCGCCCTCCTTTCCCCGGCCTCTCTTCTATAGCTCCCCCTCCCCGCGTAGCACCCCCATCTTACCTCCCGACCTCCTGATCTGCAGAGGGGCCTTGTGTGTCCCTTTTCCGCTGCAGCCCGAGAACGTCCTCTTCGTTAGACCGGTGGAGGAGTACGAGGCGGAGGGAAAGCCGCTACGGATCAAGGTCATTGACCTGGGTATGGCCACCCTGTATAACCCCCAAAAGGTACGAGTCATGCCCCGGGTATGGTTGCGGGTACAGTCGTATTACGTACATGGTCACCGCCTCTGATATTTGCAACAGGCAGCCCGCGTACTGTAGTCCTGACAACAAAAGTCACAACCTGCCGATACACAAGCTGCTGTTACTCCTCCTTCGGTTTACTAGCTCCTCCCTGGCTGTATTATGTTTTGCCAGGAGGTGCTCGGGTGCGTCGGCACTCCGGGCTTCGTGGCACCCGGTGAGTGCAGGGAGGGGATTCAGGAGGAAGATCCGCAACCGAGGGGGCCGGGTCGGACCCCATGATATGCGTTGTTTTTGCATGGGAGGATATGCACTGGGGCTCGGGTATGTTAGGGTTGCGGATGCGCGAGGAAAGGAGGGTGCAGTGGCGCCCTAAGACAATTGCGGCTACAGATGAACGTTGCATGTAATTATTCCCCGCAGCTCTGAGAAAGGGTTCGTAAGAAAGAGCCGCATAAGGGACCGGGTGCGGGGCCCGTATCAGGGACCGTCAGGGCTCAAGACGGGGTGGGTGAAAGCTGCGGGGCCGCGGGCCTTTCCAGCGTCTAGCATAGTAGCAGCATTACCTCCCAATATGGCCTCGTCCGGTCCTATCTGCGCTGGGACTACGGACCCTTGAGCGGCCTTCTGGGTATCGCTGACATCAGCGCAGCATATCTTGATGGTTTTTTGTCCGCAATGTAAATTCCATCCATGATCTGCACTCCTTCGCCGTTCTTCCCCTACTTGTCTTTACCTCCCAACCCCCGGGTGCCTCATCCCAACCTGCTCTTCTGTCCTCAGAGGTTTGGAATGACCAGCCGCAGACGGTGCGTACCTGGGTTGGGGTTGGAGGGGAGGACGGGCCGGGGCGTTGGCACGCTGGCAAAATTCCACCTGGGCCCCACAACGTCGCCGAGGTTCCGGAGCTGTGGCATACTTATGGGATGCGGAAATCTCACTCTTTATCGTGGAAGATTGTGCGACACCTCCCTGGCAACATGGGTTCACACCAGCTTGTAAACACTGCTGCTGTTCATGCTCTGGTTTCCGTTCTGCCACCCTCCATCCCTTCACATTCTATGTCCTCCCCTGCTAACACGGTCCCCGTACGAACACCCGCACGCACAGTTTGCAATGGACATTTACTCGTTGGGCGTCATGCTGTTCATCATGCTGACAGGTGGGTGGCAGGGGAGGGGTAATGGTGAACAATCCATCTGAGACGAGGGGACGAAGACAAGACAGGGGCCCACAAGTACGAGTAGGGCGGTTGCCCTGTTGGCAGCTTGGTGGTTGGGTTTCAGGGGTTCGGAGCATCCTATTTGAAAACCCACGCTCCGTGCGTGCGCCCGTGTGCGTTTGAATTGATGTGTGTATCGCTACGCGTGTGTATATGTGTGCACGCACACGGACGTAAGGGCGGACGCAACGCGAGCCTGCGTGTGATCAGGACGAAATGGTGTGCTGCGTCTGCAGACTCTGAATGAACTAAAAAGCTTCAACACGGAGGGGTTCGTGGGGCGGTGTTAGTGCGGTGAGGTTGTTATATCCATGATGGAGGCACACCTTCACCTCGAGTTCTGCACACAATATCATGGTGACAGTAAGAGCACATTCTCGTTCCCGTGCTGTGCGCCGCAGGTCGTAAGCCCCACAGTGGGGCCGATATCCGGAAAATGGACTATTGCAACAAGTGCGTGGCGCGGAGGGACTATTGCAACAAGTGGGGGCCGGGCTGGGTGTAGTGTAGTGGGGTTGGGGATGAGCTGCGGTGCGGTGCAGTGCGGCTCTGGGTCTGCTTGGAGGTTTTGAATGGATCTGGTCGTTTGGCGATTGTAAGGCAGGAGCCTGCACTGCGTAGAGAAGTATAGCAACTCAAGATGACGCCATTGCCAGTGCGCGCTTTCACGCCGCACAGTCAGCCAGCAGCTCTCCTATGGAAAGCTTGCCGCCACCAATGGCGTTCGTGCTCTCCTCCAGCCTGCTCTGGGCCTCCAGCGCCCAAAGAGGGTTCCAACGGCCACGGAGTCGTCCCAAAGGAGATCCCATGTTTTCACTGTCTTTTCCTGCTCCCGTGTTTCGCCCCACCTCCCGAATACGTGGCCCAATAATAGGTCCATACACAACGCGCCCGGGCTCAAGGATGATCGGTAAGCAGCGAGGGCCTCCGGAATTCTCTTCTTTGGGGGCCGGTTCCCTTTGTGAGGTGGTCTTTGAGGTCTGCATTGATGAAGATGACTCGGCTGAAAGTGTGAGTGGTCCCACAGGGTCGGAATATACCCTCCATGGTGGCAGAACAGTATTACCTTGCAGTTGAGACGCGTTATCGATAGCGACATTCCCACAGCGTCCCTGCCGCCCTCCCTCTCCCTCTCTGGCCCTTCCTGGCACTCCCCTGTCCCTCTCCTTGCCACTCATCAGTTATCTTTCTCTGTCCTCCGCTGCCCGGGAGCTGCTTCTGGCAATGATGGCGGATGACCCACGGGTCCGTCCTACGTGTATGGAAGTGCTCAGACATCCCTTCATCACCGCTGTGGACAGCAACGCAGAGGCGCACAGGGAGATGGGAGCGGCAGTGCGGGGCCGCATTCGCGATCTTCACCGGATCAGGTGCCTGCGGGTTCTGTGAGCCTCCAATGACGGAGGGCGGTCTTCGTGTGGGGGCCCCCGGAGCTTAGTGCATCCCGGACTTGGACTTATGGAATCATAAGTACCTGCTGATTCTCTTCTATGAGCACATACATCACTAGCAAGGGATCTGGCTGCATGTGGCTGAGGGGGCCTCTCACAATGCAGTCAACGCAAACAGCACCCTGACGTCGTGTCTTCTGCCGCCGCCAACCTAATTTTGGGTACATCCCGTCTTGGTCCCTGGCGATGAAATCCCCTCTTTCTTCCATCCTCTCTGTGCAGACGACTCCACGGCCTGCGCTACGCCCTGCACGCATCGCGGCCCCAGGGTGGTAACCAGCAGGCATTTCTGGAGGCACTGGAACAGCGGCGGCTCAGGCTCAAGGGGTGAGTCTCCCGGCCTGGAGGGACTTACCATTAATCCCCCTTTCTACACGCAATATTACGAAAACTGACACCAGTGGGGAAATAAGATGGAGGCCGGGAGCCCGTCCTCTTATTGGCCCTAGGATTGCAACACGGATGCGCACCTGGAACCGCTGAGCTCATTGAGGTCATTTAAGGGTCAGAAAGGGCATATTATAATTTCCGCTACTGGGCAGCCACGGGCCGCCTGCTGTCAGAACAGGTGACAACCCTTTGGTGATTTCACTCCTCTGTTCTTCGAAATTCCCCTTTACATTTTGCAGCTTGGCCTTTCGCTTCAATTGCTTTGTTCTATACGTATCTCCCACTTCCTCCCATCCACGTGCATCCCACCGTGTTACAGTTGCATTGACGCGTGTTTCTTTTCGTTGGCCCCGAACCTAACTAACTGCCCTCTCACCCTCTCGTCCCCACTTGCCTGTAGAGAGCCGGCACATGGCCGAGAGAGCTGCTCCGAAAACGATGTCGAGGGCCCCTGCATGCTCCGCTCGTCCTTGTGCGCCAATTATGAGGACGGCCCCAGCAGCGGCTATGATACCACCACCGCAACCACTACCACTACCACTACCAGTGCTACAACCACCACGATGCCTACTGGCACCTTCTCTAGTTCTGCATACAGCAACAGCAGCAAACTATCCAAGCTCTTTGGAAGGCCGAGTGGCGACAGCGGCGTTGGGAGTCATCGTGGCGACAAGGGCGCGATGGGCACGGCCGATCCGGTTCCTAAATTGGACAAGCTGGCCCTGATGAGCGCTCTGCCTGAGATGCGATACTGTACCACGATGCCGCCACGCCGCTTTGCTGGGCCCCTTCTTCCGGATTTGTCCCCCGTGCCCTCGTGCGACCAGTCCACCTTCGGCAACTTGGAGGAAGCTATGCTTCCTAGGTAGGTTGGCTCACGGTGAGGGAGGGGCAACTGCTGGCCGTTGGATTTCAACGTATTTTCCCATGCGTCATCCTGTTTATTATGTTCCCCTGCATGATCCGATCTGTCCCTCCCTTCAGGAACTGGTCTGCCCATCCGGTGATGTATGAGGCCCTGGGGGTCAGAGACCAGTTACTAGAGGGTTTGGCGCTCGGGGTCGAGACTGCGTTCCCGGTGGAGAGGGCAGCGGCAAGTAGGGACCTGCAGGGGGAGATGGGCGCCGGTAGAGAGCCGTTCTCGCAAGAGCCAGTGTCAACAACTGTACAGAGAGTGCCCGAACAGCCACCGACGGGGCCGCCGCAGCAGGCAGCCGGGATGGTGGTGGCGAGATAGGTGTCGCCCCGGTTGGAAGGCTGGCCTGGTACCGGAGGTGGGGGCCGAGCGACGAGGTGGGGAGGGCGCAAAAGGCCGCTGGTCCTATCATGGGAAACAAATCTTTGTGATGGTGGAGCGTATCGAACCGGCGCTGAGGGAAACAATTGCACTGTGCAAGAAACGGAGCACGTGCAGTCTGTTCCTTCTTCCCTGGCCGGCAGGCTGTTCCTTATTCCCTCTCCCATCATCCTGAAAGCTAGGAACGGGTATTAAATTATCGCCGGTCAAGTTAATAACCAACGGAAGCCGCCAAGACGGTTCAGGGTGATCCTGTAAACGTTCCCTACTCATTTGCCGCTTTCGCAATAAGGGATTTATTTTTTTAGCCAATAACTCAAATGAGGGTGATTGAGTTTTGCTGCCGGCCATGTGCTGACTAGGCCTGGATGGGGTATGGAGGGTCCTGGCAGCGAGCGTAAGGGTCGCATCTTGGTCTTGGGCGCGTGGCGAGGGGATATACAGCTATAGGTAGGGGCACCCTACGCCCTGTGGACCCTGAGGCTTCTGTACTTGTGAATTTTATAAGACTGGAGACAGGTTTGTAGCCATATCCCAGTTAGGTGGCACGCAGCTCGCCCTGAACGTAAGGAGCGGGAGGGTTCAGTAAGTTATGGCCGTAGGGATATGCTTAATGGAAGTTGGGATCGGGAGGTGCTCTCATCCGTAGGTTTATTGTGATGATCGTTTTCAGGAAACATTGGGGGTTATTTTAACAATGTCGCCTATGATTGACAGTCAGATTGTATCTCGTATGTTGTCCGTTGTCAGTTGCCGGACATACCCGTTGTTGTACACAATAGCTCTCGTTGCCGTGAAGGTCAAGGAAGGGTTACCAGGACAACACGCAGCCGAAGCAGTACAAAATCCGCAATTTGTTGCTTTCGATGGCTCGTCTTGCCAATTTTGACAGACGTTTTAGGTAGGCTCTAACCCGCCAACCTTAGCAGTTGCGGTCATCCGGTCTCATTGGCCCCATCGGTAGGGAGAATGGCTGAGGGTTGAACGGAAGCGTCCCTCCGCGCCACTGACAGGAGGTTAGGTGAGGGGGGCATTATGATCCTGGGACGGAACTGTTGTTGCGAATGAGTTGAACGCCCTATGGTCTGTGTCCTGCGACTCTTTTGGGGGCAAACCTGACTTCCCCCGACAGTGTGGAAGTAACAGGGTTCGGGCTTCGAAGCCCAGTACGGTGTGTAGCTCGGCTGAAGGCTGCATGCTGGAGTTCGGACGTTTTGAGCTGTTGAGCTGCTGAAAACTATTTCGTGCTGTTGCAGCTTGCGTAAACACGCTGTCCTGTGGAAGACATCAAAAGTCGATTTTGGTTCATGGATCATATGCGTCATTAGGATGTGGTATTATACGCCTTGGGCGCTTTGCGAATAGGCACTTTGTCCAGGTCCTAGGGTTCATCATCCCTAGCTGCTTCACAGGCTTCTGCCTGTGATAGACTAGATTCGAAATATATGAGCCCCTTCAACCCATGGCCGCTGTGAGATGCGCCTACTGCACAACTGGAGCTGCGTGCTCTGCATCAGGAAGATCGCCACAAACATTGCGGGGCTTTTAGCTGTGCGAATGATGACCTAATGCTACGCAAGCTGTGTCTGCTTGTTGGGCGTGGAGGCAAGCTATGGTAGCTTGGTATCTTATATATATATATATATTACGTATTCATGGTTTTGGTAAATGTCAGAGTGAGTTTTGCGCAGCAAGGGTGCCCTGCCTGGGTGTGGCGAAGGGGCTGCAAACGTGCACGTGGGACAAGGCACATACAAGATCGTGGATGTGAATTCCAAGGGTCCCGTACACAGGCTGAGGGTGTAGCTAGACAGGCAAGCAGGTCGTCCTCGGCCATCAGACAGACTACTAGTGCTTGTGAAGAAGTAGCTGTGGTGAAAACGGCTGCATCGGTTTGTTAGGACCTGCATGCATGGGGACACTTAACTTGAGTGGCCCCCTCATGTTTGGACCAGGGAGCTTCCCATACTCGCACTGCTTACCGGGTGCCCGTGCCAGGCCTCTGGTCACGTGTCATGCAGAAACCAGTGCACTGGTGAGGGGTCCTCGATTTGAGCAACAAAGCAATAAGCACTTCAGCGTCGTTTTAACATTGGTTTGCATAATGGCTTTGCCTATACCAGGTAATGGTATTGTGATGTTGATGCTTCTGAGTGTTTCACCACATGAACAGGCCTTGTAGAAGGCTTGGAACAGGCCTAGCCAGACGAGGGGTTCAATTATCTGGGGCCGGCCTGACCCGGGTATCATCGATTCTGGCCTGGGATTTACCCGCACATCATCCCGCGAATTAGTGACACCATCTACAAGGCGGCCGGGCACAACATCAGAGGGCAATGCTGGCTGCCACGACAGCAGCAGCAGCAGCAGAGCAGCCAATAGACCGCCATGCTGACTCACCATGATACCACAGGTTGCTAGATGGATCTTCTGCCTCGTATCATGCTACATCTCCGTGGCTACGAGCCTCATATGGTTTAATGCCACCAGCCTGCCATAGCCGGGAAAGTGTACATCATGCTCATAACAAGCTTTTGTCCATTTCATATCGTGTATGCGTATGCTTGAAATATTCACGTTCACTTCACCCCTGCGTGAGGAGGGTCAGAGAGGCTAGGGAGCGGTACGTGCTTCAGGACACTGCTTCCTGGAAACCTACTGCACAGGCGATCAACCACCACGCCACAACACTTCACCATACCGCGTGACTTAGGTATGAATTATTGTCCCCTTGCCTGGACATTATGTCAATGTGCCGGCCGGAGTACGAGAACAAGCAAGGAGGACAAGTCCCGATTAGACCATATCCATGTTTTTCCATGCATCACAAAACCGCGCTTAATCTTCACACAGACACTCGGCATTAGAGATTTCCTGGCCACACCAGACGGCAATGAGTTCAGTTCACGTGGACGTAAACGCGCATTATCTCTTACCACCACCGAGCATTGACAGACACAGAGATAGACAGCGGGAGGAAAACAACAAAATAAGTAGTACGAAGAGGGGAGATCGATATTTCTCCGAGAGGAAACCGACAACCAAGATGATGAAGCCACAGAGGCACAC
This sequence comes from Volvox reticuliferus, assembly GCA_019650235.1. Classification (NCBI taxonomy): domain Eukaryota; kingdom Viridiplantae; phylum Chlorophyta; class Chlorophyceae; order Chlamydomonadales; family Volvocaceae; genus Volvox; species Volvox reticuliferus. Next base: position 112,312 of record BNCP01000062.1, on the reverse strand, counting down.
ACCCTCCAATCCTCGGCTTAATCCCCTGTAGATATAAAAGCCTCGGCAGCCTATCCTTTGCAGCCCACCCTCCGCCATTCCGAGCTCCGCTTTCACTGGTTTTTGCGATAGGTCTCCACCACAGCTTTAGCAGTAGCCCCTTAATGCAGAGACCCTTGCGGATCTCTCCGAATTAGTAATGTCTGGTCCCCTGTTTCCTTCCTAATCCGACCATCTCTCATTTCTTCAAACCTTCTGTCATCACTCCTATCCGCGGGCTGGCAAGTAGAGGAATAGTGCCACGCGGTTTCATTCTAGCTTTGCTATCGTACGACTTCAAAATTTGTACGATTAATGCCCATAACGCGGTATCACGCGAATATATTTCAAATGGTTGGAAATGCAGTTCCCAGTGCTCAAAAGATGTGGCGAGAGAGGACCTCGTCAAAGCATGCCCCCTTCAGCAATAACCGCTAGCAGTGCCCCTCAACAGTATATCTTTGAAACGATAGAGAACATATCAACATATAGCCCAGCAGCCTGTAAAGAGCAAAACCAGGCACGGACCGACAAAAGAGGAAATTGAGAAAGTGAAACGGACCACAAACCCTATTTTCGTGACCCCTAGTAAGATTAAGGACCACGAGACGAGGTTCCGGGCCCCATCTGCCGCCGGCCACCACATCACGGTGATACATCTGCGGGGCTAGCGCGGGACTAGGGAAAAACGCCTGGCAGGTAGTGCAAGCACACTGCACCCATCAACATACACCCCAGGTATGAATTCCGATAAGCCCGGTTCCAGATCTGATTTAAGTCCCGATTCCCAATCGGTTCCAATCAGAACCATCTCCATCAACTCTATAGTTCCAAATCAGACCCCCCTCTCGCCCTGGGTAGCACACGCTCACCGGGCCATGAAGCGGCCGGACAGCAACCGCAATACTCAATAAAGACACACCCCATCACAGGCCACTAAGCGGGTGGTGGCCCTCACCTGCCCTGCACACCTCGCCCGTCTCAATCCCCGCTGTCAGTGCACCCGTCACCCGCGGACTGGCGCTTCCGCTTGCGCTCCTCTCGAGCTCCCGGCCCGCCACGAGTTGAGGCACTGCCGCACGGTGGGGGAACAGCACTGGCGGCCCCATCGCGGAATCCTAATGTGAACAAGAGGCTGCTGCTGCCGCCAGCACCAGGGGAGCAGCTCCCAGCTGTGCAAATACCGTGGCCCATTCCACACGAGGTGGGAGAGGTGCAACCACAGACGCAACTGCCGCCACCGGAACCCTCGCGGGATTGCAAGCAGGCACTGCTGCCCCAAGAGCAGGGGCCTGCAGGAGATGCTGGGGAGACAGCCGGCTCCCCACTACCCGTGGGGTACCCATTCCCACCTCCCTCGCGCCCCTTCTTCCCAACTTCTGCAACCCCGAAACCACCACTATTACGATCACTATGCCCACCACCACTACTACTAGACGGAGAGTGACCATCCCGAGAAAGCCGCAACCGATTCCTCGTCTGGTGATGCGCCGAAGTTCCGACCTCCGGCTGCTCCACACGTTCCAATCTTGACGCCGCAACTCGCTGCCTCAAAGAAGCCGCTGCACCGTCCGCTACTGGGACGGGCTCCTGCAGTGGTGTTGTCGGTGAGACAGCATCACGACAATAGAACAACATGTAGGCTTGCTGGCGGAGGACGTCGTCTAATGCCACCGGGACTGTGGTTTCGTCGTTCTTCAGCCACCACTCTCCCTCGCCGTCCCGCACAAAGCTGACGTAATGACCGCTCTGCAGCGTATCCCCGCGATGGGTCAGGACGCTATACAGGGTGTACGTGTTGCTGCCCCTGCTGCCGTCCGTGCCCTTGGTGCTGACTCCACCGTTCTCCCTGTCTCCACGGGCTGTGGTTGTCATGTATGGCGACAAATCGAGTGCGAGCTCAAATGCCACATGTTTGTCAATTTTCGTTACCACTGCGTCCTCCTTCTGAGCCACTTGCTCGTCCCCCCTTTCGTCCTCCGCCTCCTCTTCCGGTTGGCCCTTCGACCCCTCCTTGTTGGCCTTCTCCGTTTTTCCAAATCGCTTCAGGTGCACCACCAAGACGTTAGGACCCTCCGTAATCCGCATCTGTAAGTCCGCGTCGCGGTATGTGCCGCAGCGCGGACATTGGTACCTGAGGGAAACAGCGCAGAATACGAGAGGAGGCCCACCTGGGTGATGATAATGATGGCGACTGGCGAGGGATATATTATATATCCATGTTTGCACGCGTGTGTATGTGTTTGGGTGCGGGCTCCTTTCCTAGGCTGTATAACTCGCAAAAAGTAATGTACATTCGCAGCAAACTATCCTGCAAGGACTCCCTCTATATGGACCCGCCGTGTCATTTGCATCTCTCGTATTGAGCGAAGATCCCTCTTGGGTCTCCCTTCCGGGTCGCCTCTTCCATGAAGGCGCAAACTCATTCCGAAAGGCTTCCCCTAGCCACATTTTGCACTCCACCAGCAAACCGATCCTGACCCAAAACCATCAGCCAGACTCTTAAATTAACTCGATGGATCAACATTGGCCAGCGTTCCACCCTCCTTTCCCCTCCCCTTCCCGTTGCCGCTCCCCGCCCCCGCCTCACTGGTTATTCCCGGTCATGGCCTCCTTCGTGGTGAACATCGCGAGGGCACCCGCCACGCTGTCCACCTGTGAGGCAGCAAGCAGGGAGAGACCGGGGTCTAGAGGCGGATTCAGCGACCCCATGGGAAAGGACGGGGAAAGACTGGCGGGGGCTGCGGCATAGAAAAACAAGAACGTAGGACGGCGAGCGTCTTGCCAGCTTTGATTTCCGTTATCCTTCGCTCACGACGGCGCTAAAAGTCCCACCAGCTGAAGTGGAAGGCACCACAGAACCCTGTCTTAGCACCAATACAGGCTGACTAAGGATAAGTCATGGTGACGAACTGAGGCCCTGCACGTGTGTAAGAGCTCCCGGCAGCGGTCCCCATCTGCGCTTTTGCAGTACATGCGTGAGCCATAATACGCTACCCTTACGCACTCGCCTTATCAACTCCCAAGCTCAGTTGCGTGTACAGCTCAGACGCCTGGCCGCCCACATACTGGCACTCGCGACAGGTGACCTGGTTCCTGCAGCTGAAGCCGAACACATCCTGGACGATGTTGCAGGGTACCTGCGAAGTGCCACGGGACAAACCACATGCAGCCGGGGATGGGATGGGCAGGGGCGCCAAGGATAGGTTCTGTGGCCCACGGCCCCTAAAAGGGCGTGCGCCCAAAGTAATGATTAGCGCGCGCACCGGAGAGGTATGGTTGTCCCGAAACCATACAGGCCCACATGCACGCTTCCTTGCCGCGGATCCCGAAGATTAAAGACCCTAACCCTAAAGACAGACACGCACACAAATGCATACGTGTACACACACGCAGAATCCTTCGACATCACCGTGCTCGGGCGACCTAGCTGCAGTTCGGCTTCGTGGTTGGGTCCCCTTGTGCCGCGACCTGTGTTCGGTCCCAAAGAACGTCATTGACGTTTATCCAATGGCGCAACCTTTGCTCCACCATCTCGCGAAAAGAATGGGCCATGGGGGTCGCCAAGGGCATTACTGCACATGGGCACATGCCACAAGGGCTCCAAAACCCTATAACGACCCGCTCACCCTAACCCCACCCCACCGCCGGCTTCTTCACAACCGCCGCCGCCACCGATGCCGTCTTGAGGTCCGTCGCTACCACCGCCACCTTCTTAACTGCTGCTCCAGCAGCCGCTTCCGGATGTGTCGCCGCCGCCCCAACAACGTCCTTCATGTCCGCTGCCGCCACCGGCTCCCTCAAATCAGCCACCGTCGCCGCTCTCCACAGAGCTGCTGTCGCCGCCGCCACCGCCCCGATCGCTGCTTTCTCCGAATCCTGCTCCATCTTGTCCTGAATGAAGGTCAGAGCCTCACTCGGATCGTGCTGCTGACCATCTGGGAAGATCTCAAACAGTATCTTCGCGATCTCCCGCGGGGCAATCATCTGGCCGTCACGGGCCTCCAGCAGCGCCACCATAAGGCGCTCCATAACACACATGGTGCAGGGCTCCGGGCACTCAGGAGTGTGGGGCCAAAGGAAGCTCCAAAATCCGCCCTTGCTGGTGTCTGTCTCCCTTTGCTTAATGGCCTTGCCCGGGCAGTTGGAGGAGTGAGGGAGACCCAGGCAGCGGGTCACGAACTGGGGACAGTAGGCTAAGCACTGCCACAAGGAAAGAGGGCGAGCCAATGGCCAGGGCAGGGCGGCATAGGTGTTTGGGAAATATGGATATGAGCTCAGTAGCAGTGAGGGCGAGGGGAGGGGAATATGTGATCCGTGTGACAGAAGGTCAGGCGATTGTGGCTGAGAAGCGAGGAATAAAACCGGAGGGGGAATTTGGAGGCTCTTAATGTGTGTGCGGTAGTACATCGCCTTGTAGGAGATCATGCTGTGTCATCCGGACAGTAGATTGTCGCAGAATCCGGTCGTATGGCACCGGGAGGACGACCGAGTCAGTAGGGGATACGAACGAATGCCCCAGTCGCGTCACGTCAACCCCTGAAACCAAATAATTCTTACTAACCTGTAATAATGCATTGAGGTAACATGTGTTATTGAGGTTGCAGAGGCCCGCACCGCGCCCCATACGGTGGCGATGAATCAGCGGCGGGTTGCTCGGCCTATGTTTCTGATCCTGCGTACAAAAGACATTGAGGATGCGTATTATTTGTATGTAGGTTGTGGCTTCAAAACAAAACAAAAATTGCTTTTGCAACTACGCCGTCCGTTCAACCAAAGGAAAGCCGGAAAAAGGCCGTCCCAAACAATGGCGTTGGAGTATCAATAAGCACATGTTACCACAGCAGGTTTTCATGCAAGCCGTAGCTGCCACTTACCGGTAGCCCAGCTGCGGCGTCCGGAAGTTTTCCGGTCCGAAGCAGGGCCCTGACCACGGTCACAGCCATGCACCAAACCAGGGAAAGCTGGCTACCCGCCATTAAGGCTCCAGACTACAGGAATATGAAAACGGCATACACGAGCAAACGCCGAATGTACAACTGTTTTCCTTAATCAGGAAAGCTGCGCATGTATAATAAGCTTGTAAGGGAGCATGTAAAAGATAATCGTCACATAATCTTTTAGTGACGTGAACAGTGTATAGTACAGGCACTCGATTGGGCAAATGACAGCCAGTTCAAAACACCTATCCTCTATGGTAAAGATCAGTACAAATTGCTGCCATAATGCAAGAAATTTGTTTCATATTTTGCAAATCGATGGACGCCATAACAAGCGCAACAACAATTTTAGTCCATTTGACTGGCTTTGAACGTTGAACTTTCCTGCTGTTAGCCTTATATTTCTTTTATCTGAATCACATTCTGTTAATTAACTTTCAGACATGGACCGCGGACGCCAAGCGCGAAGCGTTTCCAGGCAAGGGCTATACGGACGCAATACTTGCTTGACTTACAAGGAAAAAGTCACATATGTAGTTTTCAATAATTGCAGATCAAGGACGCGTCGCGATGATAGACGCCGAGAGTCCCTTCACAGTTCTCACGAATCTCTGGCAGGCAATCTCAGCCCTGGACGTCACCATCCCGGTAATCACAGCCATCGCCGGGAAGGCAGCAGTGGGGGTTTCTTTAAGAATCTCTTCGGGCGACGTGACAAACATGGTCAAGACATTGTAAACCAGCAGCAATACCAGCAACAATACCAGCAGGTCCCTGGGGACGTCAGCTCGCCACGTCCAGCTCCCCCAGCCAGTTCATCCCCCGGTGCCAAGTTAAAGGCTCTCTTTAGCCGCTCGCCACAAGGCAAAAGCCCCCGGAACGCCAGCCCCGCGCCAGCTCGCGGGCCAGTCGAAGAGCTGCAGGTTAAAGAGCTGCAACACCATGTTCAGCTTCTCAAAGCTGAATTGGAGGGATATGAGAAGATCAAGCAGCAGCTACAAGCGGAACAGCGCGCAGCGCAGGAATGGAAGGAGAAATGGAATTACCAGAACTTTAAGTTAAACCTCATGGTGGACATGCTGGTTTTACGGGTTCTGGAGCTGGAGCAGCCCAGCGCAACGTAGTTGCAATGACGGGTTGCTTGCAATCAGACCGAGGATGGAGGATGTCCACTAGCATCGGTTTGCTCACTCCCTTGAGGTATTCCGAAAGTTTGTGTGGGAAGGAGGAGTTAGGTAAGGCAGATAGTGTTCGGGTCTTTGTGTGATGGATGCTAAGAAACCGCTCACGGTTTGTCGCGGTGCTGGTATAACTCTTTCCGGGCCTAGCCTTGACCGGGGCTTGATGGAAGCTGCATTATGTTCGATACATTCCGCAATGAGTACATGGAATGCAAAAATGGTGGCGGAGCTGTCGCTGATTTAGTATGCGTGTAGGATAGGGGGGGTTTGCTTCACCCGTGGCCACTACCTGGCAGTCCCTACCTTCCCCAGTATTTCGGGGCACCCTCATCCTTTCGGGGCACCCATGCGGACTTCTCCAAAATCAGTGATTTTCCCGGGTTCAGCACCCACCACCATCATCCAATGGAATCTGCTGGATCAACGGCGGCGTCATTAGTATGTACACAAAACATGACACTAATTTATCTCAATAATTTCCTGTACACAGATACGCGATGAAAATGTTTTGTCGCGGTGTTGCCGTGGTGTTTGTTGTGCGCCACGACCCTTGGCCAAACTGCTCCAATTCTGTACCGCTGGGATGTACCCCGGCTGGTGATCCCCTTTCCCTCCCTCCCCGTGTTCTCCCTCCCCCTGTTCTGTCTGTTTCGGCTTGGTGGAGGAGACTGTAACATGGTGCGGTGTCCACTTTCTTGCCACATCTGCGCCCTTCTCCTATCCTTCTGTGGCTGTCGTGGGTAGCGTCTAGTGAGTATTCGCACCGAAATTTCTTAAGGATGGTACGGGGCACGACAAACCACATGGCGTCTTGTGGCTGTCGGGTAGGCGAACAATCGGATGTCACGCCGGCCACTGCCAAGGAATCCATGCGCAAGTTTCCGTTTGCTGAGCCGCTCTCTGGATGTTGATAAAGTGGAGCCCGTGAGGCCCTGTCACGCTGCTGCAATAAAGGTGCGCGCTATTTGTAAGTCCAGCTGTGTTTGGCCGTACCGTTCTAAACATGGAAGGGTGAGTGTCTAGATGTGTCCAGACTGTGGTTACCCAACCATCCAAATGACAACTGATTTATGCAAGACTAATGGTGATGTGCACATTCAGCAGGGGTCCATTCAATTACATTATCGGCAGGTAATCTGTGCACTCCCTTGTTTCCAAAACGCTGCCGTTCAAATCATCACGACGATTCCAGCAGTGAGTCAGCTACCCCGTCTGGGTACGATGGTAAATGTCCTCAGGATGGAAACGAGGGCCCCCCCAAGGATACAATGATGATCGATGCTAGCCAGGAATGGCCAGTTCACACGATCTATCATTCCACACGGACGTGCGCATTCCCCAATGTCACCTTCGCACCTTACCAACTGCCCGTTATGCCCACACTCCGCTTGGTCAACGCATGCCTCCCCTCGAGCCTCCTTCGCCTCGCCGCCCGTTATATCGACCTCCCAACTAGGTACCCCGAAGGGCCCAGTGGTTTGAATTTTTCTTCGGCTGATGTTTGTTTGAGTCGGACTATAGTACGGTATCGTTGTGGTTTTGCGGGGCTTCATTGGCGGTGGCGGTCAATCCTGCGCACGTCTTGGATACAACTGAGCATTACACGTTGCGGCCCCTTGCTTCCACAGGGGTTGCCGCCTGATGCATCGATGTGCTTCACTCCACTTCGCGTCTGCCCATTCGCCTCCTGCGTCTGCGCCTGTTGGCTGCTGTGGAATGCTGAGGGGTCACCTGTGGATGTTCCAACCACCACCTGTATCTGCGTCTGCCGGCAGTGGGCTGCCGACACGCACGCGACTCTTCCGATCGCCTTAACTGCGCCACAAAACTCCATGCATCGACCGTCTCTGCTTGTATCGATTCGTCCTCTGACGAGGGCCACTGCCGTGGAAGGTCGCCCCTTGTTGGTCCTTTGTTTGTACGCATGTCCTTCAAGCTTCCCCCGTGGTCACCGGTGTCCAGGTGCAAAGGTGAGGTGTCGCAGGCTCTCAAGTCTTGTCGGACATCATATCTACGGGCGTTTTCATCTATGGCGTTTTTATTGTGTCTATGCCACCGCTGCGTTTAAGTCATTACGATGTGGTCCCCGGTGTGTAACGAATATGATACGGCTATTCCTTGCAGTTCCGATGCTGCATTGCGTCGGGGGCATGCATGAAACGGTTGGGACCGAAATTTTGTGAGGCTCAGGAGAACCACGAGAAGATATCTTATACAGATTGGGGGAGTGGAAACTTATGGAAACAAAATAGAAAGCTGAGTGTCCATGAAAGCAACCCCTAGTAATCCACACCAGCTTTGCAGAGCACCACGCTCCTGAGGCCCTCTGCAACATAGTGGGAGCAGCCTAGGGACAAAAGCATGTTGACATAACCTCTTTTTAGCGCAACACGGATCAAAATGCATATGCGTGAAATAATAAACCTTCCCCAGCATAGGAAAGGCAGCGGAAGTAGAGCAAGCCACTCGCCTGGCGTGCGTGTCTGCCCCTGTAACACGTGAAAGCAGTTTATGGACTTGTGGTCTTAGACTGGACTTATTCCAGCAGCACGTTTCCAAAACAATAACATGCAACTAGTAAATACTAGGCTTCATGTAGGCTTCCAATCCTAGGGTCTAACCGCACACACGCTGGGGCCTTACTTTACCGGACTCTTACCGAAATCTTCCCGTCATGTAGGCTTCAACAAGCATGTCATAGAAAAACTCGACATTATCAGACAAACCCCATCGACAAGAACTGAATTTTCCAACGGACGGAAGGGAAAAGACGAATGAAGCGCAAAATGACGGCGAAGACAGACGGCCACCAGGATCACATAACGATGGCCACCATAAACGAAAGATAACAGAAAACGACCGGAAAATAAGTTAGATACCTTGTAAAGAAAGGAAAACGCAGCTAACAACCATTAAAGTTGCAGAAATACCAAGCGAGGATAAAGGACTTAAAGTGGAGCCCGAATGGCTCGAGTGCAACACCAAATTGAACGCCTTCCGCGGAATAATGTGGCCCTCATTATGTACCAATGCATACTGACTTCACTGGCCTTTTCCATTATTCCCTTTCAGGCCGTACAGGTAAAAGGGTCGCCGCACGCCCTATAGCACGCCGACATGCACATGCGAGAATCGCAATTAGACGACATTAAACATACTATTCCAACTTTCATAATACCGGCAAAACGGATGGTACGAGACGACACAACAAGATGCGTTAGGTAAACGACTTTACGTAAGTGCAATAATAATGTGCGGTCCAGCAATAACAGGCAAAGTTTGTTGTTCTAATAACCTGTCCTGGACCGCCTGAACCGTTCTCATAGCGGATAAAGCTCCTGCGGAGTACACGGACTTCAGTTCATGGACAGACGACCCATGGGACGGTCACAACGTCATCCCGTAATTGCCGAAGTGTCCACGCTGCTGCTGAAATATTTTTTCTTGTCGTTCTATGATATGTTGTAGAGATCTTGTTGCCTTCCAGATCACACGGACGCAGATGCCGCATAAATGTCCCGTACTATAATTGGAACACAACGTTGAAAATTCGCATGACGTGTCCTCGCCGTTGGTAATCTTCCAAACATAATGACATTTGCGGCACACTGCATTTTTCCATATCTTCCCCGTAGGTTGAACAGCTTTAGCAGCGGCACCTGCACCAGCATGCGTCCGCCTCCTGCTCACTGCTGCGTCTCTAGACTCGCGGCGGTTGCCTGGGTCCCACCTGCGCCTGCCCCGGCCTTCCGCCGCGGCGGCGCCATACCGCTCCGCGTCGCGCCGGCTCATCAGTTCAAGCAGCAACCATGCACTCTGCGCCCAGCTGCGCTAAGCAAAGGGGAGGCGCTAAGCAAAGGGGAGGACGACGTGTCCGTCGATTTCGGTAGCAGCAATAATGTCGTCACACCCCGCTGGTGGCGTCCTTTGGATTATTTTCGGAGTGGGCGCAAACTCAAGGTGATTAAAAGCTGCGATAACGGGACCAACAAAGCTACCATACGCATAACATATAGATCATCTTCGTGATCAGCTGTGAACTTCCAGCCTCTTCCAGCATGCGTTGCCGTCTTCTCTCTCAATCCGTGCTAGTGATTGCCCCAATTTGCGGTAAAGCAATGTACCCGAGCCAGTCGGATGTCCCACTCCTTGATAGTTGAACATCCCACGCGGATTGCTTTTCAAAATTGCTTTAGTTTCTTGAAGCTGAAGTCACAGCATAAAATCCGTCCACCGAGTGATCTTATGCCAATAGCTCGTATAGATATGGGTGCATGGTGCGACAGACCCGGCCCTAATATTACCCGAATGCGCGGCCTACGCCATGCGTCACAGTCGCAATGGGGGCTGCTGTGCGGTCCTGCACAACTCATCCAAACGCCCAAGTTTGTGAAGGAGTCCATAACTCACTCTATGCGGTGCACCTGCCGCAATACCGCACTGTATCTTACCTGCACGTGCAGGCTCAAGGGGAAGTTATTCAGGGGAAGGATGATGAGATCGCCGAGCCGCACCAGGAGCTCCACAAGGAGCTCCACAAGGAGCTGAACCGGGAGCTGCACCAGGAGCTCCAGCAGGAGCTGAACCGGGAGCTGCACCAGGAGCTCCACAAGGAGCTGAACCGGGAGCTGCACCAGGAGCTCCACAAGGAGCTGAACCGGGAGCTGCACCAGGAGCTCCACAAGGAGCTGAACCGGGAGCTGCACCAGGAGCTCCACAAGGAGCTGAACCGGGAGCTGAACCGGGAGCTGCGGCGCCAGCAGGAACAGCAGCGGCAGTCCCAGCAACCTCTGCCCTGGAGGTCCCTGCTGCTCGCGGCAGGGGGATCGGGGGCGCTGGCGGGGGGGGCCGCGATGGCGGTACGTGTGTGGTTGTGTGCAACGAGGAAAAGGCGAAAGCGGCATATACTGATTTTGGTGTAATTTTGGTGATGACACTTTGCAGCCCAGTCCTGATGTTGAGGTCACAGGATGGCTGCATGCGCACGCGGGAATGAATGAATTCCCGTTGAACTCGTACGTACACAACCAAATATGCTCATTAGCATCCGTGCCGCGCGGGAACCTTACGACCAGATGCCCGTCTAGCAATTTACGGCATCAACAGCACCAGCGGCACTAGCACCTGCTGCAACAGCTGTTGTTAAACCATCCGATGACGTCGGAGTTACCGGCAGTTTCCCGGCCCACATCCTCCCGCAACCGCGTCGAAGGTTATCTTATTCATCGTGCACCGCCGAGGGGCCTTCCTCAACCAGAATCTGGGGCGGAACACCAAATCGGAAGGCGCCCAACGGGACATGCCTTCATCTCATGCAGCAGCGGAAGAGACGGCATTTGGTGGAAGGCCTCCATTGCCACCTCCCGCATCCACCCTACAGCAGGTATGATTACCTTGGGCTAGGTCATTAATAGATTGTTGCGTTGCATCCGCATTCTCTTTTCCTTCCCTACAGCGACCTTCCCCTTCCCTCGAGGAAGGCCGCGCGAACGAGTGACGAGGAATTGTATGAGTACGATTCGAGGCCCGACCCGGCCTTGCTCGTTACATGGGCTTACCGTACATGGGTCTTAAATCATTATCCCGTCCTCTCTTCCGTAATGGATAATGCTGTACAACGCCGCACAGGCATGTGACGACGTCAAAGCGGGCATTTTCGGGCGGGAGGTGCAGCGGGAGCTCCCGGAGGGGCACTCCTCAGGATGGAAACTCGAGGCCAATATCCAGCACCCACACCAGCTACAGCAGCATGCCCAACCTTCGCCCTCGCCGTTGTCGTCCTCACCCTCGTCTGGCCCCCCTTCGTTTACATCCTCCACGTTCCACCACCACCACCAGCAGCAGCAGCAGCAGCCGCCACCGAGTCTAGCGGCTCCTTCCGTCACGGGCGCTGAGGTGGCGCTCATCAAGGGGTCTGTCGCCAGCATTCTCGACCAGGTGGTTATCCACGAGGCCGACATGCCGAAGGACATGCAGGCGATAGCCATTCTGTGTGCGCATGAGCTGCTCCGTGTGGGACACGACGATCCAGCGCACGCAATGAAGCAGTGCTTAAGTTATCTGTTCAAAGATTACATCTTCGTTTGGCGCTGCACGATGACGACGGCGTGGCGCTCAGAGGCCCCCATCACGCGGCGTAGTGTGGGAGCATGCGCAAGTGGTAGTTTCCTCTCCTTCCGAATTCACGGCTACAACGTTGTGATGTATAGTCTGTAAGGCAAGGTCTGGTGAGGGGGAGCAGGTTGCAGCCCGCAAAACGTACGTGCTCTTGTTTGTATCATTACGTGCGTGTAATAAGAATGTGTGTGTGTGTGAGAAAGAGAGAGAGAGAGACTGTGCGTGTGTGTGTTGGCGGGTTTGTTGGGAGGGAAAGGTTCTGGGATAGCAAGCGACGGTTCAACGCAACTGGTGGTCAGGTATTCATACGGTCATACGAGCCCATAGCCATTTCATCGGCAGTCTGGCCCATCAGTGTCCGCTCCCCCGCAAGAGCTAAAATTGATAACCACCCCGTCGTCCGGGAGGCCGTACGTGGCTATAGAGCTGGCATGGGCAGTGTGTGTAAGGTATTAGGCACGCAGGATTCAGGGTATGGGGGGATGGAGGGGTGGGACTGAACACCGGTGAGCACACTCCCGGAGCCCTGACTCAACCCGGGGTCGCTGACGCTACAGTCGCCTTTAGTGGGATTGAGGACTTGTGAGGGTTGAGGTTTGTTCCTTCAGCGTAGAGATAGTCGTGTCACTTCAGCTCATGTTGGGTTCACAAACACAAATTGAAATACAGCTTACTACAAAAGAAACAGCAATTCAAGATATGCTGGCGGTGCGTGGCATCTGACCCTCGGGAGCTTGTTTGTTGTCTTAAGTGTGTAGAGTGTTGCGGCGTGTCATTATCAATAGTTGGTGCAGCTGCAGCGCAGTAATGATACATGTCTGCAGGCTGTACCTGGTCCGGAGCCCGGAGGTCGATTTTAATGAAGACATATCGTGCCCCAGGCGTACCTGCAGCATCTACCGATTTATCGGTTTATACCCGCTGTAAGCCAGTATACGGATGACCAGGAGTGACGCTGTCGATAAGATTTAGGTCACAGGTGAGATTTCGGCCGATATACGTCTTCTGTCTGCGAGCAGAAAAGTGGGAGTGCTTGTAGATCCCTCCACCCGTTACCAACAATGCTCGAAGCTCGGAAATTAAATGTCGTGGATAATCACACGACAGGATATTTCCAGATGAAAAATACTTGAGAGGCAGCATCATACAACACACAAACACGCGCACATCTAGGATATGAAAAGGGCCCAAGCGCCAATAAATAGAAAGCCCGGGTTACCTTCGTTACCCGTTTCACGAACCGCCCCTGCATGAGCCCAGCACACAGCCATCTCTCAACTCAACCAACCAACAATACAATACTCAGAACTGAATATCGCTGGACATAACGCTAATCCATTTGGCGCCAGAAGCGCACACCTACGCAAAGCAAAGCCGCTGCACACAAGCGCCAACACATAGTAGCTAAGTACCCCTTACCCTGCGTCTACTGCGTCCCGAGGAGACATCTATAATTCATAGTATTGCATTCCATGAAAAGGCCCGTTCCATCCCGGGCATCCCGGGCCAGCGCCAGCAAGGGGAACGCCGAAAGTAGACGGACCGACCGTCCGCAACCCCGTGTGACCTCAGACCTCAGACCTCACCGCCCGCTGTACAGCTTTAAAACAGCTCGTACAGCATTACATAACAGATGCGGTGCAGTCCAGGTACGTACTCGTACCCGTACCCGTGCGCGTGCTGCACTCACATCACCTACAGCCCTGGACTGGACAGGACATGCAATGAGTATTACGTAATTACCGACTCGTGAAAGAAGGCATCGCTACTATCTGGGCATAGACATGGCAATCACCAACCTCACTGGAGCAACCGGCCCCCCTCATGAGAAGACGCTCTAAATTCTACCGCGCTCCTCTGGTCACAGAGCAGCACCAGAAGAAACAGGTGGACCGGAATTAAACCCCGCTTCCTCGACAACAACACCGCGACGGCGCTGCCTCAGCTGCTTGGTACTCCGCATCCGGTTAAACGTCTGCATCTTCCACCTCCACAACAGGCACAACGGGATTTAAAAATACACCGTAGCGAACATTTCTTCGTTCACAACAGGAATATATAAGCTGGTGCAGCACCCTGCAGTGTGCAACGTGGCCCCTCCATCGGGCCAGCCGCGCCTCCCATGTGCGTAAAGGTCGCGTAGCAAAACAGACGCATGGGGGATCCGTGGATAGGGGCTGCGTGCCACATCGCATGTCCAGCGTTTGGGTGACCGCCGGCGGTGAGAAAGGGCTAAGCACACGCAGAACGGCGCACATTGCGCATGCAGCCGGGCACCAGGCGTACCCCCGGCCTATTCACATCCATGTCCGTACGCCAACCCGACTAAGGCCCCTCATTCCTGTCAGCATCCCCTCATTCGCCTTCCCGCTCTTTTGCGAGCGGGGAGCGACGTATGATGTGCAGATATGATAGCCGGAGAGTAAACACACGCACACACCGTGGGTCCGCGCCCAAAGGTCTCTCCCTCCTCGCGACCCAGTTTTGAAAGACCATTCACAAAGCACACACCATACGGACTGGCAGCCGATCAGCTGAGGCAGGGAAGGCGATGGTGGGTGTGGGCGGACGGAAGCACCAGTAAGCGCAGAGACAGCGACGAGGCAAAAGCACAGCCAGACCACCCAACACACACTGATCGATCCTCAGGGCCGTTGAGACGGTTGCGCATGAGTGCAAAACACAACAACGATGCATGGGGCCTCGTCCCACTAGAGCCACACATGTAGACGCACTCACATATAACCGTTGGGTGCAACAACCCAATGACGCGCAGCGATGCGAACACAAAAACGACGCCTACACAGTATGGGGACGTCATGCATACCGCATGTGCGCATGCATGCCCCGACATGCGCACGAGGACAGCAGCGATTGCACATTGCTCGCACGCACCTCATCCGCAGGGGATGACGGTGCGGCATAATTAATGGCGTCGCCGTCGCCGTTGGCGTATTTTGTGCACATAACCAAAATGATGCCGCTGTATGGTTGTGATGGCGCTATGGTTGGAAGCTTTCTGCATGCGAAGTGCAGGTACCGTTTGGTGTTGGGTCGGGAGTGGATGGTAGCCCAACCTGGGAAACGCAGTGGGGCGCCCCGAGGGCTCTCGATTTTGAAATGAAACCCACAAAAAGGGAAGGGACACGTCGGAGCTGGATAAAGCACACACACACACACACACACAAAATTGCTTCCCTGCCCTAATTATGCCCCTTTCCCCGGGGGCTCTGTAATACCAGTAGCCAGCATTCTGCTCGCTGAGCCGTCTCACGCCTCCCCGGCGCCAGCGCAGCGCTGCACACCCAGCAGCTCCATAGGGCATAATCCACCAGACGCCGAGCAACGTTGCAAGCCACAAATACAACACTGACATCACTCACAATGCGGTCGCATAATACAAGAGAAGCGACGTCTCAACCGAAAACGCCTCGACCGTGACGTCGCGAGCTGCACGTTATCCGCCGTGGGTCCTGTGCTGCATCTCTCGATACGTGGACGTAGGATCCCAGGCCGCAACGTGCGCCGACATAAAATAACATGCAATGCACCCAAGACATGCCTCAATCACGTGTGCATGGGCACATATTGCCAAACTAAGACCCTCGGCGTCGCCAGGCCGGTGGACCGACTCCCACGTCCCACCCAATTCAACGTACCAGCATTAATATGGCCCCCCCGATATGCCCATGGGCACCTGCTACTCGCCGTACCCGTAATTTTACCACCGCCAAGCCCAGGCAGCACCCGGGGTTTTACCTCACAGCCCACCCTCGCGCCTTGAAGCGTCAGGGTTATTACGTAGGGCTCGTAATCTCCTCTTCAGCTGTCGTAACCACCCCGCTTCAACCCGTTCCTCCCACCCCCCATACGGTACGCCACTACTACTGCTCACCGGCCCTAAACCCTACTCCCTTCACTGCCTGTTGAAGTTGGCGTCGGGCTCGTTCAACAACCTTTGCCGGATCAGCTCTGCCTCCACGTCCTCCAGGTACACGACACCGAGTGGAGAGAAGTTGTCGTCCACTACAACCGCTGCTGAGGAGGCCTTAGCAGCCATGGCTGCCTTGGCCTGGGCCAAAGGCAGCGTATGGCGCACGTACAGGTTGGCGCGGGTGCCAAGCACATCCTCAACTGCAGGTGGGAGGCATATGGATGCAAAACGGAAGACAGGATGAGGGCTCAACTTGACTTGGACGAATTGTTCGAGGGTGAGGGGTGAGAGCTTCAGTTGGGAGGATCTGGGGGCCGGGCATTGAAGGGGCTGAAGGCACTAAAGTAGGTTAGGCCAAGCACCAGATGTTGGCATATCCATAATCCTCCTGACGGTATATGCGCTATCCTCCACCTCCTGCTCCACCACTTCTTCCTCCTCCTCCTCCTCCTCCTCCTCCACCACCACCCAACGCCATCCTCCTCCCCCGGAGCAAAGCTACCCAAGCGGACTGCATTTTGCGCAAAACCGCGCGCACCTGTCTTGACACCATCGCCTGTCGATGATCCTGGTGGGGTCACTAGGCTGGCCGCCCAGAAGAAGGCTTTCTCCCGGAGGTAAAGCTCCACCAGGGCCTGTGTGATGGCGCGGGTGGTTAGGGGTTAGCCGCGACCGGGTGATCAAAGGGTGTGCCAATAAGAGGTAGGGCCTAGGGAGGCCGTTGCTCAGCAGCACAGCAAGGTGAATTCATTCGTCGTGCAGGGCGCTGATCTGCGTGCGTGCCCAGTACCGGCATCACGGTTCTAATTACTTGCACGTTGCAGCAGTCGCAATAGCAACAGCAGCACCAAAACAAATGGGACGACCATCCCAATACGTCCCATTTAAAACATCGTGACACCGGGTGCACGGAGAAACCATTTCCACCTCGTGCAGCAGAGAGATCCTGCCTCCCAAACGCATATGCATGAGCTGAGCATGAGCTGAGCATGCTCCTCTATTTACACACACGAGTGGCATTCAATCCCGCCACCGCACACACCTGCTAATTGTGTTCTTTTCCCCCTTTCAACCTCGCTCTAGCCCTGTCCGCCCACCCGGCCCGTAACTTCCACGTCGGCTTTCCCGTGCCACTCTTCCTGTCCACGCCGCCGCCCACCCGTCCGACCAAAATTCCCACTGCCCTCTCCACCTGCTCCAGGCGCTTGGAAAAGATTCCTTCCAGGTAATCGGTAAACAACGACGCCACACCAATGGCGGACAGAAGCGGCACCAGCAGGCCCGTGTCCCGAGTGATCTCCACCATCAGGGCAATTGCGGTGAGGGGCGCGCGGCAGGCAGCTCCTAGTACCGCAGCCGCTCCCACCACTACTAATGAGGTCGGATCGGGCAGGCCCCAGGGTTCAGCGACGAAATGACCCATCACATCACCCACCTGCGGGAGACGTATCGAAGAACAACACAGAACAGGATAGGACGTGCGCGCCTTTGCAAAGTGGTAGCGGTGACGATGGCTGGGGCAAATAGATGGATGGGCGACCAGTAGTAGATGAGACGTACAGAGATACTACCTACCGCCTTCACAAGGAAGAGCAGCTCCCTACCGAATCGGGAAATGGTGCAATTCCCGCCTCTGGTCAATGCACCTCACATTTAGATCCCTGCGCCACCTCAGACCGTATCTAAAAGCCCAACAGTTCGCACAACCCCTGCAAGACTCCGACGACGACACCACAGCTGCTCGGGTCCAAGGACTGACCCCTTTCGCCCAGCCAGCACTGCCAGGGCAAGTCCGTTACCTCTCCCCCTTGTTCCGCACACGAGCTGGCATGAGCCCATCCCTTCCTACCAACGCGCCAAGGAAGAGCGACGGTGCGAAGAGGCCGCCAACCAGGCCACCACCCACGCACACCGCAGTGGCCACGATCTTAGCGGTCAGCAGCGCAGTCAGGTCGGCTGCGGACATGCCGGTGGAGTCCCGGAAGATCTCTTCCAGGTTCACGTAGCCGTACTGGACCTGCACGGAGGACGGGCCGTTCCAGGCTACAGATCATCCACACTCCAAAGAGATACGTAGAGACTACGACCGGTATGGACAGCCAAATACAGTGTTGATTTTGGAACCATGAACAATGAGAAAACAGGACGCCTTATATTTCAGCGGCAGCAGGCGGCAGCGGTAGGTGTGCATCTGAGGGCTTAGGTGCTCGGCTACCCGCTGCTCCCCTCCATGCTGCATCGTGTTGCGCAAAAGGGTTTGTAAACGCGGGGATAAGGCATGGTGGACAGCCATGAGGATGAAGGCAAGCTTCCTATGCTAACCTTCGCTGTCATCAGTTACGCGTGCATTCGGCTAAACCCGCCGTGGGCAATTGGCTGACACTCGCATTCCCTCTTGCCTGTGGGAATCGGTAGGCGATAATGCCGCAAAGCGCACCCGCCGTGGGGGCCGACAGCCACCTGGGCAGCGGACGGAGTGCAATCTCCGACACACGAACGCCCTCGTATAGCGCTACCGCTGCCACGCTGCATCCTAGGGGTGGGTGGTATGGGAGGCGTCAGGGTGGCAAGGGTGGAACACAGCTTATCGCATAGCACAGCGCGGGTTATTCCTAAAAAAATAGTTCAAAGGAAACAACAACAACAACAAGAGAATTATTCGAGCAACAACAAGAGAATGATGCCGCAGCCGCGTTCCGCGTCAAGGAAAAGTCCAATCTCGCAACGCATCTAGTGGAATGCGCAACCTGAATTCGTTCAAATTGCGTGGCGAAGAAACAGGAGTGACAAGAAGGAAACCACAGCGCCGGGAGCTCGTCCCTTGTCGGCATTACTCCCTGCTCGCTCCACAACTCGCTCCTCAGCATCCAGGCTCCCTATATGGGATCTTAAACAGGTACTCACCCAGTCCCAGCGCGGAGAACTGCAACACGTCTACCAGCAGGTTGGGCTGGATGGAGAAGTACGGGATGCGACCCACCTGAGGGACACATTGAAGTTGGGCCAACAGATCTCAAGGCAAGGCTGCAGATGGTTGAGGGACCACGCGATAAGGAGACCTCGAGCCGGTGTCCGGTGTGCGAACAGGTGGGAATTGAACTGTCCTAAGTTGATGGTGAAGGGATAACTATCAAATTAGTCAGCCCGTAAGTGTGCAAGTTTGGGTTACATGTAGTGGGCACGGTCCGTGTTACTCCCACGCTCGCTATCCGGCCGTGAGTTCCAGGGCCCCCTCCTTACCTTCCCAGATCCCCTGGGGGACCCTGGCAGCCCACCATACTCCATAGGTGTAGACCCCGAACTGTCTCCGCAACCCGCTGCTTCCTCCGATATCCAATACCCCCCTGAACTCGATCTCAACCAACCAACCTACCTGTCCCCCTCTGCCCCCACCGTCTGCTATTTCTGCTTTGTTTGCTAGCCTCATGGCCGTATCACAGCGACCTCACTTCCCACCTTTCCTCCTCGCCCAAGTTCCTTTACATACAAGTACGCTAATGGCGTCAGCCTAAGGAGAAGGTTACACTCCATAAAAATTCAACTTCAACCAACTCGTCCGGATCTGCTGCTCACCAAGTGAGTGCCAGCGCCCGCAATGCCGAGTGCCTGACCCTGCGTGCGCAGGAAGCCGATGACCCCTGCCGCCACGGAGGTGGACACGAACACCGTGGAAGTGGACAGCCGGTCCAGTCCCAATCGACTGCTCTTGAGCACGAACTCCACCGCAAAGAGGGCGCCGGACACGGGCGCGTCGAAGGCCGCAGATACACCTGTGCACCGCAACAGCAACACGATCCATGGAGAGTTGCTGGGCAGCTGGCGGAGCGGGGAGGTGTTCACACCGCCGGAGAGGCTTTGTGGCGTGACAAGCTCGCAGATGCAAGAGCACGTCTGTGAGCTAGCTTTGCCTCTCTACTCATCGTGTTATCCTTAGCTATATGGAAATAGCATCTTCAGGAGCCGCAATCCTACGGCCATAGGCGAGAAGGACCTGGATGCATTAGAACCCCCACATGACCCAGGCGCATAACGAATTGGAGGCAGGGAGAGATGGGAAGGAGCAAGCAGGTGAGGCGCACGGAAAAACTGACGAAAACAGGCGGAAGATTGCGAACAAGGTAAAATATTTTCCTGATCGACAGAGAGGAGACGCACTGCGACTCGGAGGGCAGGAAAGAGTGCGCAGACCTCCGCAAAGAAGCGAGGGTGAGTTCTGTTCGCAAAACGGCCCCCGAGCAGTGCATGGAAGCCATGGCTAATGCCATTATGCATAAGGAGATCCTAGGGCAAACGGTTGATGCCCTCAAGGACACCACGACATCACGTAAGCCCACGAAAAACGTATCTCTATTCGGCAGGTGGCATTTCGGCTCGCTAGCTATCCTCCTCCAAAGCCCCGCCCTCGAAGCACTAGATCACACCTGCGGCTGCGCCGGCAGCAATCAACATGCGCTGGCGGCGCTTGCTGAGGTTCTTTGGCGCAATCACGGCGGCCGTGTTGGCGCCAAGCTCCACGCTGGGGGCCTCAGGTCCGAGGGAGGCGCCGCTGCCCAGCGTCACAGCGCTGGCAATCGCCTTGCGGGCAACCTGGACGCGCAGGAGCAGGAGCGGAGATGCAGTGCCGAGTACGAAGGCAATTGACTCCCCGCTACAGAAGCCCACGACGGGGGCCGCACGGGTGTAAAGGATCGGAGCCTGTATGACTGTAGATGCGCGCGCCAGGGTGAGGCCGCGATGTCCAGGAGGTGCCCGAGGCGGTCCGAACGAATCGACATGAACAAGCATATACCGCCAACCTTCCCCGGGCACATACCGGGTAAAGCTTCCGGAGACCTCCTAAGCCCTGGCCTTTGCACAAAAGCCCTATTCGTCTGCGGCTGACAGAATACGGCTATGATAAAGGATTGCTCAATGAGCACTTTTAGAAGCTGCACAAATATCGCGTTTATAAATATGCGCCCCAAAACAGCAAGCAGGATATCCGCCGAGCAGGTGCTAATAACACGCTAGCGGCGCCTCAGAACAGACCCAGCCACCGCAGCGTAAAACATATACCTTCTGGCCACAGGCTCCCCCAAGAGGAATGGAGGGAAGGTGGTGGTAGAGCGCCGATCTGGCCAGCCCAGTCCATGGCCGCGCGGCTAATCACCCTCTCAACAGCATCCCAGCGTTCCCCCAACACCCCCGTTCCACCGCTCACGCCATCACCCAGCGGCACTGCCATGCCGCTCTCTTTATCTTATGCATTCGGATACCTGCCAATAGGACTTGGGCAATGTGGCCTTCGCCGAATCGTCCGTCACACCCTCCATGGCGCGGGTCAGCACCTTGAGAGCCGGGCTGAAGCCCACCTTCTGAAGCCACGCCACCACGAAGCCGGCAGCCACAGGCATGACACAACTGCGTGGAGGCCGGCGGGTTACGCAGGACACGGGTAACGCAGGACGAAGGGAGGACGTGGTTCAGCGCCGGGCTCCCAGCCGGACGGGGCGACGCCACGAAACGGCTTGGGTTATCATAACATTGCGAAACGCGAGGGGTCCTGACGGCCTGAATCCTAGCCCCAGCGGGAATTTCATCCAACCTGCGATGTGTCTTTGCTCCCCTCGTGTCCCTGCCGTTAACCATGACCGATCCCAGGCCAACAGACTGGGCCTCCCATTTATCCTGCCCGCTGCCCTCCTCAGCCCAGTCCAGCCCTTGCCCGACGAAGCTGATTGGTCGCCTTCTTTAAGGCTCCTTACCGAAAAGGGACAGCCGTGCCGAAAATTTCAAGACCAGTTTTTCGGCCCCCGCCGATACCCAGTCCCGTACTGAAAATATCGGGCAAGTCGTGAATGGTCTGGATTGATACATCGAAGATGAACACAGCCGCTGCCACCAAGCCACCCGTGAGAACCGCATAGGTGAGTGTCGTGATATCGTCCTGGTCCTTTAGCCAGTCCGCTACAGGAGCCACTGAGGACAACTCCACATCCGTAAGGCCCTCAGGCGTATCAGCCATATCGATGCTACCGCCGGCGGGACCCATGGCAGAAGCTGAGCCCCCGATTCGCGGAATGGCGCCGCTGCCGTCGGGGTCGGTGCTGGCTGTTGCCAAGGCAATATCGGAGGCGAGATCGGGACCAGAGGCGAGGCGCGCGCTACCATTAGAGTCAGGGAAGCCAAAGCCGGTCGGCCGGAGGTTGACAGAGATAGCAGCATCGACGACATTGGGCATGGGCCTGGCACTGGCCGGGTTGGCGGCGGTAACCGCAGCGGTGCCTCCTCCGTGCACAGATGCAGCCACCGCTGCCGCATTGGCTGCAGCCGCAACTGCGACTGCGTCGGGCACAGTCTGCATGACGTCTGCCACAGTTGGTATCGTTGAGACCGGCATGCAGAGCGTGGTAGATTCGCCGTCTGGGCCCACTTCAACCACACATACTTCATCTGGGGAGGGCGTAGCCACTGCCGCTACCGCAGCTGGCGCCGCAGTGTCAGGCATGGTCGGTGAGTCGTAAGACTGCACTGGAATATCAATGCTGCTGAGTGACGCGGCCGAGCCATTGCTGCCCTTGTAATAGGGTACGGCATCCTCAAGGTCCTCATAAAGAGCGAGAGGCAGGGAGGGTGATGGCTCCGCGACAGTGCTTCCGGCACCACGCACTGCTGCCGCCACTGTTGCTGACTTGGGTGTGCTAGTAGTGGATCCCGTGCATGTGAGGCTCAGGTCTTCGTCAATGCTACTTCCACTGCTGCCACCACCCCGACCCGGTGAGACGCTGGTGGCACGGACTGGCGCTGAACGGACAAGGATGCTGCGCGACGGGCAGCGGTCGGTTGTCGGTGCCAACGCGGCTGCGCTCGTCTGTATCGCGAGGCCTGACAAGGATGGATAAGGTTGCAGACCCGCGCCCAGAGCATGATGGGATGCAGCATATGCCTGGAAAGCAAGTGCTCGTCGGCGGCGTAACCTGCTTGCGTGGTAGAGTGTCTGGGCGGATGCCGCGCGCGTAAGGCGTCGTCCGGGCGGGTGCGCATGACCAATACCCGGAAAACCCAAGTTGCTATTACTTGTGCTACAAACTGATATCAAGGTATTGCTGGGCGACCGGTTGAGGTTAGGATAGCCCAGGAACGATACGGAAGTGAAGGCCATCACTGCCACCACGTATTTCGGTGGATATTCCCTGGAAGCATGGAGCCGCACGGTGAAAACGCGTGGCGTTACAATACAACCGGTCTTCATATATCAGTAATGCATTGGTGTCGCCAGAACAACAAGGGTCATATCACTAGGCGCGAGGTTCGCAAGACTGATATTCAGGGAATAAAAATTGTATCCATCATAATCATCCATTTACATAAAAATTTAACACAATCACACCTTCAGGCAAGGGAAGAGGAGAAGGTCGAGCTGGTCCTCTGCATAACTTTGCGCCCGATGCCAGCACTTGCTACTTGGGACACCAAGGAATGTATTCGATATCTCAAGCCTAGCCGTTGCAACGGGAATACGCTAATCTTTGTTGTGGTTCACGGGAGTTCTTCACAATTATGTTTCAAGCAAGTATTGGTTGCATTATATACAAAATTTTGCGAGTGTGAGACATTGACAAGTAAACGGGCCACAATGAAAGATCTTTGTGCATGAATGAGGCCGACCTGTTCGAATATCGTGGAATCATCAATTGTTAGATCAGCAAGCCGCATTTATACAAAACCAACCACGTAACATCAGACACACAACGTCTTGTAGTGTCAAAATGACCACTATTACCGGCAAAGTTTTATCGGGCCTCACCGCTTCGCGTCCTATCAAGGCCGTCCCCATTAGCCGTAATCGCAACAATTGGCAGGCGCAGCCATGCACCTTGCACAATGTATCCAATCAAATGCGCTCATCAACGGTAAGTCACTTGGACTTAACTGCGTCAGCCACCTGCGGGATGTGGGTCGGCTGCGTGCGATTCATACACCGGGACATTATACTACGACAACGCGTTGATTAGATGGAACATGTATTCCTTATTCAGAATTTCATAAGCATTTTTGAGTAAAGGCCCCTTCGTCAGTCATCGGTTGGTACCATAGACACAAAGTGAGCCACGGACGACCCTCTGCCCATATGGGGCCCCATTTCGCGGCTCTGCGCAGCGCACATATTCTAAGCGTGCCACTGAAGAAGACGAAAAGCTCATTGAGGAAATGAAGCGTGCAGCTGAGAAGGGCGACCTCTTAGAGAGCAGCGCTGTGGATGCGCTGGTTAAGGTACGGCATCTTGCGTCAGGCAGCCATTGTCCGGAGTGTCTAACTGTATAAGTTATCGTTTCCCACTTAGCTGCACGCACATGTACATATCACGTCATGTAATATATGAACGTCAGCGCATTAAGTGCATAGGCAATTGAAGGCGCATGGCCACTGCGTATCAATCTGGCCCTAGAGCGTTATTTGCACCCCTCTTTACCTTGATGATGTCTGTGTCTGGAACTGGCCATGGGTACTGCTTGGATAATCATGCAAGTTCCACGAGTGGCATATTTTACCTAACGGATAGCAGCAACGCCCAGCCACTACTGGCTACTGGCTACTGGCGCTCATATCTTTGCCGCCTCTCTCTTGCATGAGATCTGCATCCCTATCAAACCAAGCCTTGTCCTTGCGCAATCCCTGTAGGTTCTTGCCGTTTCCGCTGCCGTGGGAGTGGTGGTGGTGCTGGCGTACCTAGCCCAGCCTGTGATCCAAAACACCGTGGCGTCATTCCCCACGGCGTCCTAAACCGCACCCCTTTGGTAGGGTGGTGCCGCTTGTGATATGATTTTCCTGCGGGGTTTGAATCTGGGTGGCTAGCGTAGGCAATCCAATATATGTCCGAGGCAGGTTCTTAGGAAAAATGAAATGCGGCACTATCGAGAAAGTTCGCTACAGTACAGCTGGTTTGGGCAACCTTGCTGACAGCAGGACATGGTGTCATGGAGTAGTGGGGTACGTGTGCGTTCCACATATGGCGGTCATGTTGTTGGTATTTAGATTCAAACGGAAGGAAGGGGAATATCCTTGACTTAAGAATATGTGCGCCGAGGGGTTTAGGTCGTGTGTGCTACCATGTCCCATGGAGGTGAAACCGGCGGCGCCCCGCCCTAGGTTTGGACATAAGTTAATACGACTTTCAAGGTATGGCCACATCATGAATGATTCCGCGGCTTTAACAGCAACAGAGGACTTGCAGCACTGATATATGCTGTCGACTGCTGCCGCAGGCATCATTCATCGATTTGAGACACCACACTAACCCTGCAGACGGGAGTCTGAAGTACAGATGTCTGGTACGAGTAAGGTAGTCATTGGCTTACGACTCATCTGCGCGCTGGGGGGCACACAAGAAGAGCTCCATTACAGCAATTGACGCGGGGACCCCAGGCAGCACGAAACCTGCTGATTGCGATACCTTGGAACGAGAGATGTAGCAAACCCCAACGTAAACGAATATTCCACGGCCGGCTTCAATGTAAATTGGTCTTCAGTACCTATATAAAAGCCAACAACTGGGTAATAACGACCGCGGCACAGGCCCAACACCGTGTGTAACGTTGCATCCATCGTTAGCTATCCGGCTGCACATACAATCCACAGCGCACGGAAACGCCGTCAATGGATGGCGCGAGGCAGCCGCCTCCCAAACGGTAGGAGACCGTTTGAATCTCATGCCTGCACGTAGAAGATATTGCAACCTGCGAAAACCGAGTGCATGCCACCGCACCCGAATTTAAATGCGAATCCATGCGCCCTTAAACGGCATTCCCTGAAATCCAGAGGCCAACCACCACGGACACCGCGTCGCCAAACGTACAACACGCACATCATAGCATACCCCGTTTGCGGCGAGGTAGCTACTGCATGTATCACCGTGTTCAGTGTAACAGAAACGTCCCTAGCCCTCCTGTCGTCGAACGTACGATATAACACAGTGAAGCACGCACATGACCTCTCGTACTTACACAAGATCCAGTGGACTGCTAATCTACAATTGTCGCGTTCATTGCAAGCCGCCAAGCCCCCTGTATGGATCAAAAACCATCAAGAAAACATCGCACAGCCGTGCTAGGGCCAACAAATAGCCAGTAAATACACAGAAAGCAAAAGTGCAACTACCCTACATTGGGCTGGTCCCAGCACATTCGCAGCCCGGCCTCACTGGCGTCCTAAGACACTACATAGTCGCCGGTATGTCCCCCGGCATCTCTCTCTGCTGTGGGGAAATGCCCAGGCATGCGGGACTAATGCCCGACTTGCTTTAGTTTCGTATCATATTGCTACACCATGCAACACCCGAGGGAACCCAATCAACTAGGGACGTACAGCCAAAATGGCCCAACCGGCTCGATATGCTTTAGTGTACCCCGATGTGCCTTAGTAGACGCATTACGACAGCCAACGCTGCATGGGCAACTGCATGCGCCCGTTCACAAGCAACCTAGCATCTGAGATCATCACGCACTATACCGCTTGAAAGCTCCGAACCACATTTGCCAGAGCCGTGTGTTGAGCTCGCGCCTCGCCAACCAAATGGAGGGACCTCGTACACATCAATAATCTGGAGAAGGTCCATCCCGTGCCGCCATGCCGGCAAGCGGTTTTGGATCAACTTCAAGCTCAAAACTATCTCGAACGTACGTCAAAGAAGTGGAAAACACTCAGCGGGCGAATCAAAGCTGCATATAATGCACGCCATGGCTTAAGTCCGCAAATGGCTACAACACTAAGACGGGAAATGAACCTATATATCACATATGCTTTCCTCAAAAGTCGTGTGCATAGCTTCCAAGGCTAACATAAAAAAGGTTTGTGGCTTGCCAAGCAGGTCGCCGGTTGCAGCGAAAGGCCACAGCCTGAAGGAATGGAGTGGAGTGGGCGAGTCACACCATGCCCAAAATGGGATGGCCGCTGCGCAACGTTCGCGGACGCGCGTGGAATGTTCACGGTCACGTGTCCTTCAGATGGTCTTAAGCCTAGATAGTCGCCATATTTCTGAGCCATAATTAGCGGGGTTGGCGAAAATAAGGCCGTACACGCTGTGCAGGTTCCTTTTTGCGATAACACAATCCACGACGGCCGTTTTTTCTTTGTCAGAGCCGCTTAGTAGACTGGCACCGTCACGTTAGGACCCCGTGTCTGGACAGCGACGGCGTGCTCCTGCCCTGATTGATGTTGGGTTGCCGCAGGCTGGTTTTGCTGCTGCCGCAGGTCCTGCAACCGCCGCTGCTGCTGAATCAAAATCCGCTGCTGCACCTGGAACTTTAACTGTTGTTTCTGCTTGTAATACATTTGCTCGAATTGTCTTTGTAATATCAGACGGCGGTATGCATCCTTCGCCCGTTGGTTGGCCAGGGACCTAAAAAAAACACCCGCGCTTCGAAAGGGCGGGTTGCACAGAGCGGGCGGGGAGAGCGGGATTCCGTTAAATGGAACATATATGTTTTTCAACGGCAATTGTGGGCCACGCAACTACATGCAACCTTCGATTTTGGTGGAAGACGGGTCTCGGATGATCGTAACAGACGAAGCGCACCCAGCCTCAAGCCTAAGCAAACACAAAAATTAATCAGTAAGGACAACAGCAAAAATCTTCTCGTGTGCTTCGGTTTCGCAAAAGGTGCTGAGGCGTGGAGCTGAGCTGTCACTTGCCATGGCTAAACGTGGTGCTCCAGCCACGCTAACGAACCGCAAAAACGATACGGTTGTCTGACGGATGATCCTTATGACTCTCCAGCCTGAGACCGACATCCAAGCACACACATATGGGTCCAATACCGTGCGTGGTCACAAGTTTCGTTGCACCCGCTAACAGAAGTGCTACCCAACATGAACCGTGGAACCTTGCGCAACATTATTGAATTGATAAACTTTAAGCCCCATCATAATCCCAACGGTCACGACTCACTCAGGGCAGGGTATTGGAATGGGGTCGCTCTGAGCACCGAAGGTATCCGCCTGAACAATTGGAGCTGGCTCTGTCCCAACGTCCTCATCATCCTCGCGATCGTCCTCGCTGTCGTTGCTCTGGGAGTCGGAATGAGTACTGATATCTCCAACCGCATGGATAGCTAGGAGCTCGCTCAAAAGCGAACGCTGCGTTTGCAGTTTAGCGTTGGAAACCTCTGCATTCAATGTTGACTCGCAGTGATTGGAAAACGTGAAGCCCACGACTCGTAGGCCCGAATCCATATTTCTCCTTGAGGACGGTGCCAGCGTCGAAGACAATATTAGGAGTGACTTTCTTGTGCCGCAAACGCTTTAATGGTGACCAAAGAAAGATACAAGGAGGATATATTGTGTCTCGGAAGAAAAAGGAATACTCTCGGGGGCCACCACAACGTGGTAGCACCAAACAGTTCCTGTCCCACGTACACCTTACGAAAGGAGACTGGCAATGGTTAAATCTTCGTTATGAGAGCTCCACAAACAATATTTGACTCTAGTTGTTTCCAATCTTGAATTTGTGCGAATGGGATCGCACGGATACCGGAGCCCTCTGACGTAAACCAGATGAATAGGGCGAACCCCCAAAACTCTTGCTTCATTCCGATACTCTGCAAATAATTATAAGAACAGTGTCAACTATGGTCCAATGTCACAGCAAGGTGCTTTTCGAAAAGTTGTCGTTTGTCGAAAGCAAAGGAACCGCGCTTGGGACCCCAGACAATGTGGGAATATTTAGCTCCTCCAATTCATCACGGCTTTCTTGCTCTACATTAGATTGCAGGAAAAGAAGAGGTTCCCAACGTGTTGACCCACGGGACTTTTTTTATCACCCCATACGGGATTGCCTAGGAATGCGCGATGCGGAGGAAAACTCAAACTCCTACATATACTATGCCATGAAATGTTCTTTGGCATGCGCATGCACACCGGCAATCTGTATCTCTACGGTACTTTTGGGAACTTTTTGTTCATCGTACTTTCAGGACCTTAACCATATGTGCATAATAAAATAATATAGTGGGGGAACCTACGCATTATAAATACTATGACAAACACGGAACTTTGAGGTATGGCTGCATTAATCTTTCAGGCATCTCTTTAAGTACTACATATAGCGTTATACATACACACCTGCCTTAGCTGCCGAGGGCAACAACCAAGGATCACATTCCTGGAACACAACACTCAGGAACAAGAAATAAGCTTGTTAACAGTTGGCTGTTCGGATGATGTCTTCTCGAGGCCAAATCGGCCGTGCCGAGGTGTTCGGCCCTCGCAGCACCTGGCCAGGCGTCCCCAACTCAACCCCGCTCCGATTCCTCATCTTGGGTGCAGGGCCCTGGTCCGCATATCGCCACTACCTCAGGGGCTGCGCGCGATCACCGTTTACAGGGCCACTACACTTCAAAAATCAATCAGAAAGTTGCGACCGCGCCGTCGTGGGGGACATGTTTGCGACCAGCAGCGTAGACGAGATGCTTCACGCTGCGCACATCGTCCTTACATCCGCCGAGCGCCGCATCGGAGACTACTGCAGTACCTTTGCGCGGAGTGGCGCCGAAACCGGCGCCGGCGCCGGGCGCAAGTGCTGGCATATTTACCGCAGTCTGCGCCAGGCAAGAAAGCGGGCGGAGGCAGAGGCTGGCGCCGAAGCGGTGACCACAGGCCGCGCAGGTCCCTCTTGTGAGGACGTAAAGGCACTTGAGCGGTTATTGCGGGAGCTGGAATTTGTGTCTGTCGAGGATATGTTCCGGGTCTTAAAAACGAATGAACAGCTCCTACGAGCGCTGGCGGCTGGTAAGACCGCGCGACGCCATGGTGGGGCCTGGGTGGACCGGGCCGCCTGCCGGCATGAAGCCGGTGCCGGCGGCTCGAGGGAGGGCAGCGACAGGGAGGAACATCTGAGTAGCAGCTCCGAGGCCTGGACGGAGGAGGAGGAGGAGGAGGAGGAGGAGGGGGGGCACAAAGAAACGACGGAGGTAATGGAGGGCAGCGCTGGGGCCGGCAAAAAGTGCGTGGGCGGACTGACAGTAGTGGGGGGTTTAGACCGGCGGCGCGCTGAAGAGGCATTTAAGGCGCTGGATCGCAGCGGTCGCGGCTGGCTCGACCGGGACGACTTGCTGGCCGGCTTGGACATGCTCGGTAGGTGGGCTGTTCTGTTTTGTTAACGGCCGAGTATGGGATTTCTAGGGTTCTGGGGACTGAAGAAACCCGGGGGTGGCTCAGTTTGCTACGTGTGCGCCTTGATGAAGTTGGCGTGTCTGTAGCTGGGGGGATATCACTGGTGGGACCTTAGGTGGGAAGGTGGAGCGCATGGACTGACAGGCGGTGGCGGGGGTTGCAGATTGGAGGACTGGTTATTGCTGCTGAAATAACTCCTCGTGCACCCCTCCCAGTGTGCGTCTTTCTGTTCCGTGTGCCGATTTTAGGTCCTTGCTGCAGCACCTTGCTGACCTATCCAGCAGCGCCCTTGGGTTCAGGCGATAAGGTCCGTTCTTCTGCCCCGGCACCCCGGAATCCCTGCCTCGGCACCCCGCCGGTGCAGGCGAGCACCTGGACCCCAGTGATGTGGAACAAATCTGCCTGGAACTTGGAAGCACCGGCCGCGTGGATATGCAGGCAAGTATGACCAAGGAGGTAAAATAGTGTATGGTCAGGCATATAACTGAGGACTTGACCACAGAGCCCGGCCTTCCCTTCCCTCCGCGCGCCCCGCTCACGACGTGATAACTATGAAGGCATTTTGTGACGTTGTGGAGGCGGAGCGATTGGTCGTTCCCGGCAGCGACGCCATCTTCCTGCGGCACCTGCGCCATAACCGACCCGAATGGTGGACCGAGACGCCGCCATTTCTGGATTCCATATGAGAGCTAAGTAGTGGTGGAGCGCAGGAGAAACTGGCAATCCAGGACCCAAGATTTCCTCCAGAGTGTGCGGCGCTGAGAACGCATGCAGGAACGGAAGCGGTCTTTCCAGGCCGCGCGGACCTGGATGAGGGACCCAGTCTGTAGGTTTGCAAGGTGCTGAGTTGCGCTCGGGACTGGGAAAACAGGAGATGCCGCGATATAGAAGGAGAGAAGGTTTCCATCTGCGAGGTTAATGACTTGCAAAAGTGGTGAATAGGAAACGATGCTGAATACGGCCACGCGGCACGGCCATAGGCTTGCGAAGTGAGACCTCGGAAGGCACCTGCGCGATGGAGAGTGACGGTAGCCAATTTTAAGGCATAAAGTTGCGTATCTCGTGTTGTCGCCTGATGGGTAACTCGCAGCGTGCCTTAAGTAGGCACTGCGCCGGGCAACCGAGGTTGGAAGGTTCTCGGGATGCATGTGGCAGCAAGCAGTGCGTCGGGGCAATCTGAGAGATTTGATCCTAAATGCTTTGCTCAGCGAACCTAATACTGTTGTTGGCGATTTCTCTTATGGCGCCTCGGTTGATGGCGATACGTTGCGGAGCAAGAGATAAGGTTAGGAGCAACAAACTGACGGCTCCATTTGAGAGGAGTGAGGACTTTCTTACATCGTCTGTTTCCTCTTTCATTTGCCAGTGCCTTGTGATGAGATTTCCGGGTTCCGTTGCGCTTTACTCGTATGCCTGCTGAGGGGTGAAAGGAAGCAGCCATGCAACTGGCATATTCTGCCTAACCCTCCCGACCGGCGGGATAAAGTTAGACAAGACGAATAACGCGCCGACGTGCGCGATTGCGTTAGCAGCCAACCAAATTCGCCATGATAGCACATGATTGCTGAGATTTGTGAAGAAGTGCATGTTGGTATGCATAGGAGCCAGGATGCGAAGCCGAGGACGGATTGCATCAGAGAATCGCATAAGCATAGTAAAACATGTGAATAATACAACTGTTACGTAACTTGCGACCTTCATTCCATGTGCCAATGCAAGATAAAAAACCTTCTAAGTAGTCGCAAGCCATGCCACCTCATGTCCTGCCTAAAAACTGTTTTCGCAAGGATGCGAAGGCGCACGTCACCCTTCGTCATCGCGCAGCCGAACTCGCATCCTTTCAAAGCGAGGTTTCAAATGGTATTAATGAGAAAATACAAAATCATCTTTATTGTTAACCATTTGCTTAACATCAGCGCCTCGCCATACTGTTGGAGGTAAGACTTCGTTTGGTGATCGCTGATGACGATCAGCGTAAGGCCCACGTCGGGTACACTTCGGCAGGTAACCGTGCCATTAATTTCTTGCCGCTACATTATGAGCGCCTTTTCCAAAACAGAATAGGCAAAGCTAATCACAGTTTTTTTATATAATTGCAACAGTGAAGAAGTCCTGGACCATGATTTCTGTTTCTGCTGTAACTCCCGTAATACCTTTCCGTCTTGATGCGGAAGCAGCCCCGGCATCAGCATGCCTTTGCTGTCGTTTGGATGGAGCCACGTAAGCAATGTCAAAGAAAAAAAGGTTGTCCCCTTTAAGTTTTCCTATTGCGTGCCTCTGGCGGACTGAGCATTATTCACGTATGATACGGACGTGCCCCGCTGCGCAAACGGGACAGCAGCCCGGCTCTGTTCCTGATATGGGCTTTGTATGGGCTACTGATGTCAATCTTCACTCGTAACCCAGGGTAAACCCAGCTGCAACTCCCCTTGTCTGCATCCTATCTGTGCAGCTTCGATGCTCCAATACGGCTGTGATATTGGAAAATGGTCGCGGTGTCCTTCGCGACTTGAGAACTTCATCGCCTCGTGTCAGCCACGTTGTGCCGCGAGTTCAGATACGTCGTAAGCTATCAGATTAGGTGCACACCAGGCGCACACATACGCCCCGCTAATCCCGCTGACGAAATCGGGCGCCACCATTGCGCCATCCTAACGGTTCATTCATGACTTGGCGTCGTAGGAGCTCAACCTCGTCCTTTCTATGTCGTTGCAAGGAACCATCACGCAGCATTTGGCCTTGCACTTACAGTGCGCACTTCTGCAGAACCATCCGACCGTCACAGGGAGGGGAGTCATGAGAACGTGGTACGTACCCTATCGTGGTAGAACGTACTCATAGATGATGTTTGGGGACGGCCGGCAATCCCTTGGGAAACCTGTAACGGACCCGCTCAACCCTGCCCAGGAAGATTCGTTACCTTTGCCTCATGCTCAACAAGGCAGCAAGGCCAACTGTAAGGTACACATCAGGGGTACACAACGAAGTAGGGAACGAAGCAATGGTACCTCAGCCCCTGTGCATTTCCACACACAGAAACCCGATTGCTCCCGCCAACACACCGTAGATATGTCGCAACGCTTCGGACGGGATCCAATCCCGCCGTGTGCCTTCCCTCTCGCTTCCCTCCATGACCCCAAGACGCCTGGGCTGGACCGGTATGTCGGCATGCGCTGTGGGTCCACTGCGTGATGGTCGTTACCCGTTCCCCAACTTCTGCAGCAATTTAGCCTTGGCTTCGTAGAACTTGATGATGTCCGCGTCGGCATCTGGGTTTCCGGTGAGGAAAGGCCGCGCCGCCTCCAGAACAGAGGGATCGACCCCCTGTAGCCGTCCGCCAGCGCCGCCCCCTCCTCCCCCTATCGGCAGCTGTCCAGTGCTGCTGCGCATGCCGCTTGCACCGCCGCCGTTACCGCCAGGGCCCGGACCTGGGCCCGGACCTGGTCCATAGCCATAAGCTGTCGGCATGCTGCCGTTCGGGGACTGGAATGTTTGCGACGTGGACGGGCTGCCAATCGCCCATGATGCCTGCGGTGCTCCGGGCCCAGGTCTGGGGACGGGGACGGGCCCGGCTGCACGCCCCGACGGGACGGCGGAGAAGCTGGAGGATGTGGAGGTGGCGGGGTCACCCCAGGCTTGCCGGGGCACTGGAGGCGGGCCCGCCGGCGAACGCCTGCTCGACGGAGAGGGAGAATGTATGTGTAAGTTTAACGAAATGAAAAAATGGGTTCTGCGTATGACAGCTTCAAGACACGAAGTCGTGGGGGAAAGGTCCATAGAATGTGAAGAGGACTCAGTCGAGGGACGTTCAGAAGACGGTCATGTAAATGTACACGCAATGGGGGCAATGCAGGGTAACCCTGCTATAATACCCTGCAATAATGAAAACCGGCTACTAGCGAAAGGAACCATTCTGACAACGGATAACTTATCCCGTCCACTCTTCGGTTCTCGAAGTTTTGAGATACTGTCATGTTGCGCCCACAATAGTTCCTGCCAGCGCTTAAAAGAGGCAGCCCCATAGCCAGTACCTAGTACCCACCGGCTATGCGGCGATGCGTTCGGGACCAGCATCCCAGCGGCGGCCATGGTTTCTGGCGGCGCCCCCTGCTGTTCTTGCTGCTGCTGCTGCCGTAGCATCAGTCCCAACCACTGCTCGAAATCACGCTGTAGCCGAGTGCGGCTTTGCTCCAGGAGCATATGCAGGTGCTCGATCTCCTTCTTGAGCTCACGCAGCTGCCCGAACGCGTCTTTGTAGCGGGCCTTCTCCTGCCAGGCTCCGAAACCGTGTGGCACAGAATGCAAAAAACAGCGGAATTAGTTCAAGACCTGCCTGGTCGCGCCTTCCTTCAAGGTACCGAAACACCACGGGTCGACCAGTGGACCGCCAGCCCGGGCGGAAGCTGGCATAACTGCCGTGTACTGATGTGTGTAGGATAGAGGGATTTTGCTTCACCCGTGGCCACTACCTGGCAGTCCCTACCTTCCCCAGTATTTCGGGGCACCCTCCTTTCACCCACGCGGACTTCTCCGAAATCAGTGATTTTCCCGGGTTCAGCACCCACCACCCGCACCCAATGGAATCTGTGTACTGTCTTGCCGCACGACTTAACTGTTCGTCAGCTCCACAACCTCCTGTAAGTTTAATATTAGTACTATTATAACTCCTTACAACGGATCCAAAACATTTTATCAGTAAAGTCTCACGCTACACTGCAGTAGCTAAACGGCCTATACCAAGCTTTTTGGATCGCCTGTCTTGCGTCCCTTCTTGCCTGCCTGGGGCTCTTCACACACCTGCTCCATTAGGTCTTTGCAACGCCGCTCCTCGTCGTCCTCATCCATAGACTCCACCGTCTTACCCTCCGCCACCGCAGCTGCGGCACGCTGCATGCGGTGTCTCTCAATAGCGGTGCGCAGCTCATTGATGCGGCCCTTACACTCGTTGACACCGGCACCCAACGCCTTGGCACTATCGTACTTGCTCTTGAGCAGCGCCTTGTTCTCCTCTATCACCTGCAACGCCGTGCCAGCGGTGGGAATGAATTACGTCAAGGCAACGCGGCGATTTGGTGGTGGACGCTTTGGAACTCTTAGTATGACCACACCGTAGGGGTTTAGGTAAAACAACATATCTCCACTACAAGACGTGTTCAGAACCCTCCTCGCACGCGTAGCTCTGGGTGTGAGGCCCCTGGCACTCGGGGGGCCTCCAGCTCCGTCCCGGGTCTCCCGCAGAGACCCCTCCGCATGGGGCCTGCGTAATGCGCCACTCCTGGCCGCTATACTATATTAAAGGGAGCCGAAGACGGGACATAAGAGTGTGCAAATGCAATCACAGCACAGAACAGCACCTTTCGTCGTCGCATTTCCTAGCATTCTACCGATGGCTCATCCCTCCACCAAGCCTCGCCCCCTAACCTCGTTTTGCCGGTAGCTCTTCCGAAACAACTCAAAGGCCTTATTCCTGTCTGCGAGAAGGTTGGTGTTCATTAGCATCGCCATCTCGTCGGCGACGGAGGATGCGACTTGCGGAGCCGCCACTGCCGCAGTACCTCCACCTCCACCGGCTGACGCGGTTACTGTTGAGGGCGGCCCTGGACCTGCAGCGCCACCGTCGGCCCCACCCACGACGCCAGATGCTCCGCCGGCCGCAGCCGCCGGCGGCCCCGCCATGCTGGCAGAAGGGCTACCAAGTACAGGTCCCTTGGCTCCGGCACCTTCCCGCCGCTTAAGCATAGATACCAAGATGCCTATCTCGTTATCACGCTGGGCAACCTGTGGAGATAGTGCAGAGACGACATATCAAAGCCAGCAAATGCGTAAAGAGCGCCGCATTATGGGGGGCCCTGATACACGTACGGCTCCAGACTCTTCGTATGCCCCCCTTTCCTCAAACGAAGGGGCCAACTAATCCTGTTGTGAAAATGGTACGAACCCAGAGAAAGCCCTATGAAGTCTCGCAGTAAGGCTTTTGTGTTGAGCTTGTTATATGCGACAAGAAATTTTCCAACGCGCGACCCATTCGTCCACAGCCATTACACTCCCACCGCCATTACCCAAGCTTTACCAGCACAATCCTGTGCATAACCACGGGGCATGTCTCACAATAAAGCTCAAATCACCGACTCGAATGTTTGAGCGGAGATTTGTATCCGATTGTTGGAGGATAGGTATTCCCCCAGCCGAAGCCCGGAGCTTTCGGTGGTTCTCTCTGGACCCCGCCCCAATCCCCATACCTGAAGCTTCAGCTTGCGGATCTGCTCCTGATAGTCTGCCGCCTCCGCACTGGAGGCCCCTGAGTGGCCAGAAAATAGGGACGATGGTAGGGCGGGCGATTGCTGACAGCAGCGTAGGGGTCCGGAATGATAAGTATGAACCGAAAAGACGACACGGACCTGGAGCATCTGAACGAGCACTGGTCGACTCACGCACCCAGTCGGCGACGCTGGCTGCTAAGTAGGGGCCTATGACAACATTAGGGCGCTTGGCGAGACTGGTCCCCACAGAGCTGCGCTAGCTGTAAACCCTGATGCGTCTGCTGGGCCCCATGCTAATCTCTTGACCGCTCTCAGCCCGCGGCTTCCCCCTTCCAAACCTTTTTCGTGTTTTCAACCACAACCAAACCCGCTTGGAAACGACATGGCCCCCCGACTTTTCATCTCGCCATCCATCTCACCAGCCAACACCGACAAGTAGTCGAGACAATACCCGCTCTTTGAGACATTTTTATTCGTACCTCCGCCGCCGCCACCGCCGCCGCCGCCTGCATTCCCAGCGGGTGTTCCCGGTGTGCTGCCCACGTCCTTATTCCCCGTAGGGAACGTGAGTCCGCCGCCCCCGGCCCCGGGCTTGAAGCCGCCCGTCCGCAGCAGCCGCTTGAAGATATCAAAGACTGCCCGGATCATCATCATGCTGCCACCCAAGTTGAGCGCGGCCTCCGGGGAGTCGTCTGCCACCCAGGCCTCGACCTGATGATGAAATGAACATGGTGTCATGCATGTATGCGTGCTTATATGTGTAACCGATGCTGGGATATGGGGAACAGGACAAGGAGGCCCGCTGGGTTGTTACGGGGCCCGGAGCTATGGGCATATGACCTACGCAGGGCTGCTCAGAGTTGCATTGTTAGGCCACGCCAGGTGGGCCCTTGTTATGGGCGGCGGGGAGGGCCGTGACGGAATCAGGTTTGCGCTGAGCTGCTCAATCACGAAACGGTCCATCCGGGCCCCCTGTCGACAACAATTAAAACCCGGCGGCCAGCAGCCGCCCTTGCTCTCCACACAAAACGCAAACCCTAGACTGCAGCCCATGCATCTAGGCGGCAGTAGCCCAGAGACAGATGGCTATTGCCTAAATCCCTTCATACGACCCCCGCATGCAGGGCCCGACCGCCACCCACCGTGCCCTGCAGCCGGATGATTTCGTCCGGAGTAAGCGGTCCGCGCTCCTCTTCCTCGCCTTTGAGCAGCCGAATCTCTTCTTTGAGTTCGCGGACCTCTTGCTTGAGGCGCCGGATCATTAGGCTGGGGTCCAGTTCCTCGTTCAGCAGGACCTACATGCCGTCCGGATGGGGGACGGAGGGAACATAGATACGTAGTTCTGACCAGGAACGACAAGGGGATGGGCAAATTGGGTTCGCGGGGCAGGACTGGGCAGTAAACGATGTAGCGCTGCTTTCTCCTTCTCAGGTTGGTCGTTTAACATCGCACCTGGCACAGCCTCGTTTCAACTTGCAACGCTGCAAGGTCCCCAACGACTCTGCCCTTACCCGACCCCGCCTTGTCATTCGCGTGCGTCCCACCGGCCATGCAATGCCCTGAAAGCCCCGCCCCGTTCCCACTGCCGCGCTACTGTCCCCGCTCACCGTGTTTCTAACCATGGCCACTCGCTGCGCGAACCTGCACGTGGAGATGGATTCATCCAGTTGGTCTTGAGCCGAGTTGACGGTAGCAACCATGGTCGTGCGGCAGTTGCCGCCCAAGGAGTCCTTCAGCGCCATGGTCATCATGCTGTTACGGTACGGAATGTGGGGTCTGCGGACGATAGGGGAAGGACGATGCGGCGAGGGTCGCAGCCCATACGTGGTAATGACGAAGCGAGTCATGTGTAGTACTGGGCTGCGGAGCCCGGAGTCGGCCTCCTCATTGAAGAGGACGGGCACGAAAGAGGAATGTGAATGCAAATAACCAAGCTGAGAAAAACAACCGGATGGGCACGAAAGAGGAATGTGAATCCAAATAACCAAGCTGAGGAAAACAACCGGGACCCGGAGGGCCCAGTGACGAAGGGACCCGGAGGGCCCAGTGACTCGCGAACCCACGGGTCCAGCCCAACCCATTCCATTACTATCGTGACTACAGCCCCTTCCCTTGTTTGTTGCAGCGAAGCGACCTTCCCTCATCACACCACGCACCTTTGCCGGCTGGATCGTCCGCGACAGGGTCAGCGCAAAATAACCTGAGCCTGCCCACCCTTCTGAGTCAACCTCGGCTCCATGCTTCATGACACGCGTTCATATCCCATCCCAAACCCGCCCCTTCCAGCCTGCACACCTGTTCATGCCCATCGCCTTCTCCTGGAGTGCGATAATGACCTGCTCCAGGTAGTGCAGCGACAAGTTGATGTACTTCGCCTCACGAAGCGTGGTACCGTCCACACCCGTCTTTGAGACGCGCTCGGAACCGGCAAGATCCACCAGATTCAGCTTGGAACGCCTTACCAAGTCCTCGCCCACCTAAGAGAAACCGGGAGAGAGAGACGGGGCAGCCATTGTTAATCACGTGCTTTCCTCTCCTTACGCCATCGCTGTTTGCTGTCTCATAACTGATACGTGCGCCGAAGCGAGCAGCAAGGTATTGCTCTAAGAAGGCCCGCCGCCGTTGCTGCAGAATAGTGTGGGCCGCAGCCGCCCTCAGCCTTTCCCACATCCTCCTGAAACTTAAGGCCCAGGCAAAGCCACCACCGGCGGCAGCTTGGCAGCGGTGGCGGTCTTGGTGGGGCCGTATCCTGACCGCATCTCAGCCGGCCGCTCACCCGCATCATGCAGCACACTGCGGGATATTCCCCCACGCGGTTCTGTCTGCATATGGACACCTAGAGCCTGTTCCACCCAAGTCTCTGCCTCATCCATAACTCCATACCTTGCGTCCCTCTACGTGGATGGTGAAGATACAATGCGAGCGCGAAGAGGCCATGTTCATAGGCGTCTCGCTGATGGTGCGGTTAGTGTCACCCAGAAAAAGCTGCGACCGAAAGGGGGTCACATGGATGCAAACGTATGGTGGAGGGATTATAGGGCCGCGATGACAGTTGGGTAACCACTGTGACGAGACTGATGCTCGGACGGCGGTATGAAGAGTCGGCCTTGTTCATTTTTGTTTGTTTTGTTTAATTTTGATTGTACTTTCATTACGACTCTGTCTTCCCTTTCCTGCTTGTGCCGCGTGCAGCTAGTGTCAGGTGATGTGGCCCAGATGATGGCTCTTCTTCGTTCCATAGAAATCCGTCTGGAGCTCGACATGAGTTAAGAGCACACGGACCCACCAGGTTCAGCGCCTCCTCTTCGTTGTTCGCACGGTACATGGATAGGTTGCGATAGGACACCGTACCGTCATCAGCCTCACCAAGGTGCACCTGTTAACAAGTCGTCGGGAAAAGGAAGGCCAATACTGCGAATTCTGGAGCAGGACGATAGCTGTCCAGGAGCAAGATTTCATCTAAGAGCCTCCGCCCTTGGGGACAAATGCCTCCGTCCCACTCAACCGCCTCAGCCACCCCACTCCTCCTGCCTCCAGTTCACCCGATCAGCCCTTTCATCCTTTACTTGCACCCACCTGCTGCAGGTCCTCCATTGCCTTGATCTCACGCTCCGCATCTAACAGATCGTAGCCTTCATTGTTGTAGATTTCCAGGTAGGAGATGTGAACCTTGGGATGGTGGCGCCCGGCAGTGCCAGGGGTTCAATAGGGAACGCAGCAAGTAAGGGCTCGACTCGGCAGGTAAGCGGGATTGTGGAAACGGTGAGAAATGGATGGGAAGGCAGCATCGAGTTGAACCGCATGGTACGGGGCAGCATCCTTTTCTTAGCCTCCACCGAAGACCCAGACGCAGAAATATGGTTCAGTCGTGTTGCTGTTAAGCCTAAGCCACTCTTGGCTCTGTGCACAGCACTAACGGTAAGAACGATGCGGGCTGTTCGCAATGAACTGCATGTATCCCTATGCAACGTCTCGCGCAGGACTGCATCTCGTGTCGGCAGCATTGCACCCATTCTGTCGGTGACCGCGCGTGCGCGTACGGCCCTCGGCTGTTAGATTCACCACCCGCTGCTTGCACGCAAGATACGACCGCAGAGCTGCAACGCAGCTTTCACCTTCCCTTTCAGCACGAAGGTCTGAGGACCGAGTCTCTACGATACGCTTCCTGAGCCCGTCTTTGCACCCACAAACAGATAGGTCCAGGGCATGCCTCACCGTGAACTGCTGGTCGGAGCGCTTTGAGATCTCACTGAAGATGGCAGAAATGGATCTGCAGGTATGCGCCGGGAATTGTTTAAGGGCATGTGTGTTAAGTATTGCCGCACGGCTGGTGCAGCGCCGAGCATGCAACTCTTTAGTTGGTTGCCCAATCTACGGAGGGCTATATATATTTTCCCATCTTTCTGGTTATGTATCACCATCCACTGAATGAAGGGCTAACCCATACACATACTGACCACGTCCTTTCTTGGGCCATCGTACATCGAGGGTAATGGTCAGCGGGTCAACGTACCGTGGAATAATGCCGCGGTCCACGTAACGCTCCGGCCCACCAGTGATAGTAAAGGTCTTCCCTGAACCGGTTTGACCGTAGGCGAAAATGGTTCCATTGTAACCTTCCATTGCCCCCATGACCGCCGGCCGCGCCACGCGCTCGAAGACCTGAATGATGCCCGCGCGGTCCATGACATAATTCACTGTTCTTCCAGCTTTCATGCAAACCCTGAATTTTTTTTCTGTAAAATACCAAGATACGATATCGAACCTACCTCATCCTGCTTTGCTTCTGCGGTGAGAATGCCATTAAACCGGAACTCAAAGTGTTCGCGCTGGTTATTCACAAGTCCAGCTGCTTCATTCCTAGGTATATTAAACTCAATCTTGTTTTCTGTCGTATCAATCGCCAATCGCGGCGATGCCCTTGGCACTGGTTTAATACGCACATAAATATCAATGCCCGAAACCTCCGGACCCGGCGCCATGATCACTAAATGTCCTTTTTTGGAATGACCATGGAGCCTGCTGCTCAAAAGACGCAAATGTACGTCTGTTGCTCCAGAACCACCTTAGTGAGACAATTTTTGGGGATGGCGTACACCGGCCTTTTTCCTGAAATTCAGTGTTCTGTTTTAATTCATATTCTATGGTTAAGCTGAATATAGCCGAGATAAATAAAACATATTGGAATGGAGATGTTTACGAGCCGTCCGATGTGGGTTTGTTTTCAAAATGTATATATAACGCTATTCAAGCAAATTATAAATGATCTATGACATAGATATGGCTTTTTAAGTTAGCTGACACATGCCTGCCTGCCTGCGCCTTCCAGGACACCTTCCTCTTGGTAGACGTTCTGCAACAGCATGCCGAGGCCTGGGTAAATAAATGGCCACGCTGGTAAGCAAGACACTTGAAACTACGCATGACCGACGCAGACCATTGACAAGCCGCAACTCAGTACCCTCGCACCCACGAGCTTGACTTTCATAGGAACCTTGACCATGAGATAACATCCCCCACCCATAAATTCCTGTCCCAGCAGCTGTTTGGAGCTCGGCTCCGGCAGCGGGTACGTGATCGCCTCGCTGGCATTGTTGCTGCGGCAGCTGGCTGGCCCCTCGTTTGGATGGCCTGCCGCCCACCCCCGTTCCTGCCAGCTGCTCGCAGTGGACCAGAGCCCCGCGGCGGTGGAGGCTACCCGTACCACTTTGCAGGCCCATAAGGTGCAGAAGAAGTACCACAACGTGTATGTCTTCAGTTGACAGAAGGTGTTGCGATTGCGCTAGGAAGGTTACTGCACTATCCGGGGTGATTTCAAAGCTGGTGCTTACAACATTGCACACATTAGATTCCAGGATCGATCCTGTCATTGAACGGGATAAAAATCCCTCCATCAGTAGAGGGCGGATGTGGCACCTCAGGCCCCGATAACAGTGACCTGCGAGCTGACCAGGAATGGAGTTGATGCCGCCGTTGATCCGGCAGATTCCATTGGGTGCGGGTGGTGGGTGCTGAACCCGGGAAAATCACTGATTTCGGAGAAGTCCGCGTGGGTGAAAGGATGAGGGTGCTCCGAAATACTGGGGAAGGTAGGGACTGCCAGGTAATGGCCACGGGTGAAGCCAAAAAACCCCTATCCTACACACAACATTTTGCAGTGGCAAGAAGGGTTGTATGAATTGCATGGCTCTGCATCCGTCTCTCAGCCTTGCGGTCGCTCTCGCCGTAGGTCACGGAGGTTGACGTTCTTGCGGCTAACCTTCTGGGGCCACTGATGGGCAGACTGCGCGGCAGCGTGGATGTCATGGTGGGTAGACACCGTAGTGTGGGTCCCGGCCGACCCATGGGTCGGGGTGAACAATACGCTGCAAGACCTCAATAAGCAAAGATTTACGTCCTCTGGGTACCAACGAAAAGCGGTCCTCTGGTTTCATGTTTCGTAGTTGAGCTTGTCACGACGGATGGGGTTACCGCACATGATTGGTGGTGCGACTTGCACAAATCATTCCGAGGCTCAGGGTGATGCATGGTTGTGGTTCGCATTT
This sequence comes from Volvox reticuliferus, assembly GCA_019650235.1. Classification (NCBI taxonomy): domain Eukaryota; kingdom Viridiplantae; phylum Chlorophyta; class Chlorophyceae; order Chlamydomonadales; family Volvocaceae; genus Volvox; species Volvox reticuliferus. Next base: position 69,169 of record BNCP01000062.1, on the reverse strand, counting down.
AGTGGGTTTGCAGGACGGTAATCGGGCGTGACAAGCTCTTCTGCCGTAGTCAAGAGGCGCCAAGTGCGGATTGCGCACCCGAATGGACATCAGCTGACGTGAGGTCATCGCGTTGGACTTCGGAAAGCTCCTGTGCAGCTGCTGTCTTACTATCCAAGTTATGCGAAACCCACAACACCACGTAGATCTCCTGGACGCCCAGGTTGATGCTCACATCTGCAACTTCAGAAATCAATTCTCTTTACGTCTTGGAGCACCATGCCGACTATGCGCACCACGGGATGACATAAGAACATCATGAACTCGTCATAGTACTACTCGTGGCTTGCTCGTAACAAATTCTTTCCTTACCCCTGAACCTTACTGAAGGTCTTCAACCCCCCCTATGTGCCAACACCGGATGAGGAAGTGAAGCGAGGCGGTATCGCATCCGCGTGGGCTGGGGGATACCGGGGGCGGAGAGTCATCGACCAAGTGCTGCCGCTGGTGGGTTTGGGTGCGGAACTGATGCGGACAGGAACAGGTTGGGATCCGAGCGTGTCGGACAGGGACACGAAACGTCGTGGAGTATTCCGCATGCTATTTCACATATGCCATATGGAATGCTGCAGCGTTTTGCGAGGCGTATGTTTATATGAGTCCAGTGGAGTGCAATGCAGTGCAGTTAAGTAATTGTAGTGGGGTTTGGTTAGGAGCGGCATTGGCCTGGCAGGAAGAAAGTCCCAGGGCCAGTGAAAGGCCCTATAGGGGAGTTTCATGGAAGATCAACTCGCGGGACACGCAGCTCTTGCCGGTTGTCCCCGTGGAGTTTCCACCATGGCCTCCAGTTAAACTTTAGGATGATGTTAGGATCGTAATAGGGCTGATACTGATCGCACTGCTACCCGTACCACTCATGCTGCCATACATATACCGGACGCTCGGCTCGCTACTTACAGTTGCCGGAGCTGTTGTCACCACGGGGAGAGCTGTTCATGGTGACGGTGACGGAGAACGACCCACAAGGTGAGTCGGTGGGGCTACGTGTGGCCGGGTTGTGTTAAATTGGCGGAGTCGAGGCCAGTGGGGAGGCGATAGACAGGGAAGCCGGTAGGGGAAGAACGGAGGAGCAGCGCTCGACGTGAAGTCTATATTTCTGCTGCATCCTGAGCCAATGGGAAGAGGGCCCATGATGGAGATACAGACAGAAGGATTGAAGTGCGTGTGCCGACCGACCACGCGGCATGACTGCCTTGCCAAGCGGTTGGCCGGGCACAGCCAGCCCTGTTTGTGTCGTCAAGGGTAACGATAGCCGCCCGTCTACCTGCTGGTACCAGCTAGCTTAGGATGCGGGCTGCCCCCGGCCGCCCTTGCAGCTGCAATTATGCGAATGGAAACTGAATATCTTACGTCTACTTTGTTTGTTTGGGCCGATACGCCCGGGTGCGTTGCAGGCATTATTGAGGAAATGCTTGGTTTTGGTTTCCAGGGTGAGTCCTATCACCAACATCACCACCAGCAGTCAAAGAAAGGGGATGTGTGTGCCCCGCTTAGTCTGGTGCCCACGGTACTTTGGGTATCGCCGCTTCCAAGCACCGGCTGCCGGGCCAAGTTTCCGCGCTTGACGATCTAATATGGTGGCGCGGTTCCTTTAGGAGACGCATCTCCCGACCACTTGGGCTTTCTCCTCATACCTCGTTTTCGAGGCAGTGATGTGATGCCGGACTTGGTGCGTGGTGCCTGTTGCGCGCTTGGATGTGGGCGTGGCCTTGTTGACTCAACAATTCGTTCCCTGTCAATACCACCGGTATCGCATTCGCGTGGGCTGGGGGATACCGGGGGCGGAGAGTCATCGACCAAGTGCTGCCGCTATGCTTCAAGTGAATACCAAGCAGCATTGCGTACATTGCTGTTCATGCGTCGTTGATGGCTATCACGCCCCATGTCTGCTCCTGGACACAGTACATTGCCGGGTGAACGGGAAGCTCGGGGTGTTGTGTGATGCACTCTCTCTGGGGCATCCGGGTCTCAGGGGCATGGAGTTTATGCTCCTATGCGGCATGGAGTTTAACAGCTGGTTCGCCGACCTGCCCGGGGTTCAGGATGGAATGTATTCCTGACGTGCTGTGCTGTGCTGTGCTGTGCTGCGGCATAACGCGTGTGTTGTGTTCTCACCGCAGGCCGCATCGCCGCGACCCGGCAGGCGGATGAGGAGACATTGCAGATCCTGCACCTATGGCGACAGCCGCCCGGGTTGCATCATGGTGCAGCTGCTGCCGGCCAGTAACGCAGGTAACAGTGCCAGAAAAGCATGCATCCGCCAGCTGTGATCGCGTGGCCCGAAAATCTATGGTGCTATTTACTGACGGCAACGTCCATCATTCACCAGGTTCCCGGGCGCCACCACCGTCGTTTCTGGTCATGCCAGCGAAATGCACTCGGCACCTGGCGTGGGCTACAGATGCCGCAGCATTTGCAAGTGCCAGGAAACATAAGGCGAATTATAGGCATGTCCAGGACGCGTAAGGTGTATTTGTTTATTGGGATGCCACTGGTTAGTAGCATGCGGATATGCCGGCTGCATGAAGCCATTCAGAGCCATGGTTGTGAGTCTTGTGTACCTTACCGTCAAGCCCTAAGAGGTGCACTGGGTGCGCACCCTTGCGGGCCACGCACCTTCTCAGTTAATATGTCAGATAATATCCCGGAGGACCGTGGAATGCGAAGCATGGGGTCAGGAGGACATGCGGAAGCTGAAGGAAGGACCGGGGAGTTCTAGGCTCAAGGTAACAGTGGATGCGCGTAGGACTGATGCGGGCGCTTGCGGGCTGTTGACGACATGAAGTCTGCCGTTAAAGGGCTGGCAATGCTCATAAGTTTGGCAGAAACTAGACCGCACGTGGCGCCTAGCGTGGCGTGGCGATGGCGTGGTTCCCATCATCCGCTATCTCGCGAAGTGTAAGCTCAAGTCCAGGGCGGGGCCTTAGCAAGGTCTGTGTGTCCGGGAGGGGCGGGAGGGGGAGCATGATACGTATCAAGCAGGATCTGCCGTGTCTAGAGGCGAAATCTGAACGGCCAAAAGGGGGTTGCCGGCGTTGGGCTGTGTCCAGCACCAAAGCAGCTGCTTGGCCTGACCCGGGTGACCCAATTCGACGACCGATGGAGGGCAAGCTCCGGAACCGCAGCATCCCTTCCTCTTGCTAGCCGTCCATTCCGCAGTCCCAGACCAAATACAGGAAATATCCTTCGGTCACACACAAACACACACACCACTAAATCATATAGATGATGTTTTAATATCCCATGATAGTGTGCCACGCCAAATTGATATCAAACCTTCTTAGGTCATCCTACTTGAGGAGCTTACATCCCTATTCGAATCTGCCCTCTACACTTGTCCTGTATACATTTAGGCTGGGTATACAAAAGTCGCATTGCGGTCAGGTGCTGCACAGCATCGGGCTTCCGATGCAGACCTCCGGATGCAGACCCTGTTGCTGCCGCTACATTTACAGGCCGAGCATGCGGCTGAAGATGCACCGCCGCACTATAGCCGCAGTAAAGGACGTAGACCTACAACTTAACCTGCGCATCCGGGCTTGGAGAGGACGGAATTATTCCGGAATTTCCCGGCAGACAATTTTCTTATTATTTGGAACGTGGATATCACATAAGTAAAATCAGATTCAAGGCACTCCCGTCGTCTGTGGACGTCACCCCGTCGCCAACATACACTTGAAACTGGTACTGTACACTTCAAACTGGTTAGGAAAATCACCCATGCTTCGAACCAATATGTTCAAAGAGAACGTGTAGCTACATATGCCATGCTAGGTGACGACCTGCCAACACATCGACCTGTTTCCTTGCCATCGTGTCCTAATGACGCACTATGTTTATGACGACTATGTTTACTGAAAATGGAAATCTGACGCGGCATTTAGCTTGATTAGCTCCGAAGCACCCTGGTGCAGAGAAGCCATTTTAGTTTTGCATTTCGACATTGGAACGTGTAAATTTCCCTGTATTTAAAAAACACAAAAGTCGCATATAAATATTTGAAAAGCTAGATGCATGCCCTAGGCAACAGGACTGCCATACTGCACCATCCGCTGACAGAATAGGTATACATTGAACGGGTCACAAACGATGCTAGAAAATTTCCGTGCGTGTGTGTAAAATCAATACTGCAGGCACAAGATAATACCCAGCGCTGAAGCATCAAAAATGACGATTCAAACGACCCTTCAGATGCAAAGAATGTGACAAGTCATATATATGTGCATCACCCTTGGCGCTTCCTCTACAAAGACTTCCTGGCGAAAATAGTTGAATAGGCATGTTCAGTTTTATGGGGTGGATTTGGGCATTTGGCTGGGCATTTTCAATATTGCTAGCTGCCGTAGCATGCAGCAGCTATATCTGCGGCGCAAACATGACGGACCAATCACGGACCCATCTTTGTTACCAAAAGAAACCTTTTTCATAATTATGGCAGTAATAGTTAAAGAAATTATGTTACAGTCTGTTGCCTCAACGTAACGAGCGAATCAAAATTGCGGAAGCACGAAGCCATTAATATTCTCAGCGCATGTGAAGTTGGATTTGAATTTTTTAATATCTTATTTGGTCTACATATACTGACCAGTATATGTAGACCAAACGCCCGCCAATCGTCCAAAGCTCGTCCAGCCGACGTGTTATCGCTGACCGCCGGAACGAGCCAGGGCTGTGGATTCCTGTGAAAATTAGCCTCATAATAGAAGCATGACTGCCGTATCTATTGCAACGAGTAATATGAGGACATGTAATATGAGTGACTGTGTGATGTTGTGTGGATGACCGTATGATGAAGTAACTAAGCTACAGGTGAACGTAGCAGCTAAAGAAATGAACCCTAGCAGACATAATACCATCCGCCACACATGGACCATCGTTTATGCAGTTTTTGTGATCATGTAGTAGATCCGTCCTGCTGCATGGACTACCTATTCGTATTCCTGGCATTCGGGTGAATGGAATTGTAAGATGTACTTTCCCGTTTGCAATGGTTTCGGAGAACCGGTTTGCTCCTGGCATCTCATGAACGGGAACTGAATATTACAAAGGCCTTATTTCCTTTTGGCATTGATGGGCAGGGTAACCTGCGGGTAAACGCCCTAGATGTGTGCCTGATGGGTCTAGTACCTTACTTGTCAGGGGTTTACCACCAAGTGGGCCTGTATGTCCTTTTAATTATTGTATTTCCTGATATACATCCTGTACAAGCAATGGGCCGGAGGCAAATGAAATACCTTCAAATTGCACTGAAAGCAGTCAAAGCTGTTGTTGGCAACATTTGACCTGGATTTATTCATATGACTCAGACCATCTATCCAGCCAATCAAGAAGTCGTCCTGACCTCTCCTGACCAAGCTCTCTCTATATCACGTCGATTTCAAGGTTAAGCCAATCAATATTTACCAAGGTGCACATTTAAAGCCTTAATAAACGTACGTTCCAAAGTACAAACAAATGCCACCGACAGAAACAGACAGAAAGCACTGTGCAATTTTCCTGATTTGCCTAAAAAGAGGGTGGATTCGCAATGTCGGACGGGTGCCAAATTGTGACTCACACATTTGTAACAATGCAGCTTGTGTTGAGACACACTCACTAGCAGCTCATCACGCACCCGGGGATTCCTGGAATCGATCCATGACAGGCTGTCTAGCCATGCCTATGTCCACGCATGCACCTAAGCCTGTCTACAGGTAGGCTTGCGTGGATATGTATAGCCATCACGTGTAAGAGTCCCTATCCCCGTGCGTAGTTTTGAAGGGTGCTGCACTGCTGTGGGTGACTTGTGCGCCTTGCAAAGACGAGCACCGGGGGCCCTGACGGGACGGAGCCACAGCGCTATAGCCGTATGTATGGCTCCACTTTGTATTGCAAGGTTATGGGTTGCACGCACGTCCTTCAATGTGCCACCTGTTTGAACCCCGTACCTTTTGTGTGTCCCGCCTCGCTCGCGCAGTTATTCCTCTAGGTGTTGATTTTGCCGCTCGAAAATACGGTAGGAATTACGTACGCACTCATTTCCATAAGCCCTATAGCCTGTATACCTTAAGATCAAAGCATACTGGCAGTATCTGACACATACACGGAAGGAGAGCCGTTTTGTTTATTCCGCTCCCTTGCTTCCCGCGGTCGGTTGATCTGGTAGGCCGGTCATAGGCCGGGAGTTAAACCGTATGATCGATCGAAGTATCCAAAAAACAAGCACGTTATTTATCCTCGCTCTGTATTCCATCCAGTAATGCAGTGATGCATTCCTTAAGTCGACGGCGAAGTTTATTTATTAGTGCCTAAAATGCGAACGAAGTACGGTCCATTATTGTTTTGGGCTGTCTTGAGGGACAGAAAACCCAAGCGTGACTTATAATATATTTTTGGGATGTGATGGAAATTTAAACATTTCAAGAGTAAGCAGGACCAACCCTGTCGGGGGGGAGGCCCACCAAATGTACAGCGTACAGCTAGCTGACCTTCCGTACGCTTTCGTACTTTAGGGATACATAATAGCAGAAAGTGCATTATAAGTTGTAGCAGTGTATAAAACTTGAGCAAGATGATGTTCTGCGCTTAGCAATCATAAAATCTTAAAATTCACTAAAGCCGGAACTCACTTCCTTACATATTTCTACGTAAGTCATTGGTAACTAGATTCCATGCCTCCTATAAACTGAAGATACTTCTACAGGTAAAATGGCAATGTTCTATATGCAAGAGATTAAATAATTATAGTTAATCATGAACACATTCGGCTTTATCTTGGAAGTTAAGTTATACTTGATAAGGTTAAGCTTGAAAATTTCCTGTGACACAGTGGTCAGCAATAATACATTTAGAATAACTAAATAAATCCATAACTGCCTGCCTCGCCATTATCATAATTATTGTCGTCCCTGCCTGTTTGATCGACAAACATCGAACGCAACATGCACTTCGTAGGGTCGGTTTAATCTTCGTAGTTGCGCTTAAAAATAGGTTTCTATATTCTCGACTGAATAAACGTGAAATTCTGAACCATCGCTTGCTTTTTACGCAGGGACGACGAAACGGGCCTCCTTGCCACACCCGTCTGCAACAGGTTGCCGTAGATACGCGGCACGGCTCATAAGCTTGCGGCAACGAGTTAGCTGGATCATGGCGGGATCATGTATATCTAAAATGCTTGTAATATTCATACTCTTGGCTTTTGCCAACCTAGGCAGCATTCAAGGTACGTACGGAGCCAGTTTCATTGTTGGGCAGCGTTCTTCACCCCGGACGGGGCCCGGAAATTTTTGACTTTTTAGAAAAACGCCCGGAAAAATGTTGGGGCTGCTCCGGGGATCCCCGGGAAAATTTTCCAGTTTGAAGCGCAGCTTTCCGGGGGCAAAAAAGATATGTCCCGTGAAGAAAATAGCCTTATTCCGGGTGTACCTGGAGAAATTTTGTAGAAAGCAAGGTTGAGTCCCGGGCTCCAGAACCATTATGATTTAATGTGCGTATGATTTGTAGATTGATTTTTAGGAAAGCAGAATATCCCTGTATGTAAAAACATTTCTTTAAACGGCTCCATAGCTACAAAACAAAAATTCCCTTCATCTACAGTTTTCCTTAATATAAACATGCAATGCCTAAGGTAAAGCCATAGCCAGGTAAGCAGCATGTGGGCTCTTATTAGCTACGAACATTTAAAACTTCTTCAAACCAATAAAATTAAGCTTTAAGCAATCAAAATATTTCGCATGTTTGTAGTCATTAAGCAAGGTTATGGAGCGGCCTTCAAATATGTACACATTTCCAATCCACTTGCAGATGCTAGCAAAACCACGATGCCTATCTTTACCTGACAGAAATGAAAATTGTTTATGTGTCTGGTATGCGCGGCTTTATTCAGGGGAAGAGGTGGAGGATGAAACCTTGTGTTGATGCATCTGTGCTGACGGACCAAGGACTAATAGTGAAGGTTGGCTGACGGTTGGCCTTGGAGAGGGAGGAGGAGAAGGAAGTCAAGCTAGGGGAGCTGTGTGGTTTCCATACTAATGAGCAGGGTAGAAGTAGTGCTGAGCATTGGATGCCCCCAAGACACCAACTGCCAGAAAGACAACTTAATACACGGATAATAGTAATAATAAATATTTTCGTGATTGTCGTACCAGAAAGAACGTTTATGATTCAACAAACACGTGTTCTCGCCCCCGAGAAATGTTTTCACATGTTCCGGGGGTCCCCGGAACGTTTTAGGGCCTAGCAAGGTAGAGTTCCGGGGACCACCCCGGAAAAGAATGTTTGGAGCTCCGGGGAGCCCCGGAACAAACAGCGACCCCTTTGAAGAACCCTGTTGTTGGGTGAGCCAAGCCAACGCACATGTTTTTAAGTTGCACATATATAATGTAGCTGTCACAAATGGCTTCCAGCGCTGTTCGTACGGTTAGACATAGTTTTTGCTGCAAATCGAAGTGGATGGGAAGGTATAATAGGAGCCGGACAAAGCTTCCGACAATGATGTCGATAGTCGATCAGGAAAACTTACAGACGGTGGGCGATAAGATTAAGAACGGCACTATGAGCAATGACAACGGGCGGCCTTCGTTTAGCAATGTATCCTTGCACATGTATCCTTCAAGGTATAGCATGTGTGGCCGCAAGCGACGGAAGGTTTTATTGGCAACTTGTCACTAACGCATGCATGATGATGATGGTGCACCATTAGCCCCTGTCCGACGGACTAAGACAGTAGGACTACGTGCTATTGGCAAAGCTAAGCTGCGTATGTCAATGATTTCAGTTGGTTCGACATTTATGAATTTATCCAAAACCGCTGTAGAACGCCCTTGCCTTCAAAACGATTTATTCGTACATCTCGTAACAATCTTCATGGCATGTTCATAGATAGCCTACCAATACATGTACGAACTACGCGTGTGGTCTAACTGAAGTTTGAAGGTGCGCTGCGTGAAAGGCGGCGCCAAAAGGCGTAGTCTGGCGCGGCCACACTTTGCACGGCCTAAAAGACGCATGTGGACGCAGCACAGAACAGCTAAACGCAGCATTAGAAACCGTGCGTGTTCCACTGGACACCCGCCCCTAGGGCAAACTCTGATGCATCTATCGGCGACGCGCACACCACCACCTCTCCAGGATAAACTTTGGGCAGGCAGGGAGAACTCATATTGTGCTAGGGAGACTGCATGCGAGGCCATGTTGTTTCGCCAGCCAATCTCTTGGATGAGCGAGCGACTGCGTCTTTCTGCGTCAGAGATAGTTCACTGGGCTGATGAATAGCGCCCGTATGTCCGCCTGAAGCCTGTCCACTAATGTCTTGTTGTCCTTAGGTCCGCTGGGCCGAGCCTGACACTAATAAGTGGTGAAGGATTGGGGCGGGATGGGGAAAGTCAGAGCAGTAACAAGCTCCAGTAGCTAAAGGCAGAAGGCCGGCGATACTAGGGAGCTGTTACCTTCCGGTTAAACCCCAAGTAAGCGGAAATCAAAATGCAAGCCGTACGGCTACCTTACATAACATACACCGCTCGAGGGTATACTGGCTGGGCCCATGACGCGTCTTAGCTGTAATAATTTTGTCATCTATCACTGACGTACAAATTGAGTCGTCACGAAGTCATCCTGGCACAATGTTTCAGCGTTTGCAACTGGCTATCTACGTCTATTAAAAGTTAATAACTGCTTCTTGATGAAGCTTTTCTGGAGGTTATTTTTACGAATGCCGATTCTGTACCCCTGCTGTGTACTCCTGTATGTATAGATGCCGCCAAGGCATTGTGTAGCAGTCGTGTGCCGTAAAAAGACTCTCGAAATCCTCATTACCATGGTGGGCATATTGCCATGGTGGGCATATTGCTTTCTGCACCTTAGCGTGCGTGCTTTGTGCGCCTGGTCTATTTCAGCACTTCTCTAAATACGTCGTCCTCATACCACTGACAGACAAGCATGCGGAGCAGACATCCTTTGCCTTCCAGCAACACATTCTGGGTCGCTATGGTGCATGCGCGGAGGTATGCTCAGACCAAGGCAGTGAATGGAAAGGCGAGTTTGCGCAGATGCTGGTGGACGCCCTTATAGATCACCGGCAAACATCTGCAAACCACCCGCAAGCCAACGGTCTATCAGAGCGGGCGGTGCAGACTTGCAAGAAGGCGCTAAGGCGGATTGTGCAGGCTGGAGGTGGCAACGCAGAGTGGGATCAACACCTGGCTTACATCATGCTGGGATATAACTGCTCCGCGCAGTCATCCTCCGGCATGTCGCCTTATCACATCATGCACGCAGCTGAGCCAACAATACCACCGGCAGCATAACACACCGGGACTACCCTCAGCATTGACCAGTGTCGCCACATTCACCCTGGACGGTAACATGGTCGCAACAGCATATGAGCGATACAAAAAGGACGCTGATGGGGGGTGGATCTGGGGCAATGGTTCCCAACTCTCTACAGCAACCAACGAAGCTCTCAAAAATGCCGTACGCCAGCGCAAGCACACCGCGTTCGCATACAGCATGGAGGAACTACCAGGCTACCACGGAGATCAGGGCCCTTTTTCATTGGATCTGGATACAGACAAACCGATTGTACAGCCTCCGCGGCGGTACAGTCCCAAGGAGAAAGAGGTCATCATACAGAAAACGGGAGAGCTAGTCAAACCAGGCATCGTCAAAGAGTACATGGGCCCGACGGTCTGTGCTGTTAACCCAGTGTTAGCAGCCAAGAAAGACCCGGACACTGGTCTCTGGACAGACTTCCGCATGGCTCAAGACTTCCGTCCAGTGAACCAGCATACTCTCGCCGACAGATATGGCTTACACCGCCCTGAGGAAATATTTCAGCGGGTGGGCAAGGCCAAGGTCTTTTCCAAACTGGATTTGAGACAAGGGTTCCTACAAATCCCTATTCGTCCAGAGGACCAACCAAAAATGGCGTACTGGGTCGGAAATAAGCTTATGATGTACACTCGCATGCCATATGGTCTCAAAAATGCCAGTGCCAAGTTCCAGCGGGTGATGGACTACGAGTTAACCAAAGCTGGGCTGGAGGACTGCAGCATAGCCTTCATCGATGATGTGCTGATCTGGTCAGACTCGCCGGAGCAGCATGTGAAGGACGTAGAGCGGGTGCTAGATGCACTGGCCGCGTGTGGCCTCAGGGCCCACCCGGACAAGTCCATCTTTGGTGCTGACGTAATTGAGTACCTGGGGCACAACCTCAGTGCAGCTGGCATTAGCCCTCATCAGGCCAAGGTTGCAGCTATCATGGCGTTACAGCCTCCGCGCAACGTCTCAGAGCTCAGGACACAGCTAGGTTTTATCAACTACTACCGTTGCTATGTGCCCAACATGAGCCAGTTGGCGGTGGACCTAAACAAGCTCCTGAAAAAGGGTGAGCCGTGGGTATGGGGACCCCCACAACAACAAGCTTTTGATGCGATTAAGGAGGCCTTCACCAAGGAGGGCAGTGTTCTGCGTCGCATCGACTACAATCGCCCCTTAGTTGTTCACACGGACTTCTCAAACAAAGGCATTGGGGCCGTGCTGGGGCAAGTAGATGATGACGGAAATGAGTATATGTGTGCCTGCATCAGCCGCTCTCTAAACAAGCACGAGGCAAACTACAGCAGCTACAAGGGTGAAATGCTGGCAGCAGTCTGGGCGGTCAAGATGTTTCGCCACCACTTGATTGGAGGTCCGCCCTTCAAACTTGTGACTGATCATCAACCGCTCACTTACCTCATGAGCACGGAGGGGCTAACTGGCCAGTATGCGCGGTTTGCTATGGCCCTGCAAGAGTACAACTTCGTCATTGAGCACAGACCCGGTCTACGGCACCAAAATGCGGACACCCTATCAAGGCACCCACGAGCAACAACAGAAGACGGCACCGGAGCACGACTGGATGAAGAGCTACAAAAGCCTGGTGACCAGGGGTCAGTCCCCGGCCAAGCATATCTCTCCATGCGAGCATCATGGGTAGACAACCAAGTAGCATGCGCAACCATGCACTCTGCCACACCAGTGGCGCCCTTCAGTGATGACTTCTGTCCTTCTCCTGAGGAGGCAGTAGCGGGCTGGAATGGGTGGCGTTTTGAGGCTCTCAAGCCCCCACCGGATGTGGAGGATGAGAAAAAGGTAACCCAGAGGAGGCAACTACTCTCATATGCCATGGACTGGTATTCAGCAGCAAGGCGGGCCAAGACAATTCCAATCTCAGACGACTTCAATCTAACCCTATGGGAGGTGGGTGTTCCATTCTTTCAGCTAGCATTGCAGCAGGGCATAACCTTGTATGAACCGCTGGGAGGACTCTGCACAGCGCTAGAAGCATGCCTGCGCAATGGCATAAGGGTGAACAGGTACCTCTACTCAGATACGGACCCAGTTATGAGGCGAGTGGCCAAGGAACGGCTGCGAGCACTCAGTGCTGCCTATCCCACACTTCTCCCACTGGAAGCATGGGAGGATGCGTTTCTCCTACTACCTCAAGACGTCAACCAAGTAACGGCCACAGAACTCAAGCAAGCAGGGGCCGTGGAGGGGACCGTGTGGCTTACAGCGGTGATGTGGGACCCAGAGTCCACAGTTGCCATGCCTGCGGTCACACGCTGCCTAAGTGAGCTGGAGAAACTCATTCCCAAGCCGCGCATGGCTTGCCTGCTGGGTCGATCCGCACGACCACCAGGAAATGACTCACCAGAGGAGGAGGGCATAGAAGCAGAGCTAAGCGCCAAGTACGGAGGCACAACAACAGCCGACACCGCCCTGTTTGGATCATATACCCATCAACTGTACCAATTGTGGAGCAACCTGGCATCACCGGAGCAGCTGGGAGCAGTCGTGAAAGCCGCAACCCGTCCGGCGGGTAGGCAGCTGCAAGATGTGCTAGCAGAAGAACATGCAGCACCCATCCCGGCACGGCAAATGCGCAGCCCTTACTACCCATGTGATCACGAGGGCAAGCCAGCAAGGGCATTGTACCCAGGCTCACTGGGGCATGTGGGAGTTGCAAATGAACCCAGCACCATTACACCAGTGTACAATAGTGTGACCGCTCAGTACGAGGCACTAACGCCAGGAGAGTGCGAGCGCATCCTAGGACTGGAGTCAGATAGTGCGCTGGTTAATGGCATGGCTCCTGAGCAACAATGCCAGATATTCAGGCGTGTCACGGATGTTACCTACCTTGCTAGCATCATGGCAATCCTACAAGTGCTGGCAGGTCAGGTCAAGTGCGTTGAGCATTCCCGCAGCGCCCAAGCAAATGCCACCCAGCAGGCGAGAGGGCTAGCCACTGCTCTGGCATCACATGCACAAACCAGCCTGGAAGATGTTGCACTGGCAATGGCATCCTCAGAGGACAGTACCGAGGAGACAGAAAACGGCAAGGACATCTGGAGTGATGAAAACACCCTGCATCTGCTTACACATGGTGCACTGCCCCCGGGAGCAGATACCTTGGAGCAGAAGCGGTGTGCACGCCGTGCCAAACTGTACAACATGCAAGGTGGAATCCTATATCATGTAGGACCCGACGGCAGGAACCGGGTGGTACCCAAGCCCACAGACCGGATCAATGTGGTCAAGAAAATACATGAGCAGACAGGCCATTTTGGTGCTCGGCGCACTCTGGGACTTTTGCTCTCCGGATACTGGTGGCGGGGAATGTCAGAAGATGTAGCAACGGTGGTGAGGCATTGCTCATCATGTGACAGAATAAACGCTACCTTTACAGCTCAGATGCCAGCCCTAAACCCATTACCAGTGAGCGGACTATTCTACCGCTGGGGGGTAGACTTGTGCGGACCATTCAGCCGGACGGTACGAGGATATACATACGTCATGGTGTGTGTGGAGCACTTCTCTAAATACGTCGTCCTCATACCACTGACAGACAAGCATGCGGAGCAGACATCCTTTGCCTTCCAGCAACACATTCTGGGTCGCTATGGTGCATGCGCGGAGGTATGCTCAGACCAAGGCAGTGAATGGAAAGGCGAGTTTGCGCAGATGCTGGTGGACGCCCTTATAGATCACCGGCAAACATCTGCAAACCACCCGCAAGCCAACGGTCTATCAGAGCGGGCGGTGCAGACTTGCAAGAAGGCGCTAAGGCGGATTGTGCAGGCTGGAGGTGGCAACGCAGAGTGGGATCAACACCTGGCTTACATCATGCTGGGATATAACTGCTCCGCGCAGTCATCCTCCGGCATGTCGCCTTATCACATCATGCACGCAGCTGAGCCAACAATACCACCAGCAGTAAAAGAGCGCTTCAACACGGAAGTGGACCTGGAAGACCCAGAGGCAGCGGCAAGGTCAGTCATGCAAAGGACAGCCGCCCTGAGAAGACACATGGCCATAGCAGGCAGCAATTTGCTCATTGCGCAACACCGTGATTCACTGAGGTACGCACGGATGAGGGGTGGGGCCATGTTGCCACGCATGCGCCGATTTGAGCTTGGCGACTACGTGTACTACAAAAATACAACAGGACGCACAGCGCTGGATTCGGAGGCACGCCCGGAAATACTACGGGTAACAGAGGTGCGGAACACTGGCGTATTAGTCCTAGAAGGTCGTTGTGGCAGCCAAATCACCGTGCATGTCAGTCATTGCGCGCCCTGTCACCTTCCAATTGATGATCACACGGTGGACCCACGGCTGGCGAGACCCTCGCCAAGCCTACCATGCGAAATATGCAAGTTCCCGGACGCGGAAGAGTGGATGCTGCTCTGTGACGGCTGTGGCAGTGGATGGCATACATACTGCCTGAAGCCGCCACTAACCGAAATCCCTGAGGGCTCGTGGGTCTGTCCCCGATGCTCAGCAAAAGGGGTCACGGCACAGCAGATGAAGCCACGTGCAGATGGAGCAAGCAGCAAGCAAACACCCGAGCACCTAAAGGAGCTGGAAGGAGCCACGGTAATGCGCGAGCAGCGAGGACGTGGTAAACGTAGCATGAAGCAGCTGGGTGTGGCTTCATACGTGGGACGGCAAGGCAGAGGACACAGATTTGCAATCACGTATGAAGATGGAGAAGTGGAGCTTATGGGTGTAACTGAGCTGCGAAACCGTCTGGCATCCGTGCCCACGGTAAAGAAAGCGGCCCAGAGTACAGCAGCTGGAGAACCTGCAATCCTAAGCTGGAAGCTGGAGAATGTAGAAGAGCTGGAGCAAACCCTGGGTGAGGGCATGCCGGGCTGGCATCACCAAAGCAAGGTGCAAGCCCTACGCACAGCACTAAAGCAACCCAGGTTGGAGGAATGTCAACCCTCCTTAGGCGAGGTGAAGAAGCTGTGCAAGGTAGTACTGGTGGAAAAAGCACGCCGTATCCTGTTGCCATTCCGGTGGGAGAACGAAATCCGGCAAGCACTGCACGACGAGGGCTGTAGTGTAAGGCAGATTTTAGGAGAGCCTAAACCTGCAGCAGTCGGCCCCAAGGTACTATTGCAGGATGGAGGGCCGTGCACTGAGGCTGTAGTGTTTGGAGCACCGAGTGAGTTGCTGGATTTGCTGATGCCCAGCACCATGCAACAAATAGGTCTTTTGATGGCTGTCTGTGCCCCAATGAGGTACATCACCGAAGGGGATGAGGCTAGAATAAATTGGTTGAGAAAGAGGCAATTAGAAGGAAGGCTGGCATTGAGTCCGGCAGGCCAGAAGGTATGGATCATGTTGTTTGCCACTGTAGCACTCAAGGAGGCTTTATTGAGGCCGGTGGAAGAGATGTGGGAGTTGATATAAGGACCCCTAAACCTTGAAGCATACCAGCGCAAATCGCTTAAAGCACTCAGCGCTGGGGGGGGGAGTGACGCATTCGCACGTAGTATGTACGAAAATCAGTACTATGTCGTGACAGCTGTCACGACATACTTGGTACCTGTCATACTTCGTAGCTAGCTTAGAAATGTGGACGAAGCAGAGCGACGACCCAATGTCGTCGCGAGCAATGTTCGGACCAAGTTGTAACCGTCTAATGGATAGACGAGTTAACAACGTTATTTCCAGTTATTAGATGAATAATTTTTATTTGTTAATTTGGTTCAGAGGAATAACCGAACGATAGTAGTTAGGTTGGTTCCAGAGCCACCAGTTTGTAGCGTTGGATCCAGTTTGACGCTAGGGCCTTGTGAGTCGTCGGCGGCGGATTTAACGCGTCGAGAGCTTTGACCAAGTGTCAATTGGCTCTCGAAGCTATTCTTCGTGAGCGTAACAGACCCGTTTTAGGAACTTATTATTACTGTAAAACATTTCGTCACTATTGTGCCAAGCTAAGCCCTTCGGAAGTCGTCGCACTGCACGATCGTCAGGACGTCGGCGCGCGTGAACCCAAGCAAGGAGAACTTCAAGGGACTATCTACAAGACCCGCTCTTGGATAGTAGTTGCTCATCAACATCCACTGTTGAGAGCGACCACACCTTCGCGAACGGACAAGTGTGCACAATTGCGGCGAGATCCTTCAAGTGACGCATTCGCACGTAGTATGTACGAAAATCAGTACTATGTCGTGACAGCTGTCACGACATACTTGGTACCTGTCATACTTCGTAGCTAGCTTAGAAATGTGGACGAAGCAGAGCGACGACCCAATGTCGTCGCGAGCAATGTTCGGACCAAGTTGTAACCGTCTAATGGATAGACGAGTTAACAACGTTATTTCCAGTTATTAGATGAATAATTTTTATTTGTTAATTTGGTTCAGAGGAATAACCGAACGATAGTAGTTAGGTTGGTTCCAGAGCCACCAGTTTGTAGCGTTGGATCCAGTTTGACGCTAGGGCCTTGTGAGTCGTCGGCGGCGGATTTAACGCGTCGAGAGCTTTGACCAAGTGTCAATTGGCTCTCGAAGCTATTCTTCGTGAGCGTAACAGACCCGTTTTAGGAACTTATTATTACTGTAAAACATTTCGTCACTATTGTGCCAAGCTAAGCCCTTCGGAAGTCGTCGCACTGCACGATCGTCAGGACGTCGGCGCGCGTGAACCCAAGCAAGGAGAACTTCAAGGGACTATCTACAAGACCCGCTCTTGGATAGTAGTTGCTCATCAACATCCACTGTTGAGAGCGACCACACCTTCGCGAACGGACAAGTGTGCACAATTGCGGCGAGATCCTTCAGCCAATTGACGCCGCACGCCGCGTGGAGCAGTAGTGCATAAGGTCGTCTTATTCAAGTAAGATTTATTGTAGCAATTTTGGAGTCGCTGGTTGCAAGCAACGAGTTCGCTTGGGTCAGATCCGCTCTGACCAAGCTGTCGCACTTCAACTACTGCGCAACGCTCAGGATTAGCGAATAAGTCTACTTGCTTGCGTAGCAAATTTTGTGAGAAAGTTTGCTGGAATTCTAGTCGCAATTAGGAAGTTGGACTAGAGTTACTGTGTTTCCTGTTGTTCCGTGCTTGCCAGTGCGTGATCTGCAGGACCCACACAAGCGAGGAAAGCGCGGGCGTCACCAAGAACGTTCGCATTCTCCTCCTAGGCGTCGAAGAACTCCGCGTTCTCTCACGCCATCGCGCCGTCCTGCTCAGCGTAGCCCTACTCCAGAGAGGAACGTTCGAGCACGACGCCATTCACCTGAACCGTCCAGCTCACGGTATCGTAGTGAGTGTATTCGGGGCTGTGTGCTGCACGGGTGCCAAGCCAACCACTTGACAACAGAGTGTTGGCTCATCAAGCAGCTACGTACAGACCAAGGCCTAGTTGCTCTAGGGGAAGGGGCTTATCCTGTAGAGCACTATCGCTGCCAGCCAGGCTGTCATCTGCACGGAGCGTCGGCAAACCACGCGACTGCAGATTGCAGGTTCCTTCACGTGCTAGCAGCTACCCACGGACGCAGCCTGCGTCGTCAAGAGACCTCCTGGGAAGAACACCTGTCTCGTGAGGCTCAGCGCCTAGCGGGACTTGTGCCTAGTGAAGAGCTCTTAGACGAGACTCTTGCCAGCTGTGTAGCAGTTGACGACGACCTAGGGCTGTCCCAGGAACCAAGCGGCGGTCAACCCCAAGACTCACGGGAGCAGGATCCGCACCTGCCACGTGAGCTACCACGTACAGCCTCCGCGGCTGAACGTGGTACATCACCCAGTCTGCAACTACAGGAGATCCCTGTGGCAGACGAAGTTAAAGCTCCGGTGGAGGACAATTCACTGGGTGTTGCTGGGGAAAGTGAGCTCCACCACCTCCTGAGCCCTTCAGTGCCGGTCACAGCTAGGTATTCCTGCGTGCGTATACCTCTGCGCTTCGTTGAAGCGAGAGACGCCGGCACGCAGGTGGATCTCAGATATCAGCTGGTCACTCCGGCACGGTTCGACGCCAAGGCGTCAGAGCCAAGGGTTTACGTGTACCAGGACCCTGATCGTCCAGGGCACGTCTGGCAGAGGTACAGCGGTAAGTATTACCCCTACGAACCGTCTCAACTTGACCCGACAGACATCAGGCTTTCCAGGCCAACGTTTGGATCAACCCAGCACTTCGATCCGGATCTCAACTGGGGGGGCAGGTACAAGTACCAGGCCTACCATATAGTACCGGTGAACGTATTCCCGCCGCCCCGGCAAGTCAGCCTTGCTGAGGTGTCAGAGAGCGGAGAGGAGGTGCCATTGGAAAGGGTGCCGGACTCCATTGCACGCCTGCGCCGCCTGGAGAAAACGCTGGGACGTGGAGAACCAGACGCCAGGGATCCAGCAGGAGAGACCTTCCTACGCGACTACCGCTGGTCTTTATATCAACAGCGTGTAGAGCTCCGCCGCAAAGACCCAAGCTTCTAGTGTGGAGCAGCGCTGGCGGACAGAGCAAAACCCCGTCGTAACCCTGATAGAGCCGCCAGGCCTAGCACCAGCGGTTCCTCAAGGAGCTTACGTACAGAGCGGGAGGAGGTTGAGTGGCAGCGGAATCCGGAGTTTGACGACGGTGTGTCAATCCCGATTGTAACACCCGTACCAAGGAAAGCCAAAGTCCCCCTCGTCCAACCAATAGTCGAAGTTTCATCCAGCACTGAAGGAGATCAGTCGGAAACAGACGAAGTCGAGCAGGAATACGAGGAGGAAGCTCCAGAGTCTAGTGAGCAAGTATCAGCCGAAGAAAGCTCAGAGGACAAGTCAGTTGAGTCTCAAGCTTCAGAGCCCAGTGAGGTCACAGCTGCGTGTGAGGATTCCGCATCCCCACGCACTCAGCCAACTGTAGGTGAGCAAGAATCTGGTGAGGAAGGGCAACCAGCAGAGTCGGAAGTGCCGGAGTCAAAGAGAACCGGAGCTGCGTGCACGGATCCCGCATCCCCACGCATCAGGTCAGCTTTATATCTAGAGCTAGACTTTGAGTACGACTACGACCCATATAAAATGGAGTCCACAGCGCAAATGCCCAAGTTTACCCATGAACACCTCCCAGCATTCATGGCAGCTGCTAACAGGGCTATGAGCCACCTCCGTGGGCGCTTTCGATACCAACGAGGGCAGGTACCAGTGGAGGACGCCATTGATATGTTGAATGGGTTCCCTACACCAGAGACACCCTTCTACACGTGGCACAAGGCTTTCATGAGAGATGCCAAGGACAATGCCACCAGATGGCTCCGAGACAAGTCTGGCAAGCCGGATGCGCAGCTGGATGGGGAGTCCATGCTGGAGTACTACCTGGAGAGGCTGGATAAGCATTTTGAGCCCCAGAGGCGCAATGCAAAACTCATCCAGTACTCCCGGCTCCGACAAGATGACATGTCGCCAACAAGCTACCTCCAGGAGCTTGAGCTACTCATCCCCTACGCCAAGGAGGAATACGGTGAGCGGGCCATTGCTAGGAAGTACGTAGACGGCCTAAATGCTTATGTGCGGGAGCGGATCGAGGCTAAATACTGTGACGTAAGCACACACGAATGGTATGGCCTCCTTTCCAAGATAGCGGCAGATGCTGAGCGTATATGGATGAACCAGCAGCACGATATGGAAAAGAAGGTGGCTCCCAAATCGGCCAGAGAAACCACAACTTCACAAGTCAAACGAAACCAGGCTGAAACTCGTGTGCCATCCGCTGGCACTGCGAGGTACTATTGCAGCCACCATGGGACTAACTCCTCTCACGACAGCAAAGATTGCCGGGTGCTCCATGGCAGAAAGTCAGCAGCAAGCACGTCAAAAGGTAGCCAAAACTCAAATGTTGAGGCCCTCATAGCGGAGTTCGAAGCACAAGCAAAGCGCTTACGGGCAGCAATGGCGTCTGAGAAGGAGAAACCCGTGCCGCAGCAGCGTCCCCAACGTGCCCCCATGACTGGTGCGGGACAGAAGGAACGTGATACACCGTCATGCGAGTACTGTGGTCGTTTCGGCCACACTGAAGAGCAGTGCTTCATCAAACACCCAGACAAGGCAACAGCCAACTTTAAAGCACCGACTAAGGCTCTGCAGTGTACCTTCGATCGCAATCTGGAGGAAATTCGTCTGCAGCAGCAGCCAAGGCAGCAGCGTGCAGCAGCTGCAGCAGCGGCTGCCCAGCAGGAAGATGAGGAGGAAGATGTGTACCTGCCAAATCGCCGCAATGCTAACCTCAGCTCCGTGCTGTTGTCAGCTGAAGAGTACCAGGCGGGAACCAGCTGTGCTACTCAGACCCATCAGCAGGTACCCGTATCATTCCAGCCGGCCCCGATCAAGATGGACGTGTACCCATTGCCCAAGCTCATCACCAGGCCACGGGCAGCAACACACACAGCAAATCAAGCGGCGCAGGAGGTAACCGTGCAGCTAACCACCAGCTGGGGAATGCTGGAGAAAATCGCCAAATTACACCAGCAAACGGAGGACAGCACAAAGGCCGGGCACACATCGGCAGCGGGGGAAACTTCCGAAGCCTCTCCGCGCAAAGCCATGGCGGCCGAAGCCAAGCAGCAACCGGAGCAACTGGAGCAGCCCACGCAACCGGTTAGCATGTCTACGCCAACGGGTTTACCCTATTGTGTAACTGGTGAGTACCAGGCGGGCAAACGGGGAATCCAGCAAATTCCACAGCAGGAACGAGAGCACTTGCTGCAACGGAATCCAACAGCCGCAGCATACTTCAAACTGCAGCAACTCATGTTCTACTACCCACCTGGTGCCGTGGGCATTCACGGCCTGGAAACGGGGAGGCTCAAGTTCCTGCGTGACCACTGTGCGGACGTGAACATCATCACTCGCAAGGCGGCACGGCAGCTACGGCTACCCCTAGTGGCCTCCAAAACGACGCTCAGCACGTCGTCAAACCCAGAGGTCAGCACACAGGAGGAAGTGGACCCAACAGGAATTCAGCTCATCCTTCTGCCAGGCACACAGCACGCCACGGTACTCAACCTCACTCAGACCTTGGTGGTCGATGACACACCACTGTTTGACTTCCTAGTGGGCAACGAGCAAATGCACGCAGTAGCTGACTCCATCACGCAGTACCCCACAGCACAGCTGCACTTCTTGCCGAACCTGCTAGAAAGCCCGGGGTATGTCGTCACTGTTCCCATGTCATCAATCAAACGACCGGCACACGCCACGGCGGCGGCCTTCCGCAGGACCGCCTGTGTAACTTCCAGCTCTGTGCAAGGCTCAGCGCCAATCACAAAGCTGGGGGGGGATGCACAGCCACAAAACACACCTTTTCAGCTGTCACCCTGGCCGGCAACCTAGCCAAACGCGCCGTAAGCAGTGGCCTAGGGGCAGTTGATGCCCTGATCACCGCAGCAGCACCCCCAGCGGAGCTAAAGCTCGAGCCAGCAACGCCTCCGCGGCGGACTGGAAAGCGGAAAAAGCCCATGCCAATCCCGCCCCCTCGTGCACGGGTTCATCTGCCTAAATGGACATGGAGGGTACCGGTGGCAACGACACTTCTGGCAGTACTACTCCTATCCATATCGGTGGGTGCAGGGGCTATGAAGGCATCCATAGGTGGCCAGCCACTCTTGCACATGACCACTCACGCCATGACCACGGGAGGCATACTGGTAAATAAGGGCTGGGATCCGGGCAACTGGTCACACGCTTCCGACTCAGACGGGCAGCATAACACACCGGGACTACCCTCAGCATTGACCAGTGTCGCCACATTCACCCTGGACGGTAACATGGTCGCAACAGCATATGAGCGATACAAAAAGGACGCTGATGGGGGGTGGATCTGGGGCAATGGTTCCCAACTCTCTACAGCAACCAACGAAGCTCTCAAAAATGCCGTACGCCAGCGCAAGCACACCGCGTTCGCATACAGCATGGAGGAACTACCAGGCTACCACGGAGATCAGGGCCCTTTTTCATTGGATCTGGATACAGACAAACCGATTGTACAGCCTCCGCGGCGGTACAGTCCCAAGGAGAAAGAGGTCATCATACAGAAAACGGGAGAGCTAGTCAAACCAGGCATCGTCAAAGAGTACATGGGCCCGACGGTCTGTGCTGTTAACCCAGTGTTAGCAGCCAAGAAAGACCCGGACACTGGTCTCTGGACAGACTTCCGCATGGCTCAAGACTTCCGTCCAGTGAACCAGCATACTCTCGCCGACAGATATGGCTTACACCGCCCTGAGGAAATATTTCAGCGGGTGGGCAAGGCCAAGGTCTTTTCCAAACTGGATTTGAGACAAGGGTTCCTACAAATCCCTATTCGTCCAGAGGACCAACCAAAAACGGCGTACTGGGTCGGAAATAAGCTTATGATGTACACTCGCATGCCATATGGTCTCAAAAATGCCAGTGCCAAGTTCCAGCGGGTGATGGACTACGAGTTAACCAAAGCTGGGCTGGAGGACTGCAGCATAGCCTTCATCGATGATGTGCTGATCTGGTCAGACTCGCCGGAGCAGCATGTGAAGGACGTAGAGCGGGTGCTAGATGCACTGGCCGCGTGTGGCCTCAGGGCCCACCCGGACAAGTCCATCTTTGGTGCTGACGTAATTGAGTACCTGGGGCACAACCTCAGTGCAGCTGGCATTAGCCCTCATCAGGCCAAGGTTGCAGCTATCATGGCGTTACAGCCTCCGCGCAACGTCTCAGAGCTCAGGACACAGCTAGGTTTTATCAACTACTACCGTTGCTATGTGCCCAACATGAGCCAGTTGGCGGTGGACCTAAACAAGCTCCTGAAAAAGGGTGAGCCGTGGGTATGGGGACCCCCACAACAACAAGCTTTTGATGCGATTAAGGAGGCCTTCACCAAGGAGGGCAGTGTTCTGCGTCGCATCGACTACAATCGCCCCTTAGTTGTTCACACGGACTTCTCAAACAAAGGCATTGGGGCCGTGCTGGGGCAAGTAGATGATGACGGAAATGAGTATATGTGTGCCTGCATCAGCCGCTCTCTAAACAAGCACGAGGCAAACTACAGCAGCTACAAGGGTGAAATGCTGGCAGCAGTCTGGGCGGTCAAGATGTTTCGCCACCACTTGATTGGAGGTCCGCCCTTCAAACTTGTGACTGATCATCAACCGCTCACTTACCTCATGAGCACGGAGGGGCTAACTGGCCAGTATGCGCGGTTTGCTATGGCCCTGCAAGAGTACAACTTCGTCATTGAGCACAGACCCGGTCTACGGCACCAAAATGCGGACACCCTATCAAGGCACCCACGAGCAACAACAGAAGACGGCACCGGAGCACGACTGGATGAAGAGCTACAAAAGCCTGGTGACCAGGGGTCAGTCCCCGGCCAAGCATATCTCTCCATGCGAGCATCATGGGTAGACAACCAAGTAGCATGCGCAACCATGCACTCTGCCACACCAGTGGCGCCCTTCAGTGATGACTTCTGTCCTTCTCCTGAGGAGGCAGTAGCGGGCTGGAATGGGTGGCGTTTTGAGGCTCTCAAGCCCCCACCGGATGTGGAGGATGAGAAAAAGGTAACCCAGAGGAGGCAACTACTCTCATATGCCATGGACTGGTATTCAGCAGCAAGGCGGGCCAAGACAATTCCAATCTCAGACGACTTCAATCTAACCCTATGGGAGGTGGGTGTTCCATTCTTTCAGCTAGCATTGCAGCAGGGCATAACCTTGTATGAACCGCTGGGAGGACTCTGCACAGCGCTAGAAGCATGCCTGCGCAATGGCATAAGGGTGAACAGGTACCTCTACTCAGATACGGACCCAGTTATGAGGCGAGTGGCCAAGGAACGGCTGCGAGCACTCAGTGCTGCCTATCCCACACTTCTCCCACTGGAAGCATGGGAGGATGCGTTTCTCCTACTACCTCAAGACGTCAACCAAGTAACGGCCACAGAACTCAAGCAAGCAGGGGCCGTGGAGGGGACCGTGTGGCTTACAGCGGTGATGTGGGACCCAGAGTCCACAGTTGCCATGCCTGCGGTCACACGCTGCCTAAGTGAGCTGGAGAAACTCATTCCCAAGCCGCGCATGGCTTGCCTGCTGGGTCGATCCGCACGACCACCAGGAAATGACTCACCAGAGGAGGAGGGCATAGAAGCAGAGCTAAGCGCCAAGTACGGAGGCACAACAACAGCCGACACCGCCCTGTTTGGATCATATACCCATCAACTGTACCAATTGTGGAGCAACCTGGCATCACCGGAGCAGCTGGGAGCAGTCGTGAAAGCCGCAACCCGTCCGGCGGGTAGGCAGCTGCAAGATGTGCTAGCAGAAGAACATGCAGCACCCATCCCGGCACGGCAAATGCGCAGCCCTTACTACCCATGTGATCACGAGGGCAAGCCAGCAAGGGCATTGTACCCAGGCTCACTGGGGCATGTGGGAGTTGCAAATGAACCCAGCACCATTACACCAGTGTACAATAGTGTGACCGCTCAGTACGAGGCACTAACGCCAGGAGAGTGCGAGCGCATCCTAGGACTGGAGTCAGATAGTGCGCTGGTTAATGGCATGGCTCCTGAGCAACAATGCCAGATATTCAGGCGTGTCACGGATGTTACCTACCTTGCTAGCATCATGGCAATCCTACAAGTGCTGGCAGGTCAGGTCAAGTGCGTTGAGCATTCCCGCAGCGCCCAAGCAAATGCCACCCAGCAGGCGAGAGGGCTAGCCACTGCTCTGGCATCACATGCACAAACCAGCCTGGAAGATGTTGCACTGGCAATGGCATCCTCAGAGGACAGTACCGAGGAGACAGAAAACGGCAAGGACATCTGGAGTGATGAAAACACCCTGCATCTGCTTACACATGGTGCACTGCCCCCGGGAGCAGATACCTTGGAGCAGAAGCGGTGTGCACGCCGTGCCAAACTGTACAACATGCAAGGTGGAATCCTATATCATGTAGGACCCGACGGCAGGAACCGGGTGGTACCCAAGCCCACAGACCGGATCAATGTGGTCAAGAAAATACATGAGCAGACAGGCCATTTTGGTGCTCGGCGCACTCTGGGACTTTTGCTCTCCGGATACTGGTGGCGGGGAATGTCAGAAGATGTAGCAACGGTGGTGAGGCATTGCTCATCATGTGACAGAATAAACGCTACCTTTACAGCTCAGATGCCAGCCCTAAACCCATTACCAGTGAGCGGACTATTCTACCGCTGGGGGGTAGACTTGTGCGGACCATTCAGCCGGACGGTACGAGGATATACATACGTCATGGTGTGTGTGGAGCACTTCTCTAAATACGTCGTCCTCATACCACTGACAGACAAGCATGCGGAGCAGACATCCTTTGCCTTCCAGCAACACATTCTGGGTCGCTATGGTGCATGCGCGGAGGTATGCTCAGACCAAGGCAGTGAATGGAAAGGCGAGTTTGCGCAGATGCTGGTGGACGCCCTTATAGATCACCGGCAAACATCTGCAAACCACCCGCAAGCCAACGGTCTATCAGAGCGGGCGGTGCAGACTTGCAAGAAGGCGCTAAGGCGGATTGTGCAGGCTGGAGGTGGCAACGCAGAGTGGGATCAACACCTGGCTTACATCATGCTGGGATATAACTGCTCCGCGCAGTCATCCTCCGGCATGTCGCCTTATCACATCATGCACGCAGCTGAGCCAACAATACCACCAGCAGTAAAAGAGCGCTTCAACACGGAAGTGGACCTGGAAGACCCAGAGGCAGCGGCAAGGTCAGTCATGCAAAGGACAGCCGCCCTGAGAAGACACATGGCCATAGCAGGCAGCAATTTGCTCATTGCGCAACACCGTGATTCACTGAGGTACGCACGGATGAGGGGTGGGGCCATGTTGCCACGCATGCGCCGATTTGAGCTTGGCGACTACGTGTACTACAAAAATACAACAGGACGCACAGCGCTGGATTCGGAGGCACGCCCGGAAATACTACGGGTAACAGAGGTGCGGAACACTGGCGTATTAGTCCTAGAAGGTCGTTGTGGCAGCCAAATCACCGTGCATGTCAGTCATTGCGCGCCCTGTCACCTTCCAATTGATGATCACACGGTGGACCCACGGCTGGCGAGACCCTCGCCAAGCCTACCATGCGAAATATGCAAGTTCCCGGACGCGGAAGAGTGGATGCTGCTCTGTGACGGCTGTGGCAGTGGATGGCATACATACTGCCTGAAGCCGCCACTAACCGAAATCCCTGAGGGCTCGTGGGTCTGTCCCCGATGCTCAGCAAAAGGGGTCACGGCACAGCAGATGAAGCCACGTGCAGATGGAGCAAGCAGCAAGCAAACACCCGAGCACCTAAAGGAGCTGGAAGGAGCCACGGTAATGCGCGAGCAGCGAGGACGTGGTAAACGTAGCATGAAGCAGCTGGGTGTGGCTTCATACGTGGGACGGCAAGGCAGAGGACACAGATTTGCAATCACGTATGAAGATGGAGAAGTGGAGCTTATGGGTGTAACTGAGCTGCGAAACCGTCTGGCATCCGTGCCCACGGTAAAGAAAGCGGCCCAGAGTACAGCAGCTGGAGAACCTGCAATCCTAAGCTGGAAGCTGGAGAATGTAGAAGAGCTGGAGCAAACCCTGGGTGAGGGCATGCCGGGCTGGCATCACCAAAGCAAGGTGCAAGCCCTACGCACAGCACTAAAGCAACCCAGGTTGGAGGAATGTCAACCCTCCTTAGGCGAGGTGAAGAAGCTGTGCAAGGTAGTACTGGTGGAAAAAGCACGCCGTATCCTGTTGCCATTCCGGTGGGAGAACGAAATCCGGCAAGCACTGCACGACGAGGGCTGTAGTGTAAGGCAGATTTTAGGAGAGCCTAAACCTGCAGCAGTCGGCCCCAAGGTACTATTGCAGGATGGAGGGCCGTGCACTGAGGCTGTAGTGTTTGGAGCACCGAGTGAGTTGCTGGATTTGCTGATGCCCAGCACCATGCAACAAATAGGTCTTTTGATGGCTGTCTGTGCCCCAATGAGGTACATCACCGAAGGGGATGAGGCTAGAATAAATTGGTTGAGAAAGAGGCAATTAGAAGGAAGGCTGGCATTGAGTCCGGCAGGCCAGAAGGTATGGATCATGTTGTTTGCCACTGTAGCACTCAAGGAGGCTTTATTGAGGCCGGTGGAAGAGATGTGGGAGTTGATATAAGGACCCCTAAACCTTGAAGCATACCAGCGCAAATCGCTTAAAGCACTCAGCGCTGGGGGGGGGAGTGACGCATTCGCACGTAGTATGTACGAAAATCAGTACTATGTCGTGACAGCTGTCACGACATACTTGGTACCTGTCATACTTCGTAGCTAGCTTAGAAATGTGGACGAAGCAGAGCGACGACCCAATGTCGTCGCGAGCAATGTTCGGACCAAGTTGTAACCGTCTAATGGATAGACGAGTTAACAACGTTATTTCCAGTTATTAGATGAATAATTTTTATTTGTTAATTTGGTTCAGAGGAATAACCGAACGATAGTAGTTAGGTTGGTTCCAGAGCCACCAGTTTGTAGCGTTGGATCCAGTTTGACGCTAGGGCCTTGTGAGTCGTCGGCGGCGGATTTAACGCGTCGAGAGCTTTGACCAAGTGTCAATTGGCTCTCGAAGCTATTCTTCGTGAGCGTAACAGACCCGTTTTAGGAACTTATTATTACTGTAAAACATTTCGTCACTATTGTGCCAAGCTAAGCCCTTCGGAAGTCGTCGCACTGCACGATCGTCAGGACGTCGGCGCGCGTGAACCCAAGCAAGGAGAACTTCAAGGGACTATCTACAAGACCCGCTCTTGGATAGTAGTTGCTCATCAACATCCACTGTTGAGAGCGACCACACCTTCGCGAACGGACAAGTGTGCACAATTGCGGCGAGATCCTTCAGCCAATTGACGCCGCACGCCGCGTGGAGCAGTAGTGCATAAGGTCGTCTTATTCAAGTAAGATTTATTGTAGCAATTTTGGAGTCAATTGGCTGAAGGATCTCGCCGCAATTGTGCACACTTGTCCGTTCGCGAAGGTGTGGTCGCTCTCAACAGTGGATGTTGATGAGCAACTACTATCCAAGAGCGGGTCTTGTAGATAGTCCCTTGAAGTTCTCCTTGCTTGGGTTCACGCGCGCCGACGTCCTGACGATCGTGCAGTGCGACGACTTCCGAAGGGCTTAGCTTGGCACAATAGTGACGAAATGTTTTACAGTAATAATAAGTTCCTAAAACGGGTCTGTTACGCTCACGAAGAATAGCTTCGAGAGCCAATTGACACTTGGTCAAAGCTCTCGACGCGTTAAATCCGCCGCCGACGACTCACAAGGCCCTAGCGTCAAACTGGATCCAACGCTACAAACTGGTGGCTCTGGAACCAACCTAACTACTATCGTTCGGTTATTCCTCTGAACCAAATTAACAAATAAAAATTATTCATCTAATAACTGGAAATAACGTTGTTAACTCGTCTATCCATTAGACGGTTACAACTTGGTCCGAACATTGCTCGCGACGACATTGGGTCGTCGCTCTGCTTCGTCCACATTTCTAAGCTAGCTACGAAGTATGACAGGTACCAAGTATGTCGTGACACCGTGAAGAAAATAGCCTTATTCCGGGTGTACCTGGAGAAATTTTGTAGAAAGCAAGGTTGAGTCCCGGGCTCCAGAACCATTATGATTTAATGTGCGTATGATTTGTAGATTGATTTTTAGGAAAGCAGAATATCCCTGTATGTAAAAACATTTCTTTAAACGGCTCCATAGCTACAAAACAAAAATTCCCTTCATCTACAGTTTTCCTTAATATAAACATGCAATGCCTAAGGTAAAGCCATAGCCAGGTAAGCAGCATGTGGGCTCTTATTAGCTACGAACATTTAAAACTTCTTCAAACCAATAAAATTAAGCTTTAAGCAATCAAAATATTTCGCATGTTTGTAGTCATTAAGCAAGGTTATGGAGCGGCCTTCAAATATGTACACATTTCCAATCCACTTGCAGATGCTAGCAAAACCACGATGCCTATCTTTACCTGACAGAAATGAAAATTGTTTATGTGTCTGGTATGCGCGGCTTTATTCAGGGGAAGAGGTGGAGGATGAAACCTTGTGTTGATGCATCTGTGCTGACGGACCAAGGACTAATAGTGAAGGTTGGCTGACGGTTGGCCTTGGAGAGGGAGGAGGAGAAGGAAGTCAAGCTAGGGGAGCTGTGTGGTTTCCATACTAATGAGCAGGGTAGAAGTAGTGCTGAGCATTGGATGCCCCCAAGACACCAACTGCCAGAAAGACAACTTAATACACGGATAATAGTAATAATAAATATTTTCGTGATTGTCGTACCAGAAAGAACGTTTATGATTCAACAAACACGTGTTCTCGCCCCCGAGAAATGTTTTCACATGTTCCGGGGGTCCCCGGAACGTTTTAGGGCCTAGCAAGGTAGAGTTCCGGGGACCACCCCGGAAAAGAATGTTTGGAGCTCCGGGGAGCCCCGGAACAAACAGCGACCCCTTTGAAGAACCCTGTTGTTGGGTGAGCCAAGCCAACGCACATGTTTTTAAGTTGCACATATATAATGTAGCTGTCACAAATGGCTTCCAGCGCTGTTCGTACGGTTAGACATAGTTTTTGCTGCAAATCGAAGTGGATGGGAAGGTATAATAGGAGCCGGACAAAGCTTCCGACAATGATGTCGATAGTCGATCAGGAAAACTTACAGACGGTGGGCGATAAGATTAAGAACGGCACTATGAGCAATGACAACGGGCGGCCTTCGTTTAGCAATGTATCCTTGCACATGTATCCTTCAAGGTATAGCATGTGTGGCCGCAAGCGACGGAAGGTTTTATTGGCAACTTGTCACTAACGCATGCATGATGATGATGGTGCACCATTAGCCCCTGTCCGACGGACTAAGACAGTAGGACTACGTGCTATTGGCAAAGCTAAGCTGCGTATGTCAATGATTTCAGTTGGTTCGACATTTATGAATTTATCCAAAACCGCTGTAGAACGCCCTTGCCTTCAAAACGATTTATTCGTACATCTCGTAACAATCTTCATGGCATGTTCATAGATAGCCTACCAATACATGTACGAACTACGCGTGTGGTCTAACTGAAGTTTGAAGGTGCGCTGCGTGAAAGGCGGCGCCAAAAGGCGTAGTCTGGCGCGGCCACACTTTGCACGGCCTAAAAGACGCATGTGGACGCAGCACAGAACAGCTAAACGCAGCATTAGAAACCGTGCGTGTTCCACTGGACACCCGCCCCTAGGGCAAACTCTGATGCATCTATCGGCGACGCGCACACCACCACCTCTCCAGGATAAACTTTGGGCAGGCAGGGAGAACTCATATTGTGCTAGGGAGACTGCATGCGAGGCCATGTTGTTTCGCCAGCCAATCTCTTGGATGAGCGAGCGACTGCGTCTTTCTGCGTCAGAGATAGTTCACTGGGCTGATGAATAGCGCCCGTATGTCCGCCTGAAGCCTGTCCACTAATGTCTTGTTGTCCTTAGGTCCGCTGGGCCGAGCCTGACACTAATAAGTGGTGAAGGATTGGGGCGGGATGGGGAAAGTCAGAGCAGTAACAAGCTCCAGTAGCTAAAGGCAGAAGGCCGGCGATACTAGGGAGCTGTTACCTTCCGGTTAAACCCCAAGTAAGCGGAAATCAAAATGCAAGCCGTACGGCTACCTTACATAACATACACCGCTCGAGGGTATACTGGCTGGGCCCATGACGCGTCTTAGCTGTAATAATTTTGTCATCTATCACTGACGTACAAATTGAGTCGTCACGAAGTCATCCTGGCACAATGTTTCAGCGTTTGCAACTGGCTATCTACGTCTATTAAAAGTTAATAACTGCTTCTTGATGAAGCTTTTCTGGAGGTTATTTTTACGAATGCCGATTCTGTACCCCTGCTGTGTACTCCTGTATGTATAGATGCCGCCAAGGCATTGTGTAGCAGTCGTGTGCCGTAAAAAGACTCTCGAAATCCTCATTACCATGGTGGGCATATTGCCATGGTGGGCATATTGCTTTCTGCACCTTAGCGTGCGTGCTTTGTGCGCCTGGTCTATTTCGTGCTGGCTGCTGGTTCATTCCATGGCGGGGTCATATGTATGACGTGGTGCAGTAGCAGGCAGGCTCAGTATGCAGATGGGCGGCCGATCTATTTGCCGAAGATATGTTTTGGATCCCCATGTGGCGAATAATATTGATTTCCAGTGCGTGCATACGTACGTGTACGATTGTACGAGAGCTCTATTCCCCTGCCATGGACCTGACACAATTCTGCAAGGGGCCGTTTATTTATTGACTGTGAATGAAAGCATTAATTACTTGGAGCAGGGCACATTAGTTCCGTCCCACACTAAACCTTTACCTGCGTGCCCGTTAATGCACCTGCTGCGTGGCGGATGCATGCTGCCCACCCACGCCTGTCCATTGCAGGCACACCGTGGCCCACATACTGCCCCCCCGTATCAGGATTCGATGTAGTGCCAGACACCGATGTTGCGGGCCCAGACCTCGCCGGCCCTGTCGATTATCCTGATGTGGATTGCTTGTCCCGATGGAATTGCTATTACTTCATGTTAGTCACAGCCTCCGTCCAGGACCCGTGGTATTATCCGTATATTGCCAAGGGCTGGCTCAAATCTACAGGTACAGGTACAAATTACCGAGTCGGCATATGCGCGTACTTCAGATCTCCAGGTGAGTTTGCAGGTATACCTCAGCAAGTAAGGATTTATACACATGTATGGGCAACTAGGTGTGCCTGCTAAATGAGAATGTAGTCCCCTTTAGACGGGGTCCCAGCGTGAAGCACGTTCAGCCTTCAAAGGACCTGTCCATATGGACGAAGGCTGTATTTATGCTACACTGTAGGCGACTTACGGTGACCGGTGAGCCAAGCTATCGAGGATACACGCCTTCAATTATTGTTTGCCTGTCCATCCGACCATCCATATATATGTAACAACAACGACGAGCAAGCACGATAGATTGAGAATGCAGCGATAAAGTTAAATTAACAGATAGATCAATTTAACATCCTTATTCAATCCTAACGTTTGGGAGGTAAACCTGTAGTCAATGAATGAATCAATTGAGTATAATATACCAGTTTTGTGTGTTTTAGGGTACGTACCGAGGCCGCACGCATTCATCACCTTGAGTTTTAAAATTAATAATAAACATCTTAGTAAGCACCTTCTATTCAATTGTTGATTATTGTTATGGCATTCAAATATATAGGAGAAATCATATTAAGCGTGCTTCGTTGGGACGACGGAACTTTATTATATATTATTTCACATGGACCCGCTAGTGGCTGGTCAACCCTTCACATGAATAGTCGTCAATGGTTTGGGAGCTGATAGATAGATAGGCGGCCATAAGCACAAAGAGGACCTCACATGCATGATGAGATAAACTGCTACCCACATACAGGCAAACGTGTCCATTCTGAGTAGTGATATATAGATCCTATATATGCGTGATGATGGATGCTGGGCGGGCAACATATTTTTGCATTACTACGTAGTTCGCAACTAGAAGATTGGTTTTCTGGATATGTCATTCTATTTATGTCATGATTTGCACTTATCTCGGATACAAACCCTGACGGCGGGCCGTCCCGTACGTACGTACTCAAGCAGCTGACCATTTTTCCATGCACCGCACCACGTATCCAGCTTCCTAAGCTACATAATGGCTCCTGCCTCCTTCGTTTACATAACTCATTATCAACCTTGAGACGTCCTTGACACTGCTGCAAACTGTCTGTAATTATTACTGGCACTGCAGTCACGTACTGCCCGCCCATCGCTGGCTACAGCGTTCAGGCGGACACTGTGGTTGTGGGGTTCAATATCGGGGCCTATGTACCAGACGGCGCATCTGCGTGCAAAACCTATTCAAACTGCACGGGTTTCGCTTTGGCAACGGCATGGGTAGAGGATTCCTACTACTACAACATTGTCGGCGTGAGCTTCCTCAAATCTGCGACTTCACCAACCATGTACTACAAGGGACTATGCTCTTACACCAGGCTGATAAGTAAGTAGGTGCCTGAGCTGCTTTTGGGGTGTTACACTGTGGGCGACTCGCCCTACAAGGGCGAGCACCAAGGGGCCTGACCGGACCGAGCCACAGCTGCTGTTAGCTGTCTGCTCCTTTGCTAGCTGCTACGTACGAACGTGCAATTCTTAGCGGCCCGTTGCCTGTTATTTTGTACGTTAATAAGCAAGTAATAGTCAATCGGGTTTTATTGGTAAATGGCTCACAGGCATAGGTATGAGGTGACCCTACGTAAGCCATCGTCGACTGTATATTAGTATATATTTACCCCGGGGCCGCGTGTATGTATGAGTATGTTGAGTGTACGAAGCAGTGGTGTAATATTTTAGTAGCTTATGTAGTCCTAACTAGGCTTCGAACCATGCATGGCACAGGGGGGCATGCTTGAGATGCATGGGTGCATCATGAAGTATATTGCAGGGGTTTCAAAAGACCACAATGAATGTCCCAATTTCTTTTGTACAAAAATCTGCTGCACAATGACAGGTGCATGCCTTGGGTGCCTCGCGCATTTTGTGTACCACAGAAGATGAAGTGCGTCCGTTAGAACAGTAGTGACTTTTGGTCTGTGGTGACGACGACGACCGATCTTAGTAAGCAGCAGACACAGCAAAGATTCAATCTTTCCATGTTTTTTAATTATTAATCTTTCATACCTTTTATTGCGTTATATTATTGGGGTGTTACACTGCGGGTGATATTATAATATATATATATGCTAAATGCTAACTAATAATCCGTTTAAGTTCTATCTGTCATTCTTTATGTATCTACCTGCCCACAATTATTTTATTTATGTATGGGGTGTTACACTATTTATGCATCTTATTGAATGGTTTTGCTTGTGTCAGCTCACCGGTTCTTTTGACATTCCACGATTATTATAAATTAATCCTTGTAATAAAGAATGGAGGGAAACCCTACTTATTTAAATGTAGGTCCGCCACCGCCACCA
This sequence comes from Volvox reticuliferus, assembly GCA_019650235.1. Classification (NCBI taxonomy): domain Eukaryota; kingdom Viridiplantae; phylum Chlorophyta; class Chlorophyceae; order Chlamydomonadales; family Volvocaceae; genus Volvox; species Volvox reticuliferus. The sequence goes on along the minus strand of BNCP01000062.1, from coordinate 34,827 downwards.
CCACGGCCGCCACGGCCGCCACCCCCACGGCCAGCACCACCGAGGCCGCGTCCACCCGTCCCCTCCCCTCCCAAGGGTAAGGAGCAGATATGTGTATTATTAAATGCGCCTCTGCGTTATGGAGCGTCAATGTGTCTGTAAAAATATATAGGGATTACTTACGTGGGCTAAGCAGCAGACACAGCAAAGATTCAATCTTTAAAGATTCAATCTTTTCATGTTTTTTAATTATAATCTTTCATACCTTTTATTGCAATATATATATATATATATATGCTAAATGCTAACTAATAATCCGTTTTAAGTTCTATCTGTCATTCTTTATGTATCTACCTGTCCACAATTATTTTATTTATGCATCTTATTGAATGATTTTGCTTGTGCCAGCTCACCGGTTCTTTTGACATTTCACGATTATTATAAATTAATCCTTGTAATGAAAAATGGAGGGAAACCCTACTTATTTAAATGTAGATCCGCCACCGCCACCACCACGGCCGCCACGTCCACCGCCACCGCCACGGCCGCCAAACCCACGGTCAGCACCACCGAGCCCGCGTCCACCCGTCCCCTCCCCTCCCATGGGTAAGGAGCAGACATGTGGATTATTAAATGCGTCTGTGCGTTATGATGCGCGAGTTTATAAGCCCAGAGCGGGACTTGATCGTACTCAATGGAGGGTAGAACCTGCAGGAGTCCACGGGCCCGCCTCGCTAGCCACCACGGTTCATGGCTCCATTAACCAACCGTTACCTGGCTTCTGACCGAAGCCCTTGCGTCTCAGCAAGCCAGGATACGTGTTGCCACTCATCCCGTACTCCTGGTCCGCAACCACTACCAGTGACCCGAGTCACGACCAATCCACCGCCGAGTGGAATGGCCCCGCTATAATCAGTCGTGAGCATAGCGATATGCAGCGTCACGCCACAACCGTCCCTGTCGTGCTGCGCTGCGCACACCATTCGCTAGACCGTTAGGGATCCCAACGAAGGTCGTTGGGACGGTTGACCGGGGACGGTCAAACCTTGACCAGTCGTGGTCATCCCCAGGAACTGGCGAGATACAACAGATACATATATTATAGGGCCATATTGCATTCACCCACCCATCCGCGACATAGGTAGTTAGCGGTGAGAAATTACTGGTTCAGGGTTCTGCTGATGCACGTAGAAAAAGCGAGCCTATATAAATAATAATATATTTATTCATTTATGTACCGCCGTACATGTTCGCGGACCTGCCGGACCTCAAAACTCTATATGTATGTCTGCTGTCTACTTACGGCAGGATGATTGGTATGGCGTTATATTTTCGCCAGCGTGCGTGCTTATTATTAGCGTTTGCCCAGGCACAGTATATTTACTTAGACCCCTTACTTTATCACGGCATGCGTCTTGCAGTATGTTCTGTTGCTTTTTGTGTTTCTGGGGTGTTACACTGTGGGCGACTCGCCCTACAAGGGCGAGCACCGGGGGGCCTTGTGTTTGTATTTCAGCAAGGTTCGAACTTGTATGTCCAATTTTGCTACATTAGTGTAGGATACCTCCTGCAGTACTAACAAGGAGGTGTCTTTATATATAGTATGTATCCATCCGTCCATCCATCTGTCAGGTTCAGTTAGTTAATAACATTTCATTATATGTTGCACCGAGAGCGAGCCCTGCTTCTTCTCTTCTCTCCTTCTCTTCCTTCACAATTCACATATATAACCCCCCCTCTTCTTGTTCCTTGGGTTCATCATTCTGCTTCTTTGACAGCACCGCCACTGCCGTTACCACCACCTCCACAGCCACTGCCACCACAGATGCCTTCGCCTCCGCCACCCCCCTCACCGCCACCCCCCTCACCTCCCCCGTCCCCGAACCCGCCGGGGCCTCCCCCACCTCCTGGTAAGCCTCACCTGCCCGCCTACTCATAGCTATGATTTCTGTATGTTCTAAATGAATACGAAATAGCGGAAAATAATAAATGCAGCCGCTTATGAGGATAATGAAGACCTGCGTTCGTACGTAATAACCTGTAACCTGATAATATGAAATGCATTCATCCCGTTCTCAGTTGACGGTGGTTTGACGCATCATTAATGCAGCAGTACATTATACACTACATGCCAGCCTTCAAAAATCTTCATGTACGTCATGCTCTCCGTTGTTCCTTGTTACCTTCTTTTAGGTCTATATCTATATCTATCTATATCTATATCTATATCTATATCTATATCTATATCTATATCTATATCTATATCTATATCTATATCTATATCTATATCTATATCTATATCTATATCTATATCTATATCTATATCTATACCTATACCTATATCTATCTATCTATAGATAAATACTAGCTAGATAGCTAGATAGCTTTGCTCTGGTGACCCTACGACATATTGAATACTTCAATAGATCAAGGTTTACGTCAGTCGTACTAGTACCTACGTAAATGGTTCATTGAAGTTGGCGTGGCCTGGCAATAACGTTGTAATACGCTGACCATTATTGCTCGCTGTTTGTATTAGCTAGGCAACTGCCTAACAGATAAATCTCGTTGATTGTTAAAACAGATCGATGATCTTCCTTCGTTGCTCCCCCTCGACCAAGAAACATACTGCTCCCAAACTTAAATAAACTTGCAAGGTCCGCCATTGCCATTGCCACCAAGCCCGACTCCCCGTCCACCATCACCGAGCCCACCACCGTCCCCGTCACCGCCGCCACCGTCCCCGCAACCACCGCCACCGCCACCGTCGCCTCCGAAACCCCCAACTACGACGGGTAGGTGTGCACTTCAGATAGGACAGCATTATGCTTGTCTCAAATTTACACTAGAAATTGCACACTTTGATGCCTCTCCATCCAATTAGGCATGCATGCATGATCTACTAGATAAAGGAGTATTGTGATGATTGCTACTGCTTTATTTAGCTAGTCTTGTAATCGCAATGGTTCATGAGTTGTTTAAAGATTTTTATTTTTGATATATGTAATATTTATTTCAATTACTGTAAATAAATAGGCTGATGTTTTGGTCAAATTTAAAGCTATTTAAAGCATTTTCTGAGATTTTTAGCTAGGTTCTTGTGGTTTTCTGTTTTATTTAGTCACAACGTGTCCTGTAGGGCACTGGCCAGCCCTGCAGGTAACATTCAAATGTGAATTATGTTAATTATAAGATTTCCTATTGAAGGGCCTGTTTCCAGGCCAAACAAGAAACGTCCTTCCAAAGTTCAGTTGTCAGTTAATCTGCATCGTCTTAGAATGCAATTATAAGATGCAATGTTAGGATGCAACTTTAGGATACTGTCGTGCAGTGCTGCTGCCGTGCGGTGCCCCTGGCATGTGGTGCCTGTAGTATCCTGGGGTATCTCATGGCTAATATCCGGGTAGGCCAGTTGTCTGGCATCCTTCGATCGAGCCTTTGCTTTAGGCGGATATGACAGAGATACAACAGTGCCGCTGGCGTGTGGTGCCGCTGGCGTGTGGTGCCGCTGGCGTGTGGTGCCGCTGGCGTGTGGTGCCGCTGGCGTGTGGTGCCGCTGGCGTGTGGTGCCGCTGGCGTGTGGTGCCGCTGGCGTGTGGTGCCGCTGGCGTGTGGTGCCGCTGGCGTGTGGTGCCGCTGGCGCGTGGTGCCGCTGGCGTGTGGTGCCGCTGGCGTGTGGTGCCGCTGGCGTGTGGTGCCGCTGGCGTGTGGTGCCGCTGGCGTGTGGTGCCGCTGGCGTGTGGTGCCGCTGGCGTGTGGTGCCGCTGGCGTGTGGTGCCGCTGGCGTGTGGTGCCGCTGGCGTGTGGTGCCGCTGGCGTGTGGTGCCACTGCATACCGCTGGCATGCCGTGCCGCCATGCGATGCCGCTGGATCAAGATACACCCTTTCAATTTATCAGGATAACATGCTATACGGATAGGATGACAATCATACACGTGAATCATAAAATACATTACTTGCTAGCTAGCTGATGAATGAGATGCTTGTGGTGACCCAAAACATCAACTACATACATAAAGACCACCACAAATATCTACGTAAGAGAAAAATCAGGGGAATACCGAGGGGGAAATATCTAGGGGAAATTAATAATATGGACCTCCCTCGTTATTATAACTTTGCCTTTTAAAACTTATAATAATGCAACAAATGATATACTCTATTGACTTTACTTGTCTCTACAAGAATCTACCTTTGATCCCTTTACATCAAGACGGTGGAAGAGCGGGGACGGAACTGGGGCGGCAGGCATCAGAACCCGTACAACCACCATACATTTCAAGGCATCAACAGCATAGAAAGCGATAGTCGAATAAATATTTAAAATCATGATTATTAGACAAATGTGTCACAACAATTCAGCTATTACTTCAGATTATTACAAACACTAAATTGCTGATGATTATTTCGGGGTCGGTTGGAATCCAGATTGAAGCCTGACTTATACTTCATGTCATCCAACCGTACCTACTCAATGGCGTGTGTGTGCAGTGTGTCCGCCTGCTATGGGCTACAAGGTGATTTATGACGTAACACATATGGGGGATGACGTCCCGAAGGGCTACTCCACTGGAATTATCAGAGCGGACTGTACGGCGAGGCCCAACTGCCTGGCCTACACAGCTGATGGTTTGATGAAGACCAAGCCGTATCCGGTTGTGGATGCGCCTGGCAAGTGCTTTTACGTCCGGGACGGTAAGCTGTTTTGATAACATTGATCGTTTCATACACTCTGGGAAAAGCCATCCTCCATATTTTTTGTTGGATCCATAAAGTCCATATGGACTTCCATAAAGTCCATATGGACTTCCATAAAGTTACGTATGGAAGGCAACAATACCCAAATATAGCCATGAAAATTTTTTAATTATATATGTCCTATTAAGACAGATTGTGGAAAAATGTTTTTCTGTGACTTGGGGTAGTTAGGCTCCTGGTAGTCCAATACCTTCCATAATCCATTGTCCCCATTCCATTAAGTAAACTGCCTAGTGAAGCACACACATCCATGCACAAATTTGGCCATACCACTCGCAGCATGCATTTTGTTTTAAGCCATATGCCCCTCATAGTGACTTTACTATGATGTGATGTGGTACGACAGTACCTACCCCTGTTACTAAATTGTGATGTCGTACGGCAGTACCTACTGTTATTTCTGTTTGATTCTGGCCCACCTTGCCTTTGCACCTTCAGGAAACCCAAAGCTTACTTTGCATATTTTTCATCAATATCTTTGCTCTCAATGAAGGCCGCAACCCTGCCCAGCTGCTCAAGCTCCTGAACCACATCCTGCTGCACCCTCCATAGGAACATGATGCGTGCACTGGGCAGTCAGGAACCATGGCAACGTGTGGGTGGCCACATTACTTACAGTAGGATGTCCCAGTCCTCCTCCCCATTACCATCCTCGTGCTAAAACGATAAGGATGTTTACATCCCCGTCCCTAAACCCCCTGCCTGTCCCCATCAATATCCCCATCCCCGTCCGACTTCCGACTGACAGGCCACAATCCCTCCCCTCCATCCTCCCCTGTATGGAGTCGTTATCCCCTTATCTCCCCTTTTCCATGTTTTAATGGTTTAGTTGGGAGTATCGAACCAATTTAAATACCAGGCTGCAGTCCCGATCCCCACCCCTGCCTCCTCCCTATCCCCATCCCTGTCCCCATCTGAGCGTTTGTGCCAACCCTAGCCACAAACATGTATCCGTTGTCAATGAGCACGTCCGAAATGCAACTGATATTATGCAAAAATGCTGCAAGCTCCAATCCAGTGCTTGTGATTCAAACAGGTCCTGAGCTTCAAGATGAAGAACTTGGCTAAGCCCATAGAGCACCATGATGTGGTCTGTATCACTGTATCTCCTTAGCCTGCAGGGCATGCCGAAAAAACATTGAGGGATATCAGTAGCCATCGTTTTCCTTGTTCTTCTCCCCCGTTGTTTTCCTCCTCCATCATTTCCCTCCTTATTCCCGTCCGTATTCCCTTGTCATCCCCCCCCAATTATTCCCGTCAGTATCCCCCATTGTTTCCCCGTCGTTATTCCCGTCCTTGTCTTTATTCCCTTGTCGTTTCCCCCGTCATTTTCCGCCATTATCCCCGTCGTTATACCCCATCGTTATTCTCGTTTTCCCCCATCATTATTCCTATTGTTACTCCCATCCTTATTCCCCTGTCATCCCCCCCAATTATTCCCCGTCATTTCCCCCGTCGTTATACCCATCGTTATTCCCTTGTCGTTTTCCCCCATCGTTATTCTCATTAGTATACCCCGTCATTCTTCCGCCATTATCCCCGTCGCTTTCCCCCATCGTTATTCTCGTTTTCCCCCGTCGTTATTCCCATCATTATTCCCTCGTCGTTCCACCCCCTTATTCCCGTCCGTGTCCCCCATCGTTTCCCCCGTCATTGTTCTTGTCTGTATCCCCCGTCGTTTCCCCCGTCATTGTTCTTGTCTGTATCCCCCATCGTTTCCCCGTCAATATCCCCCATTGTTTCCCCCGTCGTTATTCCCATTAGTGTACCCCGTCATTTTCCGCCATTATCCCCGTCGTTTTCCCCCGTCGTTATTCCCATCATTATTCCCTCGTCGTCCCCCCCATTATTCCCGTCCGTATCCCCCATCATTTTACCCCGTCATTGTTCTTGTCTGTATCCCCCAGTCGTTTCACCAGTCGTTTCCCTGTCATTGTCCCCGTCGTGATATCCAGTATGATCCTAGTTGTTTTGCTCATCGTTATCACCCTTGTTGTCCCTGTCGCTATTCCCGTCAATATCCCAATTGTAATTCCCATCCTAATGGCCATTATTGTCCCCATCATGATCCTCGTTCTTTATTCATCATCATGCATGTCATTATTCCCGTTGTTATGTCCTTCCCTGTTTGCAGTCAAAGTCATCCCCCGTCCCTGTCCCCATCCCAGCAATATACAGCGTTGCCGCCAGCCTTAGTCCCAGCCCAACTTAACACCTACTATATGAGCACGTCCAGCATGCTACTGCTACCGTGCGAAAAGCTGCTAGCTCCAATCCTGTGCTTGTAATCCAAACAGGTCCTGAGCTTCACACGTTGGCCTGCAGGGCATGGCGAAAAATGGGATTCCCGGCGCCACAGCAAACCACTATTATCAGTGAACCATGATAATAGTACTCGTCATTGAAATGTCTGTTCAAAATTACATAGACGGCAGATATGCACAAGCAAGGCCATTTTTTGTCATACAGCATTCATTTGGATGCGCAACCTCTTAAAAATCTTAAGCACATCCTTCATGAATGGTAGCTAGATTCATCATACCTTTCAGGAATGTTCCCCTTAAGCAGAATTGCCATCATTGACCGGGTGCTGCACCACCGGCGGCGACCTTGAGGTATAATGATTCTATACAATGTACTATCGGTCTGTGTGTACATTGCAATGTTTCCATTGCAAACAAAATAAACAGCGTCAATTTCGAGCAATTTGTCATTAAGAAAGCCAGGCGCTCACACATGTATAATGTCAACGAGCTAAACAAACATGTGTGGCCTTTTTACATTTATGTAAGTTATTGCCATGACAGCGCACTGCCTAGTGCGTGATGACAGTCTATGCAGTACAACGGTACTGCTGCACTGTCTACCTCGCTTTGTTGGCAAAAGGTTTAGTTGCTCAAAATCCGTATATGTCATGTATGTATATGTCATGCATGATAATTGTTAGTTTTAACATCTCCATGGACGTGCGATGGACACAGACAGTGACGTAGAGGAGTGGGGTGGGGTAGGGCCCGGAGATCCTAGCCCTAGCTCTCCGGTCATTAAAGGGTTTACCCTAAGAAGACGCGGAGTATGGATGTGCAACAAGTGCAGAGCTGAGGTGTTTCGTGTGCGCGACGCGCACCGTCACTTAAGAGCAAACCACTCTCGCTGTGCACCAGATGACTCTGAAGAAGACTGGGAAGGTGATGATATTTCCGCATGTTGTGATCTAATCTGGGCCTTGCACTATCCGTGCCGACGACGCCCTTGCCGTCTTCATTAATGGCTCATAGGAGACGATGTCCACCAGGACACGCCATCGCCAGTTGCATCTGGGTCAGAGGGTCATGATGGTGGTGATGGACACACGCCAGGCGATGGTACGGATGAGGTGGCACTTTGGACGGGACGTAGGCTAAGCTCGTCCTGGTCATGCGAGCTGTTGTGCATTTGATGTTGTTACCGAAATTGCAGGTCTTGGTGATGTCGACATGGAAGATCTGCCTGAAGATATTCCGCTCCCAGCAGACTTCGACTCAGATGATGAGATCTTCAGACCTGCAGGCGCGGTACATCCAGGACAGGGTGCGCATCTGGGTCCCCATAGCAATGACGGAATCGCTGACGCTGGTCTTCCAGAGGAGGTTGAGAACCTTGGCGCCGGCGACCTACCAGGTAAGCAAATTAGAAGCCAGACTCTACTGAGTTCCCAGGTAGGTGGTCAGTCGGGGGGTGGCGGAGTTGGGAAACCATCAGTAGTGCTCGAGCAGCAATGTTACTTTTTTAGGACTTGGCTGCATCGCTGTTACAATTGCAAACGAATGCATTATGCCCCGATGATAGTATTTGCTGCCTGCTGGCAAGGTTTCGTTTAGTGGATGTTTTTTGGTGTTCGTTTCTACCCGAGTAGGAGGCGATGATGGGGACGCCAGCAGCTCAGATGATGATGAAGTCGACATCCTTCACTTCGTTGCAGAGTTAGCTGCCGATGAGTGGGCGGAGCAGGGTCCTGCGGGGCATGTGGGCGCCACGGGTGAACCTGACACCCCCCGATCACCAGAGAGTGAGGATGGCGGTGTCCAGATCCGCACATGCGAATGTGGGTGTGATCTGCCGTACATCCGCCCACGTACATACGAATTCTTCAAGGCTCATCTTGACAAGCCGCTATGGGTATTTTATGACCCTGTGTTTCCCACACGACCGTTGTATAGCTGTCCTTGGACCCTTCGCCAAACCGTCAACGCACTCCTAGGCCACATTAAGGAGCATGGCCCGCGCCGTGAAGAGCTTGAGTCCGTTCTGCGGCTGTACTCGGCCACCCTTCCACCTCGCCACCTTTGTCCTGATTCCCTCTACATGCTGATTCGACTCACGGGGGCAAAACGCTGGGATGAGTATGAATACCACGTCTGCAGCAGTGCTGAGTGCACGGGCCATGTGTATGGCAAGGCTGAGGCGGCCCCTTCAGTGGAGTGCTGCCCCAAGTGCGCATTGCCCAGGTTCAAAATCGTCTCAATTGGTGGTGAGTTCTGACCTGATCAATGCCAGTTTTCTGTACTCATTTCCCGACCGCTTAAACATTGTCATAATTTCGGCCAGACGACAGGTGGTGGTGACATTGTTCTCCCCTGCCGTTCTCCCCCATCATTCTACCCAATCTTTATTTCCTTCCTTTTCCCCCATTTTACCCCGTCGTTCTCCCAGGTCGTTATTCCCATTGTTTTCCCCGTCGTTTTCCCCGTCCTTATTCCCTTGTCATTTCCCCCGTCGTTTTCCCCTGTCGTTTTCCTCCCTCGCTCGTTTTTCCCTGTCGTTTCCCCCTTCATTATTCACGTCGTTATTCTCATCGCTCTCCACCACTATAATCCCCCATCGTTCTCCCAGCCCGTCGTTTTCCCCCGTCATTATTCCCGTCATTAATCTGTTTTATTCCATATTAAGATTTCCATAATTTCGTTCTGGTGCAGGCAAGGACGTGCGCGAGCCATCCAACTGGTTTATTTACTTCGGCATTGAAGAGGTAATCCGGTCACAGTTCTTTGCCAATCCAGAGTTCTGTCGGCAGCGGGGCAAGTTTCGAGGCGCTGGTGCACCAGGATCATCCATGTGGAAAGGTGGGTGTAATTTTTCATGGTGCTTGCTCACACATTCGGCCATCTGTTGTCCAGGAATTGAAAAGATGGCTTCCTATGTGACAGGTGCGTGGGTCCAGCGGTTGCAGCAGTACAACAGTGGCATCGCCCTGAGCCCGGACAGCTCCATCTACGACATCGGCATTGATTGGATCACGCCGTACAACTCGACACAGCATAGCGTTGGGGTGATTTTCCTGCGCTGTGCTGATGTGAATCCGCGTGACAAGGGGAAGAGGTGGAATCAGCACGTCATTGGGATCATACCTGGTCCTAAAATGCCCGAAAACCTGTCTCCATACATGGAGCTCATCGTTCAGGACTTGCTGCGATTATGCCGGCAGGGAATGGTTGTAACAGAGGCGGCAACGGCGGCAGCAGCAGTGGTGACAGGGGATGCAGGTGCACAGATGGCAGCGGGTGTAGCCGCCGCCACAGTAGCAGGCACTGATCCAGGTGGTCCACCTTTTGCAGTGGCTACTGGGGACCCGGCAGCGGCTGCCGCTGTGGCAGCAGCCCAGGGTGTGCCGGCCAGGCGACGGCGGCGAGATGGCCCGGGTGGTGATGTTGCTGCCATTACGGCAGGTGCTGGCATGGTCCCTCCGATGCAAGTGGCAGGCGATGGTGCAGCTCCGGCTCACATGCCAGCAGCGGGTGTTGTGATGCAGGTGCCGGCTGTAGGTGCAGGCACTGCTCCAGTGATGGTTCAGGGGGCAGGCTCTGGGACTACTGGGACTGGAGCTGGGCGCACCTTCTTGCACCGAGTGTTTCTTGGTGTGGTGCTGTGCGACACCCCTGCTCGATGCAAGGTCTGCAACGGTAATGGCCAGAATTCATACTCTGGCGCCTGCACCTGGTGCCTTTTCCAAGGTTCCCTGAGAGCAAATACAGGACGTGGTGCGACAGTACGCTATTATGGCTATGTGCGGCCCGTCAGGCACGACATTGCCGACAGGTACGAGAAGTTTATATTGTCACAACGATCTGATGACAATCTTTATTTGGAGGTATTATTACCAATTCATACCTTTGTCCTTGAACCCTCCAACAGAGTCAGTGGGAGGTCATTTCGTGTCGGTGACGTTGCATTGGGGCTCACAGATGCCCTGCTACGGAGCCGGAGCAAACTTGCAAGGAAAGTCCTGTGGCTGCACCTTCACGGTGACCAGGCCGGCCGAAAGCTCACCAAGGCAGATTTCAAGGGGATGTGCCGAAGGCTCGGCTGCAAGGGCCCCAATCCATTCGACAGGTTGCCATATTGCGACCTGTCCTGCCTTTTTCCGGTTCCCATTGGGCATGCACTACTGTTTGGTGTCGTGAGTGACTTCGTGGACTTTCTTCTGCGCCCACTTAAAGACCTTCATGGTGACGACCCCAATTATGATCTTGCCATGACCCGTGATGCACGTCATCTGGTCGCTGCAAGGGGATCCTGTGTCCTGGTTACATCGGATTTTGGACGCCGTTACAAGTGCATTCTGGCCTACAGGTTTGTGCCGTTGATTACGTCCTTAACTTGTAACGAGGTGTGCACGGATGAAAGTGCTGTACCCCATAGCTCCCAATGACATGCGTTCAACACCCTATATTGGCACATCTGTTGCCTTGTATGTGCAGGGCAAGCTACCGCATGGAAGACTGGCTCCATTTCGTTGAGACATTCTCCTTGTATATCTTCAAGGGGGACGTTCTTCCGGAGCGGGTGCGGGGCCTGTGGTGGCTTCTCGTGGATGTGGTGTCTCATTACTTCAGGCCCCGTCCTGCTGATGAAACACATGAGCAGTTTCTTGCTGCATCAGGTGTTGCGGCTGACAAGTTGCTACAGTACGCAAAAGCCCTTGAGGAGCTCAAGGTGCCGGACAACATGTTCACCATCAACCTCCACATCTGTGTCTGCAGGTATCGGATCCTAGCATGTAGGGATGGGTGGTTTCATCTTGTGGGGCTTCGTGTCTTTTGAGCTTTTGTGATGTGCCACTGTGTATGTGGGGAACTGATACCTTACATGCACACTGTACAATATTGCATTAAAAACCAGGTAATGCAAACTGCAGCTTCCAGTTTTGGTTGCTCACTTAGTCGCCCTTGCCTACCGCTGCACGCAGGCTGCGCGAGCAGGAAGTCCAGCTGGGCTCGGCATCTGCATTTACCGACCTGCCTGTGGAGCGAGTGATGCAAGACATGAAGAGCGAAGGGGGGAGGAGGGTAGCGCAGGTGCCAGAGAAGCACTACGCTCAATGGCTGTGCATTGTGCGGCAAGCGGAGTCACTGACTGTACCTGACCCCTCCGGTGCAACATTAACCACAAACCAGCAGCTTGCAGCCTTCCTCAACCGGCGTACTGCAGACCACAGCGGGCCTCAGTACGACAGCAAGGGGGGCGTGGGTTACTGCATCGGGGTAGGCCACAACATTTGCAACGAGCTGGGGCGATTGCAGCAGGTTCGGCGTGCTGTGGGTGGCCTGATCCAATATTATGCCGAGTCCCTGCCAGCTGTGCAGTCTTGGGCTGTACCGAGTGGTGATGGCTACATTCCGAACGATGACCTGATCAACCAGGTGCTTCTGCCTGAGCCCCCCGGTAATCCCAAGGCGCGGTATTTCCTTCGTGCAGAAGCACCTGACGAGGTACAGTACTTCAGCGCAGAGTATGGCCGTCAGTTGAAACGGTGCTCTAACTGGGCACTGTACACCGCTGAAGAGCAGGAGCCCTCTGGGCGCCTTGTTACCCGCTCCTACGTGGCGTTCCTCAAGTACTTCGTCCACCTGCCTGTGTATGGGGATGGTGTAAGCACGCGGTTTGCTGTGGCAGATGTGTACTCAGCGGAGGTCCACAGCGGGAACCTCCTGGTCGTAAACATGGACCGTGCAAGGACGGGCCCGTCCGCTGGCAAATGGGAGATGTGGCACGACCTAGGTGTGCCGATACAGGAGCTGAAGGGGAAGTTCTGTGTTGCAGCGCCTAGTGGTGACCGCCGTGGCTACATGTACTTTATGCCGTATGCACACTATTCTGATCGTTGAGGGGCGACCTGAAGGGCGACCTAGGTGTGCCGATACAGGAGCTGAAGGGGAAGTTCGTATTGCTGCGCCTAGTGTTTACCGCCATGTACTTTATGCCGTATGTATGTACACTATTCTGATCGTTGAGGGGCGACCTAGGTGTGCCGATACAGGAGCTGAAGGGGAAGTTCTGTGTTGCTGCGCCTAGTGTTGACCCCCGTGGCTACATGTACTTTATGCCGTATGCACACTATTATGATCGTTAAGGACAACTATTTTGCCAGCAAGTTTCAGTCGGGGTGCTATGTTGCATATCAGCATGTTTATTTGAGTTTCTTGATGCTGGGTCATTGGTCTCACTGTGCAGTGCATGGCATTGCATCCGTGCAGGGACTGTTGGCTTAATTAATGGTTGGGTACCCTATTCTGTGCCATACTTGCCACGCCTGACCTGGGTGCGTGCGTGTAGCCAGGCAGGTGTGAACTGTATAGGTGTGATTGCCTGTGGTTCCAGCCAGGGCCATCCATTATTGATATAAAATGTTGTTATGTCTTAGAAGGTTAGGGCAATAGCTTCTGGATGGCCTTACTTGCTTTGCCTGTACGGCACGTTTCCAACTGGTAGAAATCTATGATGCGAGCCTTAATTCTTATATTGTCAGATATCGACTCATAATTCAATTATCATATTTTTCAATGTAGGCCCTCATGCGCACTCATACATCAGTCGCGCTATCTTTGACCAACAGCACTAGCCACACTTGAAGTATGGAGGATGACACATTCCCTGCAGGCATATTCCTTAACATAAAACATTCAACTGGTGGTGCTAATAGGATACCCAGCGAGCGTGATGTAGAGATTCCTATGCAAGTTGAGTGGACTGCCCAGTCGCTCGAAAACTCCATCTTGCGTGGCAGGCCTACAGGGCGACCTAGGTGTGCCGATACAGGAGCTGAAGGGGAAGTTCGTATTGCTGCGCCTAGTGTTTACCGCCATGTACTTTATGCCGTATGTATGTACACTATTCTGATCGTTGAGGGGCGACCTAGGTGTGCCGATACAGGAGCTGAAGGGGAAGTTCTGTGTTGCTGCGCCTAGTGTTGACCCCCGTGGCTACATGTACTTTATGCCGTATGCACACTATTATGATCGTTAAGGACAACTATTTTGCCAGCAAGTTTCAGTCGGGGTGCTATGTTGCATATCAGCATGTTTATTTGAGTTTCTTGATGCTGGGTCATTGGTCTCACTGTGCAGTGCATGGCATTGCATCCGTGCAGGGACTGTTGGCTTAATTAATGGTTGGGTACCCTATTCTGTGCCATACTTGCCACGCCTGACCTGGGTGCGTGCGTGTAGCCAGGCAGGTGTGAACTGTATAGGTGTGATTGCCTGTGGTTCCAGCCAGGGCCATCCATTATTGATATAAAATGTTGTTATGTCTTAGAAGGTTAGGGCAATAGCTTCTGGATGGCCTTACTTGCTTTGCCTGTACGGCACGTTTCCAACTGGTAGAAATCTATGATGCGAGCCTTAATTCTTATATTGTCAGATATCGACTCATAATTCAATTATCATATTTTTCAATGTAGGCCCTCATGCGCACTCATACATCAGTCGCGCTATCTTTGACCAACAGCACTAGCCACACTTGAAGTATGGAGGATGACACATTCCCTGCAGGCATATTCCTTAACATAAAACATTCAACTGGTGGTGCTAATAGGATACCCAGCGAGCGTGATGTAGAGATTCCTATGCAAGTTGAGTGGACTGCCCAGTCGCTCGAAAACTCCATCTTGCGTGGCAGGCCTACAGGAACTGTAGTCTTTGGTGGACAAGGTGAGGTTTATAACATGTACTTGGTCGTGGCATGCTCTTTGACTCCGCAAGTGCTACTTCATTTAACAATTGACTGCTCGTGTCTGCAGCCGGCAACACTGTCGGGGCAGACTCCATTGCACTGGTTGCCTTGGCTTTTAAATGTACATTCCAGCAGGGATTCCGGACGACAGAAGAGGCGGAGAAGGCACGCAGGCGCTTTATTGCACGGTATCAGCCACGAGGTGATGTTTCGTTCTCATCAGACTTCCTCGCAATCATCTGGACCTTCTATTGTTTTGAGGCAGAAGGCACACGAAGCGAGCTTCCAACTGTGGGGACGGAGCTTTCTGCTCATGATGGGTGCGTTATGAATATTTTGATGTTTTTTCTGGGGAAGATTCTCCCCAGCGAAGAACAGGGAAGTTGTCATGTCATCTGGTTGGGCGAATGCAAGCAGAGAGGCTTTGATGGTTGGGGATAGGCTTGATGTTTGGACGAACTCTCTCCTGCATACATTTACTTGCCAGATGCTTTCGACATTGGCTTTAACAAGCACGCATTTTTTATGTGTTGCAATCTCTTAGAAGGATCCTTTTTTCCTTGTGACATAGCGCCTCCTAACTTCCCCACAGAGCAGCCCGACACGTTGCGCAGCACACTGCAGTGGTACCAGGGGCTCAGCAGGCTGCTCCTTCCACTGGCCCAGCAGCTGTGGCACCATCTGGCGGACGTACGGAGACTACTACTCGTACGGAGATAACCGCCCACACCGTCATCACCGTTGGTGCATCCTTCAGCGTTAAAGACTTGAAGGCGGCATATGATGTGCTGGGTGCGAGTGGCCAGAAGCAGGAGGTGATTGCAGCAGCCAAGTTGGCTGAGTCAGCCTGCCGTGCCGCCTTCAATGACCTTAGGCGCCGCTGTAAGTGAAACCATATATTTCACCATCGTCCCCCTCCTTTTCACTGTAATTATTATCCTGATCATAGTCCCTGTCATTACATACCCCGTCGTTACCAGTGTCCTTATCCCCGCCATTATCACCATCGTTTTCCCCATCCCTGTCCATCGTCTTTTCCCCCCATCATTTTCACCATATCCTTCTTCATGTGAATGCTGCTGTGTGTCTTTATTCATCATCACTGTTCCCTCAGATGGTGCTGCTGTTTGGCCACGCGACATGAGCAGCCAGAACGCAGACTTGTTGCTTGTCAAGCAGCTTGGTGATGCACGCACACACGTTTACACAGACCTCGTTACAGGTGAGTTCAAGACATGGGGTGAGGCTGCACGTTGCGTGAGACCTTTGTCATGTCGTATAATGTAACTACCAGAGAAACCAGGCATAATGACACTCTTTTAATAACTACGCTAGCACCCTTCTTGTGTGCAACCCGCTGCATTGAATGGTTGTAGGACTCGTCACATATGCTGTCCTGACAGGAACGCCTGCAGGCGACCTGCCACACTACACGGAAGTGTTTGGCACCCGATCGTCACCACGGAGAATGGACTTCAATCTGGACCTGTATGGCGTACTAGAGGCAGCTGTCAAGCGGCACGACTTCCTGGAGAAAGATCGGGCTGCCAGGCATGGGAAAGCGGGGTCCTTTTTCACACTGGGAGGACTGGAGCGATCCCTTGACGACCTGAGGATGAACATTCGGAAGTAGGTGGGGTGATTTTCCCTGCGTGACCAACCCCTCGGCTCATCATACGGCTCTTTCTCCCTCCTATTTGTTATTGTACTGGGGTTGTTTTATTTTCCAAAACTGCCATCATAACTACCGTTATAACTGCCGTCATAACTACCGTTACAACTACCATCATAACTACCGTTATAACTTCCGTTATAACTGCCATCATGGTTCAAGTAAATTGTGCCATTGTGCTTGACCCTAACAGGTTCCCAGCCAACACCAAGTCCAATGAGAGTGGTCCTGTTAAGGGGGTCAATGACCCCAAGAAGGCCCCCGTGAAAGTGGCATCATTTATTGAGGGCCTCAAATTACAATGCAGGGCGGGGTCCTCAGTGCTGACAGGGTTCTCTGTTGTGGGTGGCTCCGAAAGCCAACGTGAGCGAGCCATAAACAGCCTGAAAAGCAAGCTGGTGGCCTACAAAGCCCGTCTGACACAGCCGCATGATGCTATGAAGCGGGCGTCTCTTGATGAGCATGCCTTCCTCGAGGGTGTCCACACCCACCTCCAGTACGTGATCGAGAACTTCCTGTTCAGCGCTGATTCTAAGGGATCTTTCCCAATTGACGTGCTGACGAAGTGCCCTGTCACTGGGAATGGCGTGCTCAGTGGCATGCAGAAGCGCCGGGGGATGTACCTGGAGTATGGAGGGAGACTGGCGCGGCGCTGCAAGCGTGACTCTGCAGCTCCCATCGGTTTGCTTCTGGCTCTTGGTGCATGCGACACATACATCATGGCAGGCCGGCTCATCGACGAGTACAATGCCACACGGGCAAGGGACAATGGTATGTGGTGAAACACATGGGTTTTTGGATGCGTGACAATGTGCATGCTAGTTGTATATGTATAGGCATAGTCATCCAGCGTGAAATGTGTATTTCATATGTATCCGTACTGACCAGATGTACCATATATACTGTATGCTAATTTCAAATTGGATTTGTGTCGTACACTGGACAATAATGCCATCGCTAGCCATCCCACACCGTGGGTCACACATGCGATTGTACCAACTTAGCATAGTAATTTTGGAATTGATTTGAAAATCGTCCGTCGCAAAATTCCTATACATGTTAATGACGATGGGCAATATTGAACCACACGACCACAGGGCCGCCTCTGGCTGGCAGTGTAACAGCAGCCAGCCGCATGTTCTTTGGGCTGGGGCCAGAGCGCGAACGTGCAGCTACGCAGCTTGCAGCTGATGAGCGCCAGGTACCAGTAAACCAGGAGCAGGCCAATGCAGGGGCCGCAGTCATGCCTCTGGACAGGACTGCAGCTGCATTGGTCCAAGAGGTTGCCACGGCGTTGCCTGATGAAGGGGAGCTTCGGCCTGCAAGGCCGCTGCTGGCAACAGCTCGTGAGCTTCACCGGACAGCCAGTCAGGTCGGCAACTCGCCTGCACTCATGGTGAGAAACCCTTCATTTTGTTAGACACGTATGTTGACCTGTTGGATATGTAAGTGAACTTAGTTTCAACCACATAATGGCTCCAGGTTTTTATCATCCTGTGGCCAATTAAAATGACTGGCATACCCACTCTCGCTCTATATACACCTACTGCCATTTCACTCCTTGTGCAATTAACTGAGCTAGACACACGCTGCAATGCTATAAAGAGCACTTTAAATTATTCACGCCGTGCATTGCATATGTCTGTAGGATCAGGGGCCGACGCAACAACAGGGCGAGCTACAAGTTGCCGCCGGTGCAACTGTGGAGCCGGACCAGACAGGTGAAGACACCCCATTGGCCGCGCATGGTGCTGGTGCCAACATGGGCACGTATGACGAGGTAGGTTTTGATGTGGTATTTCGCGCGGATTGGACACATCTGTATTGTTTTTTCGGAACGAAGTACTGCATGTCGGGACGTACAAATCCACTCAGGCGTAGTGTAGCTGACGTACGCCTTCAGCTGCATCCTGATAATGAATACAAGGGCCAGTCCATGAAATGGCGGCATGCATGTACCATGGCAGGTCGTGACCCCAGGCCGTTTTGGTCGCTATACCTACCAGCAACCCAATTGGGATTCCCTTACCTGATTATGGCGTTGTACCTATCTTTGGATGCACTTCTAGCAGGAGGCCAGTGAAGACAACATGGACCCAGCTGAGAAAGCCTGGCTTACAGCACCATTACCGAATCCAACATTGCGCGCTGGGAAGCCCAAACAGCGCCGACAACGTGATGATGATGATGACGATATGGGGGCTGGCGGGGGGAGAAAGAAGCAACGCAGGGAAAGTGGTGGCCGAGCGCGTGGTAGGGGGGCATCAACTGGACGGCGGGGCATGCGTCGGGCAGCAAGTAACCGCCGCCGTACAGGGGATGACGCAGAGGAGGAGGAGGAGGAGGAGGAGGAGGGGGAGGCGGCAAGTGGGGACACCTCCGCAAGTAGCAGCGATATGGCACGATCATCGGGGGTTTCAAGTGGCACGGGAAGCAGTGGGGGCCATGCACATCAACCGGAAATGAGGTCGTCACGCCGGGGTACCCGAGGGGCGCTGCCTCCTGTGACAGCACGTACGAAGCAGGCTGTTTGCGGCAAGCAGGGCACAAGTAGCCGGCGCCCCAGAGGGAGCAGGGGTGGGCGTTAGTGCAGAGAAAATGGCACGTACATGCCTATCCTTCTTTTGCTTGAACCGTGGTGTATGTATGACGAGTATTAGATTTGTTCTGACTCCGACATTGGTTTTCTTACTTGTGGCAGTGTGGATTGCGGTTACTTGCATGGATTGCGGTAACTCTGTGTCTAGTCTTCAAAGAAGTGGCGGACATGTGCAAGTATGCGACAATAACCTTTACTTGCAGCAGTATGTATTTAGATAGTTACAAAATAGAGACCATCATTAGGTAACCATAGATAGGTACAACGTTAGTTAGTTGGTTAGCTAGGAAGCTAGATAGGTGGGCAGAGATACCCTAGATACCCAATCTACACATCATGCATAGCATAGTAATGGTAGGTTCGATAGATGATGCCTAATAATATGATAGGACATGACGCTAATGACAGGCCATGAAGCCGAATAATCACCGAATTTGGAATGCGAAATGGTCGCTTCCATTTGTACCCTCCATGCCAGCCATTGTAACTTTCCATAAAATGCCGTTTCCATTCCATAAAATGCCTTCCATAAAATACCTTCCATAACCTGGTGGCAGGCTTATGGATTCCATACCAAAATAATATGGAGGCCATTTTATGGAAAAGGACGATAAATTTTATGGAAGCCGGGACCCCCCATTTTCCCAGAGTGATATATTTTGTATATATATCCAAAGCCGCCTATCGTATAACCAATAATACCAACAAAAAATGGCATGGCATGCCTCGGGTTTCTCAGGTATGTAAAACTATTGTACGTAAATAAAAGTATGTTGAGTGTCTGTCAGGAGAGCCACTGTGAAGAAAACACAGCTAATAATAGGCAGGGTTCTGACCTCCGATCAATCTCGCTCTATGCACATTCCCCTGCCAACTATGGGCCGGGCTAATTAAGCCTGACAAGCAGGGCTTTGGGCCGGGAAAAAATAGTTTTTGGAAAGCGCACATTGTCAATGATTCCAAACACTGCCTAACAGGGTCTGTTTGGCTTAATTAGGCTGTGTCTGATTTAATCAGTCTGGGACCTAGAAGCCCCTAATGTTATTAGTGTTACAGTTTGCGTGAAGAACAGCAAATAATGATTAGCTTTAACATGAATCCTGTGATCCCGTTCATCGTTTGTGTGATTACATGTAATATTTTTAATACCATTTGCGGCGGACAAGAATGTCAAGCACACTTGACTGTTGAGAATTAGTAACTTGGGCGAGTCATCCTAGCAGTTATCGGGACGACGAGCAGGCATACGGTACATCCATGCAGTACCGCGGACGAACCAACATCCAAGCATGCTAGTGCGCGCACCTTTCGGCTAATTGGTTAACGGTGTTTTATCTGTCTAGCCATATCATTGAGTGCTAGCTTAAGTTGTGGGTTCGCTGGGCTAACTTTCCGTGACTTCTGCGAACCCGAGCCGGTCAGACTCGCGTTACTATTGCGAGTCTACTTATGCCCATTTCGGGCCGTTCTTTCCATTCCTTTTGACTATCGAATACAATGTAACGTGATCTATCTCATAATATCGCCAAGCTCTATTATGTTCGATAGTCGACTTCTCAACAGGTTATGAGCCCCGGCTAACGTGAGCCGCGGAGCTTGGCATCTTTCGCTCATTCTAGTGTTGATCTTCGCGTTTATAGGTCTTCACAATGGGGAAGGATAAACTGGACGAGCCGCTTGACCTGCATAACTACTCAACTTGGAGACTGCGATTCCAGTTGCTGTGCGCGGAGCTCGGATACAGCCACGCCCTACTTACTGCACCAATTGCGGAGGCAGATGTGGTCATGTCCGACAAGGTCAAGAGCGTGATGGCGAAGAACGTCAAGAACCATCACCTCCAAACCATCGTTCGGGCAGCTAATGCGAAGGCCGCCTGGGATGCTTTGGCGACAACATTTGCGTCCACCTGTAATACGAGAAAGATCGCACTTCGAGAGGAGCTGAGCAACTTCAAGTGGGTCAACACAGAGGAGTTACCAGTCTACATCAACAGAGCCCGACAACTTCAATCAGATTTGCTGGACGTTGGAGTGGCAGTCACGGACCCAGAACTGACGACAATTATCTTAAAAGGTTTACCGCCCAAGTACCACGTGGCTAAGACATCACTTGCGATGCGAGAAGGAGAGCTGGACTTTCATCAGGTTGTGGCGCGGCTCACGTCCTATGAAGCTACGATGGACGATATAAAGGAGTCGTCTGCATTTAGTGCACATGGAGGTGGAGGTACATCAGGACGCAGCTCAGGAAGCAGGTTCGGTGGCGGCAAGTCCAACGTCACATGCCATTACTGCGGGAAGCCTGGGCACTACATGAGGGACTGCAGAAAGCGTCTAGCTGAACAATCGCAGGGAGGCAATGAGCGTGGAGCTGAGGGCAACCAACGCAGTGAGCGGGCGCCAGCCACACCAAGGAAACTGGCGTTTGCACTAATGGACAAGTCGCGGCTGAAGGACTGGCACATCGACACGGGGTCTGAGTGGCATATTACCTACGATGCCTCTGAGCTCCAGAACGTACGCACGGTCAGACCGGAGGAGATCTTCAGCGTCACCGGCTATGACGGCTCCAAACAACAGCCAACACATGTGGGACGGTACACGCTGAAGAGCAACGTGGACGACAATTTGGAAATTGAGCTAGACAACGTCTACGTGGTGCCGAACGCCATGGTAAAGCTAATCTCAGCAGGCACCTTAGATGAGCGTGGTGTCGTTTTTGAGTTTGGAGACGGCAAAGCAGAGGTTCGGTTCAAGGGGGAGACTATACTTCGAGGCAAGAAGGTGGGACGAACCTACGTCATCAGCTATGGCTCGGGATACTCAGCTGGTGGAAACCGCGCATGTGCGGTGACCGGGTCTGGAGACTCAGCGGCAGTGCTGTGGCATCGGCGCTTGGGCCACCTGGGATATTCCAACCTGGAGAAAATGTGCCGGGAGAAAATGGTAACCGGCATGGAGATTGATCGTGCGAGCCTGGAGGCAGCCAGCTCGCAGATCTGTGAGCCCTGTATCTACGCAAAACAGTCGCGTGGACCCTTCCCGTCTACAGGACACAAGGCGGCGAAGCCACTGGGGCTTATTCACATGGACGTCTGCGGCCCCATGCCCGAGACGTCACTTGGAGGATCCCGGTACGTGACGACAGTACTGGATGACTGCACTGGGCTATCTACGGTGGCGTTCACGGAGACCAAGGAAGCCATCGGGAAGAAAGTTCGCACCATGATTGAGGCGCTGGAAAACATGTCTGGCCGCCGCGTCAAGGAGGTGCGCACGGATCGTGGACGAGAGTTCGTCAACAAGACAATGGGCGATTATTTCAGCAACAAGGGGATCATCCACGGGACAACCGTTGGCTACACCCCTGAGCAGAATGGGGCGGCGGAGCGCCTCAACAGAACCCTGCTGGAGAAAACACGGGCAATGCTGGCAGAATCAGGCCTATCGGAGAAGCTATGGGCAGAAGCCTGGGCGACGGCGAATCACGTGCGCAACATCTCGCCAGTCGCTGGCGCCAAGGTAACGCCATATGAGGCGTTCATGAAGGTCAAGCCTGACGTCAGCCATCTCAGGATCTTCGGATGCACCGCCTACGTGCACATACCAAAGGAGAAGCGGAACAAGCTCCAACCCGTAAGTCGGAAGGGCAAACTAGTCGGGTACGACCAGGGTGGGCAGTACCGCATCCTTTTTGACGAGGAGACTGTAGCCAGCCACTCAGCCGTGAAGTTTGATGAGTCCACGGTAGGAGGTGGCAGCGTAGCTTCGGGTGATGAGGAGGACGAGTCAGCGGACGACCAGGAGGAGGCCGCCAATGGTGCTAGTACAGTACCACCGTCAGGGGCTGACGGTGGCACACCAAACAGCTCCGACATGGACTCTGAGATGACGGACAACAATAGTGGCCCATCAACAAGCACGCCGTCAAGAGGACAAGGAAATATGCCGCCGGCCCAGTTTCCAAGGACGCACAACGCGGAACAGCCGCGTGGTGGCGGAGGTGGTGGAGGCGGTGGCGGAGGCGGACAAGCTTCAACAAGTGGTGGCAATATGGCGCCGTCAGCTGACAACAACATTGGAGGAGGCTATGCGGATGTGGAGATGCAGGATCGTCGCTACCCACTACGTGAACGGAAGCGACTGATCGAGTGGCGGCAGCACCCCAACGGTAGAGCATCGTATGGGCGGATCAATGCAGCCATTTCTGGAGATGTGCCGGAGCCATCTACTTATGCGGAGGCTATAAATGGGCCAAACTCAGAAGAATGGAAGCGCGCTATGGACGAAGAAATCGCGGCGCAGCTATCCAACGGGACCTGGGAGCTGGCAAAACCACCGGAAGGCACGCGTCTACTACCCTGTCGGTGGGTTTACAAGGTCAAGCGTGGGGCAGACGGAGGGATCGAACGGTTTAAAGCACGTTTAGTGGCAAAGGGCTACGAACAGCGGGCGGGGATAGATTACGGAGAACTGTTTGCTCCGACAACTCGCTCAGCTTCACTTCGTGCTCTGTTGGCGGTGGCAGCGACTAAGGGGATGCCGATCCACCAGCTGGACGTATCTACAGCCTTTCTTAATGGGGAGCTGGAGGAGGAGCTCTGGATGCAGCAGCCGCCAGGTTACGAGTCAGCAGATCCTACCCAGGCGTGCAGGCTAAAGAAGTCTATCTACGGGCTGAAGCAGGCGCCGCGCTGCTGGTACGTCAAACTGGTGGCGGCGCTGGACAAGCTAGGATTTAAGCCGTCGCAAGCAGATCCAGCTTTGTTCATCAAAAAGGACGAAAACGGCATCGTCTACCTGCTAGTTCACGTCGACGACATTATCACCACGTCCGACGACGAAGAGCTTATTCGCAAGGTCAAGGATGCAGTCGGGAAAGTCTTCAAAATTCGAGACCTTGGCGAAGCAAAAGTATTTTTGGGGATGGAGATCAGCCGAGGAGAGAACGGCGAAGTAAAGCTATCACAGCGCCGCTACATCGAGGAGCTCCTGCAGCGACACCAACTCGTGGATGCAAAACCGCGATCAACTCCACTACCTCCGGGCTCTAAAGTGCTACCAGCAGAAGAAGGGGACATGGAACTAAAGGACAGCTCAGATTACAGGACGTTAGTGGGTGAGCTCAACTACCTGGCGACGAGCACTAGGCCAGACATTGCACAGGCGCTGAGCGTTTTGGCGCGCTTCATGGGAAAGCCCTCTAAAAGTCACATGGGGCTGGCTCTGGGCGTTCTGAGGTACCTGGCAGGCACACGGGAGCTTGGATTATGCTTTGGCGGAGCTGGAGAGTTTGCGCTGGAAGGGTACAGTGATTCTGACTGGGCAGGCGACCCAGCTACCAGGAGATCTACAACAGGCTATGTGTTCAAGCTAGGAGGGGCAGCAATCAGCTGGAACAGTCAGCTGCAACGTACGGTGGCAGCTTCGTCTGTTGAGGCGGAATACCAGGCCACGTCGGCAGCCGTGCGGGAGGCACTCTGGCTTCGGAAGCTAGCGGGAGATCTGGACCTAGGAACCGGAGCTATTGGGATCTGGACGGATTCTCAGGGGGCGCTTAGTCTCGGGAACAACCCGATTACATCGGTCCGTTCCAAGCACATAGATGTGCAGCACCACCTAGTTCGAGAGCGGGTTTCTAGGGGTGAAGTCGTGCTATCCTACTGCTCAACGGAGGAAATGGTGGCGGATGTTTTGACGAAGGCACTGGGGGAGATTAAATTTAAGAGGTGCAGAGAGGCGATGGGATTGGCAGAATAAATCTGCGGGTTTTGCCCATCCCTAGGTTGCTTGTGCTTTTGCAGTGCGCTAGGGGGCACTCATTATTTTTGGAGGTGCCAGAGGGCGTTCATGTTTTCAGGCATGGCCATTTATCTTGCGAACGTTTTGTGCTAGGTACGTCTCGAGGGGGCGTGTTGAGAATTAGTAACTTGGGCGAGTCATCCTAGCAGTTATCGGGACGACGAGCAGGCATACGGTACATCCATGCAGTACCGCGGACGAACCAACATCCAAGCATGCTAGTGCGCGCACCTTTCGGCTAATTGGTTAACGGTGTTTTATCTGTCTAGCCATATCATTGAGTGCTAGCTTAAGTTGTGGGTTCGCTGGGCTAACTTTCCGTGACTTCTGCGAACCCGAGCCGGTCAGACTCGCGTTACTATTGCGAGTCTACTTATGCCCATTTCGGGCCGTTCTTTCCATTCCTTTTGACTATCGAATACAATGTAACGTGATCTATCTCATAATATCGCCAAGCTCTATTATGTTCGATAGTCGACTTCTCAACATTGACTTCAAGTAGTACTGATGCACGCAACCATTAGCATTTTTTGTTATATCCATCAAGGATTTCACATGTACTTGTGTTTTTATTAGCCATGATATAATCACGGAGTGTGACATTGGTCGACTTTAAAAGAACTTTAAAGTAAGTTCTGATTAAGTTGTCCCTCCCATTAAAATGGAGTTAAAGAACTAAGCGATTTGCTGCATATTCCAGTTAGCAGCATTGACATACATCAGTCCATTTAACATGTACAATGTAAATGTATGTTACCACCAATCGTCTTCATTGTTATTTGTGATATATACTGACCCAAAGGCTATGAAGCAGCAGCTCTTTGGCTTTTTACAAGGCATGACATGTTAACATTGTTGGGCATAGCTATGTAATAGATAATTATAATTTTCTTCTTCTGAGGTCATATGTAAGTAAGTGTTAAAGGATGCACTGCAGGAACATGTAAAATGCTTGTAATGAGCAGTCACACACCAAGGCCACATGTTTTCTTCATCAAAATAGCAGCAATAGTTACAAATTGTGTAAGATGATTCATCATAAGGTATTAAAGACTATCATGACAGGCAATTAATTTGAATGACAGTTGCGGGCGGGGCCCCAGAAATTTAAATGACAACTCCCTCGCGCCAGCTAGCCAACTGTAGAATCCAGACCAAGCAGTCTGGATCCTACAGTTGCGGGGCCCCAGAAGTTTAAATGACAACTCCCTCGCGCCAGCTAGCCAACTGTAGGATCCAGACCAAGCAGTCTGGATCTTACAGTTGTGGCCCCAAAAATCGTTGAAAATTCAAGTCCCTCACGTCAGCTATCCAACTGTAGGATCCAGACCAAGCAGTCTGGATCTTACAGTTGTGGCCCCAAAAATCGTTGACATTTCAAGTCCCTCGCGCCAGCTAGCCAACTGTAGGATCCAGACCAAGCAGTCTGGATCTTACAGTTGCGGCCCCAAAAATCGTTGAAAATTCAAGTCCCTCACGTCAGCTAGCCAACCGTAGGATCCAGACCAAGCAGCCTGGATTCTACTACACGGATACCGAAACGAAAACATTATGTAGCATCAGTTGCTGAAGTTTAGGATAGTTATGCTTACCCCAAGATGACAATAATTCCAGGCACGCTGTATCAACAAAGATCTGGAATGGCTATTATGTGTTCACACACTTAAATTTTCAATTGGTACGTATTAATGTGGACTTCCTATTTACTTGTGTACACTTTATTAGAAAGCAAATATGCACATTTATGGATATCTGGACCAGGACACATGTAGTGCACGTTTGGCACCGCCAATAATCAATCCATGATGAGACATGTATCCATGAAATATGTTTGCTATATATAATTCGATGAGATGTTGACACCCATGCCATTCTGCATGAAGGGAAGGTACCACAGGCTTTCATATACCCCACCTTTTGAGCGGCCAATAATATGAGGTCTACATCGCAATTCCCAGACATTCTGACCTCTGATGTTGTAGATGGGAATATAGATGTGCACATTGTAAATGGAGGTTCTATAGTACATCATTATCATTCACCAGCCTGTTGCTAATCCCAAGACTACACAGTTACCTATGAAATAGCCTCATCTGCATTTGCCAAATACATCCTGCTGCCAAAAAGAAGGCCCATTACCCCTCAATCAAGCCCGTCATTGCAAACTTGCATTCCTTTAAACAGTGTAAAGGCACTTCTCCACTGCTTCTCTGAACAACCCTCAAAGCTTGCCCAAGGTTTCACATGTTTACCATCAAATTTGGGCAGGCGGCAAAAAACAGGCAGGTTGTTGACCTGCTGCTTCGTCAGCAGCATATCTAGCTTAACTGGACCACTAGGCCAATCTTCTTGGCCCTGGGGTCGTGATGGCCCTGGGGTCGTCAGCAACTTCGTCGGTGTCTCTTGAGCATTTGAACTGCGGGTGATGAAAGTACAAATTACCATGAATTAATGGACTCTAAATTGAGAGTAAGAGCTATGGGCAGCAGCAAGTACGTCTTGGCCTTGTAATCAATAGTATATTATTACATACATACAAGTATACTCTAGCTGGTCTTAGTGAGAGGGGGAGCACGTGGCAGGACAGACAGACAAAGCCACGTGCGTGCCCCTCCCCTGTGCTGTGGCTCGGTCCGGTCAGGCCCCTTGGTGCTCGCCCTTGTAGGGTGAGTCGCCCACAGTGTAACACCCCAAAAGTATACTATCAGTCCTAGCAACTCGCATCAATGTAATACTGGTGCAATATATAGCGCGCACATGATGCTAGATAGGGTGCGAACAATGGCTGGGTTGCTAAGCATCATAATTCTGTGGGCACATTTACAAATTCTTTCTATGTGAAATAGGTATGTTTCATGCAAAAATATTATCATAGCTCATTATGTGGACTGTTATGGCAGGCAATGATGAGAAAACAATCCAACTCACGCAATGTCGGCTGAACTGCCTGGAGAAAAGCTTTCCTCATCCATGACATCATTAATGGTAGCAGAAATGGACCATCTTTTCGCTCATAAGTCGAAGGCCTCACCTGAATATGTAGCAGAGGCGCGAAGGCGCGCGCATCATTCCATCTCGCATCTCGCTTTTGATTTCGATGGTGCCAACTGGTGCCATAACGGGTACATTGTAATCGCACATAATAATCGCTCATGTGCCGTGGGACCATGTGAGCAGCGCAGTAGCTTTCCAGGCCGCGAGCCAAAGTCGAAGCCTAAAGCCTTCACTTCTTTATTGACCATATGCCATTTGCCAGATTAAATCATGTTTATATTCAGAAACTAACAAAGGAAAATTAGAGTTGATGCGCAGCATAAATGGCGGCCCTGCATCAGAGATTGCCGCCGTATCCTTGGGGCCTTACTTCTGGCAGTTTTGTCTGCTTCATTTTTTAACCAGCTGAAAGGGAATGGCTCGTACAGCAAGGCATATTATTATTAGTTAGACAAGAAGACTACCCTCAACGTGATGTTCGTCTGAGGGGTCCGATCAGGTCCGTATGAATTGGTGATGAATTGGTGATGAGAACAAGTCTGCGTGAACAATAACAATGCGACTATTTATTAACGACTTCCTAGAGGAATATCCATGAAGTTGAAACTAGCACCATATATGCCACCCGAAGGTAGTCCTTAACTTGCCAGTCAAGCTCTTGGAGTTTGGCTGGGGACATGCAGTACCCATATTCTTTTGCTGGGGGGTTGGGAGTCGATGGTGAGGATGTTGCAGTGGTCACTGGGGCGGGACAGAGGAAGGCCAGTGGTTCTGTAAAGACCGTGGAGTACTGCTAAAGGATGGATTGAATGGCCGAGGGAATGGAGGGGGCCATTGGTTGTTGGGAGGGTGTGGGGCTTTGGGGCCGATTTCAGGGTCGTCAAGGGGGCGGAGGATCCCAAGGTAGACAGGGGCGCTGATTGCCATTACACTTTTCAGGCTGGACTGCGGCATGACACCACTCTTTCCCTCCCTTCTGTACCTTTTTTCCCTGGAGCCATTTGTCAGTTGGTATTATGTAATCATTATATTGACACCAAAAGCATTATAGCATTACAGTAGCATATTAAAGCATGAAAGGCAAAACCATCAGTTTCCATACTCATTGTACGAAAGCGACCATGGTCGCTTTCGTACATCAAAACATTCGAGTGTTGCAAAGGGGTTCTGGCCCGTCATGGCCCATCAAACCCTTTTCCCAATTTTAAGCCCGTCATGGCCCATCAAACCCTAAGTCGATGAGGCCCAACCCGATCCACCCATCCATCGGCCTTAAGCACCTTTTCCGTCTGATGCACTTTCCTGCCTGAATTAGCCTGCTGCCCCCGTGCGGCAGCCACGTCATGGTGGGCCCCCTGGTGGGTTCTACAAGGGTCTTTGGGTGTCCTACAAAGGTCCTTTGGGGGTGCGAGCTCCCCCTGGTTGGTCCTACAAGGGTCCTTTGGGGGTGTGAGCTCCTGATGAAGTGCAGTTTATGAAACAGAGTATGGCCACATCAGCTACTGCAAAAGATAGCAAAAGTGCACAAGCAAAACTGTTCCTAAATCAACCACTAGGATTCCAATCTCCCATTGGGACACCACTCGTTATTAAGCGGGCTTAATTGGGCGGAAAGGATGCGACCATTTCCACACCCATCCACCTCACTCCATTGGGACACCTCTCGTTATTGATCGGGCTTAATTGGAGGAGAGAAGATGGGCGCAAGAAACAATCGTAAAAAGGACACTAAATTGATGCAAGAGACGTAGGAAGTGAAGGATGCATGCTAAACAACGCCTAAACAATGCATCACATAGCTTTCAATCCCCCCCTTTGGTGTACCAATAGATTGTTTTGCATAATTGTTTTGGCCCCAAAAAGGTGTAAAACAAGCAGTGCACAAGCAAAACTGTTCCTAAATCAACCACTAGGATTCCAATCTCCCATTGGGACACCACTCGTTATTAAGCGGGCTTAATTGGGCGGAAAGGATGCGACCATTTCCACACCCATCCACCTCACTCCATTGGGACACCTCTCGTTATTGATCGGGCTTAATTGGAGGAGAGAAGATGGGCGCAAGAAACAATCGTAAAAAGGACACTAAATTGATGCAAGAGACATAGGAAGTGAAGGAAAGGAGACAAAGGAGACAAAGGAAAGGAAGTAGACGCATTCAAGCAGACAATGGATACAAAGCAGACATAGGGGACAAAGGATACAAGTCTTAACAATGCATCAAATTGCTTTCAATCTCACCCCCTTGGAGTACCAATCGCTCGTTTTGCACAATTGTCACCCCACCTCTGTCACCCCACTTTCGTTGCCCCATGTTCGTTACCCCCCCTCCGTCGTCCTGGCTCCATCACCCCATCTCTGCCGCCCTGCCTTTGTTTGCCCCCCTCCGTCGCCTAGCCTCCGGCCCCCCTTTGCCTCCGTCGCCCTGCTGTGCCTCCATCACCCTGCCCCGCCGCCATCACCCCGCCTCCGTTGCCTCGCCTCCATCTCCATCCCCGCTGCGTCCGTCGCCAGCCCTGCTTGCTCTGTGGCCTGCCCCGCTGCCTCCGTCGACTGCCCTGCTGCCTCCATCACCAGCGCCAGGGTGACCGCAGTGCAGCACGTGGGTGATAGAGTGTGACAGCAGCGTATATTAGCAGCAGCACAGCACACAGCGGCACGGCATTGCAGCTGCACCCTGTGGTGGATGTACACCCTGGCCGGCCCCCTGATTCCCCTCCCAGCTATACCAGCATCTAGCATCAGACAAATTATAGTGTGGGTGTTGCACCTGCAGGCACGTATGTAGGAAGGGACAAGCAGCACACCGCGCAGTCCTCAAGAGTCTTCACAACATGCGAACTAGTGTTAGGCCATTGCTTAAGGTGCAGCTCAGCCTCGTCTTCAACCCAGATGGCAGCAGCATATCTTGCAAGGGAAAAAACAAACACAGAAGTGTTAAGCTTGGGATGTAACAGGTTTCCAGATGTACAGAGAAAACAAACACACAAAGAGACAATTGCACACAAACATCACGATCCAATCGGTGTTGGGCACCACTCTCGATTGAATGGCACCTACTTGACCAGAATGGACAAGGACCATTTCCACACCCATCCCTCCATTCCGTTGAGAGACCACTCTCGATTAAGCGGCCCCTGACTAGGAGAGATAAGGGATTGGCACACCAGACAAGGCTGGTGTCGTGGGATATCGCCAAGGGCCGTAATAACAGCCCCAAGCTACCTTCCCACGGGGAGTCCCATGCACACACATACACACACACATATGCATAGGCACACAAACAAACAGGCGCACCAGATTTAACACTAATATATCATTCTTACCTGGGGCTGACCGCCTTCCGGTCTGCCAGGATTAAGCAATAGCCCAGCATAAGGAAATCTCTCTTGGACTTGAACCTCAGGATCCGGCTGCCAATCTTCTCATCATGAGCAGGTGCACGGTCATCCTTGGACACATCATTCACACATCAATCATCACACACGCCTCAATCATCATGTGTGCAAGCATCAATCATCGTGCATGTATCAATCGTTGTGCATATGCACATGTAAATTGGCGTACACGTGCATTCTGGCATGTTGTCATGTGCGGTGCGCGTGCTTGGCCCATGCGGCGGGGCCATTTGTCAGTTGGGGTCGACTGGGGTCGACTGGTTGTGACTGGTTGCGACTGGGTGCGACTTGGGTCAACTGGGGTCGACTGGGGTCGATGGGGGCAACGGGGAGAACTGGGGGTGATGGGGGCGACTGGGGGCAAGGGGGCGACGGGGTTGCCTGGGCTAGTAGCAACCACCCTGTGAAGTGCACTTTAAATTAAATATATAATAATGACAGCATTATTTATTATGCCCAGCCACTTATGGGATAGCAAAGGCTGTGTTGTCCCCAGCTACCCTGCTTGCTAGTCCAGATGGGCTTGGCATCAGAGCCCTCAGCTCCACACCTGGGGCGTCCAGCACAGAGGCGATGAACCACCCACATCTTGAACGCTCGTTCCAGGACCAACTGGGCTGACTGGGGATGACGGCGGAAAGTGGGGGCCACGGGGGGCAACTGCGCTTCCGGCTGACGGCGGCGGCATCGTCACCACTGATACCGTCGGCGGCGCCGCCAGGGATTTGTAGATGGCCATGGCCTGGGTGACCATTGCGGTCGGCTCCGAGGTGTTGGCGGGGAGGACTAGGGTGGTGGTTTCCTTGGCGAGCTGGCGGAAGGCCTAGAGGATGGGGCGGGGTACGGTGGGAAATAAAAACGCGAGGATGGGAGATGGCGGAGGATGCAAAGGGGGTAGTGGATACGAGGGAGAAAAAAAGATTAGGAATAGAAGGGGTTGACTAGGAGAAAGTGGCCTTTGCCCACACGCTTTGTGGTCGTACGTGAAGTGCTGCAAGGAAAGAAGCACCATCAAACATGGGGGCCTATGTATGTGAAGACAACAGCCCCAGTTCCGTCAAGGACATCAGCAGCCCCGCAACCGGACTGAGTGAGGAGCAGCTGGGAAACGTTTCTGAGCGGGCCCCTGTGGGTGAATGGATCAGCAATTTCCTTGGCCACATTGAGTAACATAATCCACATGTATCCCAAACCCCAAGCCCTCCAATCCACACCTCAAGGTACTTCTCTGCTACTCGCAGCGCTGCCACGTCCGCACCGCCGCATCATGTGAGTGCCTCCGAAACTACATCCAGGCTGCGTGCGGTGGCGCTGGCGGTGGCGAATAGCGCCTCCGCCTCACCCTGGGCCATGTTAATTGCTTGCTGTCGGGCAGCCTCAGAAGGATAACCTGGAGTGAAAGAAAGTTGAGCGGAGGAGAGGATAAGAGGAAACAGGAAACAACGGAGCAAACTCTGGAGGAGCCTCACCGAAGCCATCCAGTCATTATGTATTGCGCAGGTCAGTCTTGGCTTGCGGACAAACTCCATCACGCCGTATTTGCCGTACAATCAAACCGATCCCATGTCACGCCCATAAATCGTTGACACCCAGAACCGCAACACTCCACACCCACCTGCTGCTTCTCAGCCTCCACGACATTGATATTGCTTTGTCGTACAAAAAAAATTGTCAAGCAAACGTACTGCCGTGCGTTATTATCGTACTCACCTGCAGCCCCATGGCCTGTACGATGCCCCCTGGCGGCATGATATCCTTGATCTCGTACCTGGACGGAACGGCAAAACAGCAGGAACGTTACGGCACACCGTTAGCTGAGTCTGCTAGCTTACTAACGGCTTAAAAATGATATGCTAACTACCAATTGCCTGACTTATCTGACTTACCTCAGGCATTGCAGCCCCCATACTTCTGCGGCTTCATTAATGGACCGTACGATATTGTGGTTGAGCGCCTGAGGCGTTACAATTAAGGGGAATGGAGGCAGAATAAATGAAGGAATAGACGCAGGCAATGGGGCCAGGGCGACGCCAAAGGGAATGGAGGGTGAGGAGGCAGGGTGAAGAGGGAGGGCACGGGGTAACGCAAATTGGGGTCAAATATTATGGTGGTGATCAAAGCCTGCAAGTTCGTAAGGCCCAGACATGCCGCTCACATGTAACCATCGAACAATGATCTTTTGCGCGGGTGTACGGCTTGACCTATGTCTGCCGTACCTCACGTTCCTCAAACGTTTTGTCCAGCATGATCTTGCCCAGCTCACTAGGTGGGAGGAGAGGGGCGCCCCAGGGAAAATGCAGAAATCGGACTGACGGACGGACAGACAGACAGACAGGCTATCAAATAAGTCCAACCATGGTCCAACAATTTTAAATCCAGATATGCGAACCTATGGAACATTTTCCCCTACCCACCTGCGCATTGTGATCTACGCCAGCTGCCCGACCGCATACAGCGCATTGTCCACTCTGTATCTGGCTTTAAATGCATCCACCACCTGTCAGGGTGGAAGAAGACGGGAAAAAGACGAAGACCAGGACGAGGACAAAGCATAGAGAAGGAGAAAATTGAATTTAAATCTAATGTTAAAAGTTAAGTTAGAAGCTCGCAAGCCCCAAATGAGGAACCACATCCGTTAGAACCATTTGGTTAGAACCAATCACCGTCTGATACCGGAATCCCTCACCCAGGCCGGCCGTCCGCAGGGTTGCGAAGGTACATATGGCAATTCATGCGATGCCCTACCTTGACGTACAAGACGCCGCCCATGGTGATGGTGACGTTGTCTTTTGTGATAGCGGTTTGCTGACTGATGGGTATTGCGAGTTCCTTCAGAGAGTGGACGTACGCCACCCGATCAACCTGTAACATGACGAGGCAATTTGAATAGCTTTAGATGTTTGGAGAAATTTAGAGAAAACTTTGGAAAGTTTGAAGAATTTGGAGGGAGTTAATAGTTTTAACGAAATTTGGGCGATTTAGGGCACAGGAATGTGCAGAGTCGTAGGGATTTAACGGCTTCAGCAATAACTAGTTGCGAAACTTGGGAGTTCTGGGAATGGTTGGGAGCCTGGAGGATACGAGACGGGTGTACAGGTAGTAGAGACGACAGGAGAGACGAAACTGAGTGTCATGATGGGGATTGGGAATGCAACGGGCCTAATTCCTGGAGATTGCGAGGGGGCTTGTGTGCTGAGGGGGCCAATACTTTCCGAATATTATCTGGGGACTTTAAAAAGGAGAAGGGCTGCTTAAAAACTAAATTTGGATTTTTAGAACGTACCAGGGGAATTAGGAAGTGCAGTCCCGAGCCCAGCGTCCCTTGGTATCGCCCGAATCTTTCAATTATGTACACGGTCTTCTCGGGCACAATACTGCGAGGCAGAAGAAACCGAGGGGCATTTTTGTCCAGCCAATGTCAGCATCCAGCGTCTGCTATCTACAGACGTGCGAAGACTTACGACATGTACAACCTTTGTCCCTGCATGCACCCACACCCACACCCATGCGCGTGCACACGATCACGCCCACCCACACGCGCGCACGCCCACACACGCGCGCATGCCCACCCACACGCGCGCACAACCCACACACACGCGATCACGCCCACACACACACACCACACGCGCGCA